>JAKWJD010001763.1:32655431-33276639 GCA_027705065.1 Solanum peruvianum | reverse complement strand
TCATACTTACTCAATGTCTTTGGAAGACCAACCACGAAGTCCATGCGATCTCTTCCCACTTCCATTCAGGAATGGGCATTCTCTGAAGTGTTCCTCCGGGGGCCTTTGGTGTTCATACTTTACTTGTGACAATTTGGACACTTGGCAACAAACTCAAAAATCTCGCCTTCATTCTACTCCACCAGAAGTGTGCTTTAGGTCGCGATAACATTTGGTTGCACCAGGATGTATAGAATATCCGGAACTATGAGCTTCTGTAAGAATAGTGGTGATCAAATCATCGATGCGGGGGGTACACATACTCTTCCCTTAATCCTCAAAAAACACCTTCCCATCGATTATTGCTTCCTAGCCTCTCCTTGCAACACTTTATCTCGAATTCGCATTAGTTTCTCATCGTCAAACTGTTTCCCTTAATTGATCAAGAAAAGAGGATTTTGCCTCTACACAAGCTAACAATCCTCCCTTCTCGTTTTTCTAACCTCATAAGGTCATTAGCCAAAATCTGCACTTCTCTAGCCAATGGGCGTCTAGAAGCTTGCAAATGAGCTAGACTTCCCATGCTTCCGGCCTTCCTACTCAAAGCATCTGCCACAACATTTGCTTTTCCCGGATGATACAAGATAGTGATGTCGTAGTCCTTCAGTAGTTCCATCCATCTCCTCTGTCTCAAGTTCAAGTCTTTCTGAGTGAATAATAATGTAGGCTACGATGGTCCGTGTAGACTTCACACTTAACCCCATACAAGTAGTGTCTCCATTGCTTTAGTGCAATACTACCGCGGCCAATTCCAATCATGGGTCGGATAGTTACGTTCATGCACCTTTAATTGCCTCGAAGCATAAGCAATTACATTCTCTCTTGCATTAGTACTGCACCCAACCCAGAATAGGATGCATCACAATAAACAATGAAGTTTTGCCCTCTACCGGCAAGGTGAGGATAGGCGCGGTAGTCAACAAAGTCTTAGCTTCTGAAAGCTTTCCTCACATTCATCTGACCATACAAATGGAACATTCTGCTTAGTCAAGTTCGTCAATTGGGAAGCAATGGAAGAGAATCCTTGACGAATCGGCGGTAGTAGCTAGCTAAACCCACAAAACTCCTTATTCTGACACGTTTGTAGGTCTTACCCAATTCTTCACCGTCTCAATCTTAGATGGATCCACCATCACTCCATCCTTAGAAACCACGTCCCCAAGAAGGACACTGAATCTAGCCAAAACTCACACTTGGAGAATTTCGCATAAAGCTTTTTCTTTCAAACAACTCTAACACCATTTCAAATGCTCCTCATGTTCTTCTTACTTTTGGAGTATATCAGTATATCATCAATAAACACAATCACAAAGAGGTCCAAGTATGGCTTGAAAATCCCGTTCATCAAGCTCATGAAGGCAGCAGGGGCATTGTAAGACCAAATGACATTACCACAAATTCATAATGCCCATACCTAGTTCGAAAAGCAGTCTTTGGCACATCCGTTGCTCGTATTTTCAGTGGTGATAACCGGACCTCAAGTCAATTTTAGAGAAGACACAAGCACCTTGTAACTGATCGAACAAGTCATCAATGCGAGGGAAGGAATGGGGGTACTTGTTCTTAATAGTTACCTTGTTCAATTGTCGGTAATCTATGCACATTCCGAAAACTCCCATCTTTCTTCTTCACAAATAAAACCGGAGCACCCAAGGAGATGCACTTGGTCTAATGAAGCCTTTGCTCAACAACTCTTGAAGTTGAGCCTTTAATTCTCTTAACTCCGCGGGAGCCATTCTATACGGGGGTATAGAAATGGGGAGAGCCCGGGTTCCAAATCAATGCAGAAGTAATATCCCTATCTGGTGGCATACCGGGAAGATCTGCAGGGAACACATCCAAAAACTCACAGACTACCGAAACGACTCAATCGATGGTACTGGAGTAGTGTCATCCTTAAGATGTGCCAAGAAAGCTAGACAACCCTTACTAACCATCTTCTGAGCACGAATAAAGGAGATGATACGCACCGGATTGGGAGTGTAGTCACCCTCCCATACACTAACTGATCTGCCCCAGGCTTGGCTAACGTCACTGTTTTAGCATTACAATCCAAAATCGCAAAGTTTGGAGAAAGCCAAGTCATACCAGAATTACATCAAAGTCACCCATTTCTAAAATAACCAAATCTACATAAGTGTTGCTCCCCACAAAATTCACCAAACAAGACCTATACACTTTTTCGACTATCACAGACTCACCCACCGGAGTAGAAACACGAATAGGCATGTCAAGTAATTCACAATGTAAATTTAGACATAGCAAATGATGGAAGATACATATGAAAACGTGGAGCCAGGGTCAAATAATACAGATGCCATGCAATCACAAACCAAGAGATTACTGTGATAACAGCATCAGACGCCTCCGCTTCAGATCTCCCAGGGAAAGCATAACAATGGGCCCATTATTCGTCTGTCCGTTGCCCCTACCATGTTGTGTAGTAGTGGCTCCGTTTTGCCCATCACCTCTGCCGTTTTGGTGACCACCATTACCTCGGCCACCACGCCCTCCAGAATAACGACGGCCTCTACCCTTACCACCCACCTCTAGCCATTGGGGTCTGTAACTCTGGTTTGGACATTACCTCTTAATGTGTCCAATCTCTCCACACCCATAACATTCTCTGGGTTCACGCGTCGGCTCTCAGAGAAGTGTTGACCGTTCTGAGGTGGACCCCCAACTACAGTCTGTAGTGAAGACTGTATTGGTCGATTTGAGTGACCTCCGGAGTTCTGTCCTCTAGAATAAGAACCATTAAACTCACCTCCCCTTCGAAACCTTTTTGATGTAGACGTTGAGGTGAAGTCATCCGGTTTCACTCCTTCCATCTCTATCACAAAGTCTACCACCTCTTGGAAGGATGTTGCTGTTGCCGCCATCTGTAAGGTGAAATCCGCAATTCTGACCTCAACCCCTTCACAAAACGGCGGATCCGTTCTTGTGGACTGAAACAAAGTTGCGTGGCATATCTGGATAGCGCGCGAATTTAGCCTCATACGCGTTTACTGTCATCCTTCCTGTTCAAGACTCAAGAACTCATCCCTCTTTCTATCTCTCAAGGTCCTTTGGGATATACTCTCCATGAACAAACTAGAGAATGATTTCCCAGTCATAGGTGGTGCCTCGGTTGGTTGACACTCGACATGTGAACGCCACCACATTTGGCATTACCTTGGAACTGATAACTCACGAACTCGACACCAAACCTCTCTACTATCCCCATCTTGTGTAGTAGCTCATGACAATCAACCAGAAATCATAAGCATCTTCAGATTCTGCACCCTTGAAGACTGGAGGTTTCATTTCAAGACTTACTAAAAGTTCATGTTGATCGTTTGTCATAATAGGCCCAGTAGTCAGACGTGGAAATGTGCCTATTCCCCAATGGTGCATCCATGCGGGGAGCCATAGTAGCCGCATGTCGTATCTCTGAAACCGAGGTGTTGGTGCAGAACCCCATTGGAGGTGCTTGACCCTGATCGGACAACCCGCTAAGATAAGCAATTACTTGGTTGATCATATCTGGGGTAGGTTGGGGTGGCATTTCCTCATTCTGCCCTTGTTCAGTTTCCCCTTCCTCACCCTCTCTACTACCTCTCAGTCGGTGGAGGAGTCACCGCCCTAGCATCAGATGGCTAGGGCTCGTCCTCTCCCTCTAGAGGACGTCCTCCCACGACCTCTCCCACGGCCCTCTTGCCGTTGTTCTTCCTCTAGCCACAAGCCCCAGTGGCTGGCTCAGTCGTTTCCTGTCTTTCCGTTGTTGCTGCTGGTGCGTTCGTTGCTCTGGTTCTAACCATCTGCGAAATAGAGTGAAGATGGTCAGATACCAATTTGTATCACCTAGATACCAATTGGACTCAAGTAGTAGCACGAAAGAAAGAATGAAAGAATGAAATTTTCCTAAAGTCTTATAGCCTCTCAAAGAAAAGTAAAGGCGTCCCCCTACCGTTCCTTAAGACTCTACTAGACTGTTCTTGTGTGATGAGACCAATGAACCTAATGCTCTGATACCAAGTTTGTCACGACCCAAATCGGGGACGCGACTGGCACCCACATTTACCCTCCTATGTGAGCGAACCAACCAATCTAAACCTTAACATTTAATACAATATCAAAAAAGAAATGCGGAAGACTTATACTCATTAATAAAAACAACTCAAACTATTATTATTATCCCCAAAATCTGGAAGTCATCATCACAAGAACACCTATCTCAATTTACTAATCTAAGAATGTCTAAAAAAAACTAAAAACAAGTAAAAACTAGTCCATGCCGGAAGTTCAAGGCATCAAGACTTGAAGAAGAAGATCCAGTCCAAGCTAGACGCATTAGCTCACCCTGAATTTCCGATGGAGTGAAGACTGGCTTGATCTACTGCTGAGTCGAAGTTGACGGAACGTTTGCTGCATTACACAAATAACAAAAAGGAAAACATAAAAGTAGGGGGTCAGTACAACCACACGTACTGAGTAGATATCATCGGTCAACTCAAAATAGGGAACAATATATATCAATAATAACGTAAATCAACTACAATACTCAACATGTAGCAACAGCAATTACTTTATCATTAACAATTTCCGTCAAGTTCACACATGAGGACTCAAGCCTCAATACCATACTCATTTGGGAATTAAGTTCATTAGATTGAGTATATTCATTATCTTTCAAGATTCATTATCTTTCTTCCTCTTGTGTCGGTACGTGACACTCCGCTCCTCTAATTCTACCCTGGTGTCGGAACGTGACACTCTGATCCTCATATTCATTCTATCCTGGTACCGGAACGTGGCACCCGATCCTCATATTCTATCCTGGTGTCGGAACGTGACACTCCGATCCTCATATTCATTCTATCCTGGTACCGGAACGTGGCACCCGATCCTCATATTCTATCCTGGTGTCGGAACGTGACACTCCGATCCTCATATTCATTCTATCCTGGTACCGGAACGTGGCACCCGATCCTCATATTCTATCCTGGTGTCGGAACGTGACACTCCGATCCTCATATTCATTCTATCCTGGTACCGGAACGTGGCACCCGATCCCCTAATTCATCAAGCCTTTTTTATACTAAGGCATCCTCATTATCATTATATAATTTATCAAGCCTTCTTTCATACTACGGCATCATCAATCTTATTATATAATATATCAAGCGAATTAGGGTTCTTTCAAGATTTGGGATTCAATAGCTTCATCATGCTTGTTAATTCATCACAATTTCATAATCATAATCATGCAAGCATACCATTTAAGCACATAGACAGGTTTACAACATCATCAATACATATCATACACTATCAAGAGTTCACTACGATTATCGTAACATAAAAACCATAACCTACCTCCACCGAAGAATTGAAATCGACAAGAAATCTCCCAAGCTTTGTTATTCTCCTCAGCCTCTCGATCGATCTCTCTATCCCTCTTTCTGTTCTTTCTCTTTTGTTTCTTATGTTCAAACCCTCTTTCTTTACCCTAATTAATCATATAATTAGGTGTGAAAAAGGACAATAAACCCCTCTAATTAACTTAAGGTTACCCCTTAACCCCTAAGTAATTAGACTTATTAATGTTACCCCTCAATCTTTATAATTAAGGAAGAATAGTCAAAAACGACCCTTAAAACGTGTGGAGAAATCCTATTTTGCCTGGGACTGCGCAACCTGTGACGGCCGTCATGCCTGCGACGGTCCGTCACGCAGGTCGTCGCAACTGCCCAAAATCCCATCGTCACCACGGACACTGTGACGGTCCGTCACACCTGTGACGGTCCGTCCTGCACGTCCGTCATGGCGGTCAGAAACTCGTTTTCTTGCACCAAATTCTCAAAAGCTGAAGTGTTTTGCAACGGAACCTCACGACGGTTCGTCGTGGATGTGACGGCACGTCCTGCAGGTCCGTCACAATTTAAAGAGAGTCGATTTTCAGTACCCAATTTCAAAATTCTAAGTGCCATGGGACGACACTCCCTCGATGGGCCGTCGTGACCACGACGGTCCGTCGTGACCCTCGTCGTCCCAGCCAGTTTTTCCAGAAATGGACTCTGTTGCTCAAAACGACTAAACAGGTCGTTACAGCACCGTTGCTACCCTCCACTACAAGAGAATTTTTATTTAAGACCAATATATTGGGACAAATTAAGAATTTCGTCTCTGATAGTGTATGTATTAGGATGAGAATTTATTCCGGTCCTTCATTGTATTTTTTACTGTGAAGATTCTAATTCTGGTCTATAATGAAATTAGCAATTAGTCCCAAAATGAAATTAAGGGATCTTGAGGGATTGAAAGTGCGGCAACTTACACATTTAAGAGAACTTTACTTTTAATATTTTCACCAGATCTTAGACAAAACTTATTGTAATTAAAATTTTGAAACAAAAATGACAAACAAAAATAATGCTTTTGTTTCTCAAACATTATTGCCAAATCAGAAAACCCTAGCAACAATCTCCCTAGAAGCGTTCTTAGCAAAACTCGTAGCTCTCAGTGTTCAACAGAGAAAGAATAGGTCTACCTAGCGGTGATGTCAACTCAATCTCTCTTTTCAATCTTGTTCAAATCCAAGTATTACGCCTCCAATTTTAAAAGTTCAGTCTTTTTTTCTTCAAAATTTGTTTTGTACTTTTTTATAGGTTATAACTCTTCTTCGTTGAGTTACTTTTTGTATGACCTACTAGAAGGTGATTTTCTTAGTATATATATGTTTGTAGTGTTATAAGATTCAAAATCTGAATGTCATAAATTCACAGAAAATTCGATGTTGCATACTGTACTCGTAGCTTAATGAACTAAAATAGTTCTATGAGAGAAGATGGAGAGAATTGTATCCAACTTGAAAAATCTATTCTGAATTACAAGTGCAGTAAAACAGTTGATATATTTAGACTAAAAGTGCAATGGGGAAAGCTAGTTGCAGTTGTTACAGCTGATCCACATACACAATCATGCGCGACTAATTCCTACGAGATTTCTATCTCGCTAAAACAAATTAGGAATTGAAATTGCACCATTGAATAGTTCACTAATATAAATGTATCATATCATTGTGTATTGTATGTATTTAACAACTTATAGTGAGGATATAAAGGACCAAACTATAAGGATTTTTTTATTTATTGTGAAAACATAAAAAATCTAACATTTAGAAATCCTATCAATTATTCAAGATCTTAGAACTATAAGATATTCACATATATTTAATACTATTATATTTCAGTTAAATACATTACCCGAATCTACCATTATAATTCTTGACTTTATTAAGCAGAAGTATTTTCTTTTGGTTCTTTAGAAGTTGTTTCTCTCTCTTGCCTTATACTTTATGTATAGATTTGATGGATAAGAGTATATATTTATGGCAGAGAGAGGACCCTTTAAATAGAGTGTGTTTTAACATCATTCCTACCTTTCCATCATGGTGAGTAGCAGAGATAATGTATAATTTGAAGAGGTAATGGGTATAGTGGAAGACTTAATGGGTAGTTGAAGTAACTTCTCCACTTCCCACTTCTCCACTTCTCCAATTATCAATTAGAATTAGAATTTAGTTAGTAATTAAATATTAAACCAAAATAATATTAATGTGAGTGGGTCATAAAACTAACATTCTCCCACTTGAGACACGTAACATCATTTACTTAATAATTTGATAAACATTTCAAGTACAATGTGAACATATACTAAATTCAATATTATTTGTTGTTGTTAAGTAAATAAACTAGCATGAGTCATGTAGGTTGTACCCCACTTTATTTGGCATAGTCCCTTCCATGCACTAAAATATTAGTCTATTGCCTAACACAACTTTTCAAATACGTAATGGGTCCACCATAATGCTTAGAATATCTTTATCTAAAACAAAACTTGTCATCATCATTCTCAACATAACGTATACAAGAGAAAACATGTAATTATAGAATCATATATATAGTTGAACTCATAGTATCATTGCATAAAAATAATATAATCTTTACATGAAGTCATTCATTGATATTAATAAGGCCCATTCTTTCAACATGTTCAACAAATATTGTAGGCGGTAATCCTTTCGTCAAAGGATCAACAATCATAATTTTGGTGCTAGTAAGTTCAATTGTCACTTTTTGTTTCTTGACTTCTTCCTTAACTTAAAAGTATTTCAATTACATATGTTTGGCACCCTTAGAATATTTATCATTTTTAGAATATTGCATTATTATCACAATAAATTTTCAGCGGCTTGGAAATACTGTCTGCTAGTCCAAAACTTGAAATAAAGTTCTGCATCCAATTAGCCTGAACTGTGGCCTCAAAGAATGCTACAAACTCAGCTTCCATAGTGGATGCAACTATGACAGACTGCTTCGCACGCTTCCATGATATAGCTCCTCCAGCTAATAGGAACAAATATCCAAATGTGGATTTTCCTGTATCCACACAACAACATAATCTAAATCTGAAAATCCAATGACATCAAGATGATAAGATCTTCTATAAGTGATCACATGATCTTTAGTTCCTTGCAAGTATCGCAATACTTTCTTCGCAACTTTCCAATTATCCATTACTGGATTACTTTGATAACGGCCCAACATTCCAAAAGTGAAACTGTTGTCCGGTCTAGTACATGTTTGGGAATACATTAGACTCCTAACTATTGATGCATAAGGAATATCATTCATTTGCTTACGTTCCAATTCATTCTTTGGATATTGATTGAGACTAAAATTATCTCGTTTCTAAATTGGAACGGGATTTGATGAACATTTCATTCTAAATCTCTCTAACACTTTATTAATATAGGCTTTCTGAAACAAACCTAATAATCCTTGTGATCTATTTCAAAATATTTATATTTCAATCACATAGAATGCCTCTCCCATATCTTTCATTTCAAAATTGTTAGACAAATATCTCTTGGTATCATGCAACAAACCAAGATCATTAGTAGCAAGCAAGATGTCATCAGCATACTGGACTAACATAATAAACTTACTCCCACTACTCTTCAGATATATACATCGATCAACAGTGTTTTTCTTAAATTTAAAAGTGTCACGACCCAAATTGGGGACGCGACTGGCACCCACATTTACCCTCCTATGTGAGCGAACCAACCAATCTAACCCTTATCATTTCAAGATATATCAACAGAAAATAATGCGGAAGACTTAAACTCATTAATAAAAACAATTCAAACTATTATTATTATCCCCAAAATCTGGAAGTCATCATCACAAGAACATCTATCCTCAAATTACTAAACTAAGAATATCTAAGAAAACAAAATAGTAGAAAGCTAGTCCATGCCGAAAGTCAAGGCATCAAGACTTGAAGAGAAGATCCAGTCCAAGCTAGACGCATTAGCTCACCCTGAATTTCCGAAAGTAGTGAAGACTGGCTAGATCTACTGTTGAGTTGAAGTTGACGGAACGTTTGCTGCATTCCACAAATAACAAAGAAGAAAACATAAAAGTAGGGGGTCAGTACAACCACAAGTACTGAGTAGATATCATCGGCCAACTCAAAATAGAAGATAATATATATTAAGTAATATTATAAATCAACTATAAACACAACATGTAGCAACAACAAGTACTATAATCATCAAAACGTACCATCAAGTTCATCCATGAGGGCTCAAGCCTCCATACCATACTCATTTGGGAATTAAGTTGATTAGATTGAGTATATTTATCATCTTTCAAGATTCATTATCTTTCTTCCTCTTGTGTCGGTACGTGACACTCCGATCCCCTACCACTATGTGTCAGTACGTGACACTCCGATCCCCTAATTCTACGTGTCGGTTCGTGACACCCGATCCCCTATATGTGTCGGTACGTGACACTCCGATCCCCTATATGTGTCGGAACGTGACACTCCGATCCCCTATATGTGTCGGTACGTGACACTCCGATCCCCTAATTCTACGTGTCGGTTCGTGACACCCATCCCACTAATACTATGTGTCGGAACGTGACACTCCGATCCACTAATACTATGTGTCGGAACGTGACACTCCGATCCACTAATACTATGTGTCGGAACGTGACACCCCGATCCACTAACCTCATTCTATCCGTTCATCAGGCCTTCTCTATACCAAGGCATCATCAATCCCATTAATTTAATTCATCAAGCCTTCTTTTATACCAAGGCATCATCATTAATAAGTAGATTAAAGTTTCTTTCAAGATTTGGGATTCAATGGTTTTCATCATGCTTGTTTTATCAAAATCACATAATCATATCCATGCAAGCATACAATTAAGCATATAGACAGGTTTACAATACTACCAATACATATCATTCGCTATTAATAGTCTACTACGAATATCGTAAAACCATAACCTACCTCCACCCGAAGACTAGTGATCAAGCAAGAAATTCCCAAGCTTTTTGTTTTCTCCTCCCTCTCGATCGATTCCTCTCTTTCTCTCTTGTTCTTTCTGTTTTCTTATGTTCAACCCTCTTTTTCTTTACCCTAATTATCATATAATTAAGACTAAAAGAGGACAATAGAACCACCTAATTAACTTAAGGTTACCTCTTTTAACCCCCAAGTAATTAGACTTATTAATATTAACCCTCAATCTTTATAATTAAGGAAATAATAGTCCAAAACGACCCTTAAAACGTGTAGAGGAATCCTATTCTGCCTGGGATTTGCGCAACCTGTGACGGGCCGTCGTGCCTGCGACGGTCCGTCACGATGGTCGTCGCAGCCTCCCAAAGTCCAGGTGCACTGTGACGGCCCGTCACACCAGTGACGGTCCGTCCTGCACCTCCGTCCTGACGGCCAGAAACTCGTTTCTTGTACCAAATTCTCAAAAGTTGAAGTGTTTTGCAACGGGAACTCACGACGGTTCGTCGTGGATGTGACGGCACGTCCTGCAGGTCCGTCACAATTTACAGAGAGTCGATTTTCAGTATCCAATTTCAGAATTCTAAGTATGCTGAGACGATGCACCCTCGACGGGCCGTCGTGCCTGTGACGGTCCGTCGCAGTGCCCGTGGTCTTGGCCAGTTTTTCCAGAATTAAATCTGCTGCTCAAACGACTAAACAGGTCGTTACAATAGATACCAATTTACCCATCGTTCATCCCCGAACGATCAAAAGAAGAAAAACAATGGCGAAAAGGAGTACCTGAATCTGTAAACAGATGTGGGTATTTTTCTTGCATATTTGCCTCCTTCTCCCAAGTAGCTTCTTCGACCGGTCGATTCTTCCATTGAACTTTGATGGATGCAATCTCTCTCGACCTCAACTTGCGAACTTCTCTATCTAATATAGCAACCGGTTCCTCCTCATAAGTCAAATTCTCATCAAGAAAAACTGAATCCCAACGGATAATGTAGTTTCCATCTCCATGGTATCTTTTCAACATGGACACATGAAACACCGGATGCACTCCGGACAGCCCTGGGGGCAAGGCTAATTCATAAGCCACCTCCCCTATTCGCTTAAGCACTTCAAATGGTCCAATATACCTTGGACTTAACTTACCTCTTTTACCAAACCTCATCACCCCTTTCATGGGTGAAACCTTCAACAAGACTTGTTCACCCTCCATGAACTCCAAGTCTCTAACCTTTCGGTCTGCATACTCCTTTTGTCTACTTTGCGCCGCTAGAAGCTTTTCTTGAATGCGCTTCACCTTATCTAACGAATCCCTCAAGAGGTCAGTACCCCAAGGTCTGAACTCAAATGCATCAAACCACCCAATGGGAGATCTACACCTTCTCCCATACAATGCTTCAAATGGGGCCATATCAATACTGGAGTGATAGCTATTATTGTATGAAAACTCTGCCAGAGGTAAGAAGTTATCCCAATGGCCACCAAACTCTATCACGCATGCACGAAGCATATCCTCCAACACTTGAATCGTTCGCTCAGACTGACCATCGGTCTGAGGGTGAAATGCAGTGCTAAGGTCCAACCTAGTACCCAATTCGGCATGCAATGTTTTCCAAAACTTAGAAGTAAACTGCGTACCTCTATCTGATATGATGGACAGTGGAACCCTATGCAATCGAACGATTTCTGAGATGTAGATTTTCGCTAACTTCTCTGCATTGTAAGTCACCTTGACCGGGATGAAATGAGCGGACTTAGTTAACCTATCAACAATCACCCAAATGGAGTCATACTTACCCATTGTCTTTGGAAGGCCAACTACGAAGTCCATTGCGATTCTCTCCCACTTCCATTCAGGAATGGGCATTCTCTGAAGCGTTCCTCCGGGCCTTTGGTGTTCATACTTTACTTGTTGACAGTTTGGACATTTGGCAATAAAGTCAACAATATCGCGCTTCATTCTACTCCACCAGAAGTGTTGCTTTAGGTCGCGATACATCTTGGTTGCACCCGGATGTATAGAATACCTTGAACTATGAGCCTCTGTCAGAATAGTGTTGATCAAATTGTCAACTCGGGGTACACATATCCTTCCCTTTATCCTCAAAACACCTTCCTCATCGATTGTTGCTTCTTTAGCCTCTCCTTGCAACACTTTATCTCGGATTCGCCTCAGTTTCTCATCATCAAACTGTTTTCCCTTAATCTTGTCAAGAAAAGAAGACCTTGACTCCACACTAGCCAACAATCCTCCCTTCTCATTTATTTCTAACCTCATCAAGTCGTTAGCCAGAGTCTGAACCTCTCTAGCCAATGGGCGTCTAGAAGCTTGCAAATGAGCTAGACTTCCCATGCTTCCCGCCTTTCTACTCAAGGCGTCTGCCACAACATTCGCCTTCCCCGGATGATACAAAATAGTGATGTCGTAGTCCTTCAGTAGTTCCATCCATCTGCTTTGTCTCAAGTTCAAATCTTTCTGGGTAAAGACATACTGTAGACTACGATGATCCGTATAGATTTCACACTTAACCCCATATAAATAGTGTCTCCATTGCTTTAGTGCAAATACTACCGCGGCCAACTCCAAATCATGGTTCGGATAGTTACGTTCATGCACTTTTAATTGTCTTGAAGCATAAGCAATTACATTCTTTTCTTGCATTAGCAATGCACCCAAACCCGAATAGGATGCATCACAATAAACGATGAAGTTCTTACCCTCTAGTGGCTAAGTAAGAATTGGTGCGGTAGTCAACAAGGTCTTGAGTTTCTGAAAGCTTTCCTCACACTCATCCGACCATAAAAATGGAACATTCTGCTTAGTCAAGTTCGTTAGTTGGGAAGCAATAGAAGAGAATCCCTTGACGAATTGGCGGTAGTAGCTAGCTAACCCAACAAAACTCCGTATTTCTAATACATTAGTGGGTCTTACCCAATTCTTCACTGTCTCAATCTTAGAAGGATCTACCATCACTCCTTCCTTAGAAACCACATGCCCCAAGAAGGACACTGCATCTAGCCAAAACTCACACTTAGAGAACTTGGCATAAAGCTTTTTCTCCCTCAACATTTCCAATACCATTCTCAAATGCTCCTCATGTTCCTCCTTACTTTTAGAATATACCAGTATATCATCTATAAATACGATCACAAAGAGGTCCAAATATGGCTTTAAAATCCCATTCATCAAGCTCATGAAAGCAGCGGGGGCATTTGTAAGACCAAAAGACATCACTACGAATTCATAATGCCCATACCTAGTTCGGAAAGCAGTCTTTGGCACATCCGCTGCCCGTATTTTCAATTGATGATAACCGGATCTCAAGTCGATCTTCGAGAAGACACAAGCACCTTGTAGTTGATCAAATAAGTCATCAATGCGAGGAAGAGGATACTTGTTCTTAATAGTTACCTTGTTCAACTGCCGGTAGTCTATGCACATCCGAAAACTCCTATCCTTCTTCTTCACAAACAAAACCGGAGCACCCCAAGGAGATACACTTGGTCTAATGAAGCCTTTGCTCAACAACTCTTGAAGTTGTGCCTTTAACTCTCTTAACTCTGCGGGAGCCATTCTATAAGGGGGTATAGAAATGGGGCGAGTACCCGGTTCAAGATCGATACAAAAGTCAATATCCCTATCTGGTGGCATACCAGGAAGATCTGCAGGGAACACATCCAAAAACTCGCGGACTACCAAAACTGACTCAATCGAGGGTACTTGAGTAGTGTCATCCTTGAGATGTGCCAAGAAAGCTAAACACCCTTTACTCACCATTTTCATAGCGCGAAGAAAGGATATGATGCGCACCGGATTGGAAGTGTAGTCTCCCTCCCACACTAACGGATCTGCCCCAGGCTTGGCTAACGTCACCGTTTTAGTGTTACAATCCAAAATCGCAAAATTTGGAGAAAGCCAAGTCATTCCCAGAATTACATCAAAGTCACCCATTTCTAAAATAACCAAGTCTACGTAAGTGTTGCTCCCCACAAAATTCACCAAACAAGACCTATATACCTTTTCAACTATCACAGACTCACCCACCGGAGTAGAAACACGAATAGGCATGTCAAGTAATTCACAATGTAATTTTAGGCCATTAGCAAATGAGGAGGATACATAAGAAAATGTGGATCCGGGATCAAATAATACAGATCCATGCAATCACAAACCGAAAGATTACCAGTGATAACAGCATCCGACGCCTCCGCTTCAGATCTCCCAGGGAAAGCGTAACAATGGGCCCTATCGTTTGTCTGTCCGTTGCCCCTACCATGTTGTGTAGTAGTGGCTCCATTTTGCCCATCACCTCTTCCGTTTTGGTGACCACCATTACCTCGACCACCACGTCCTCCAGAAAAGCGGCCTCTACCATGACCACCTCTACCTCTAACTATTGGGGGTCTGTAACTCTGTTTTGGACAATTTCTCCTAATATGTCCAATCTCCCCACATCCATAGCACTCTCTGGAGTCTGGCATAGGTCTCTCGGAGTAGTGTTGACCGTTCTGAGGTGGACCCCCAACTACAGTCTGTAGTGAAGACTGAATTGGTCGAACTGAGTGACCTCCGGAGCTCTATCCTCTAGAGTAAGAACCATTAAACTCACCTCCCCTTCGAAACCTTTTTGATGTCGATGTCGTGGTGAAGTCATCTGGTTTCACTCCTTCCACCTCTATCACAAAGTCTACCACCTCTTGGAAAGATGTTGCCGTTGCCGCTATCTGTAAGGCTGAAATTCGCAATTCTGACCTCAACCCCTTCACAAAACGGCAGATCCGTTCTTGTGGACTGAAACATAGTTGGGTGGCATACCTTGATAAAGCACGAAACTTAGCCTTATATGCGTTAACCGTCATCCTACCTTGCTCGAGACTCAAGAACTCATCCCTTTTTATATCTCTCAAAGTCCTTGGGATATACTTCTCCATAAACAGGGTAGATAATGATTCCCAAGTCATAGGTGGTGCCTCTGTTGGTTGACACTCAACATGTGATCGCCACCACATTTTGGCGTTTCCTTGAAACTGATAGCTCACGAACTCAACGCCAAACCGTTCTACTATACCCATCTTGTGTAGTAGCTCATGACAATCAACCAGAAAATCGTAGGCATCCTCTGATTCTGCGCCCTTAAAGACTGGAGGTTTCAATTTCAAGAACTTACTGAAAAGTTCATGCTGATCATTTGTCATAATAGGCCCAGTAGTCAGACGTGGAAACGTGCCTATTCCCAATGATGCATCCATGCGGGGAGCCATAGTAGCCGCATGTCGTATCTCTAAAACCGGAGGTGTTGGTGCAGAAACCACTGGAGGTGCCTGACCCTGATCAGATAACCCGCTAAGATAAGCAAGTACCTGGTTGATCATCTCTGGGGTAGGTTGGGGTGGCATTTCCTCATTTTGCACTTGTTCATTCTCCCCTTCCTCACCCTCTCTTATCACATCCTCGGTCGGTGGAGGAGTCACCGCCCTAGTATCAGATGGGCTAGGGGCTCGTCCTCTTCCTCTAGAGGACGTCCTCCCACGACCTCTACCACGACCTCTTGCCGCTGCTCCTCCTCGAGCCACAGCCTCAGTGGCTGGCTCAGTCGTTTCTTGTCTTTCCGTTGTTGCTGCTGGTGCGGTCGTTGCTCTAGTCCTAACCATCTGCGAAATAGAGTGAAGATGGTCAGATACCAATTCGTATCGCCCAGATACCAATTGGACTCAAGTAGTAGCACGAAAGAAAGGATGAAAGAGTGAAGTTTTCCTAAAGTCTTATAGCCTCTCAAGGAAAAGTAAAGGCGTCCCCCTACCGTTCCTTAAGACTCTACTAGACCTGTTCTTGTGTGATGAGACCAACGAACCTAATGCTCTGATACCAAGTTTGTCACGACCCAAATTGGGGACGCGACTGGCACCCACATTTACCCTCCTATGTGAGCGAACCAACCAATCTAAGCCTTATCATTTCAAGATATATCAACAGAAAATAATGCGGAAGACTTAAACTCATTAATAAAAACAATTCAAACTATTATTATTATCCCCTAAATCTGGAAGTCATCATCACAAGAACATCTATCCTCAAATTACTAAACTAAGAATATCTAAGAAAACAAAATAGTAGAAAGCTAGTCCATGCCGAAAGTCAAGGCATCAAGACTTGAAGAAGAAGATCCAGTCCAAGCTAGACGCATTAGCTCACCTTGAATTTCCGAAAGTAGTGAAGACTGGCTAGATCTACTGTTGAGTTGAAGTTGACGGAACGTTTGCTGCATTCCACAAATAACAAAGAAGAAAACATAAAAGTAGGGGGTCAGTACAACCACAAGTACTGAGTAGATATCATCGGCCAACTCAAAATAGAAGATAATATATATCAAGTAATATTATAAATCAACTATAAACACAACATGTAGCAACAACAAGTACTATAATCATCAACACGTACCATCAAGTTCATCCATGAGGGCTCAAGCCTCCATACCATACTCATTTGGGAATTAAGTTTATTAGATTGAGTATATTTATCATCTTTCAAGATTCATTATCTTTCTTCCTCTTGTGTCGGTACGTGACACTCCGATCCCCTACCACTATGTGTCGGTACGTGACACTCCGATCCCCTAATTCTACGTGTCGGTTCGTGACACCCAATCCCCTATATGTGTCGGTACGTGACTCTCCGATCCCCTATATGTGTCGGAACGTGACACTCCGATCCCCTATATGTGTCGGTACGTGACACTCCGATCCCCTAATTCTACGTGTCGGTTCGTGACACCCATCCCACTAATACTATGTGTCGGAACGTGACACTCCGATCCACTAATACTATGTGTTGGAACGTGACACTCCGATCCACTAATACTATGTGTCGGAACGTGACACCCCGATCCACTAACCTCATTCTATCCGTTCATCAGGCCTTCTCTATACCAAGGCATCATCAATCCCATTAATTTAAATCATCAAGCCTTCTTTTATACCAAGGCATCATCATTAATAGGTAGATTAAAGTTTCTTTCAAGATTTGGGATTCAATGGTTTTCATCATGCTTGTTTTATCAAAATCACATAATCATATCCATGCAAGCATACAATTAAGCATATAGACAGGTTTACAATACTACCAATACATATCATTCGCTATTAATAGTCTACTACGAATATCGTAAAAACCATAACCTACCTCCACCGAAGACTAGTGATCAAGCAAGAAATTCCCAAGCTTTGTTTTCTCCTCCCTCTCGATCGATTCCTCTCTTTCTCTCTTGTTCTTTCTGTTTTCTTATGTTCAACCCTCTTTCCTTTACCCTAATTATAAATAATTAAGACTAAAAGAGGACAATAGAACCACCTAATTAACTTAGGTTACCTCTTTTAACCCCCAAGTAATTAGACTTATTAATATTAACCCTCAATCTTATAATTAAGGAAAGAATAGTCCAAAACGACCCTTAAAACGTGTAGAGGAATCCTATTCTGCCTGGGATTTGCGCAACCTGTGACGGGCCGTCGTGCCTGCGACGGTCCGTCACGATGATCGTCGCAGCCTCCCAAATTCCAGGTGCACTGTGACGGCCCGTCACACTAGTGACGGTCCGTCCTGCACCTCCGTCCTGACGGTCAGAAACTCGTTTCTTGTACCAAATTCTCAAAAGTTGAAGTGTTTTGCAACGGGAACTCACGACGGTTCGTCGTGGATGTGACGGCACGTTCTGCAGGTCCGTCACAATTTACAGAGAGTCGATTTTCAGTATCCAATTTCAGAATTCTAAGTATGCTGAGACGATGCACCCTCGACGGGCCGTCGTGCCTGTGACGGTCCGTCGCAGTGCCCGTGGTCTTGGCTAGTTTTTCCAGAATTAAAATCTGTTGCTCAAAATGACTAAACAGGTCGTTACAAAAAGTGAAAATAGTTTCATTAAACATAAGATACCATTGTCGAGAAGATTCTTTAAGTCCGTAAACTGACTTCTTAAGTGTACACACCATGTGTTCCTTTCCTATACAAGAGAACCCTTCAAGTTGATTCATATAAACGTCTTCCTCCAAAATTCCATTGAGAAAAATTGTTTTCACATCCATTTGATGTAGCTCTATGTTATAATGAGCTACTAAAGCCATTATAATTCTGAGTGAATATTTTCTAGAGACCGGTGAAAATGTTTCTTTATAGGCGATGCCATCTTTTTGAGTGAAACCTTTTGCAACATGTCTGGACTTGTGACGTTCGATGTTGCCAGTTGAGTCACGTTTTGTCTTGAAAACCCATTTACACCCAACATTTTGCAACCTTCTGGTAACTCAACAAGGTTCCATACTTCATGTTGTTCCATAGATATCAACTCATCTTTCATAGCATTTTTCCATCTATCAGAATTATTACTTTTAATAGCTTGTGAAAATGAAAGTGGATCATTATCAATTACCAAGTCAATTTCTCACTCTTTTAAATATACCAAATAGTCATCAGAAATAGCAAGTCTCTTTTGTCTTTGAGATTTACTTAATGCTACTTCTTCTGCTACACCTACTGCACGTTCATTAATTATTGCTTCATTGAGATTAATAGGGGCATCAATTTGATGTTATTGTTGACTGTTAGGTTGTGCAACAACTTTATGAACAACATCTTTGAAAGAAGTAAAAGGTAGATAAACCGTCACCCTAACTTCATTATTTTCCACTTTACGTGGTTCTTCACTACCACTAACTTCACCATTCTCAATGAACCTAGAATTTCCAATTTCAACTATTGTTGTACTGTGATTAGGGTAGTAAAATCCATAACCTTTTGATTTTTCTAGATAACCAATGAAGAAATCACTGATTGTTCTTGAATCCAGTTTCTTTTCTTGTGGACTATAAACTCTAACTTCTACCAGGCAACCCCAAATATGCAGGTTCCTTAAACTAGGTTTCCTACTTGTACATAGTTCAAAGGAGTCTTTCGGACTGCTTTACAAGGAACCTATTGAGTAAGTAAATGACAGTCCTTAAAGCATACATCCACAATGAAATATGAATAGATGAATTAGTAAACATACTCCTAAATATGTCCATTAATGTACGATTACGACTTTCTTACACCATTTTGTTGTGGTGTTCCCGGTATTGTGTATTGAGCACATATGCCATGTTTTTTGAGGAATTTAGGAAATGGACCTGGGGATGTTGTTTATTTTCATCATATCATCCATAATATTCACCACCTCTATCTTACCTGATTATTTTCACTTTTCTATCAAGTTGACTTTCAACCTCAATAATAACGACTTCTAAGGCATTTATCGCTTGAGATTTTTCATGCAATAAATAGACATACTCATAACATGAAAATCGTCAATAAAAGTGATAAAAAAGTTTTCTTTACTGAAAGATGTTATATCAATAGGACCACATATATCAGTGTGTATAATTTCAAGAAGTTGTGTGCTTCTTGTGACTTTTTTGTTGTATGTCTTGTTTGTTTTTCTTTAATACAATCCACTGAAATGTTAAGGTTAGTAAAATCCAAATTTGAAATAATTTCATTCTTAATTAATATCTCCAATCTTTCTTTGGATATGTGAACTAAAAGTTTGTGCCACAAGCAAGCAGATTGTTCATTCACCAAACTTTGTTTGGTTCCAATATTATGATACAAATTTAAGAGTGTTTCGACAAATAGATTATAAAGATTTAGTTTGTATAAGTTATCACAAAGAGTACCAGTACCAATGATTTAATTATGTTTAAACAAACTAAAACGTCCATTACCGAAATTAAAAGAGTATCTAGTCTTATCCAACTTAGACAAAGAAACTAAATTTCTCGAAAGAGAAGGTACATAACAAGTTTCAAGTTAATCTAAGTGGCGCCCAGTATCAAGGATCAAACGGTAAGTTTCTACAGCTTTAACTGGATCCTTCACTTTATTCCCCATATACAAATATCTTTCATTCCGGTGTATGGTTTGTGTTGTAAGGAACCGCTGCATCGTATTAGAGACATGAACAATACAACCAGAGTCAATCCACCAAGTATTATAAGGACTTCAGTTAAATTTTATTCGAGATATGTAAAATCACTAGGCTTACCTATCTTCTAGATCCATGCCTTAAATTTTAGGCAATCTTTCTGTAAATGTCCAGATTTTCCACAGAAACGACACTTATCATTCTTATCTTCCTTCTTATGTACTTGAGAGGAGGACTCATTAATATTATGGTTCCTCTATTTCCTTTAGCATGTTTCATTCCATTTTTTCCAACTCCTTGATGACCTACAAGGTTAATTGAGTGGGTTCCTTGATTCTTGAGCCTTACTTCCTCCTGAACCAACATTATATGAAATTCATGCACGTTCCATTTGTCTTTCATGGTGTTGTAGTTCATTTGGAAAGGGTCATACTTAGATGGTAATGATTTGATAATGAATTGTACGAGGAAATTTTATTCCACTTCCATTCGCAAACACTTTAGTCTTGCTGCTACGTTTGTCATTTCAATGACATGCTCATGTATGGTAAATGAACCATCAAACTTCATGGTTGTGAAAGTACCCATTAGTGTCCCAGCAAGAGACTTATTAGCAGTTTGAGAGAATTCTTCCACGACTTTCAGTAAATCGTTCGCATTTTTAGTTTTGGGAAGAGTAGTCTTAATGTTGATCGTAATATTTATTCGAATAAACATTATGCCTAATCTGTTAGATCGATCCCAGTGCTTATAATGAGACCTTTCTTCAATACAACTAGTTTTAGTAATAGAAGTTGGCTTCTCAGTGTAAAGTGCAATATCAAGATCTAAAACTCGGAGATAGAATTTGATCTATTTGCACCAATCTGAAAAGTTAAGACCGTTTAAGGTCATAGCAGAGGCAGAGTGCGAATGAAGAGAAAATACTACAAATATATTATACTCATTTGTTAATACTTTGTGTTATGAAATTTAACTTACTATCAAATTCAAAAATGGTTTATAAATTGTTAAATGCATATTGATGTCCTCCTTTGGGTGAACCATCAAAATATAACTTTAGACATAATGATGCTTAGATGTGAATTTAACGTAATTCAATAATTTTAAATGCGTCAATCAATAAAATTTATTATATTTGGAAAATAAATAAAACTAACGACATATCTAAATTATCTCATTAATGTTCAATGGTTATAAAATGAAATAATCAACCTTTGGGTGATCCCTAAATATCTTACAACCAAAAACTTCAATATATTCATAAATCAGTTATAAGCAACAAAATAATGGATAATTGAATATAGATTTAGTCATTATTATTTTTGAATTAATTCTTCAAAGATTAGACCACTTTGGTGATTAACTTACATCATATGCATAATTTCAAAATAAAATACATCATGATAGCGAATAATTATTTCACATAATACTATCGATTACCGTTTTCAAATAAGGAAAACATTAATTTTATGAAAAATCACTAGTTCTTTAACCACGCTCCTGATACCACATAAACAATCTTACATTTAGAAATCTTATCAATTATTCAGGATCGTAGAACTATATGAGTTTCATATATATTTAACACTATGATATTTCAATCAAGAATACATACCCGAATATATCATTATAATTCTTGACCTTATTGAGCCGAAGTCTTTTCTTTTTGTTCTTTAGAAGTTGTTTCTCTCTCTTGCCTTATATTTTATGTATAGCTTTGATGGATAAGAATATATATTTATGGCAGAGATAGAATTATTTAAATAGAGTGTGTTTTAACATCATTCCCACCTTTCCATCGTGGGAGTAGTAGAGATAATGGATAGTTGGAATAGATAATGGGTAAAGTGGAAGACTTAATGGGTAGTTAAAGTAACTTCTCCACTTCCCACTTCTCCACTTATCCAATTATAATTAGAATTTAGTTAGTACTTAAATATTAAGCCAAAATAATTTAATGTGAGTGGGTCATAAAACTAAAACAAACTTCCTTCAGCATCCCTACAGATGATTTCTCCCTTAAGAAGTTGTATGTTTTAACAAGGTTCTTCAATATTCTATTCTTTTTCCTCTTGATGCTTGTACATATAGATATTAAAATGATTTATATCCTCTTCTCTCCACCTCTCTCCGTTCGTCCCCTCTCTCTTCTTCTCCCTTTTCTGCATTTCAGCAAAACTTAGATGACCAGCAACTTGCTAGAGCAAACAGCAGTAGTGGCGAAACTACAAGTAACAACATTACTAGTCACCTGCTTCTCCGGGGAAGCCACCGAAGCAGTGAGCACCAGCAACCAACAACCACCAGCAAATTGGAAGCAACCGTTGAGGCTTGAAGTTGTTTGGAATTTTGCTCAAGACGGATGTCGACAGATCTATCCAGGTTTGATTTTATGTAATTATTGTCCGTCTTGTGATAATTAGCATAAAATCGACTGTGTTTTATGATAAATTATTAATAAGCACTCAAACATCATTAATAGTTGTGAACCTTGTTTAAGCATGAATGTTGTGTGAAGCATGAAATTGAAATTTTTTGACTCATGTGTGTTATCATAATATTTATAGTGTGTTTAAATTAGATTTAGGTTAGTTAACGGCTTTGCTACTGATTTGTTTTATTCTCATGCTTAAATACCTTTGACTTGATTATGTTTGTTCATGATGCGAACTTGATTATGGTGTATGTGATTAAGAACTAATTTGGCTCATGTTCGATTGTTGAAATAAACAATGTATTGTTTATATGATTTCAGATACTTAACAGTTGGTATTTTTAATATGCTAATTGAATCTTGTTATTTATCGTTTTGATGATGTAACAAACTCATTGACCTTGTGAAGGTACCCGATTTTCAATTAGAATAGTTCGTTGATTGCCAACTGAGGAAGGTACAGAAAGATGTTGCACAGTTCCCAACTGCGTCAGAAACATCAAACCTTTCCAACCAATGGCAGGGGTTTAAGGAAAGTGACTTGTCTATATAATGTCATCTTTCCACACAATTGCTTTTTAGTTTTTGCAACTTGAAAAAGCACATTCAAGAACTCTTGCAAATGCTTAAGAAAATCAAGGAGAAGAATCATTCAAAAACAACCTAAACTCAGGCGTATATTTTGTTGTTGTTTGAGAATATATTCTTTTGGTCATACATTATAAACTGATCCTAAATCTATAAAGGAATCAGTGTGGTTTGATTTGAAATTCTAAGTATGTTAGTTGAACTAATTTAATGGGTAACTGTTGTGTTGCTTAGAAAATTCTAAGTTGTCTAGAGTGATAGCTTAGTGGGTAGAATAACATCTACTTAGGCTCATCAAGCAATAGAGTCATTACTTGTTTGTGAGATTAAAAACTTTTTCTCACATTTGTGTAACAGGTTTACTTTTGCTTATGAAGATTAGTGTAACAGTTGTGAAAATTCTATGAGACATATAGTGGTTTTACTCCCTTGATCAAGGAGGTTTCCACTTAAAACTCCTCTGTTGTTAAACTGAATTTACTTTCTGTTATATCCTTATTTGTGTGTCAAGAGACCTAATACATTGACTAATAGTGGACGCACATATTCTAACAATTCTCATTCTTAATTTAAGAGTATTGTTAGTTGGTATTTTATTAGTGAGCTAAGTCCCTGTTTTCTCCACTTATTTGTGTTTCCTTCCTTTGAAAATGATCTCAGTGAGTTGGTTCAGTTTACTGTGTATGTGAAATAATTTAACGTCCATCGAAATTGACGCTTAGCTTTAAATTAGTTGATAATGTGTTTGTTTAGCATAAGTACTAACACTAGTTGTTTCTATTGATGACTGTATTTTTTTCAAGATCGATCTGTGTCCATCTAGGGTTGATACTTAGCTTTAAATTTAGACATATATTTTTTTTAACATAAGTACCAACGCTAGTTGTGTAACGACCTGTTTAGTCGTTTTGAGCAGCAGATTTATTTCTGGAAAAACTGCCTGGGATGACGGATACCACGACGGACCGTCGAGGGTGTCTCGTTCCAAAACACTTAGAAATTCTGAAATTGGGTACTAAAAATCGACTCTCTGAACTTCGTGACAGAATGGCAGGATGGGCCGTCACAGGCGTGACGGACCGTCGTGAGCTCTCGTTTCGAAACACTTCAACTCTTGAAAAGTTGGCACATGGAATGATTCTTTGAACGTCGTGACGGAAGTGCAGGACGGACCGTCGTAGGCACGACGGGCCGTCACAGACTCTTTAAAGAAATTGAGTCCCTGACGAACCTGCATGACGGACCGTCGCAGGCACGACGGGCCGTCACAAGTTGCGTAATCCCAGGCAGAGTCGGATTTCTAGTTAAGTTTTTAAGGGACGTTTTGGACTATTCCTTCTATAATTATATATTTCGTGGGTTAACATTAATAACTCAGTTTCTTAGGGGATAAAAGAGGTAACTTTGAGTTAATTTGTGGGTTACTATTGCCATCTTTTATACCTAATTATATGCTAATTAGGGTAAGAGAAAGAGGGTTGGAATAAGAAAATAGAAAGAACAAAGAGACAGAGAGAGGATTGAACGACTAAGAGAGGAGAAACGAGGAGAAACACCAGGCTTTGGGAAAAATTCTTGCTTGATCACTAATCTTCGATGGAGGTAGGTTATGGTTTCTCTTACGATATTCGCAGTAAAAGTCTTAATAGCGAATGATATGTATTGATAATATTGTAAACCCTGCTATGTGCTTGATTTGTATGCTTGCATGAATGTGATTTATATAATTATGATTATATTAAGCATGATGAAGCTATTGAATCCCAAATCTTGATAAAAATCCAATCTCTTGTTAATGATGAGGCCTTGGTATAAAAGAAGGCATGATGAACTAAAGTAATGAGATTGATGATGCCTTGGTAAGAAAGAAGGCTTGATGAATTGATAGAAGGAGATTAGGGGATCGGAGTGTCACGAACCGACACGTAGTATTAGGGGGACCGGGTGTCATGAACCGACACGTAGATTTAGGGGACCGGGTGTCACGAACCGACACGTAGATTTAGGGGACCGGGTGTCACGAATCGACACGTAGATTTAGGGGATCGAGTGTCACGAACCAACAGGTAGATTTAGGGGATCGGGTGTCACGAACCGACACGTAGATTTAGGGGATCGGGTGTCACGAACCGACACGTAGATTTAGGGGATCGGGTGTCACGAACCGACACGTAGATTTAGGGGATCGGAGTGTCACGTTCCGACAATAGTAGTAAGGGATCGGAGTGTTACGTACCGACACAAGAGGAATAAAGAATATGAGGGAGCGGAGTGTCACGTACCGGCACAAGAGAAATAAAGATAATGAATCTTGAACGATGCTAATATACTCAATCTAATGAACATAATTTCCAAATGAGTATGGTATTGAGGCTTGAGTCCTCATGTGTGAACTTGACGGGAATTGTTAAGGATATAGTACTTGTTGTTGCTACATGTTGAGTATCATAGTTGATTTTATGATATTACTTGGTATATACTGTTTTCTATTTTGAGTTGGCCGATGATATCTACTCAGTACTTGTGTTTGTACTGACCCCCTACTTTTATGTTCTCTTCTTTGTATTTGTGGAGTGCAGCAAACGTGCCGTCGTCTTCGACTCAACAGTAATTCAAGACAATCCTTACTATATCGGAAATTCAGGGTGAGCTAATGCTTCTAGCTTGGACTGGATCTTCTTCTTCAAGTCTTGATGCCTTGAACTTCTGGCATGGACTAGCTTCTTATGTATTTTTAGCTTCTTAGACATTTTTAGTTAGTAATTTGATCATAGATGTTCTTGTGATGATGACTTCCAGATTTTGGGGAATAATAATAGTTATTGAATTGATTTTATTAATGAGTTACGTCTTCCGCATTACTTTCTTTTGATATTATATTGAAATGATAAGGGTTAGATTGGTTGGTTCGCTCACATAGGAGGGTAAATGTGGGTGCCAGTCGCGGCTCGGTTTTGGGTCGTGACAAGTTGATCCTATGACGACAAAATTGATTTTCTTGAAAGATTTATATGTGTCCATATAGTGTTGATATTAAAATTTAATTTAGAAATATTGTGTTTGTTAAGCATAAGTACTAACACTAGTTGATCCAACTGATGACAAAATTGATTTTTTTGCAAGATTGATTTGTGTTCATCTAGTGTTGAAACTTAGCTTTAAATTAAGAAATATTTTTGTTAAGCATAAGTACCAAAACTAATTGATCCATTGCTGACAAAATTAATTTTCTTGAGATATAGATTTGTGTCCATCTAGTATTGATATTAAACTTTAATTTAGGAATAATGTATTTGTAAAGCATAAGTACCAACACTAGTTGATCCTATTGATGAGATAATTGATTTAACTTTATCAATTATATGTGTCTATCTGGTGTTGACACTTAACTTTTAATTTAGAAATTAATTCAAAACTAGTCAGAGTTAATGTTGTTTAGCTGTTGAAATAAGTTTAAACTAAGTTTAATTAACTCCTAGCTAGTTTGACTCATTATTTAAAATAATATCGTTTAGTTTTTGGAATAAAACAAAACTAGTTAGAGTTAAAGTTGTTTAGTTAATTTTTTTATAACCAATGTTGTTTAGTTATTTAAATGAGTTCAAATAAATAAAGTTGTTTAGTTGGTGTATTTAGTTGTTAGAATTGGGTAAAAACTAGTTAGAGTTAAAAATATTGTTATTTGTTTAAATAATCAGATATATATTGTGGCTTAGTTGGTGGATTTAGGAATTGCAATTAAGTAAAAACTAGGCAGAGTTAAAAAGTTGTTTAAATAATTTCAAATAAATAAAGTGATTTAGTTGGTGGATTTAGTTGTTGCAATTAAGTTAAAACTAGTTAGAGTTAAAAAGTTGTTAAGTTGTTTAAATAATTTCAAATAAATAAAGTGGTTTAGTTGGTGGTTTTAGTTGTTGCAATTAAGTCAAAACTAAACAGATTTAAAAAGTTGTTAAGTGCTTTAAATAAGTTCAAATAAATAATGTTTTTTAGTTGGTGGATTTAGTTTTAGGAATTAAATGAAAACTAGTTGGAGTTTAAATGTTCTTTAAATAAGTTCAAATAAATAAATGCGGTTTAGTTGGTGGATTTAGGTTTTGGAATTAAGTCAAACCTAGTAAGAGTTAAAATGTTGTGAAGTTGTTTAAATATGTTCAAATAAATATTGTATTTAATTGGGGGATTTAGTTGTTGAAATTAAGTCAAAACTAGTTACAGTTAAAAGGTTGTTTAAATAAGTTCAAATCAATAATTTGGTTTAGTAGCTAGATTTAGTTATTTGAATTAAGTCAAAACTACTTCGAGTTAAAGTTGTTTAAATAAATTTAAATAAAAAATGTGGTTTAGTTGGTGTATTAGTCAAAACTAGTTAGATCTAAAAAGTTGTTAAGTTGATTAAATTAATTCAAATAAATAATGTGGTCTAAGTGGTGGATTTAGTTGTTGAAATTAAGTTAAAACTAGTTAGAGTTAAAAAATTGTGAAGTTGTTAAAATAAGTTCAGAAGACTAATATGGTTTAGTTAGTGGATTTATTTATTTAAATTGAGTCGAAACTGGTTAGAATTTAAGTTTTTTAGTCGTTTAAATAAGTACAAACAAATAATGTGATTTAGTCGGTGGAGTTAAGTCAAAACTAATTATAGTAAAAAAGTTGTTAAATTTTTTTTGAATAAGTTAAAATACATTATGTGGTATACTTGGTGGAATTAGTTGGAATTATCTCAAGACTAGTTAGATTAAAAAAACCTTTTAAGTTGTTTAAATAAGGTCAAATAAATAATATGGTATAGTTGATGAATTTAGTTGTTGGAATTAAGTCAAAACTAGTGAGTAAAAAATTTGTTAAGTTATTTAAATAAGTTCAAATAGAAAATGTGATTTATTTGGTTAACTTTGGTTGTTGGAATTAAGTCCAAATTAGTTAGAGTTGAAGAGTTGTTAAGTTGTTTAAATAAGTTCAAATAAATAATGTGGTTTGTTGTTAGAATTAAGTCAAAACTAGTTAGAGTTAAAGTTGTTCAAATAAGTTTGAAATAAATAATGTTGTTTAGTTTGTGGATTTAGATGGTAAAATTAGTTCAAATAGATTTTAGTTAACACCTATATAGTTTTACTCTTTATTTCAAATAATATGGTTTTGTTAGCAGAAATAATCCAAAAGTAGTTAGAGTTAATATTACTCAGATGTTGGAATTAAAATTATTATTATTATTTGTATAGATGGAGTTAGATCGTAGTTGAATGTATAATAGAAACTATCTTGATTGAGCGTGTATTATTCCAGAATTTGCAGAAGGTTTCACTAGTTTTAAAAATCATGCAAGGACACTTGATGATTTTTTAACTTCAAGATTAATTAGGTATCCGTGTGCTACTTGTGAAACTGTGAGATACCATTCAATAGAGAATGTTGCTATGAATCTTATGATGAATGGATTCACACGGATAATCTGATTTTATCATTACGGAGTCAGTGTATGTAAACTAAATCTCTCTTCTGGCATATCTATATTTGACTTCAGCAAACCTAGGAAGAATGTGAATGTTTTAGTTTGAAAGTCATATGAACAATTTATTGTATGAAGAACAAACCTATACTTGTAGGCAAGTATCGTACTCCCGAAGTGTAGTTCATTTTTTACATGCTTGTCATTTTCATGAGGTGCCTTAAATTAAGAATGACAAAAATGTTTCCAGAACGTGTATTCATACTTGCTGGCAGGGGAAATGTTTGAGAGCAACAAAATCAATAGAACTATTAGAATTGCTCCCGTATCAATATTAACTTGAATTAAGCCATCTTGTTCTAGGAAAATTATTTTTTGATACCAATATAATTCCTTCTATGAAATTGCGATGTGGACCACTTCTTTTCTTTGCAACATCGAGAAATTGTTGGACGAGATATATGTGATTAGTTTGCTTGTTACTTGAATATGTGAATTTTTAAAATAGTGACTTGCTTTGTCAGAGTTATTCCACGAACATAATTGTTAAGTTTTTGTTGAAGCAATATGTTAAGTTTTGTATTTCATTCAGGAATCAATGTAATTTAAAATTTTGTTGAATCAATCCTGACAAAAATTATCTTTGATTTTACATGTAATTTTAATATGCGACATCAAAGAGCAGACATGTATCGAATGAGCTACATTAGTTGATTTAACACCTTATACCCTTTTTTTTTTAATTTTCCTTCTGGAAAATTGACACACTCATGTATTCTATGTAAATTTAAGTTTTGTATTTCGTAAAGTATCAAATTATTAATTTAATATTTTTTCTCAAGGTAAAATGATCAAGAGGACTGGAACTGTAGTTGCCACAAATAAAAAGAAGTGGGTATGTTTGAAAAAAAAACTATAATATCATTCTTTTCTTTCAAAAGGAGTAAAATCATGTATATAATTACTGATTTTGCATCTAGTCTTTAGTATGATTGATTTTAGAAAAAGTCAATTCGTCATTTTTTATATCCCAATTTGTTATAGTTAAGTGAAATCTAATTTTTTTAATTATATAGTTATAAATTTTCATAGGGGAATTTCTTGTGCAGAACTTTCAAGGAAATTGAAGTCAAATGTCGACTTCAACATGCTCAACTTTTGGATTGATGATTTCATAAAGATTTTTGCAAATTTACTAGAGTTTTTAATTTCATTTGAATTAGGAGTTAATTCTTTGGTTTTATGCTGAGCTATTGCATTTAGTTAGGTCTCAATTTCACTTGAGTTGGAAAATATAATTTATTTTGACATTGTTTACTTTTACAGAAAACTTAGTATATTTCTACTTCGTTCTTTGATTATAATATTAAAAACTATTTATTTTACATAACATTTCTTTCTTGTCATGAAGAAGATAATTTTTAATGCACAAATTGTTTTTATGTATTCCTTTCTTAAGAAATACTATCGATAGAATTTTCTCAGATGTTTAAAGAAACTTTGTGGCGACATTAGAAATATTAATATGACATTAAAAAAAATATAGAATAATGTCACCAATTTTATGACATTCAATAATGGAACTTATTAATATTAACTAAAGTGTCAGAAATTTCAGTGTGATATTTTATAACTGTGACAAGTGTCTTGAATTTTTTTTACCAACATGTAATCTAAATGTCAGAAAGTTTAAGTGACATTTCATAAATATCAGAAAAATAAATGTCATATATCTCATATCAACATTTACATAAATGTCAAAATAAATGTCATATATGTCATATTGACATTTACATAATTATTAAAAATAAATGTCATATGTTTCATACGAAAATCTACTTAAATATCAAAAATAAATGTCAGATATCTAATAGAAACAATTGCCTTATTATCGAAAATAAATGTCATATAATATATCATATAGACATTTATCTATATGTCAAAAATAGATGTCATATATCTCATACTAACGTTTACCTATTTTTTCACAAATAAATGAGATATATATCATATTGACATTCACCTAAATATCAAAAATAAATGTCATATATTTCTTATTGACATTCACATGATATCAAAAAAAATTGTAATAATCTTACCAACATTTACATATATGTTGTGAAGTAAATGTCGCAAATTCATTTTGACATTTACCGAAATGTCCCAAATTCATGACGATAGTTACCTAAATGTCACAAGTTCTTCCCGACAATTATCCAAATGTCAAAAAAATATCCGACACAAAAATTTATGATGTATGGTCCAAACGTAAAATAAACGTTGTTAAACAAATTTGTGACATTTAAACATCATAATAGGACATTTAGAAAATGTTGTTGTATCTCCACTTTCTTATAGTAAGAAGAGAAAAGGAAGAGCAATTGAGTTTTTGAAATAATGGGAGTTGGGTTAGTCTAAATAGGTTTGGGGTCTATATGCGAGTTATTAACTAACTTAATTAGGACTCCCTTAAACTCTAACTAATTAAATAACCACATAATTAAATTAATTTAACCAACTAAACACAGGGGCCTGACCTACAAGACCACGAATGACAGGCCGTAGTTCAATCTATGACTTGGTGCCCTTCCGTCCTGCACACCCGTCGTTGGTGACGCATACTGGTCCAAAAGGATCATTAGACAAAATTGATAAGTGTTGATCGATGGATAGCATCGACACCCCGTCAATCCAAGCACACCTCGTCGCCTGCACACGTAGGTACATAGTGTCTCTTGGCAACTTTTTGCCAAGGTGCAAGGGTCCTCCTCAAGGGCCCTTGGTTGGTCCTTGGGGAGTCATAATAGGACGTTTCTACTATAAACTGTTAATAATATGTCTTAGATACCTTACAACCAAATTTCATCATTTTTTGACTCTTAAAGCTTAGTCAAATAGGCTAAGGCACACTAGCACCTCTTGAGATAGTTTCCGGACATCATGGATGTTCTTTGACGTTTTGATTCTAAAACTTCCTAAATGACTTATATACATCATAATTGAATTTAAAACAGCGTTAAAATTCTTATAATCTCATGTTAGGCTCTCGCTTAGGCTTTAGACTTCCGGAGTTTTACAATGAAATCTTCAACCTTCACCTCCCTCAATTCACGGGGAAAGTACTTTCCCAAGAGGTCTTCCTTAAACTCATCCCACTCTATAGGAACCAACTCAACCGGCCTATTATATTTCCATTGAGTGTACCACATTTTAGCAACATCCCTCAATTGTATGAAGCCAACTTTGCCTTCTCTCTAGAAGTCACCCCCATAGCACTCAACACCTTGTCTACACCATCTAAAAACTCTTGGGGATCTTCTCCCACCTTAGAACCAAGGAAGAAAAGAGGATTCATACTCACAAAGTCCCTCAATCTAGAGGTCATATTACTCATAAGATCATTCTCCCTAGGCCCAACATCTCTATTAACTTGAGTCTTCATGGCTCGGGCTAGCGTAGGGAGAGCCTCTCTAATCTCAAAATTAGTCATGTCCCAGGGAACCACCGGAACCTCATCCCCTTGACCCACTATAGTTACTTTCTCACTTTGAGGAACATGAACACCTTGTGGATGACACATCCGGGGAGCACCCCCTAGACGTAAACGGCGTCGGCGTCCTCTTTGAGAACTAAGACTAGCCTCTAAGATTACATCATTACATTCATAGGTCAAAATGCGGAATAATTTAAAAATTTTCGTTACTTTTATATTGAGGTTTATATAGACCTCTACATACACATAATATATAGTCATATTGAGCATACATAGACCCTTTGAATAAGAAAATTATATAGTCCTCTACTTTTATTGCACATAGATATATAAGATACTTAACAGAGTCTCAAATGTCAGTCTCATCTCATAACCATTTAACAAGAGAATAAAAATTTAGGCCTTGCCCATACATTAATGAAATAAAGTGACATATAGACTATACAATTTGTACTCCAATAAAAAGGAAAAAACATAAGAATCTTAAAACTAAAACAACTTCTTAAGCTTTATAATGACATTTCCCTAGAAAAATGAGGATCTACCCAACTTTTTGATGATTGAGAATTCAAGTCTTCCTTCAAGTCATATCAAAAGACTTCAACGACTGGATCCTAAAATGTTGGGGGAAAGGGAGAAAATGGGGTTAGCACATAACATGTACTAAGTATGAGACCATATGCACATATAATATCCAATCATGCTAAAAAGGGACATTTCATTAACACATGCTATTTTAAATTTGGAAAGCTTTATGAACATTCAATAACCAATACAAGTTATTAATGCATATTTAGCAAATCAATTCCATGTACTATACAAGACTAAACCACCTTAAGTCTAATCAAATCACATGCATATCAACATACTTGAACCCATAACCAAATACAACTCTATCATCAAGTCATAATATCACAAGCATAAAAAAGAGTTCCTCACATTATAACAAAGCAAGACCATTACTCATGACCCTTATTAATTTCACTTGTGCAACAACTAAGCAAAGCCCCATAACCTTAGTTAATCAAGTCAACCTATCAAGAATCATAACCTATGTCCAAACTCCACATACATATCATTAAGACTACATAATATCATACTTTCGAAATAAAGACCACATCACATAGTGTTATTTGCATGTATGATCATCATACTATCATCTTTTACATTTATAAGAATATACATACATAAGAAAAACCTCCTAAGGATTCCCTCAAGGCCAACTAGTTCAACGAATAGGTAGAGTTCCATACCCTTACCTAGGATAAGTCAAACCTCTTAAATTACCTTAGTTAATTTGTACTTCATTACTTACTTTTAGTTTAGGGAAAACTTGCCTTAACCGACATAGACCACAATATCTAAGTGTGAAATCCGGTGTTTTAAAACCTTACAACGATGGAAGACAAAGTAAAACCGAACATAAACATAGTTTTGTAGGTGAATCCACTAGCTAGTCATCCTATGAGGGCAACATAGTTCAAGAACGAAGAGATAGGTATGAACTCTGTACATGCCACTTGGAAATTGGACCCTCATCTCATGGGAATCAATAAGATGAGTATCCCTCATAACGGAATCAACACCTCATGTAAAACTATTGGGTGAATCTTCCTCTACGGAAAGTCCACACCTCCCATTGTCAAGTTCACTCGGTGCTAAGCTAAGTGCCTTTTTAAATGTCTTTAATCTCTTTATTAGTCATCATTGCTTAATGTAGGTCATAGGGTCTATACCTTGTAAATCATCATCATCATAGCTCAATAAGAATTGCATGAGTAATGTCCTTTAATTACAATTCATATAGGTGAGGTTAGCACATTGACACATTCATATCATCATAAGGAAAATTGTTAAGTTATCACCATCCTTATAAACTGTACACCTTAACCAACACCTCAAAATCCATAGTAAATATATTTTAATTCAACATCATACCAACCTTATCAATCCAAATACAAGATATACTTCAATGTAACATCATCACTCCATCTCAAGTAACCACAGTTGAAATAAATAATAGGGATAACATGACTTACCAAGTCTCCTTCATCTGCAAACCTCAAGGTTTTACCATCAACGATCATAATCAACCCAATAATGGGTGTAATATACCCATACCACTCATGATTAGCATAATAACATCATACAGTAGTAATTCACACACTAACCAAAACAACTACGACAATAATGTACAATTCAATTCGAGATCATAACCTAGGCTTAAGGGGAAAAGGGTTCATCATAAATTCTTCAAGATCTAGGTCTAATCCCAACAATACAAGTTCCTAGGCAGACCATATACGAAAATAAACACATTCAGAATTCCACTTCAAATTACAAGTAAGAGACAAGACTTGGGGAAATTGGGGAAAGAACATGATCTATTCACAATTCCCACAATTTACATCAATTACACAATAATATATACTATACTAGTCATAGGCAATTATAATTCAACATATTCAATCATCACTTTCAACCTTAGAAGAAAACCCATTAGCATAGAAAAACTCTAAGAACTATTCAAATTCATCTTTCAAAAGACCTGTTGGGGAAAGGAATCACATGAGTGAAGAACCCACACATTGTTGAAGCTTTATTCCCAAAAATTGAGTGAAAACCTTCTAGACTTTTTCTTCTTCCCCAAGCTTCTTGTTCTTCAATGGAGGATGAATGGAGAGAGAGAAAGTAGAGAGTAGTGAGAGCAATATAGCTTTGAATTTGTATTTGTGTGATTTTTGAGTGGGAATCGATGAAAATTGACCGAAAGTAAATATATAATCAAAACCCAAAATACCCAAAGTACCCCTCATTAAGTTTGACTTCCAACATTGATGTCAAAATTAACTTTACTGTGAGACCCCGCTCACCTTCACACCCTCTTCACGGACCGTGAAGATCATCATGAGTCGTGGTGGCGGTCATGAAGATGGAGGCAGTAGCTCCTCCAATGGAGCCTCCTTCATTTCTCACACCAAGGAAACACCACAGAGCACCTTGCCTCCTTCCGTGAAGATGCACCACGGCCCGTCATTTGGTAGGTGGTGATCTTAGGCAGTATTTTTTCAACACAATACCAAAGTCACCCACTTTGGCTAAGGCATTTTCATGGAAGACCCTTGCCTTCCGTCAAGTCCACCACGAGTAATGAAGTGGCTCGTGGTGTCTTGGAATGTATCTAGGCTACTTTGAAATCTTTCCTAATGGAAAAGTCCTCTTCACGAGCTCCCACCTTTGGAACCCACAAGCCGTGGTCACGCCCGTGAAGGGTGAGGCAGTAACCTCCCTTTTTTGGCTGCCTTGGACTCTTCGGTTTGGCTTGTCCTTAAAGGTTGGCACTCCCCACTTGGCCTTTCTTATTCAAACATATCTTTGACAACTAAGTTATCCGTTATCATCTCACTAACATGAAGCCATCTACACTTCCTTCAAACAATCAAAGCACCACACTAGTCAATGTGATTAGTTCACTGGACGTCACGAGCTTTCCTTTATATTTTGATTTCTAAACTTCCTAAATGACTTATATTCATTAAAATTGACCTTACAATAGTGTCTAAACCTTTTGACACCTATGTTAGGTTCTATAAGACGTCTTATACTTTCGAAGTGTTACATAATCCCCCCCTTAGGAACATTCGTCCCTGAATAACACTAAAATCTTTTGGAAGGAAGTAATAGACTCAAAACTAGCAGCCTAACAAACAACAATGCATAACAACTTGAGTTATAAAAGAAATCATATTTTTACATAGAGCAATTTAAAAACTTCAATTACCACATGTAAGACTCAACATCACATCATTAGGAATTTCCTTCTGACAATAACATGTGCTCAACATACTGTATTAGTCAATTATGCCAAAATATCACTTACCAACATCCTCAATATTATTTCATAAAGACACACCATATTAAAACGCAACAAATAACTCAAAGCAAGAAGAATTGCAAATTTATAAGCCAATATGCCCAATTCTACTGTAACTTCACTCTAATGACACTAAAATGCACATTTTTTTGAAAAACTTCTCAAAAAATCATAGCAACTTTAAATTTAGTCATTATTTTCATTATAAGAAAGAAAAACTAACCTTAACTAGTTAAAAGATGAGGATAATAGGACTTCAGGCCGCATTGAGCCTCCCATGTTGCTCCCTCAAGTAGGTGGTTTCTCCATAACACTTTTATGATGGCCACCTCTTTGTTCCTTAACCTCTATACTTGACGATCAAGAATTTCAATCGGAACCTCCTTATAAGAGAGGTTATTTTGCACACCAATACCCTCAATAGGAAGAATAGACTTTGAATCACGAATACACTTCTTAAGCATAGAGACATGGAAAACCGGATGAACCGAGGCTAATTCACTAGGGAGCTTCAACTCATAGGCAACCTTGCGAACCCTTTTCAAGATTTCATAGGAACACACATAAAGAGGAATCAACTTCTCTTTCTTTCAAAATCTAACTACCCCTTTCATAAGATTTTTAAAGTACATTTTATGAGCTTATTCAAACTCTAAATCTCTTCTCCTATGATCGGCATAAAACTCTTGCCGAATACAGGATGTTTGCAACCGGTTCTTTATGATATGAATTTTCTCCAAAGTCATAGAAATTACATCGGTACCGAGATGCAAAGACTCACTAACTTCAAACCACCAAACATGAGATATACACCACCTACCATACAAGGCTTCATAAGGAGCCATAGATATGACTGAATGAAAATTATTATGATAGGAGAACTCCATAAAGGCAAATGCTCATCCCAATTTCCCATAAAATCAATGATACAAGATCAAAGCATACCTTTAATAGTTTGAATAGTTCGCTCTGCTTGACCATCCGTTTGATGATGAAAAGTGGTGCTTAATTTCACTTGAATAACCAAACCCTTTTGAAAAGATCTCCAAAATAGATGTAAATTGACAACCTCTCTCGGATAGGATAAACTAATGAACCCCGTGAAGACACACTATCTTGTCAATATAGATCCTTGCATAATCATCCAATGAATAAGTAAACTTAATAGGAATAAAGTGAGCGGATTTGGTCAATCTATCCATTAACACCCATAGATACTAATATTGCATTCGAGTTCGAGGGAAACCTACATCATAATCCATGTTTATATCTTCCAACTTCCAAGGAGGAGTTTGGATTTCTTGTAGTAGACCATTCGGTTTTGGTTGGTCAACCTTCACTTGTTGACAATTGGTACACGTTGTGACGAACTCCACAATATCCCTTTTTAGAAAAACCCGCCAAAGTACTTCTCTAAGGTCATGGTACATCTTTGTAGAACCGAGATGAATAGAGTAACGGGATCCATGAGCTTCCTCAAGGATCCTACTCCTCAAGTCATCCACATTAGGCACAATCAATCTACCTTGATATCTAAGAAAACCATACCTTCCTTGGTAGAATGACTCATTCATCTTGCCAAGAACCGATTCTTTCCAGTCCATCAATAATGAATCAAGGTGTTTCTTAGATTTCTTCTCAACCACCAAAGATTAATTGGAGTTATGATTTACCACCATACCACAATTTAGATAAATTTCAATTCGAACCCAAACGAGCCAACCTACGAACGACTTTCACTAGGTTTCTCTTGGATTCTTCCACATGGGACACACTTCAATGGAAAAACAACTTAGAGCATACGATACAACATTAACCTTTTCGGTGTGATAGCGAACACTCATGTCATAATCTTTCAACAACTCTAACAATCTCTATTGCCAGAGATTCTACCTCTTTTTAGTGAATACATACTAAAGGCTTTATGGTGCCTATACACATCAACATGAATCCCATAAGGATAATGCCTCCATATTTTCAATGCAAATACCACAACCTCTAAGTTAAGGTCATTAGATGGATAATTCTTCGTATGAACTTTGAGTTGCCTAGAAACATAGGATATAACTTTGCCATGTTGCATAAGCACACACGCCAACCCAACTCGGAATGCATCACAATATACCACAAAACCCTTTCTAGCCCTCGGTAGATACATCACTAGAGCGAAAGCAAGCCTATGCTTCAACATTTGGAATCTCTTTTCATATGCCTCCGACCACTCAAACTTCACATTCTATTGAGTCAAGGAGGAGAAATGGATGAAAAACCATCCACAAACCTCAGATAATAACCTGGTAGACCCAAGAAACTCCTAATATCGATTGGAGCCGATGGTCTAGGCCAATTTTTAAGCGCCTCAGTTTTCCTTGGATCAACCTCAACTCCCTCACTAGAAATGATATGACCAAGAAACGCTACCGACCTCAACCAAAACTCAAATTTGTAATACTTGTCAAACGATTGACGTTCTTTAGGCACTTGCAACACCACCCTCAATGGTTCAAATGTTCACCCTTATTTTTCCAATATAGCAAGATGTCGTCAATGAAGACAATGATAAATGAATCTAGGTAACTTTGAAACACCCTATTTATTAGGTCCATAAACGCTTTTGGGGCATTAGTGAGACCAAAGGACATTACCAAGAGCTCATAGTGACCACATCTTGTTTAAAATGCATTCTTGGGAATATCTTCACCTCTTACTCTAAGTTGGTGATATACCAATCTCAAGTCAATCTTGGAAAAGTGAGTCACACCTTAGAGTTGATCAAATAAATCATCAATCGGAGGGAGAGGATACTTGTTCTTTATTTCGACTTTGTTGAATTGATAGTAATCGATACACATTCTAAGGGACCCATACTTCTTCTTCATAAACAATACCGGAGCACCCCATGGCGAAACACTAGGCCGAATAAATCTTTCTTCTAGTAAATCTTTGAGTTGATCCTTCAACTCTTTCAATTTGGCCGGAGCCATCCAATAAGGAGAAATTGAAATAGAATTTGTATCTGATAGCAAATCGATACCGAAATCAATTTCCATTTTGGGAGGAATACCAGGAAGGTCATTAGGAAAGACCTCTGGAAATTCCCTCACAACGGGGACCGACTCAATGGGAGGAATTTCAGAGTCTAAATCTTTGAGTCTTGCTATATGGTATAAACACCCTTTAGATATCACCTTAAAGATTTCAAATTAGAAATTATATGACATGTAGGAAGAGAATTTCCCCCCTTCCACTCTAAGACGGGCTCATTTGGAAAGTTAGACTTCACCACCCTTGTTCTACAATATATAGAGGCAAACCAAGTATGCAACCAATTCATTCCCAAAATGCTATCAAAATCAAACATGCCAAGTTCTACTAACTAATTCAACATAAGTAACTCTATTGGGAAACATTATTGGACAATTTCTAAACACCCTTTTTGCAACTAACACTTCATCCACCGTGGTAGACACCATAAAAGGTTCATTCAAGATGTTAGAAAAAATGTCAAACTTTTTATCTACTAAAAGAGTAACAAATGACAAGGAAGCACTGGGAACAAGTACAACATATACATTAACAAAAAATACTTTCAACATCCGGTCACCATATCGGGAGAAGTTTCTTGCTCATCTCTATAGCGCATAGCATAAAAGAAACGATTCTTATTTGGAACATCATTAGAACCACTTGCTTTAGTTTTACTTCCACCCTTTCTTGTCCCTTCAAATTTGGGCAATATCTTACTTTGTTCCCACTTTTACCATAACTAAAGAAATTGCCCATTCCAACTAAGCATTGACTAAAGTGACCCTTTCCACACTTTGGAAACGTAGGTTTCTCATTAGGTGAGTTTCCACTCAATAACTTTTTGGACCTAAGTTTAGATACCTTATAATCACGATCCTTAGGGAACTGAGAGGGAACTTGATTAGAGAACCTCTTCTTGAATTTAGGCTTGTCTTGGATATCAAGCCTCCCTTTGAAGAACCACCATAAATAGATATTTACCTATGTGAATCTAAACTCTTTCTCTTAGATCTTGCCTCTTCCACTTGTTGAGAATTAACCATGAGACGACAAATATTCATATTGTCATATAGCATAGCCAAATGGCATTCCTCTTGCAATTCATTCTACAGTGTCGTCACAAAGCCTTTCATTTCATTCATAGGATCGGAAAACAAAGAAGGAGCATGCTTTGACAATTTAGTGAATTTCAAAGCTTATTCAGGTTCACTTTTTTCTCCGTGATGAAGGTTGATGAACTCCACAACTTTGGATTCCCTCTTCTCCTTAGGAAAGAACTTAGCAAGAAAAGCTTTCTTGAAAACCTCCCAAGTCACCGATCTACCCCTTTGGGGTCTATTGTCTCTCCATTAGAAGTACCAAGTTTGGGCCACATCTTTGAGTTGGTAAGTGTCTAACTCGGCCTTCACACTAGTAGTAAACCCCATATCATAAAAAATCTTGTTGATTTCATGAATGAACTCTTGGTGTTGTTCTTTAACATTGGACCCATAGAAAGTAGGAGGATTCAGTCTATCAAAATCCCTCAAAAGGGAATCCATGGTGCCAACATGTTGATTTGCTTAGTGTATAACCTCCCTATTAGCTTGTGATGTTGTGACTTGGGATTGAGTAGTTGAGGCTTGTTCTTGCATAGTAATGGCTTGGTACATTAGGAAAAGGCAACCTTTATGTCACAATCTGTCAAAGAAGAAGGACTAACCGGGGCTTTGTCATGATTAGCATCATCTTCGAGAGGAGGGACTTAATCACCACGAGAAGGAACTCACGCATTGGCAATATCTTCCTCAAGTCGACGTGCCGACTTCGTTTGAGTATTCATTGCCAATAATAACAATGAATGGATTATATTATAAAGGCACATAGAGTACTAGACTCTCGAGGAACAATATTGGATTTCCAAGAAAGTTAGAGTTTTCTAAGCGTCATATATTTTCCTATTCATACGTATGGAGCGCTTTACAATAATAAGTAAGAATCTACATAAAAGTGCTTGATAGATAAACCGACTCTAAAAATATTCAACCTCATGCTCTGATACCATGTTTGTAACATTCAGCGCGCACCCCTTAGACGTAACCGGCGTCGACGTCCTTTTTGAGTACTAAGATGAGCCTCTTAGCTTACATCTTTACATTCAACTTTTCATTACTTCTATATTGAGGTTTAAACACACCTCTACATATAAATAATATATATTTATATCGAGTATACATATAACTTTTGTATAAGAAGATTACATTGTCTTCTACTATTATTCCACATAGATATATAAGATACTTGACATAGTCTCAAATGGACGTCTCATCTCAAAACCATCTAACAAGAGTATAACAATTTGGGCCTGACTTATACATCAATGTAATGAATCCACATATAGGCTATACAATTTATACTCCAATAAAAAGGAAACATTATAAGAGTTATTAAACTAAAACAACTTCATAATATTGATATTAGTGTTGCCCTCGGAAATTGAGGACCTACCCAACTTGGATGATTGAGAATTCCAAGTCTTCAATCAAGTCGTCTCAAAAGCCTTAAACGTCCGGAAACTAAAATGTTGGGGAAAAAGGGAGAAAATGGGGTTAGCATATCAGATGTACTGAGAATGAGACCATATGCACATATAATATAAAACCATGTTATAAAGGGACATTCATTAAAACATTCTATTTTCCATTTGGAAAGCTTTATGTCCATTCAAGAACCAATACAAGTTATTAATGCATATTTATTAAGTCAATACCATTACTATACACGACTAAACAACCCTAAGTCTAATCAAGTCACATCCATATCAACATACTAGAACCTTTAACAAAATAAAACTCAATCATCAAGTCATAATATCACAAGCATAAATAAGAGTTCCTTACATTGTAAAAAAGCAAGACCATTACTCATGATCCTCATTTAGTCCACTTGTGCAATAAATAAGGAAAGCCCCATAAACTTTCTTAATCAAGTCAACCTTGCAAGAACTATAACCAATGTACAAAGTCCACATACATATCATTAGGAGTACATAATATCATACTTTAGCAGAATAGAAAAAATATATGTTCATAAGAGTAACCAACATCACATAGTGGGATTTACATGTAAGATCATCATACTATAATTATTTACATTTATAAGCATCTACTTAAATAAGAACAACCTCCTAAGGCTTCCCTCAAGGAAAATTAGTGCAAGTCATAGGTTGAGTCACATAACCCTACCTAGACTAAGTCAAACCTTTTAAGTCACCTTAGTCTGTTTGTACTTCATTACTTCCTTTTAGTTTCGAGAACACTTGCCTTAGCCAACATATATCACAAGATCTAAGTGTGGAATCCGGTGTTGTAAAATCTTACACCGATGGAAGGTGGTCTACTGGCCAAAGAAAAACAAAACACAACGTAGCTTTCTAGGTGGATGCACTAGCTTGTCTTCCTATGTGGGCAATATAGTTCAAGAACTAAGATATAAGTATGAATTCTGTACATGCCACTTGCCAATTGGAGCCTCATCTCATGGGAATACATAAGATGAGTATCCTGTATAGGGGATTCAACACCTTATGTGGAACTATTGGGTGAATCTTCCTTATGGAAAGTCCACACCTCCCATTGTCAAGTCACTTAGTGCAAAGCTAAGTCCCTTTTGAAATGTCTTTAATGTATTGATTAATCATTATTGCTTAATGTAGGTCATAGGGTCTATCCCTCGTATAATCATCATCATCATCATAGCTTAATAAGAATTTCATCGGTCAAATGTCCTTTCATTATAATTCATATATGTTAGGTTAGAACATTTGCATATTCACATCATGATAAGGAAAATTGTTAAGTTATCACCATCCTTGTAAAATTTACACCTTATCAAAAACCACACAAACAATATTTAAGGCATTTCAATTCAACATCATAGCAACTCTATCAATCCTAATACAAGATTTCAATGTAACATCATCACTAAATCTAAAGTAACAACAACTGAAATAAAGAACATGGTTCACAAAACCTATAAAGTCTCTTCATAAGCCAACCTTAAGGTCTTTCCATCAACCCTCATACTCAACCACAAAATTGGTGTAATATAACCATACCACTCATGATTACAGTAATAACATCATAGGAATGTAATTCACAAACTAACCAAAATAATTGCAACAATAATGTACAATTCAATTTAGGATCATAACCTAGGGCTAAGGGATAAAGAGTTCATCATTAATTGTTCAAGAACTAGGTCTATTGCAAGCAATACATGTTCCTAGACAACCCATTGATTGAATAAGATAGCTACAACAATCAACACATTCATAATTCCTCTTCAATTTACAAGTAAGAGCCAAGACTTGGGGATATTGGGGAAAGAACATGATCTATTCACAATTCACACAAGTTACATCAAGTACACAATAATTAATACTAGATTAGTCATAGGCAATCATAAATTCATCATAATCAATCATCACTTTCGACTTTATAAAAACACAATTTGTAGAGAAGAACCCTAAGAATTTGAGTAAATAAAATTCATCTTTGAGGACCTCTTGCAGAAAAAAATCCCTAGAGTGAAAAAACCATACCTTGGTGAAGCTTTATTCCTAGAAATTGAGTGAAAACATTGTAGACTTTGTCTTCTTGCCCAAGCTTCTTTTTCTCCAATAGAACATGAATGCAGAGAGGGAAAGTAGAAAGAAGTGAGACCAATTTTGGTTTAAATTTGAGTGGGAATCAATGAAAATTAACTTTAAGTCAATGTATAGTCCACCCCGAAAATACCCAACGTACCCCTCATTAAGTTGGACTTTCAAAATTTAAGTCCAACTTAACTTCATTGTGAGACCCCGTCCACCTTCGCCCCTCTTCACGGACCGTGAAGAGCTTGATGGGTCGTGGTGGTTGTCGTGAAGATAGAGGCAGTAGATCGTTTAGTGGAGTTTCCTCCATTTCTCTCACCAAGGCAAAACCATGGAGCACCTTTCCTCCTTTAGTGAAGATGCACCACGAACCGTCATGTGTCTGGTGGTGCTCTTAATAAGTAGCTTCCCAACGCCCCACCAAGGCCACCCACTTAGGCTAAGGAATTTTCACAAAGACCCTTGCCTTTTGTCAAGTCCACCACAAGTCATGAGGTGGCTCATGGTGTATTGCACAGTACATAGGATACTTTGACATCTTCCCCCATGTCTAAGGACCCTTCACAAGCTCCCCACCTTGGCCATGGCTGACACCACGATTCATGGTCACGCCCGTGACGGGTGAGGCAGTAACTCTTTTCTTGGGCATCCTTGGCCACTTGTCTTTTGCTTGCCGTTGAACGTTGACACTCCCCAGTTGGCTTTGCTTCCTTAAACCTCTATTTTACAGCTAAGTTCTCCCTCATCATGTCACTAATATTAAACCATCTACTCTTCTTACAAACCATCAAAGCACCACACTAGTACAAGAGACTAGTTCACATGACGTCATGGGTGTTCCTTGACGTTTTATATTCATTAAAATTGCCCTTAAAATAGCGTCTAAATATTTTTACACCTATGTTAGGCTCTAGAACACGTCTTAGACTTCCGAAGTATTACATTATCCCCCCCCCCTAAGGATCATTCGTCCCCGAATGACACTAAAATCTTTTTGAAGGAAGGAATAGACTCAAGACTAGCATCCCAACAAACAACAATACATAACAACTTGAGTTATAACATCAATCATGATATTTTTACACATAGCAATTTAAAATCTTGAATTACCACATGCAACTCAACATCACATATGAGGAATTTCCTTGTCACAATAACATGAGCTCAGCATACCATATATGAGTCAATTATGCCAAAACTTCACTTCCCAACATGATCAATATCATTTCATAAAAACTCACCATATCAAAATATAAAACATAACTCAAAAGAAGAAGAATTGCAAAATTTTTAGTCAATATGCCCGAATTCACTGTTACTTCACTGTAATGACACCAAAACGCGCATTTTTGAAAAACTTCTTAAAAAGCTATATCAACTTTAAATTTAGTCATTATTTTCGTTATATGAAAGAACAAAGAACCTTCACTAGTTATGAAATGAGGATAACGGGACTTCATGTCAGCTTTGGCCTCCAATGTTGCTCCCTCAACTAGGTGGTTTCTCCATAACACTTTTATGGAGGCCACCTTTTTGTTCCTCAACCTTTTCACTTGACGATCAATGATTTAAACTAGAACCTCCTTATTAGAGAGATTTTCTTGCACCCCAAGACCCTCAATAGGAAGAATAGACTCGGGATCACGGAAACACTTCTTAATCATAGAGACATGTAAAACTAGATAAACTAAGGATAGTTCACTCGGTAGCTTCAACTCATAGGCAACCTTGCCAGCCCTTTGCTAGATTTCATAAGGACCCACATACTAAGGACTCAACTTCTCTTTATTGCCAAATCTAACCACCTTTTCATATGTAAGAGTTTCAAGTACACTTTATTAACTTCTTCTAACTGTAAACCTCTTCTCCTATGATCGGCATAAGACTTTTGCTGACTATAGGCTATTCGTAATCGGTTACTTATGATATGAACTTTCTCCAAAGTCTTATAAATCAAATTAGGACCGAAAAGCGAAGACTCACAAATTTCAAACCCCCCAGTAGGAGATATACACCTCCTAACCATACAAGGTTTCATAAGGAGCCATAGAGATTAATGAATGAAAAATATTACAGGAGAACTCCACCAAAGGCAAATGCTCATCCCAATTTCACTTAAAATTAATGATACAAGTTATAAGTATACCTTCAAGAGTTGGAGTAGTTCGCTACGCTTTACAATTTCTTTGATGATAAAAAGCGGTGCTTAACTTCACATGAGTACCAAAACCCTTTTGAAAAAATTCTCCAAAATCTATATGTAAATTGTGCACCTCCAGCCGATATGACGGACAAAGGAACACCATGAAGACTCACTATCTTTTCAAGATTGATCCTTGCATGATCTTCCACCAAAAAAGTAGACTTAACAGGAATAAAGTGAGAGGATTTGGTAAATCTATCAACTACCACCCATATAGAGTCATATTGCATTCGAGTTCGAGGAAAACCTTACAACAAAATCCATGTTGATATTTTCCCACTTTCAAGTAGGAGTTTGGATTTCTTGAAGTAGACCACTCGGATTTTGGTGCTCAGCAATCACTTTTTGATAGTTGGGACACATTGCAACAAACTCTAATGTCATGGTACATCTTTGTAGAACCGAGATGAAAAGAGTAACGGGCTACATGAGCTTCCTCAAGGTTCCTACTCCTCATGTAATCCACATTATGCATACACAATCTACCTTGATATCTAAGAACCCCATACCCCTTTGGGATAATGAATCATTCATATTACCAATAACCGATTCTTTCAATTCCATTCACAATGGAACAAGGTGTTTCTTAGACTTCACCTCAACCACAAAAGACGACTCGGAATACCACCATTTGGAGAACTTTCAATTCAAACTGTAAACGAGTCAACCTATGAACATCTTTCACTATGTTTCTCTTGGATTCTTCCACATAGGACACACTTACCATGGACAACCAACTTAGAGCATCTAATACTACGGTAGCCTTGCTTGAGTGAAAAAAAACCCCACATCATAGTCTTTCAACAACTCTAACCATCTCTATTGTCGGATATTCAACTTATTTTGAATGAATAAATATTGAATACTTTTATAGTCCTCATACACATCAATATCAACCCTATAGTGATAATGCCTCCATATTTTCAAGGCAAATACCACGACCGCTTACTCAAGGTCATGAGTCCAATAATTTTTCTCTTAAACTTGAGTTGCCTAGAAGCATAGGTTATAAATTTGCCACGTTGCATAAGCACACACCCCAACCCAACTCGGCATACATCATATTATACCACAACACCCTTCATATCATATTGTAGAGTCAATATCGGAGCGGAAGTTAGCTTATCCTTTAACATTTGGAATCTCTTTTCACATGCATCCGACCACTCAAACATCATATTCTATTGAGTCAAGGTTGTCAAAAGGGGAAGTAATGGACGCAAAACCATCCACAAACCTCCAATAATTACCCTCTAGTCCTAATAAATTCATAATGTTAGTTGGAGTCAATGGTCTAGACAAATTTTTCATTGCCTCAGTTTTCCATGGATCTACCTCAACTCCTTCACAGGAGATGATATGACCTAAAAACGCTACTCACCTCAACCAAAACTTACATTTGAAATACATGGCAAACAGTTGATGTTTTTAAGCACTTGCAACACCACCCTCAAATGGTTCAAGTGTTCACCCTCATTTTTTGAATATACCGAGATATGGTCTATGAAGACAATGATAAATGAATCTAGGAAACCTCAAAACATCCTATTCATTATGTCCATAAACGCCGAGGAATTAGGGAGACCAAAAGACATTACCCAGTACTCATACTGACCATATCTTGTTAAAATGTCGTCTTGGAAATATCTTCACCTTGTACTCTAAGTTTGTCATATCCCAATATCAAGTAAATCTTGGAAAAGTAAGTCACACCCATCAGTTGATCAAATAAATCATTAATCAGAGAGAGAGGGTACTTTTTCTTGAATATGACTTTATTGAGTTGATGGTAATCAATAAATATTCTAAGGGAGCAATTCTTTTTCTTCACAAACAATATAGGGCCACCCCATGGAGAAATACTAGGCCGAATAAAGACCTTTTCTAGTAAGTCTTTGATTTTATCCTTCAACTATTTCCATTAGGCCGGAGTCGTCCGATAAGGAGAAATTGCTATGGGATTTGTATCCAGTAGCAATTGATACAAAAATAAATTTCCTTTTCCGGAGGAATACGAGAAGGTCATCAGGAAAGACCTCTGGAAATTCCCTTACTACGGGGACCGACTCAATGGGAGGAATTTTAGAGTCTAAATCTCTGACTCTTACTATATGGTATAAAAACCCTTTAGATATCATATTACAAGATTAAAAATTAAGAAATGATATGACCTCTAGGAATAAAATCCCCTCCCTTCCACTCTAAGACGGGTTCATTTGGAAAATTAAACTTCACCACCCTTGTTGTACAATCTATAGAGGCAAAGAAAGCATGCGACCAATCCATACCCAATATGATATCAAAATCAATCATGACAAATTCTACTAATTCAACATGCGTAACTCTATTGGGAAACATTATAGGACAATTTCAAAACACCCTTTTTGCAACTATTGACTCACCCGCCGAGGTAGACACCATAAAAGGTTCATTCAAGATGTTGGGAAAATTTCAAAATAGGAGTAACAAATGACAAGGTAGCACCGAGATCAAGTAAATTATATACATCAATAGAAAAGACTTTCAACATACCGGTTACCACATCGGGAGAAGTCTCGTGCTCACCTCTATAGCGGAGAGAAGAAAAGCGATTCTTCTTTGGAACATCATGAGAACCACTTGCTTGAGTTTGACTACCACCTATGTATTGCCCCTTTAAATTTGGTCAATCTCTAACTTTGTTCCCACTTTTAAAACAACTAAAGCAATTGCCCGTTCCAACAAATCATTACCAAAGTGACCCTTTCCACACTTTGGACACATAGGCTTATCATTAGGTGAGTTTCCACTCTTTCCCTTTTGGGACCTAAATTTAGGTACCTTATAATCATATGCCTTAGGGGACTTAGAGGCAACTAATTACAGAACCTCATCTTGAAATTAGGATTGTCTTCGATATCAAGCCTACCGTTTGAAGAACCACCATAAATAGATCTTACCCTCGTGGCATCTCGACTCTTTGTCTTAGATGTTGCCTCTTCCACTTGTTGAGCATGAACCATGAGACAAGAATTTTTCTTATTTTCATGTAGCATATCCAAATGAAATTCCTATTGCAATTCATTCGATACTCCCGACACAAAGCTGCTCATTTCATTCCTAGTTTTGGAATTCAAACAAATAACATATTTTCACAATTTAGTGAATTGTACACTTATACCACCTTGATAAAGGATGATGAACTGCACCACATTGGATTCCCTCTTCTCCATAGGAAAGAAACAATCAAGATCCTTCTTTAAAACCTCCCACGTCACTGTTCCACCCCTTAGAGGCCTATTGTCCCTCCTTTGGACGTACCATGTTTTAGCCACATATTTCAGTTGCTAAGTGGCTAACTCGACCTTTGCACTAGTAGTCAACCCCATAGAATAAATAATCTTGTAGATTTAAACAATAAACTCTTGGGGGTCTTCTTCAACCTTGGACCTAGAGAATGTAGGAGGAATTATTCTAGTAAAATCACTCAAACGGGAGGACATGGTGCCAACATGCTGGTTTGCTTGGGTTACAATATCCCTATTAGGTTGGGCCGTCATGGCTTGGGCTTGAGTAGTGGTGGCTTGTGATTGCATAGTAATGCCTTGATCCATTTGGAAAAGGGCAGCCTTTATATCACCATCCGTCAAAGGAGGAAGATTGACCGGGGCTTGGTCAACAGTAGCATCATCTTCGAGAGGAGCGACTTGATCACCACGGGGAGAAACTCTCGCATTAGAAATCTCTTCCTCGAGTCTAAGTGTCGTGTTCCTTCAAATATTATTTGCATTTAATCACAATTAAAGAATAATATAATAAAGGCACATAAAGTACATGACTTTCGAGGCATGACATTCGATTTTCAAGAAGGTGAGAGTTTTCTAAGCACCATATAACTTCCCATTCATAATTGTGGCGCTCTTCACAAAAATGAGTAAGAATCTATATAGACGTGGTTGAGAAACTCTAAATATAATCAAACTCATGCTCCGACACCAATTTTGTCACATCCAGGGAGCACCCCATAGACGTAACCGTTGTCGACGTCCTTTTTGAGGACTAAGATTAGCCTCTTAGCTTACATCATTACATTCATAGGTCAAAATGAAGAAATATTTAAAACATTTTACATTACTTCTATATTGAGGTTTACATATACCTCTACATACACATAATATATATTCATATCGAGTATACATAGACCCTTCATATAAGAGATTACATAGTCTTCTACTTTTACTGCACATAGATATAAAAAATACTTAACATAGTCTCAAATGGACGTCTCATCTCATAACCATTTAATAATAGTATAACAATTTGGGTCTGACCCATACATAAATGTAATAAAGCCAGATATTGGCTATACAATTCGATATCCAATAAAAAGGAAAGATTATAAGAGTCTTTAAACTAAAACATCTTCATAAGATTGATATTAGCAATGCACTCAGAAAGTGAGGACCTACCCAACTTGGATGATTGAGAATTCCAAGTATCATTTCAAGTCGTCTCAAAAGCCTTCAATGACCGAAAACTAAAATGTTGAGGTAAAAGGGAGGAAATGGTGTTAGCACATCACATGTACTAAGTATGAGATCATATGCACATATAATATAAAATCAGGATATAAAGGGACATTCATTAAAACATGCTATATTACATTTGGAAAACCTTATGCATATTCAAGAACCAATACAAGTCATTAATGCATATTTATCAAGTCAATACCATGTACTATACACGACTAAACAACCCTAAGTCTAATCAAGTCACATACATATCAATATTCATGAACCTTTAACAAAATACAACTCTATCATCATCTCATAATGTCACAAGCATAAATAAGAGTACCTCACATTATAACAAAACAAGACCATTACTCATGACCCTAATTTAGTCCACTTGTGCAATAACTAAGCAAAACCCCGTAACCTTACTTAATCAAGTTAACCTTGCAAGAACTATAACCAATGTCCAAAATCCACATACATATCATTAAGAGTACATAATATCATACTTTAGCAATAGACACAAAATACATGTTCATAAGTTCTCCCTCATCATATCACTAATATTAAACCATCTACTCTTCTTTCAAACAACAAAGCACCATACTAATACATGTGACTAGTTTATAGGATGTCATGGGCCTTCCTTGACGTTTTATATTCATTAAAATTGACATTAAAATAGTGTCTAAACCTTTTGACACGTATGTTAGTCTCTAGAACACATCTTAGACTTCTGAAGTATTACATTATCCCCCCCCTTAGGAACATTCTTTCCTGAATGACACTAAAATCTTTTGGAAGGAAACAATAGAGTCAAGACTAGAAGCCCAACAAACAACAGTACATAAACACTTGATTCATAACATCAATCACGGTATTTTTACACGTAGCAATTTAAAAACATCAATTACCACATGTAAGACTCAAGATAACATCATGAGGAATTTCTTTCTCATAATAACATGACCTCCACATACCATATATGAGTCAATTATGCCAAAACTAGACTTACCAACATGGTTAATATAATTTCATAAAAACTCAGCATATCAAAACGCAAAACATAACTCAAAACAAGATGAATTGCAAATTTTTAAGTCAATTGCCCAATTTCATTGTAACTTCACTATAATGACACAAAAATGCGCATTTTTGCAAAACTTCTCCAAAAATAATAGCAACTTTAAATTTAGTCATTATTTTAATTATAAGAAAGAACGACTTACCTTCACTAGTTAAAAGATGAGGATAACGAGACTTCAGGTCGGCTTCAGCCTTCCATGTAACTCCCTCAAGTAGGTGGTTTCTCAATAACACTTTTATGGAGGCCACCTTTTTGTTCCTCAACCTCTTCACTTGATCAATGATCTTAACCGGAACCTTCTTATTAGAGAGGTTCTCTTTGAAACCAAGGCCCTTTATAGGAAGAATAGACTAGGGATCACCAATACACTACTTAATCATAGAGACATGGAAAACCAGATGAACCGAGGATAGATCACCATGGAGCTTCAACTCATATGCAACCTTTCTAACCCTTTGAAAGATTTTATAGGGTCCCACATAATGAGGACTCAACTTTTCTTTATTTCAAAATCTAACCAACCTTTTATATGCAAAATTTTAAAGTACACTTTATCAGCTTCTTTAAACTGTAAATCTCTTCTCTTATGATCGACATAAGACTTTTGCAGACTATAGGTTGTTCACAACCGGTTTCTTGTGATATGGACTTTCTCCAAAGTTTTATAAATCAAATAAGGACCGAAAAGAGAAGACTCACAAAGTTCAAACCCCCCAATAGGAGATCTACACCTCCTACCATACAAGGCTTCATAAGTAGCCATAGAGATGGATGAATGAAAACTATTCTTATAGGTAAACACCACAAAAGGCAAATGCTCGTCCAATTTCCCTTAAAATCAATAATACAAGCTATAACCATATCTTCAAGAGTGTGAATAGTTCGCTTGGCTTGAACATCCGTTTGATGATGAAAAGCAGTGTTTAACTTCACTTCAGTACCCAAATCCTTTTGAAAAGATCTCCAAAATTTATATGTAAATTGAGCACCTTTATTCGATATGATGGAAAAAGCGTCCCCATGAATACTCACTATCTTGTCAATATAGATCCTTGCATAATCTTCCATCCATAAATAAACTAACAAGAATAAAGTGAGTGGATTTTGTGAATCTATCAACTACCACCCATATAGAGTAATATTGCATTCAAGTTTGAGGAAAACCTACTACAAAATCCATGTTGATATCTTCCCTATTTCGAGTAGGAGTTTGGATCTCTTGTAGTAGACCACTCAACTTTTGGTGCTCGGCCTTCACTTGTTGACAATTGGGACACGTTGCAACAAACTCTGCAATATCCATTTTTAGACAAACCCCCCAAAATACTTCTCTAAGGTCATGGTACATCTTTGTAGAACCTAGATGAAGAGTGCAACGGGCTCCATGAGCTTCCTCAAGGATCATACTTCTCAGGTCATCGACATTAGGCACACACAATCTACCTTGATATCTGAGAACCCCATCCCCCTTGCGGGAATGACTCATTCATCTTACCAATAACCGATTCTTTCAACTCCATCAATAATGGATCAAGGTGTTGCATAAGCTTCACCTCAACCACTAAAGATGACTCGGAGTTATCATGTAACACCATACCAACATTTAAAGAACATTCAATTCGAACCCTAAACGAGCCAACCTATAAACATCTTTCACTAGGTTTCTTTTGGATTCTTAAACATAGGACACACTTCCCATGGACAACAAATTTAGAGAATCCTATACAACACTAGCCTTACCGGGGTGATAGTGAACACTCATGTCATAGTCTTTCAAAAACTCTAACAATCTCTGTTGTCGTAGATTCTACTTCTTTTGAGTGAATACATATTGAAGACATTTATGGTCCATATACACATCAACATGAACCCCATAGAGATAATGCCTCCATATTTTCAAGTCAAATACCACGATCGCTAACTCAAGGTCATGAGTCGGATAATTCTTCTCATAAACTTTTAGTTGCCCAGAAGCATAGGCTATAACTTTGCTATGTGGCATAACCAGACACCCCAACCCAACTTGCGATTCATCACATTATACCACAAAACCCTTCGTACCCTAGGGTAAAGTCAATACCAGAGTGGAAGTACGCCTATCCTTTAACATTTGGAAGCTTTGTTAACTTGTCTCCGACCACTCAAACTTCATATTCTTTGAGTGAAGGTTATCAAAGAGGAAGCAATGGATGTAAAACCATCCACAAACCACCGATAATAACCTGCTAGACCCAAGGAACTCCTAATTTCAGTTGGAGTTCAAAGGTCTAGGCCAATTTTTCACCACCTCAGTTTCCTAGGATAACCCTCAACTCCCTCACTAGAGATGATATGACCAAGAAACGGTACCAACCTCAACTAAAACTCATATTTTCAATACACGGCAAAAAAATTGATGTTCTATAATCACTTGAAACACCACCCTCAAATGGTTCAAGTGTTCACTCTCATTTTTCGAATATACAAAGTTTACGTCAATGAAGACAATTACAAATTAATCTAGATAACTTCTAAACATCCTATTCATTAGGTCCATAAATGCCAACGGGGCATTAATGAGACCAAAGACATTACCAAGAACTCATAGTGACCATATCATGTCGAAATACCGCCTTAGGAATATCTTCACCTCTTACTCTAAGTTGGAATATCCTGATCTCAAGTAAATCTTGGAAACTTATGTCACACCTTCGAGTTGATCAAATTAATCATCGATCCCAGGGAGAGGGTACTTTTCTTGATTTTGACTTTATTGAGTTGATGGTAATCGATACACATTCTAAGGGACCCATTCTTCTTCTTCACAAATATCGTAGCATCCCATGAAGAAATTCTAGGCTGAATAAAGCCCCTTTCTAGTAAGTCTTTAAGTTTAGACTTCAACTCTTTCAATTTGGCCGGAGCCATCCGATAAGGAGAAATTGTTATGGGATTTGTATCCGATATAAACTAGATACCTAAACTAATTTCCCATTCGTGAGGAATATAGAGAAGGTAAATAGGAAAGACCTCTAGAAATTCTCTCACTACATGGACCAACTCAATAAGAGGAATTTCAGAGTCTAAATCCCTGACTCTTACTATATGGTATAACCACCCTTTAGAGATCATCTTACAATCTTTAAAACAACAAATGATACGACCTCTAGGAATAGAATTTCCTTCCTTCAACTCTAAGATGGGTTCATTTGGAATGTTAAAATTCACCACCCTTATTCTGTAATCTATAAAGGGAAAACAAGCATGAAAACAATCCATACCCAATATGATATGAAAATAAAGCATGTAAAGTTCTACTAATTAAATATAAGTAACTCTATTAGACAACATTATAGGACAATTTCAAAACACCCTTTTTTCAACTGCTGACTCACCCATTGAGATAGACACCATATAAGGTTCATTCAAGATGTGGGGAAAAAAGACAAACTTTTTGACTATTAGAGGAGTAACAAATGACAAGGTAGCACTGGGATCAAGTAAAGCATATACATCAATAGAAAATACGGAAAAGGGCCTAAAATACCCTCAAAGTATTGGAAATGGTACAAAATTACACTCCATCCACCTATTGGCTCCATAATACCCTTCCCACCAACCTATTGGATCCAAAATACCCTTGTCATCCACTTTTTGGTTCAAAATTGACCACTTATTTAACGGTTTTATATTTAAACTATTTAAATATTTTTTTGAAAATGTGGCTCTCAACTATTGTTATAATTCCACTTATTAGTATAATTTATAAATCAATCCACTACCCAACCATTACCAATTAAACCCACCAAATTAATATACTCGTCACATTATTAATGCAACAACAGAAAAGCTACTGCCAATTGAATGTTTTTAAAAAATTGAGACGAAAATACCTATAGAAGTAAATTATCATACATTCAAGTGTCTAAATAAAAATTACCGACAAATTTAAAAGTCTGACTATGTTCATCTTAATTATTCTTACGTCTCAATTATGTGATGTTACTTTATACGTAAATTTTTTTTCAAAATAATATATTAATGGTTTTAAAACAAATGATAAATATTTATAAAAGAATATTTTTAAAAAGTGCATGATTTAATTCGGGATATATTAATTCTTTACAGTTAATCATAAATTTCTAATTCAATCTTGAAAGAGAATTCTATTGAAAGTGTCCTCTTAAATAAACGGCTCAACATAAATTTAATTGGAGCTTTGATTCAGATTCGAATAATGTTGAATGTCATTTTCAGGTATCTATAATTTCATCGTGTTTATTAGTGTTTATGAAGATTTTGATATTACAGTTGGATTATTAATTGGGTGGGGTTTAGTTAGTAATGAGTAGGTAGTGAGTTGGATTATAAATGATAGAAATAAATTAAATTATAACCAATAGTTGAGCATCAACTATTTAAAAAAAATATTTAAATAGTTTAAATTTAAAATCATTAAATAAGTGGTCAATTTTGAACTCAAAGGTGGATGACAAGGCTATTTTGGAGCCAATAGGTGGATGAAAAGGGCATTTTGGAGCAAATAGGTGGATGAAGGATAATTTTGTACCATTTTCAATAGTTTAAGGGTATTTTAGGCCCTTTTCCGTAGAAAATACTTTCATCATACCAGTCACAATATCGAGAGAAGTGTCTTCCTCACCTCTATAGCGGAGAGTATAAAATCAATTCTTCATTGGAATATCATGAGAACCGTTTGCTTGATTTTAACTACCACCCATTTCTTGCCCCTTGAAATTTGGGAAATCTATAACTTTGATACCACTTTAACCTCAAGTAAAGCAATTGCTAATTCCAACTAAGCATTCACCCAAGTGACCCTTTCAACACTTTGGACACGTAGGCTTCTCATTTAGGTGAGTTTTCACTCTTTCCCTTTTGGGACCTAGGTTTATGCACCTTATAATCATGAACCTTAGGGAACTTAGAGGGAACTTGATTAGAGAACCTCCTCATGAACTTAGGTTTGTGTTCGATATCAAGCCTATCCTTTGAAGAACCACCATTAATACATCTTGTCCTCTTGGTATCTTTACTCATTCTCTTAGATCTTGCCTCTTCCACTGGTTGAGCATGAACAATGATACGAGAAATGGTCATATTTTCAGGTAGAATGTACAAATGAAATTCCACTTTCAATTCACTCGACACTCCCGTCACAAAGACATTTATTTCATTCCTAAGATCGGAAACCAAAGAAGGAGCATACTTTTAAAATTTAATGAATTTCAAAGTGTATTCAAGTACATTTATACCTCCTTGATGAAGGTTGATTAACTCCATTACGTTGTCTTCCCTCTTGTCCCTAGGATAGAACTGATCAAGAAAACCCTTCTTGAAAACCTCCCAAGTCAGCGGTCGACCCCTTAGAGGTCAATTGTCCCTCCATTGGACGTACCAAATTTGGGCCACATCTTTGAGTTTGTAAGTGTCAAACTTCACTTCTCACTAATACTCAACCCCATATAATAAATGATCTTGTATATTTCATCAATGAACTCTTAGGGGTCTTTTTCAATCTTGGACCCAGAGAAAGTAGAAGGATTCATTATAGTAAAATCCCTCAAATGGGAGGCCATGGTGCAAACATGTTCATTTGCTCGGGGTACAACCTCCTTATTAGCTTAAGTTGTCATTTCTTTGTCTTAAGTAGTGGAGGCTTGTTCTTGCATAGTAATGGCTTGGGCAATTTGGAAAAGGGCAGCCTTTATATCACCATCCGTCAAAGGAGGACGATTGACTGGGGCTTGTCCATCATTAGCATACTTTTTGAGAGCAGGGACTTGATCACCAATGGGAGGAACTCCCGCATTGGCAATATCTTCCTCATATCGTCATGCCGCGTTCCTTCGAGTATTCATTGTCTATTATCTCAATGAAAGAATCAGATTATGAGGGCACATAGATTATAACTCTCGAGGCATGACAATGGATTTCCAAGAAAGTGAGAGTTTTCCTAAGCATAATATAGTTTCCTATTACTAAGTGTGGCACTCTTTACAATAAGGAGTAAGAATCTATATAGACATGGTTGAGAGATTCTAAAGATATTCAACCTAATGCTCTAATACCATGTTTTTTCATATTTAGGGTGCAGCCCGTAGAAGTAATTGGCATCGACGTCCTCTTTGAGGACTAAGACTAATCTCTTAGCTTACTTCATTACATTCATAGGTCAAAATGCGGGAAAATTTAAAACTTTTCATTACTTTTATATTGAGGTTTAGATAGACCTCTACATATACATAATATATATTAATATAGAGTATACATAAATTCTTTGTATAAGAAGATTACATAGTCTTCTACTTTAGTTGCACATAGATATATAAGATACTTAATATAGTCTCAAAAAGACTTCTCATCTCATAATCATCTAATAAAAGTATGACAATTTGGGTCTGGCCCATAAATTAATGTAATAAAGCCACATATAGGCTATACAATTCATACAACAATAAAAAGGAAAGAACATAAGTGTCTTTAAACTAAAACAACTTTGTAAGATTGATACTGGCATTTTCCTCGGAAAGTGATGACCTACCCAACCTGGATGATGGAGAATTCCAATATTTTCTTCAAGTCGTCTCAAAAGCCTTCAACGATCGGAACCTAAAATGCTAGGGAAAAAGGGAGATAATAGGGTTAGCATATCACATGTACTATGTATGAGACCATGTGCACATATATAAAATTTTTCTTAAAAGTGACATTTTATTAAAACATGCTACTTTACATTTGGAAAGCCTTATGCTCAATGAAGAACCAATACAAGTCATTAATGCATATTTATGAAGTCAATATCATGTAATATACAACACTAAATGACCCTAAGTCTAATCAAGTCACATGCTTATCAACATACTTGAACCCATAACCAAATACAACTCTATCTTCTAGTCATAATATCACAAGCATAAATAAAAGTTCCTCACATTATAACAAGGCAATGCCATTACTCATGCCCTCTTTAAGTCAATTTGTGCAATAACTAAGAAAAGTCACATAATCTTACTTAATCAATTCAACCTTTCAAGAACCATAATCAGTGTCCAAACTCCACATACATATCATTAAGTGTAAACAATATCATAATTTAGCAATAGAGACCAAATACATATTCATAAGAGTAACTAACATCACATATTGTCATTTACATGTAAGATCATCATGCTATCATCATTTACATTTATAAGCATTTACATATATAAGACAACTTTCTATGGATTCCCTCAAGGCAAACTAGTGCAAGGCATAGGTAGAACCCGATACCCCTACCTAGGCAAAGTAAAACCAAACATAAACGTAGCTTCCTCGGTGGATCCACTAGCTAGTCTTCCTATGGGGGGAAACATAGTTCAAGAACTAAGAGATAGGTATGAACTCTGTACATGCCACTTGAAAAATTGGAGCCTCATATCATGGGAATCCATAAGATGAGTATCCCTCATAGGGGAGTCTACACCTCATTGGGAACTATTGGGTAAATCTTCCTCTATGGAAAGTCAACACCTTTCACTGTCAAGTTCACTCGGTTCTAAGCTAAGTCTCCTTTTAAATGTGTTTGATATATTTATTAATCATCATTGCTTAATGTAGGTCATAGGGTCTATCCCTTGTATAATCATTTTCTTCATAACTCAATAAGAATTGCATGAGTATAATCTTTTCATTACATTTCATATAGGTGAGGTTAGCACATTTACATATTCACATCATGATAAGGCACATTGTTAAGTTATCACTGTCCATATAACATTTACACCTTAGCCAACACCTCACTAACCATATTCAAGATATTTTAATTAAACATCATACCAACCCTCTCAATACTAATAAAAGATATACTTCAATATAACATCATCACTCAATCTCAAGTAACCACAATTTAAATAAAGAATAGGGATCACAAGACCTACCAAGTCTCCTTCATAAGCCAAACTGAAGGTCTTACCATCAAGTCTCATACTCAACCAAACAATGGGTGTTATATCAACATACCACTCATGATTAGCATAATAACATCATAATATTATAATTCACACACTAACCAAAACAATTGCAACAATAATGTACAATTCAATTCAAGATCATAACCTAGGGTTAAGGGGAAATGGGTTCATCATGAATTCTTCAAGAACTAGGTTTAATCCGAAAAATGAAATTTCCTAGGCATACCATTAATTTAATAAGATGACTAAAATAATCAACACATCTATAATTCCACTTTAATTTAGATGTAAGAGCCAAGACTTCAGAAAATTGGGAAAAGAACATGATCTATTCACAATTCCCACAATTAACATCAATTACACAATAATCTATACTAGATTAGTCATGGGCAATCAAATTCAACACAATCAATCATCACTTTTGACTTTAGAAGAAAACTCATTTGCATAGAAAAACCCTAAGAATTTGAGTAATTGAAATTCATTTTGAGAGGACCTTTTGACGAAGGGAATCCCAACAGTGAAGAACCCATACTTTGTTGAAGCTTTATTCCCAAAAATTGAGTGAAAACCTTGTACACTTTTTCTATCACCCCAAGCTTCTTGTTCTTCAATGGAGGATGAATGGAGATAGAGAAAGTAGAGAAAAGTTAGAGCAATTTGGGTTTCAATCTGAATTTGTGTTTTTAAAGTGGGAATTAGTGAAAATTGACCTAAATTCCATATATAGTCCACCTCCAAAATAACCAAAGTACCCCTCATTAAGTTGGACTTCCAAAAGTGATCCTTTTAGTCAAAACCTTAATTACGACACCATAATTCTCAAGATTACATTATGTGTAATTTCCTTCTCACACAACATCATGAGCTCAACAATATATGAGTCAATTATGCTTAAAACCCAACTTAACAACATGATAAATATCATTTCATAAAGACTCATCATATCAAAATGCACAACATAACTAAGAGCAAGAAGAAATTGCATTTTCAAGTCAATATGCACCATTTACTATAACTTCACTCTAATGACACCAAAAATGCACGTTTTTGCAAAACTTCTCCAAAAACCATAAAAACTTCAAATTTAGTCATTATCTTTATTACAAGTAAAAACCACTAACCTTCATTAGGAAAGAGATGAGGGTAAAGAGACTTCATGTCGTTCTCTACCTCCCATGTTGCCCCCTCAACTAGGTGGTTTCTCCATAACACTTTTACGGAGGCCACCTCTTTTTTCCTCAACCTATTCACTTGACGATAAAGGATTTAACCGGGAACTTCTCATAAGGGATGTTATCCTTCACACCAAGATCCTCAATAGGAAGAATATACTCGGGATCACCCACACAATTCTTAAGCATAGAAAAATGGAAAACCGGATGAAGCGAAGACAATTCACAAGGAGTTTCAACTCGTAAGTTACCTTACCAACATTTTGTGAGTTTTCATATGGACCCACATAACGAGGACTGCACTTCCCTTACTTTTCAAATGTAACCACCCCTTTCATAGGCAAAATTTTCAAATACACGTTATCACCTTCTTAAAACTCGAAATCCTTTTTCCTGTGAACGGCATACAACTTTTGCCGACTATAGGCTATTTGCAATAAGTTCCTTATAAATCAAATCTAGATGAAGAATTGAAGAATCACCAACTTCAAACCACCCAATAGGATACATACACATTCTACCATCGAAAGCTTCATAAGGAGCCATGGATATGGATGAATGGAAACTATTATCACAAGCAAACTCCATTAAAGGCAAATGCTTATACCAATTTCCCTTTTAATCAATGACATAAGCTCTAAGTGTATCCTCAATGTTTTGAATAGTACACTCGACTTGACCATCTGTTTGGGGATGAAAAGCGGTGCTTAACTTTACCTTGGTACCCAACCCTAATTGTAATGACACCCTTGTATGATATGATGGATAATAGAATACAATGGAGACATACAATCTCATATGTGAAGATCTTTGCATAATCCTTTGACGAATAAGTAGACTTGACGGGAAAAAAAACAAGCAGTTTTGGTAGACCTATTCACAACCACCCATATGGAGTCATATTGATTTTGTGTCCGAGGAAAACCAATCGAAAAAATCAATATTGATGTCTTCTTACTTCCAAGTAGGAATTTGGATTTCTTGAAGTAAACCACTCGACTTTGGATATTCAGCCTTCACTTGTTGGCAATTTAGACAATTTGCAGAAAACTCCGCTATGTCTTTCTTCAAGCCTTTCAACCAAAACACTTCCCTAAGTTCATTGTACATTTTTGTTGAACCCGGATGAAAGGAGTAACGGTACCGATGAGCTTCCTCAAGAATCCGGTTCCTCAATCCATCTACATTGGGAACACAAAACCTTCCTTGATACCTCAAGGTGCCATCCCCCCCATGGATAATGACTCATTAATCTTGACAAGAACCGATTCCTTCAATGATTTATCAAGGTGTTGTTTGGACTTCACCTCAACCACTGAAGTGACTCGGAGTTACGATGGACCATAAAATCACAATTTGGAAAATCTTCTAATCTCACACAAAATCTAGCTAAGTTATGAACATGTTTCACTAGGTCTTTCTTGGATTCCTCTACATGAGACAAAATACCCATGGTCATACGACTTAGAGCATACGCAATCAAATTGGCCTTGCTGGGTGATAGAGACCACTCATATAGTAATCTTTCAATAATCCCAACCAATTTCTTTGTCGGAGATTCAACTCATTTTGAGTAAACACATTGTGAATACTCTTGTGGTTGGTATGCACATCAACATGAACACCATACAAGTAATGCCTTCATATTTTTAAGACAAATACGACGTCCGCTAACTCAAGATCATGAGTTGGATAGTTCCTCTCATGCGTCTTAAGTTGTCTAGAATTATAGACTACTACTTTCCCATGTTGCATGAGCACAACCCTAAACCCACTCGGGATGAATCACAATACACAACGAAGCCCTTTATACCCTCCGGTAAAGTCAACACCGAGGCATAAGTAAGCCTATATTTTAATATTTTAAAGCTTCTCTCACATGCCTCTGACCACTCAAATTTCTCTCTTTTGGGAAAGTAGTCAATCAAGTTGCAATGGATGCAAAAGGATCCACACACCTCCGATAATAACCCTCTAAACCCAAGAAACTTCTAATGTCGGTTGATTCAATGGTCTAGGCCAATTTCTCACCACCTCGGTTTTCCTTGGATTAACCTCAACTTCCTCACTAGAGATGATATGACTAAGAAACGCCACCGACCTCAACCCAAAGTCACATTTTCTATACTTTGGAAATAATTGGTTCTTCTTAAGCACTTGTAACACGACCCTCAAAGGGTCCGTATGGTCACCATAAGTTTTTAAATATACCAAGATGTCGTCAATGAAGACAATGATAAAAGAATCTAGGTAACGTCGAAACACCCTATTCATGAGATCCATAAATTCTTCTGGGCATTAGTGAGACCAAAGGACATTACTAAGAACTCATAGTGACCATATCTAGTCCGAAATGCCATTTTTGGTATATCCTCACCTCTCACCCTAAGTAGTTGATACCCCGATCTCAAGTCAATCTAAGAAAATTAATTTTCCCCTTGGAGTTGGTCAAACAAGTCGTCAATCTGAGGGAGAGGATACTTATTCTCAATAGTGACCTCATTGAGTTGGCGATAATTGATGCACATTCTAAGGGACTCGTCCTGCTTATTCATAAACAAAACCGGAGCACCCCATGGAGAAATACTAGGTCTAATGAAGCCCTTGTCTAGTAGATTATTGAATTGAGCCTTCAACTCTTTCAATTCGACCGGATCCATAAGAGAAGGAGGAATTGATATGGGATTTGTATCCTTCCCTCACTATGGGGACTAAATCAATGGGGGGAATTTTTGAGTTCAAATCTTCGACTCTTACTATATGGTATAAGCACCCTTTAGAGATCATCCTAAAATCTTTCAAACTAGAAAATATATGACCTCTAGGAATACTTTTTACCCCTTGCACTATAAAATGGACACCACCCTCGTTCTACAATCTATAGAGGCACATGAAGCATTCCCAAAATCAAGCGTATCAAGTTCTACTAGTTCAACATAAGTAACTCTATTAGGAAACATTATAGGACAATTCCAAAACACCCTTTTTTAACAACCGACTCACACACCAGTGTAGACACCATAAAAGGTTCATTTAAGATATTGGGCATAATGTAAAATTTATTAGCTACTAGGGGATTAACAAATGACAAGGTAGAACCGGGATTAAGTAAAGCATATACATCAATAGAGAAAACTTTAATGATACCCGTCACCACATTGGGAGAAGTCTCTTGAGAAAACTTTAAAGATACCCGTCACCACATTGGGAGAAGTCTCTTGCTCACATTTAGAGCGGAGAGCATAAAAGTGATTCTTCTTTGGAGTATCATTGGAACCACTTGCTTGTACACTCTCCTTGTCTTGCCCCTTCACAGTTGGGCCATCTCAAACTTTTTTCCCACTTTTACTCAACCAAAACAATTATACGTTCCTTTAAGGCAATTGCCATAATGCTTCTTGACACACTTCCACATTTGGCTTCTTAGTTGGCGAACCGGTGCTCCCTCCCTTTTGAGTCTTAGGGTTAGACACCCTATCATCACGAGCCTTAGGGAACATGGTAGGAACCTGACTAGGAAACTTTTTCTTGAACTTAGGCCATTATTGGATATCAAGCCTACCTTTAAAGAACCACCATCAAAAGATCTTGCCCTCTTGTCATATCTACCCTTTCTCTTAGACATTGACTCTTCAACTTGTTGAGCATAAACCATAAGACGAGAAATATTCATATTCTCATGTAGCATAGATGAGCGACATTCCTCTTGCAAGTCATCCGACACACCCGTCATAAAGGAGCTCATCTCATCCATAGGGTTGGAAACCAAAGAAGGAGCATACTTTGAAAAATTAGTCAATTTCAAATAGTATTGAAGTACACTCACACCTCCTCGGCAAAGGTTGATTAACTCCCCCACTTTCGCTTCCCTCTATTCCCTAGGAAAGAACCAATTAAGAAAAACCTTCTTGAAGATCTCCCAAGTCGCTGGTCCACCTCTTAAAGGCCTATTGTCCCTCCATTGGACGTACAAAACTTGTCCCACATGCTTGAGTTGATAAGTGGCTAACTTAGCCTTCTCACTAGTAGTCAACCCCATAGCATAAAGGATCTTGTAGATTTCATCAATGAACTCATGGGGGTCGTCTTCAACATTGGACCCGTAGAAAGTAGGAGGATTTATTCTAGTGAAATCTCTCAAATGAGAGGCCATGGTACCAACTTGTTGGTTTTTTTTGGGGTACAACCTCCCGATTATTTTGGGCTATCATAGATTTTGCTTTGATAGTGACGGCTTGTGCTTGCGTAGTAATGGCTTGGGCCATTGGAGAAAGGCAACCCTTATGTCACCATCCGTCAAAGGAGGAGGATTGACCGAGGCTTGCTCATAACTAAATTCATTTTCAGGAGGATGGACTTGATCACCACAAGGAGGAACTCTCGCATAGGAAATCTCTATTTTGAGTCTTCCTGTCTCGTTCTTTCGAGTACTCATTGCCTAAAATCAGAATAAGAGGATTAGATGCTAAAAGCACGTATAGTCAAACACTAGAGGCATGATATTGGATTTCCAAGAGAGTGAGAGTTTACCAAGCATCACTTAGGTTCCTATACGTAAGTGGTTTGCTTCATAATTATGAGTAAGAACCAACATAGACGTGGTTGAGAGAGACATTGACTCAAACATATTAAATTGCATGCTCTGATACCAAGTTTGTCATATCCGGGTAGCACCCCCTTGACACAATCAGTGTCATCATCCTATTTAAGGACTAAGACTAGACTCTTAGCTTACATCATTACATTCATATGAAGAAAAAAATGCAAAAAACTTTAAAACTTTTCATTACTTCAACATTGAGGTTTACATAGACCTCTACATACACATAATATATTCATATCGAGTATACATAGGTCCTTCGTATAAGAATATTACACAATCTTCTACTTTTAATGCACAAAGATATATAAGATATAACATAGTCTCAAATGTATGTCTCATCTCATTAACATTTAACAAGAGTATAAAAATGTAGGCCTAGGACATACATCAAAGTAATAGAGCCACATATAGGCTATAAAATTCTTACTCAAATGAAAAGGAAAGAACATAAGAATCTTAAAATTAAAATAAATTCATAAGCTTGATATTGGCATTTCCCTCAGAAAGTGAGGACCTACCCAACTTGGATGATTAAGAAATTCCAAGTCTTCTTCAAAGTCAGCTCAAAATATCTTCAACTATCGGAACCTAAAATGTTGGGGAAAAGGGAGAAAATGGGGTTAGTACCCCACTTGTACGAAGTATGAGACCATATGCATATATATTATCAAATCATGCTAAAAAGGACATTTATTTTTCTCAAGGAGACATACCAATCAATAATAAATATTCATTAATTCAAAAGCATGTACATCTAAAGACCAAAAATCCTAAATCTAGCCAAGACAACATAGATAACACATAATTGAACACATAGTCAAGACAACTCTATCATCAAGTTATAATAGAAACAAGCATAGACAAGAGTTCATGACAACATAACCAAAGCAGACAATTACACATGAACCCTCATTAAGTCAACTAGTGCAATGACTAAGCAAAGCCCCATAACCTTACTCCATCAAGTACACCAAACAAGAACCATGACTAATATCAAACTTCACATAGAACACCATTTAAGAGTACATATCATCATGTTCATAAGTGAAACCAACCATTATGTAGTATCATCAATGTGTAAGATCATCATATACATAACATGTACAGTTATAATCATATTCATATATAAGAACATCCTTCTAAGACTTCCCTCAAGCTTAACTAGTTCAATGTTTAGGTAGAGTCCCACACCCCTACCTAGAATCTAAACCCTTTAGGTTATCTTGGTTAGAGTTCATTCTATTAGATCATTTAATATTTTTTGAAACATGTTGATTTAACCGACATAGATGACATGATCTAACTTGGAATCGGGTGTAATGGAACCTTACACCGAAGGAAGTTGGACTACTTGCCAAGGTAGTACAAAAACATAAACATACCAACTCCATGGATCCACTAGCTAGTATTCTTATGGGGGCAACATAGTTCAAGAACTAGGAGATATAGTTGGTACCCTTTTATGATACATACATTATATTATCCAATCTCAAGAGTACATTAGTGATCTTACCTACCAAATGTGGGAAGGGACACTCCTCACTCTAGTTCACTCGGTGCTAAGCTAGAGTCCCTTCTGAAATGTCTTTAATGTCTTTATTAATCATAATAACTTAATTTAGGGCATAGGGTATATATATTGTATTATAATCATCAACATAGCATAATAAGAATTGCATGACTATTGTCCTTCCATTACAATTCATATATTTGAGGTTAGCACATTTACATAGTCATTAATGATAAGACACGCTGGTAGTTATCACTATCCTTATAGAATTACATCTTAGATAACACCTCACAAAACCATAGTTAAGACATTTTAGTTCAACATCATACCAATCATATCAATCCTAATATATGGTATACTTCAATACATCATCATCACTTAATCACAAGTAACCACAATTGAAGGAAAGAATAGGGATCACAAGACTTACCAAGTCTCCTACATAATACATCTTCGAAGTTTTACCATCAACCCTTTAGTCAAACCAATAAGGGTTTAATATCATCAAACAACAATAACCAACATGATAACAAGACAAATTGGATCACTACATCCCAATTTATCACTAATTCATAGATTTAGATAAGAGACTTAGGTAAAATTCATAATATACTTCATAACCTAGATCACTTACTCAAGAACTAGTATAATTTGACTAAAATTCATATTAATCTATTAATAATTTATAAAGTAACATCATCTAGTAATAATTCAATCAATAACCATGTCAATTGAACAAACATTACATAATTTATATTAAGATCAGAACATAGGGTAAAGGGGAATATGGCATCTTCTACAAACTAGACCAATACATCAAGAAATAACATAATTTAGTTATAATACATGTTAATTTATTCATAATATAAAAAATAAATCATAAAAAAACAATTCACAAAATCAATTTCGGGATTGGAAGAGAACACTTAAATTACATACTTTTAAAACCAATTTGATGGAACCCTTTGTTTAAAGAAGTCCAAAAGGTGAAAGGAATCCCATACCTTAATATCTAATGATGATTTATGGATAAACCTTGGTTATTGTAGCCCTATAACCCACCTTGACCTTGTGTTCTAAGGAGTTCTTCAACTAGAGAGAGAAAGCAAAGAAAAGGAAGAGAGTTTTGAGTTTGAGAATTATGAGAGCTTAAGTTAGTCTAATTAGGTTAAGGTATTTATATAGGTTGTTAATAAAATTAATTATATATCCCCTAACCCTTAATTAACCTCCAAAATAAGCCAACTAATTAAATAAATTAATTAAAAACATGCAGCAAACCATCCCCTCACAGACGAGACCACGATCGATGAATCGTGTGTCCATCGACGGGCATTGTTCACCTCGGTGCTGAACATCTGTCGATGAGTTCAAAGTATTTTTAAAACAGTCCCTTGGTGAAATATCTTAAGTTTCCATCGACGGAGACAATCGATGCCCCATCGATTGGAACATTGTTCATTGATTGAACTCGTTTGTGCACACTTTCTTGGGCAGTCTTCGACCCAAATGCAAGGGTCCTCGTCAAGGGACCTTGGTTTATTCTTGGGGAGTCTTACCCGGACGTTTCGACCATGAACTACATCTAATATTTGTTAGACACAGTTCCAAAATTTTTTATCATTTTCTGACTCATAAAACTTAGTCAAATAGGCTAAGGCCTGTTAGTACCTCATTGCACTAGTTTTCAAACGTCGTGGATGTTCCTTGACATTTAGATTTCTGGACTTCCTAAATGACTTATATAAATTAAAATAGACCTTAAAACAGTTTCTAAACCTTTTGACACCTATGTTAAGTTGTAGACAAATCTTTTTGAAGTGTACACTACGCCGAATATCTCTATTTCACTTGAGCCTTCATGGCTCGAGCTAGGGTATAGAGAGCCTATCTATTTTCCTCATTAGTCATGTTCAGGGGAACAACAGGAACCTCATCCCCTTCACCCACTATAGGGACTTTCTGACCTTGAGGAAATTGAATACCTTGTGGAGCTTGTCCACCTTGGATAACTTGTTCACCTCGAGGAGGAACTCCCTCAATCACATCCTTATCAACTCTCCTTACTGGTACTTATCGTATTTATATCTTAAACACACAAGGGAAGAGATTAGGAAAACACACTCATAACTTTTAACTCTACGGAACGACACAAGAGTAATGAAGATGGGAAACTCTATCATCCTATAACCTCTCTCATATATGTGTCGCAACTTACACCGATGAACAAGACTCTACTAGATGTGGCGTTAATGAGACTTCAGATTCCTAAAGACTACTTCATAACCTTATGCTCTGATACCAAGCTTGACACAACCCGAGAGCACCCCACAAGTCGTAACACGGTGTATTTGACCTCTCAGAATTGTATGCTAACCCTTATATATATATATATATATATGTATATATATACATATATACATATATATATATGTATATATATATATATATATATATATATATATGAAAGTAGTGCAGAATTAAGACTTTTCACAATGATAGTTCAAATCTCATTTATAAAAAACATAGGAAGTGCTAAATCTCTTTGTATCCATCTTAGACACATTAATATCTTGTGTCATAACACATATATAAATGAAATAAAAATACTAAAGTATATTACCACATCTTTTAAAAGAAAATCTACACATATCCACGTCCTCGAATCATGTGAGGACATACCAAGACTTGCTTAGGAGAATGATATTCTCAATTGCCACCTACACCTTTGGAGATAAAACAACATATGAAATTACTACATTGACTGCACTAAGTAGGGTGACATGCAATAAAACAATGTTAAAACGGACATTTAGCAATAACATGCTATTTTATGCTCGTTAGAAGAAAACCTCATAAAATAAGTATAAAAACCACTCTCACATCAAAAATCGCATATAAGACACAGTCCATGTAATCCACAATATAGCATTAACAACTCTTCAAACCATATAAGCATATAACCCACCTACCAATGGTTATCATAAGACTTACTTAAGTAAGACAAGAAGAGTCTGGCCATACACCCTCTTCAACCACACAAAAATAATTGTTAAGACTACCTAAGACAATATTATAACCTTTTCATTACTTAGACTCTCTATCCAATGTTACTCTAAGACTCATTTATGTAAGACATGAAGAGACCGCCCATACATTCTCTCTAAGCCTACTCCTCAAAGCTACCGTAAGTAGGGATACTTTTATTCAACGTACATTAATTAAGTCATAATCACTCATTAAGTCAATTAATATATAATTAATCATTTAGAGGACTTCACATAATTGTCTTGGAAAAGATCTAGAGAAACTACGTCCTATCATCTTCAAAGTCTACTCGTGCCATGTCTAGATAGCGTACCTTTCACTACCTAAAAGTTTTAGAATTTTTGCAACACTATTATGCCTCCCACATGATGAGAATATGCATTAACCGAAAAAGACCATGCTAGCGAGGCATGGAATTCGGAGTCTACCTACTCCAATGGCTGGTGTTCTACTTGCCAAGGGTAGAACTAGGACACATCTATTGTAGGCACATAGTCAAGGAATATCAAGGGTTTCAGTGTACTCTAATCTCAACTTAAGTAGAATCACTACCACAAGCATATTTTCTAGATGATAGGCTTAGTTTTCATAGAGTAAGTTCAATCACAATAAGGCATATGAAAAGGCAACACTTCTAGTCTTACCAAAACATAATACCTCTACAAAAGATTGGTACTCTAGGGCTTCCAGTCAATGGTTAAAAAGTATAACTCAATTAATTTCTTAGAGATTGTTTCATTTCGTTCCAGCCTACCTATCGCTAAGTCCATCACTCACGCAACAAGGATACCATTATGGCTTTAAAATTACAAGACATCATAACCTTCTTTCTATATTGATGTTTCCAAATTATTGACCCTTTTTACATGTTCAAGGTCGTTTTATAGTTACACTTATAAGGGTACCATCTTAAGTCTACCGATGCTAGAATTTAATTTAAGATTTATTCATATGCATACAAGACAAAAGTTCCTTAAGCCTACTAAGTCAAAATGTTCGTATTCATATACTTAGCATGTATCAAGTAGAGAGACATAGTCTACCAATCAAGACACACACATGATCATCATATCATATATTCAAAAACATTCAAGTATCATTTAGGAACAACCAACTCTATCTAGCAAGATACACTAGCAACATGAATAGAGACATCACCCTAGTCTATCCTGATCACACACGACCAAATAACAAAATTATACTTTAACCTCATATATATATATATATATATATATATATATATATATATATATATATATATACATATAATCATCCTTCACCTTGATCACCTATATAAGTTATAACATGATAACCTCACAATTCACATAATAATGCCGACAAGGCCATGTTCATAGCAATTATACCACATAAACACCGCCACCATAAGTTGACCATACCAATAAACACAAATCAATACCAATTCTATTCAATATAGAATAATTAGGTCTACTCACCATCTTTCCATCATCGACACACCATTCCTTAGGCTTTTCAACAAACAAACTTTACAAAGGTTCTTACCCATATCCATACACACCATTTTAAACCAACATTCAAACCATACAAATGATCTAACAACATACAATATTAATATCATCAAATTATGGCAGCCTGTATACAATTCTATCATGATTTGTACATAATTGAATATCCCAATGCAATCTACACAAGAATTAACTTCTATCAAGTCAAGATAAATTCACCCACATTAGAGCAAAAAATAGGGAATCAGGAAATGTTTGGACTCATAGAGATATTGATCTAAAAACATTTAATAAATATCAATTCTATCATAAATAATTGATTCTAATCATTTTATAAAAGAAAACATGGCTTGAATTCAAACAACAAGAATTCATGTTTTTTAACATCTTTGAAAACCATTTGAACTTGACCCGTTGAAAGAAAGAGGATGAAACTATGAAACACCATCCTTTAGTTGAATAAAATCGAATGAAATTTGGAGAATAAATCACTTGAAAATTCACCTTACAGCTTGAGCTTGAGTTTGGCCTCCAATGGAGGTTTAAGAGAATTTTGAAGCGAAGAGGATTTTGGATTTTTGATTTCTTATTGGGTATTGTGGTGTTAAATTGGCAAATGAGTTAAATAAACTTAAAAACCTTTTCTAACAGATTCCCAAAGTACCAAAAATTCTCCAATATTAAGTGGACCTTTTTATACAAGTTAAACTCCACTTTAATTTTTGGAATTATCGTAGGGAAACAAGTTCGCAATGCGGAATCGTTCCCACAAGATTTTAGAATAAAAATTTTTAGATAGTGAATTACGTGTTGTGGAACATGACGCGGAACTAAAAATGTTCCTTTCTGAACTAAGTGCCTTACGCGGACTAGTTCCACCAATGTATATTTGTTGCTGCTTTGGGCAGCCTTCTAGCACAAGGTTAGGTCCTCCTCAAGAACCCTTAGGGCGGTCCTTGGGGAGTTGTACCCAGAAATTTTTACCCAAATCACGTTTCTCTAGACGTTAGGAACTTCTCCTATATATTTGAACTCCAATTAACACGTAAAACATGAAAAGGTGCACTATAGAACACAAGCACGTATGAAGGCTAACTTTCAAATCTTGGACTTTTCACTTTCAAACTCTTCCAAAATCAATACACTGACTTCTAACATTATAATTAATCATTAATAGACCTGATAAACTAATAATCACATGTTAGGTTCTACTTTCACCTAATTCATTTTGGGGTTTTACATACTACTTTTGTACGGCCCATCAAACCTCTTACAGTCTGTCGATAGGACATGTAGATACCAATACTAGTGCCATAATTAAACTTTTTTTTTTATTGAACTTTCAAATTTGTGAGGTGCTACAATATCAAACTCTAGCATATATAATATTAGTAAATCTACCCAAATCTAAATACCCATAAACATCACGTAACAAGTATGATACACATGGGTTACTACAATAGAATTTCTAATTAGGGTACCAACATTCATCGAGTCAAGGATACCACGGTTAAGGAAATATCCAATCATAAGTATAATAGATAAATATAAATAGGTGGAAATCAGAGCAAATAAAATAGAAGTCATTCGGTCATGGACAAGAATAGTACTTGTTATCACTTTATTTGATGCCTCAACCTTTGTCTTGCTCAGAAAAGCGTAACACTAGCTCTATTATCATTACATATAGTCCCTCTACCACGCTTCACCACTCCTCTATATACATTAAAATTTCATCAACTTCTCTAATTACCACATTGGCCATCATGTAGATATACTCTTTGATTATTACCTCTACTTGTTGGGACTGCTACTCCAGTATATTGTCATACTTGAAACACTGTCTGCCACTGAGGGAATTCCTTCTTTAAAAGTCCATGATCACCATACTTAAAGCATATGTGGTAAAGTGAGGGCATGTTGGCTCATGCAGAAAAGATCTTTAACCACTTTGAGTCAGAGACTACTATGGAACCCTAAATAACAACACGTAAAAGTAGGCATATGTGACTGAACTGGATGAGCTGAATACACTTACTCACCAAAACCGTTTGAATAATAACCACTGTCATTTACCTCATGCTTTGGTATTTAAACTAATTCCTTGGCCTTTTGAACATGTCGAACACCCTCATTCACATAGTCAATAACCTCATTGAAACTTTTACTAGTTGAGGCCATGAGTACCAATAATACCTACAACATAGAATGTAAATTGTTGACAAACAAGTGGTCCTTTTCTCTTTGATGTTCACAAGTTGTGTAACATAGCTCAACAAGGCATAAAAGTTAGCTTCATAGGTAGAACAACATCCTTCCTTTTTCAAGGGCCATAACTTATTCATCCTTCTTCCGATTTATAAAGGTACACAATACATACTTCTCTAAGAAACAATTATAAAATTTGGTCCATGTAACCTAAGGCAAAAATGATTATCAACATTCGACAAAAACCCTCCGTTGTTGCTTTGCTTCACCCTAGAGATGAAAGTCTCGAACTCAAACCATGATACAATATAATCCCAATTTTATCTAACCTCTAAAATTAGTCCATGATAACTCAAAGGCTTCCACACTCTCAAATTTTTAGAACATTGTTGATTTATTTTCAAGAATTTGGTCAGCATCTCACATAATGTTATAGGCATTATAGGTCCTAGAAATGGATAGAAGAAAACATCAATAAGCGAGGATCTATCCATATTAGGAAACTTAGTACATATAGGATGAGTAACATGAGCGTGTATATTTTGCACAATATGAGTGGCTCAAGCACATGACAACCTTCTCAGGAAAGCTTGAAATTTTTGAACCACCTTAGAAAATATAGAAGGAAGACTTGCAACCCCAACTTGGGTCCTCACCTATGACTCATTTATGACCTTAGACCTCTTGCTCAACCTCTTATTTACCATTTTTCTTCGTGGAGGGGGGGGGATCTATTAACTTTGTCCAGTCCCTTTCTTAGTTCCCCTGGTAGGTGTTTCTCTCTCTCAGCCCCTACCTCTGTCTTTGTCGCGTCTTTGAGTTGTTGGCTCCAAATTTGGAGTTGTTGTCCTTACACTATTGTGTCTACTAGTAATTATTTTTAGAGGAAGTGTGAAGGGAGATATATCCCAATTTGGATCAACAAATACAATTTGTAATCAATCTAAAACATTAAGCAATAAAGGAGTGATACTTTCCTAAGGACATTTAGCTTCTTGTAGAAAAGTATATACATCTCCAAACCATTTCATAACACTCTGTGAGACTCATTTTTGTACCAAAATATTAACGAACCTATTCTTATGATACAAACTTTTTTATGAACTTGACCCACTACGATAACCACCTACACAAACTTTCTTATGGCACTTGGAGAATTACGTCAACTGTAGTCGGGTGAGGACTGACAAAAGTAAGATCAATATTTCTGTGTTGTATATTTTAGAGATTGACATGCTATAGTAGAGGCGCAATGAGTTTGAGATACGGAAGGCGACATGCACCATCAACACTTGAGAAAAATTCCGATAGGATTCAAAGAAAGCCTTCTTTCATTACAATGTAATCAATGAGGTCAAGCACAAGTTTAGGGATTTGAAACAAACGACTAGAATTTGGATGTACGTGGCACCACTTTTACTCTTCAAATTCCAAACCTTGCGGATGAACAAATATTGTTCCACTTTATGGAAAAATTTAAAAAATTGGCCAAGAAGGAGTTTGAGCACTACCAAGTAGAGATCATATATGAGGTCATCGCATAAGCAAAAGCTCTAACCAACTTCAAGCATGCCATGCATAAAAATACAAAGGAAATGGATTCAATAACTAATCATGCTAATGTTTGGGGAGATCATGGACGAGGCAAGGAGAAACAAGTACATCCTAAGCAACATGACTCCTACAAGGTGGAAGGCAAGTGTAACACTCCGAAAGTCCATAACTTGGTCTAGAGCCACTCCTGATGAACCGAGATTTTAAATATTGCTACTAAGTCTAATTTAATGTATTTCAACTAGTTAGCAAGTGTTAGATTCAAAATCTCAAGAAACGTCCAAGACGTCCAAAAACTAGTGCAGTTGAATTAGTAAAACGTCCTTAGGTTTTGATGAAGGGTTTGTTGTGTTGTATTAAGTCTAAGGCTTGTAAAAATACTATAAATAGGTAAAATGAGGTATATAGGATCAAAAATTCCAGGTACTACCCCAAACGATCACTCTAGGGGTCCTTGGGGATGTCCCAACATTGGCCAATAAGCTGCCAAAAAGCAGCAACCAATTGCACTAAGTTGAACCAGTCCGCATCGCGGACTTGGTACACACATGACCAAAAATAAAGTCCCACGTCAAATACACGTATCCGACTCCACTTTCTCGAATATTAGTTTTGGAAATTTTGCGGGAACAGCTCTGCGACGCCAACTTATTTCCCAACAAAAATCTGAAATTTAGAATTCAAGTTTGACTTATTAAAAGGTCAACTTCAGTGAGGGGACTTTTGGGTATTTTACGGAGGGTTATATATTGATTTTAATTCATTTTTCCTCAAAAAATTTACCATTCAAATCAAATATCCAAATAAAAACAAAAAAATGTCACTTATCTCTACCTTATCTCTCTACTAAACCTCCATTGAAGAAGCTTCGAAAATTGAAGAAGAAAACAAAATTCCCAAGTTTTCTACTCAAATTGGTAGCAAAAGTATTGGTTAATGTGTGCTTTTTTTCATTCTTGGAACTCCTTTCCCCAAGAGGCCCTTTCAATCTCTAAGCTTCCCCAAAGTAGGAATTTTCTTTATACATGGGTCTTCTTTGAAAAGAAAAATTGAGAATCATTGTGATTAATTCTGGTCAACTAGTGTTGTTTAATTATATATTAATGGTTTATTATTATTATTCACTCAAGATTCCCATGGACCCATGTCTTTCCCCAATTTTATGAAAACCTTGAATTGATATAATGAGTTATGATAATGATTAACATGTGTATTGACTACATTGATTTTATGTAACTGCTTCTTGAATTGACTTTATATATGTATTGATTATGTATTCATGGTAGTGGAAGTATGAAGGTTCTTTACTGGGGAAAATAGGTATGTTGATTGGCTCCTCTTGTATTCAATTAGGAAGTATGAGTTATATAGATATGCAATGCTCCTATGTCTAATGTGTGGTTATGATGTCGATGCTACGTATTCCTCATTGTTAACCCAAGCACGCTTGAAATAGCAATAAAGTATGTATGCATGTTATGATACGAATATTATATGATTGAAAGGAGTGCTAAATATTATAGTAAAGCAATAAGTGAAAGAATTACTCACTCGTATGGTGTTTCTAAAGTGAAAGGATTGTTCTAATTTATGATAATCTATGAGATAATATGATAAGATGTTTACATAGGGGTTTAGAAGAGACTAATTTGAACTTGTATGATGAAATAATATTATTACTAAAGGGAGTAGAAGTTTAGAACCAAAATTTCATGTAAATGAGATAGAGGTCTCACGTTCGGGAAGTTCGTCCTCCCACATGGGTTACCTAACGTCTAGAGTCTAAATTCCCAATATATGTGTTTTCTCATAAGATGTGAACCTCCACATCTAGAAAGTAAAGGTTTCTAGTAGCAATCTCCTTGACCCTTAACTATGTGCTCACATAGGACTATAGATTAGTGGATCCACTTAGATAACTATCTATGATAGGTTACACCGTAGATAAGTGTTAACCCTCTCTTTTATGGTACTTATTTACCTAAAATAAAAATTTAATTAACAAGTTAAGTCTGTGAACTCCTATTAGGGTTGTCTTAAAGGTTACTACGTAGTGTTCGGGAGGGTATGATATTTCTCTTACACATTGAACATGTGGGACTCTAAGGGATGATGTTAGTATTGTGTTCTATGATTAAGTTGACTATATTCTATGTGTGTCAAGCTATATATATGACCTTTTGAATAAGGTATTTTATGATGAAATGTGAAGTTGTGATGTATGTATGAAATGGGTGGCTCAATGTGATAGTTAGCTTTAGGTAGGGTCATGGGGTTCTATTCTTGGAATTGCATAGGTATTTTTTGAATTTCTTATATGATTGAGTTGACTTATGATGTTCCATTTATGTGCATATTGAGTTATTTGACACTACGCATGCTTTTGACTAAATTGTTCCTTTTCTCATGCATTGATGATTTTATGCATAGGAACCATACTTAGTACATGTAGTTTGCACTAACCCATATTTTTTCCCTTTTCCCCAAACATTATCGGTTCCAACCATTGAAGAACTTCTAAACCACTTTGCAAAAAGACATGGACTTTCCTCAAGTTTTCGTAGGTTCTCCAAGTATGAGGATAGTGCCTTTTGATCTACCCTAATATTAGTTTTATTATAGTCTAAAGACATTAATTTTCTTCCTATTGTTGAACGATTGTTGTAAGCCCTATGTGGAAATTATGGATTTGTATAAGGGCTATTTAAGAATGTTCTACTTCATTTTAGATAATCAATATGAGAAAATGTATTAGACTAAATTCCTATGTTATTGGTTATGTTGTCTAAACGAGAAGCGTAAGTAAACTTCATATAAGAGGAGTCTGAGTTATCTCCATATGTGATATATGAAAGGTCTATGTACACCTCAATACGTAAAATGTTTTAAATTTTTTTGCATTTAACCTATAATATGCTATGACGAATGCTTAGAGGCTTGTCTAAGACCTCTTCGAGGATGAATATGCCGGTTACATTTAGGGGGTGATCCCCGGTCATGAAAAACATGGTATGAGAGCATGAGGTTGAAGTAATCTTAAGAGTGATATCTCACTAATCCACTTGTAAGTAGAGTCTTAATCATGGTTGTGAAGCGTTCCACACTTATGAATGAGAGGATATTTGATGATTAGTAAGTTCTCAACTTCTTGGTAATCTTATGACGTGCCTCAAGAGTCTTGTCTCTATGTGTCCTTTCTACTATTCCCTCTCTTGTGTTTATAGACAATGAATACAACAAGGAACAACGTTCAAAGGGTTGAAAAGGAGAATGCTAATGAGGCGATTTCCCCTAAAGTTCCTCAAAACCCTCAAGTTCCTATTGAATAAGAGGCTATGTCTAATGTGGTGATAAAGGCGGCCATTCAAAGTTTTAATCAATCGAAGGATACTTTTGCTTATTTGGATAATAAGATGTAAGTGAACCTTAATTCTAGCACCACCGTATCAATAATAAGGGATTTTATAAGGATGAATCCTCTGACTTTCTTTGGCTCAAAGGTCGAGGAAGATCCACAAGGGTTCATAGATGAAGTATTCAAGATGGTGGATTCCATTGGTCTGAATTATCAATAAAAGGTGGAACTAGCCGCCTATCAACTCAAAGATGTTGCTCAAGTATGGTATAAACAATGGAAGGATGAGAGGCCGGTTAGGGAAGGTCAGATCACATGGAGAGCTTCCAAAACGACTTTTCTCTCTAGGTTCTTTCCTTAGGAACAAAGAGAGAAAAAGATGAAATTATTCATAAATATTTTCCAACGGAATATGAGTGTGAAGGAGTATAGCCTCAAATTCATTCAACTCCTAAAGTATGCTCCTACTATAGTAGCGGATTCTAGGGCTTAGATGAAAATTTGATTGTGGGGGTGTCTGACCTTGTTGTTAATAAGTGTAGGTCGGCTATGTTGATTCCTACCATGGACATCTCTCATATCATGGTTCATGCTGAGCAAATTGAGGAACAACAACTTAAGCAAGTTGGTAGGGATTTGAAGAAAACAAAAGTCGAAGATGGAAATCCTTCCAAGACCAGATTTGAAGTGCAGGATAAGCCAAGTTTCAAGAAGAAATTTTACAACCAAGTCCCTTTAAACATTCCAAGGGTCAAAAAAGGTAAAGTTTATATTCTTAAGTCTCAAGAAGGTAGAGGTACTGGTCCCTATGTTGAGAAGTCTACTTGTGCTATGTGTGGTAAAAAAACATGAAGGCCGATGTCAAATTCGTACATTTAATTGCAATAATTGTGGTATGAGTGGTCACATGAAGAGATATTTCCTTATGATGAAAGCTCAAGGAAGGGAAAATACTTAAGCACAAGTTAGTGCTCCTAATCCAAAATCTCCAAAGATAATCACTTCTATGCTCTTTGCGGGGTGATCAAGAGCATTCACACAATTTTGTCACCGTTATGTTACTAGTGTATTCTATAAATATTTATGCTTTATATGATCCTAGTACCACTTTATATTTTGTAACTACCTTAGTAGTGATAATGTTTGATGCGTTACTCAATGTTTTAAGTAAACCTTTTTCTGTTGTTTCCCCTGGGTTACTTGGTGATTACAAAAATAGTTTGCAGGAGTTGTCTCATAATGTTGCCCAATAGAATGACTTTGATTTATTTGGTTGAACTTAATATGATTTATTTAAATGTAGTTTTTGGGATGGATTGGTTGCATACTTGTTTCCTTAAGTTCAATTTCCTAAATGAACTCGTCCTATAATGGAAGGGGGAAACTCGATCATAGAGGTCATATCGTTTTGTGTCTACAGGCTCATAAAATGATTTCTAAGGGGTTTCTATACGATTTAGTAAGGTTCATAGATCTAGACTCCGAAGTCCCTCTAATTGAGTCTGTCCCCGTAGTGAGGAAATCTACGGAAGGAAGTATTCCCCGATGACTTACCTGGATTTCCTCCCAAACGGGAAATTGATTTCGATATTGACTTATTGCCACATACAAAACCCATCTCAATCCCACCCAGTCCCTGGCCTAATTAAAGGATATAAAGCTTCAACTTAAGGATTTACTAGACAAAGGCTACATTCAATCTAGTATTTTTCCATGGGAATCTCTGATATTGTTTGTGAAAAAGAAGGATCATTCCCTTACAATGTACATTGATTACCGCCAATAAATAAGGTCACCATAAAGATCAAGTATCCTCTCCCTAGGATTGACGATTGGTTTGATCAACTTCAAGGGGCAAGCTACTTTTGTAAGATTGATTTGAGGTCAGGAAATCACAAACATAGGGTGAGGGGTATAGACATTCCTAAAACGACTTTTTGAACTAGGTATGGTTATTATGAGCTCCTAGTCATGTCATTTGAATTAACAAATGCCCCGACAACTTTCATGGACCTAATGAATGGGTGTTTAGAGAGTAGCTTGATTCGTTCGTAATTGTCTTCATTGATGATATCTTTGTGTATTCTAAGAGTGAGGATGAACGTATGGTCCATTTGTATCCTATTTTTCATGTCCTAAAGGCACATCAACTTTTTGCTTAGTATAGCAAGTGTGAATTTTGGTTGAGATCAGTTACTTTCCCTGGCCAAATTATTTCACTTGAGGGTATAGAGGTTTATCCAAGAAAGATGGAAGCGGTTAGAAATTGGCCTTGATCTCTAACTCCCACCGTAATAAGAAGTTTCTTGCATTTAGATTGATAGTATAGAAGGTTTGTCGATGGGTTTGCCTCTATTGCATTTCCTTTGACAACATTAACCCAAAAGAGATTAAGTATGGGTGTTGGGAGGCTTGTGAAAGAAGCTTGCAAGAGTTGAAAGATAAGCTTACCTCCGCTCCTGGTGTTGACCTTGCCGGAGGTTACCAAGGATTTTATGGTATACTATGATGATTTCCGAGTGGGATTGGGTTGTGTACTTGTGCAAAATGGGAATGTAATATCTTATGCCTCTAGGTAACTCAAGGTTCAAGGGAAAAACTACCCAACTCAGGATCTTGAATTGGCGGCTGTGGTGTTTGCCTTTAAAATATTGAGGCATTATCTCTATGGGCTAAATGTTGATGTATTTACCGACCATAAGAGTCTTTAATACATGTTTACTCAAAAGGATTTGAATCTTCGACAACGAAGATGGTTGGAATTATGTAAGCATTACGATATGAGTGTCCTCAACAAACTTGGTAAGGCCAACATGGTTGCGGATGCTCTAAGTTGTATGGCCATTGGTAGTGTGTTTCAAGAAGAAAAATCCAAGTAAGACCAAGTGAAATATGCCCATGGGTTGGCTCAGTTGGGTTTTTGGTTGGAAGATTCTCCAAATGGTGGCTTTATGGTCCGTCATAACTCTGAATTATATTTGGTGGTTGAGGTGAATTCTAAGCGACATCTTGATCCATTACAGATGGAGTTGAAGGAATCAGTTCTTGGTAAGCTTAATATGTCATTTTCCAAAGGGGAGGATGGTGTGATTATATACAAAGGTAGTTTGTGTGTGTCGTATGTTGATGATTTGAGAAATAGAATTTTGGAGGAAGCTCACTGTTCTCGATATTCTATACATCCGGGTGCCACAAAAATGTATCGTCATCTTCAAGATATATATTGGTGGAATGGTTTAAGAAAGGACATAGCGGGGGTTATGTCTAGGTGCCCTAATTTTCAACAAGTAAAGGCTGACCAAGAAAAGTTAGGTGGTTTGACTCTATTTTTCTTGGAAGTAGGAAGACATTAACATAGACTTCGTAGTGACCTTGCATCGGACACTAAGACAAAATGACTCAATGTGGGTTATTGTAGATAGGTTGACGAAATCCTCTCACTTTGTCCCCGTTAAGTCTGTTTTTTTGGCAAAAGCGTATGTTAGAATATTCATGAACAAAATTTTGACTCTCCATGGGATTCCATTGTCCATCATATCGAATAGGGGTGCAAAATTCACTTTGTGATTTCGAAGATCTTTCAAAAAAAGGTTGGGTACTCATGTAAAGCTTCACACTGCTTTTCATCCTCAAACGGATGGTCAAGTGGAACATACCATTCAGACCCTAGAATATTTGTTAAAAGATTATGTGATTGATTTCAAAGGGAATTGGGACGATCACCTACCGTTGATTGAGTTCTCTTATAATAATAGTTACCATTCGATTATTGCCATGTCTCCTTTTGAATAACTCTATGGTAGGAGATGTAGGTTTCTATTAGGGTGGTTTGAAGTTGGTAATTCTTAACTCTTTGGTCCCAAAATTGTGTATGAAGCTTTAGATAAAGTTTATGTTATAAGGGATAGATTGAAAGCGGCCTATAGTTAGCAAAAGTCTTATGCCGACAATAGAAGAAGATCCCTTGAATTTTAAGTGGGTGATAAGGTGTACTTAAAGATCTCTCCTATTAAAGGGGTGATGAGATTTAGTAAGATGGGGAAAGTTATTCCCCGGTATGTGGGTCTTTATAATATATTGCAACGGGTAGGAAAGGTTTCATATCAGTTGAAGTTATCTAGTGAACTAGTTGCGGTTCACCCGGTATTTCATATCTCCATTCTTAATAAGTGTATTTGTGACCCTGCATCCATTCTCCTTATTGAAGGGTTTGGAGTGAATGAAGACCTCTCTTACGAAGAAGTTCCACTGCAAATCCTTGATCGACAAGTTAGGAAGTTGAGGAACAAAGAGGTAGCCTCCGTAAAATTTCTATGGAGAAACCACCTAGTTTAGAAAGCAACATGGGAGGCCGAGGCCAACATGAATTCCCGTTACACTCATCTTTTTCCTAATTGAGGTTATTAATTCCTCTTAAAAATTATAATAATGAATAATGTGAATTCAACTTGTTTTTTAAGCATGTATATATGTCGGTAAATGTTTATATCAAAATGAGTTTTCATGAAAAGGCTTTTTGTGTTAACTTTAACTAATGTACATATGTTTTGCCTTATTTAAATTTTTGGTACTTTTATGTTGTATTGAGAAGAATAGAATGGTAACACCTTAAAGTCAATTTTGAGCTCATGTTGATGTTGAGAAGGTAGGTCCTCATAATGTGTTATAAAATGTTGAGCTCTTATGTGTTGCGACATGAGTTGCTATGTGTAATGCCATGTTTGTATGTTCAATGGAGTTGAGTATTACTGTTATGAGTTGCGACTGATTATGATTTTATGTTGTTGTTGGTTGGGCAACTAGTATTGATTCTATCCTTACCCTACAAAATATTTTAGTGTCATTCGGATACAAATGTTCCTAACGGAAGGGGGGGAAATTACACTCCGAAAGTCCATGACTTTGTCTAGATCGTCACATGATGAATCGAGACTTGAAACACTATTTATAAGTCTAAATTAATGTATTAAAAAGTTTTAGAGTCAAAATTTTAAGAAACGTCCAAGACATCCGGAAACTAGTGCAATTGAACTAGTAAACGTACGTAGGTTTCGTGAAGGTTTGGGTGTGTTGTATCATGTTTAAAACATTTAAAAGTACTATAAATAGGTAAAATGAGGTATATAATATCAAAACTTCAAGGTTTGACCTCCCAAGGACAACCCTAGGGGTCCATGGGGAGGACCCAACTTTGGCCAACAAGCTGCCAAAAGGCAGCAGACAATTGCACTAAGTGTGAACCAGTCCGCGTTACGGACTTGGTGCACACATGGACAAAAATAAAGGTACATGTCACATACATGTAGCGAACTCCACTTTCTTGAAAATTAATTTTGGAAATCTTGCTGGAACAGCTCTGCGACGCGAACTTGTTTCTCGACAAAAATCTAAAATTTAGAATTCAAGTTTGATTCCATGAAAAGGTCAACTTAAGCGAATGCACTTTTTGGTATTTTATTGGAGGTTCATATATTGATTTCGGTTCAGTTTTTCCTCAAAATTTCCCAGTCAAATTAAATACCCAAATGAAAGCCTAAAATCCTCACTTCATTCTACTTTCTCTTTCTAATCAACCTCCATTGAAGAAGCTTAGAAACTTGAAGAAGAAGACCAAAATCCCAAGTTTTCTACTAAAATTGGTGGTTAAAGTCTTGGTTAAGTTATGGTTTCTTTGAAACTCTTGGCATTCCTTTCCCCAAGAGGTCCTTTCAAAGATATTTCTAAGCTTCCCCAAACTAGGATTTTTCTCTAACATGGAAAAACAAGATTGAGAACCATTGTGATGAATTCTGGTCAATTAGTCTTGTGTAAGTATATATTAATGGTTAATTCTTGTTATTCACTAAATATTCCCATGGACCTATATTTTCCCCCAATTTTATGAAAACTTTATCTGATATGATGAGTTGTGAAGATGATGAACATGTGGATTAACTACAATGACGTTAATTATGTAATTGTTTCTTGAATTTACGGTGTTTATGTATTGATTATGTATTCATGTAGTAGAAGTATGAAGGTTCTTTAAAGGATAAAGGAGGTATAGGTTGATTGTTTAAGAGATTGTTGTAAGCCCTATGTGGCAAATATGGATTTGGATAAGGTATTTTCCCGAATGCTCTACTTCATTTTAGATGGTTCAATGTGAGAGAAAGTATTATACTAAATTCCTATGTATTGGTTATGTTGACTAAATGAGAAGCCTAAGTAATATTCATTTGCGAGGAGTCTAAGTAAACTTCATATATGACATGTGAGAGGTCTATGAACTCCTCAATACATAAATAAGTTTTTTATTTTTCTGCATTTTAACCTATGATATATTATTATGAATTCTAATAGGCTTGTCTAAGACATTTCCGAGGATTAATATAACGGTAACGTCTAGGGGGTGCTCCTTGGTTGTGACAACAAGCAGTTCAGGTGCCAGAACTACAGGGACAGAAAGGTGTGGACCACCAAAGGATATGGTTGCTACATATGTAGTGGAGCACATGATCACGACACGTGAGCTAAAAAGAAGAATCTTCATTCTATCTCACGCGAGTTGATATAGAATGTTATGCAAGAGACAATATAAGATACAGGCTCACCAGAACTAGGCATGGTGGGGACTATGCGGGGCTATAGCCAAGAAAATGGAGAAACCACAACAATTAAGCATGCAGTATGTTGACATCATCGGTCAATCGATGACCAGCTCGTACCTTGGTAGACTTCAGGCCAAAGCTAACATCATGACCAAGATGGCGGCATCAAGGTTAGGGATTATTTACAATCTGATAAACACAACTCTCAAGATGGTCAATGCACCACCGACTCTCATATGTGGAGTTGTCGAATGAGTGAGAATCACGTTAGGGTAGTAGCAATGTAAGACAACTTTAGTGTTACTCTTTAAAATATCTTTGACATCCTTATTGGGTAGGTGTTATTACAAAGGTATCATATGATGATCCATACCTACATCCAACAACTCATTTTCATGGAGAGGGAAGCTTTATGCATTGTATCTCTTCTCAAGGTGCCAAAGAAAGAAGCACATGTAACTGTCGACCATGCAAGATCGTGAAGGGCCTAAATAAAGGGGAGCCAACATTTATAGTCACAATTGGAAGTTCAAGAAAACACAGTGGTGTTAAGGATCCATTTCCACTGATTGTTAAGAAGGTTCTTAAAGAGAAGAAGGATGTGATGCCACACAAGCTGCAGGAGATGTTACTCTGTTACACCTAAAAAATCCAATGACTTAAGCTAGCTCTTTTAGTGAAAGTTAATAACTTAAAAGTTTCAAAATTATGTTTCAAGACCTAACCTAACATAATTAACTTAGTTTGGGAGTGTTAGTGCATAAATAATAAGAAACGATCATGACATCCGAAAACTAGTTAAGTAGATCTAGTGTGTCCTTAGGTCTTGTATGGGGTTTGAAGAGTCGTATGAGGACTAAATCTTGTTAAAATAATCTTAATACGTATTAATACGTGTGTAGGGTCAAAAAGTCCAGGTAAGACTCCTCAAGGACCATCATAAGGGACCTTGAGTAGAACCCAAACAATTGACCCAAAAGCTGTCAGAAAACAACACCTATTTACAAGCACCATTGATGGACTATCAATAAATTGACAAGGCTTCAATAGCCTCCGAAGTACAACAATTAGAATATAGGAGCTTGGCTCCATTTTAAAATTCTCTGACACAAATCACAGACAGCCAGGATTGGGCGTAAATTGGTTGATGACCCATCAATGCTAGGGGTGGTTTTGGTGTCTACAAACATGTGCAAGACACGGCCAAGCCAAGGGTGGTTGGGTAAATTCCACCCTTTTCCATTTAAATTAAGTGGCGGCTATAATTTGTTAATTTAGGTATATTAAACTTTTTTAAGTCATAAAACAAGTCTTATAGATTATAACTCCAAAACCCCAAAAGATCTTACTTATCTCTAGATTCTCTTACTACACTAAGACTCTATTCAAGAAGAAGGTAAAAGACTCAAATAAATCTCAATAAAAATTCTTTAATCCTTAATGATTTAGAATTTATGGTAACTCCACACTCTTTGGACTCCTTCCCCAAGAGGATTGTTCAAATTGGTTTTCAATGTTCTCAAAACTTTTAGATTTTACTCAATTTTGTGGGTCACTTTTAACCTTGAATTATTTGGTATATATTTGATTATTAAGGTTATATTATCAATTAATATGAATTATTTGATGTATTATCTTAGGTTTTTGACCTATTTCCTTAAAGACCCATGAATATCCCTCTTCTCTTAACCATAACTGTTGAACTTATTAATGATTCGAGGTGATGTAATTGAGTATGTTCTTGTATAACTGACAATTATATAATGATGATCATTTATTTTAAGGATAAATATCATGAATTTGGGATTAACTCTAAACAGGGTATCTTGGAGGCCATTGGTAACAACTTCAAGGTCATGAACATGCTATTGTAATTTTGTTGCTTTATCTTTGATAATGTTGGTTAATTGAAGTATAAATTATGAAATTTAGAATGTATGATCATGATATCAATATGATGGTTGTAATATGATTAGAGGTGTGATACTATGAGGGGTTGAAGGTAATTCCCATGATGTTTGTAATATGATGGTAGGTGTAATATTATAAGGGGTTGAAGGTAATTCCCATTCCATATTATGAATATATTATGACGTAATGTTCTCACATGATATTGGGTTTTTGATAGAAAGGACTTTCTCATCATAAACCTATGAACTATGAACATGTTATATGAGGGGTTAAACTCCTAATACTAAGTTATGAATTAAAGTTGAGGAAGACATACAGACACTTCAATAAGGGAATTTAGCTTAGCACTGAGTGAACTTGATAATGAGAGGTGTTCCTACACAAAGGAAGACGGGTTCACCCGATGTTCTCATGAGGTGCAAATTAAATTCTAATTAGTGTAAAGACAGTTTCTAGTAACAACTTCTTAGTTCCTTTACTATGTCCCCCCATAAAAATCTTAGCTATTTGATCCACCTAGATGCTATACGAATGTTTATGTCTTACCTTGGCAAGTTGGACACCCTCTTTTTGGTGTGAGGGGATTACACCGGATTCCACACATGGTTTATTTTGGTTATGACGATGTTTGCTGAATGTTAAAATTAATGAATAAATGAAAGAAGATGAATGCTAACTAGGACTAAATAAGAGGCGTCACTTAGTATAGGTAAGGGTATGTGACTTAACCTTTACATTGCACAAGTAGACCTTGAGGGGAATTCAAGGGTGAGTTCTTTATATATATATATATAACCATACGTAGTTCGAAAAGTATTTTTTGGAATGTCTTCACCCCTAACCCTAATTTGGTGATTTCTGGAACTCAAATCAAACTTCCAAAAGTAGCTTTCCCCTTGCAGTTGATCAAACCAATCGTCAATCATAGGCAGAGGATACTTGCTCTTTATATATATATATATATGTTATGAATGAAATGCATGATGTTTGAATAATATGATATGTATGATGTTGGTCTCATATGATATATATGATGTTGATTTCACTCTATATACATGTTGTTTGTCTAAATTAGTATATATTGTATTGACTACAGTTTTTATGATGATGTATGAGTTATAAAACAACGCTTTGGATCTCTTTGTTATTTTACGTGGTTTATGTGGGGTTATGGGGCTTCATATATATATATATATATATATTATATATATATATATATAATATATATAATATATATATATATATATATATATATATATATATATATTATATATATATATATATATATTGCACAAGTAGACTTAGATTGGCTTTATAAATAAGGTTGTGTGATGTATTGATAAGGTGGACTTTAAAATATGAAATGTTGACTATGGCTCTATTGTCATGTTACTCTTGAATATGTATATATCTTGTTGTGGTGATACATACTTGTACATTGTTCTTGGAATATGCATGAAGGCTTTAAAATGAATATAGCATTCATATAACCAATTGTCCCTTTGTTCATGTTTTCAAATGTCTTACTTTGATGTGTTTCCGTACAGAGTACATGTAATTTGTACTAACCCATATCCGTTATATTTTTTACTTAAATGTAGGTTCGGGACATTGAAGTGATTCAACGACATTTTCTCAAGAAGCTTGGATTGTTTCCCAAGTTGTTGAGACATCAAGTCCGAGGACAAAACCCTATGATTCTAGCTTTAGTTTTTTTGCTTATATTGAAAGACATTGTTCCACTTCTTCTATTTCAAGGAGTATGACGTATTAATTTTATAAGACTCTTAATGATGTAAGGGTTAAGTCTCAATTTTCATACTCTAATATCTAGATTTCAATGTGAGAAAAGTTTGTTTTCTTTTTTGATATATGAAAATAAGTTGAACTTCTAATAAAAATTTTTTAATTTTCCACTTTTATTCTATCTAATATGCAATTATGAATGCTAAGGGCTTGTCTAAGACCTCTTTGAGGTCAACGACGCTGGTTACGACTAGGGTGTACTCTCATTCGTGACAAATTTAGGATCATAGCATGAGGTTGAATAATATTAAGTATGTTGTCTTATAAAACCACGTCTATGTGGAGTCTTGTTCATAGATGTGAAGCGCGCCACACTTATGAATGAGAGGCTATGTGATGCTTAGAAAATTATCACTTTCTTTAGTATTATTAAGTCATGTATAAAGATCCTTATCTGTATACGTAATTTTCTTCAAATCCTTTTCTTGTGGATATAGGATATAACTACAAGAAGCGCAAACACAAGGAGGGTTGAAGAGGAGGTTACAAATGGGTGAGTTCCTCCACAAAACAACCAAGCTCTTCCTGAAGAGCAAGTTTCTATAGGTGTCCGACCTACTATCAATCCTCCGGTCATGACGGATTAGGAAATAAGGGTAGCTTTACTAACTTAACTCAAATCATGTCTACTTAATCTCAAGCCGCTACTACTCAAGCTCTAGCTATGACTGACCAAGCAAATCGGGAAGTTACACCCCGTGTGAATAAAAATGCTTGTACCATGGCTTCATGTTCGAGGGACATCACAAGGATTACGTAAATGAAGATCCTCAATATTTTCTAGATGAGTTTTATAAGTTCTTTTATTCTATGAGGGTGAGTTCAAATGAGAAGGCGGAACTAGTCGCTTATAAACTCAAGGATGTGCCTCAAACATGGTACACTCAATTGAAGGACAATAGGGCTTTGAGAGTGGATCCCATAATTTGGGAGATCCTTAGGATTTAATTTCTAAATAGGTTCTTCCCAAGGAAAAAAGAGAAGCAAAGATGGAAGAATTCATTAACCTTCGTCAAAAAGATATGAGTGTTCAACAATACTCTTTGAAATTCACTCAGTTTTATAAATATGCCTCTTCTTTGGTGCCTAATACGAGCGATGAAATGAGTCTCTTTGTGATGGGTATGTCGGATTATATTTTTGAAGAGTTTCGTGCGACAATGCTTCAAAATTACATGGAGTTATCAGGTTTGATGGTTCATGCTCAACAAAGTGAGGATATGAGATTAAGAAGAAATATATGGATGCCAAGAGGGAAAGGCCCTATGATAGAGGTACTTCTAAGGGTAAACATGAAATCTAAGACAAACCAAAGTTTAAGTAGAGATTCTCCAACCAAGTTCCTTCTAATTTCTCGAATTCCAACAAGGATAGGGTGTATAACCCTAAGCCTCAAGGAGGAAAGGGTAAAGGTTCAACAACGTGAGAAACCCAATTGTGTCCAATGTGGAAAGAGGCATATGGGTAAATGTTTAGAGGTATTAGATAATTTTTTTGGTTGTGGAAATAGTGTCCATATGGTGAAAGACTGTCCTATGGACATGTCTCATGGAAGGGAGATTAACGAAACACAAGCAAGTGGTCTTAATTATGATTCTCCTTGTCACGACATGAGTCTAGATCAGACGAGACCGGCATCGTTGACTTCTCAGAGGTCGCAGACAAGCCTACATATGTCATCGTTACTTCATCTAGGTTAATTTTAGCGAAAAATTTGAACTTTTTTTTACTTAAAGTTCATATAAGAAATTACTTAAACTCATAAACGTTCATAATTAACCATTTAATATTAACATCATGAAATGAAAGAAATAGTTCCATACTACATTAGGTGTATACTTGCAAAAATGGCACCAATACAATGTCTGAAATAAGAAGAGAAGAAACACTAGTGGAACATACTCCACTAACTCAAACCTATATCTCATCTAGAATATAATGGGCAAGAGTCCTCTAAACAATGAGGGACTACCAAATCCGGATGAATGCTCCACGTTCGGATAGCTTCAGCATCGTATCGTAAGCTCTAGTATCCGCCTGTGCCTGTACCTAAATTCTTAAAGTTGTATGGGATTAGTACACACTTGTACTAAGTATGGGTGTATGCAAGCACACACTAAGGACATGCATGATTAAGAAGAGCTCTGTCCTAACGATATGAATTATGGAAAGTCAAGTCAGTGGACTTGCAAAATTTGGATTAGGAAAGTCAGTGGACTTGGCAAATTTGGATTAGAAAAGTAAGAGGACTTGCCAAATTTAGATTAGGAAAGTCAGTGGACTTGCCAAATTTTGAATAGGATATTCATGCTTTGAGAGTAAGATACATCATCATACTTATCATTTTACAAGCAGCACATAACATATTGAACATATCATATGACGTAGTTCATATCATTCTTTCATATGCCATGAGACCTTAGAATCATTACTTGATATTATAACTTCCCAAAATAAGGACTCAACAAATGGGACCTCAACAAGGGAGCCATCTTTAACAAACACAGAGTCGGCTTCATTCATTCATACGTACTTGATTTTCATTCTTTCATATACTAGTGCAGCCACCAGTCATACCTAGGATGTAGTTTAAGACTCTCATCGGGTTTGTTGTGCAATTACCAAGAATAACCTAGTGTTATTACTTAAGTCTAGATTGCCTCTTGATTATCCTATCCTAATACCATGGGTATAGTCAAGACAGGAGTTGTAGTCAATCTAATTTTCAATTCTGCAAAGCTTTTCTCACAATCATCTGACGATTGAAACTTGACCATCTTCTGAGTCAACCTAGTCAATGGTGAGACTATGGATGAAAATACTTCCATGAACCTTCTATAATAAATAGCTATACCTTAGAAACTTCTGATATTTGTAGCAGAGGTAGGCCTGGGCCATTGTTTCACTGCTTCTATCTTCTTTGAATACACTCAGATCCCTTCGCTAGATACAATGTGACCAAGAAAAGCAATGGATTGCAATCAGAAATCACATTATCTAAACCTAGCAAATAACTGGCAATCTTTGAGAGTCTGCAGAATAATTCTCAAATGACTCGCATTTCCTTCCTCATTCCTAGAGTAAATGAGGATATCGTCAATAAAGACAATAACGAACAAGTACAAGTACTGCGTGAACACTCTATTCATCAAATTTATGAAATCTACAGGAGCATTGTTTAATAAAAATTGCATAACTACAAATTCAAATAATGACCATATTGAGTTCTGAATGTTATTTTTGGAATGTCAGTATCTCTGACTCTTAGTTGATGATAACCCGATCTAAGGTCTATTTTTGAGAAATGGCTAGCACCCTGATATTTTTTAAACAAGTCATCAATTCTGGGGATAGGATACGTATTTTTGATTGGGACCTTGTTCAAATGTCTATAGTCACTGCACATTCTGAGAGAACCATATTTCTTCTTTACGAACAACACTAGTGCACCCCATGGAGAAATACTAGGCCTGATGAAACCCTTATCTAGAAGGCCTTTCCACTGCCTTTTCAATTCCTTAAGTTCTACTAGATCCATTCTGTAAGGAGGAATATAAATAGGCTAGGTATCTGGAAGGAGATCAATTCCAAAATTGATTTCCCTTTCTGAAGGAACTTCAGGAAGATCTTCTAGAAACACTTCTGGAAACTCACTCACTAATGGAACTGACTCAAGAGTTGGGGTTTTAGATCTTGAATCCTTAAACCTAACAATATGATAGAGATAACCCTTAGAGATCATCTTTCTGGCATTAAAGTAAGAAATGAATTGACTCATAAACGCTAAGCTGCTACCCTTCAATTCTAAGATTGATTTTTCTAAAAACTCGAAAACGAACAATCCTAGTTCTACAATCGACCGAGGCATAACATGAATTTAACCAATCCATACCTACAATGACATCGAAGTCTACCATTTTTAACACTAGAAGATTTGCTTATGTGACTTTTGGAGAGACTCTGACAAGGCAATTTTTGTATACTTGTCTAGTTATAACCACTCACCGACTGGAGCAAAGACTAAGAAAGTTTCTGAGAGAGTTTCTGGACTGACAGTGAATTGCACTGCTATGTAAGGAGTGAAAAAAGAAAGATTAGTCCCTGGATCTAACAATGCATAAACATCAATGTCAAAGACCTGTAACGTACTAGTGACTACATCTGGAGAACCTTTCTAATAATGGCGAGCCTTATGAGCATACAAGTTCTGGCCCTGACCACCACCTGTACCTGATGAGTAACCCTGTGGAGTGGGGCAACTTGATGGTGATGATGAAGCTATAGACTGAGCTCTACCATCTCCACCTCAATTACCCTGTCTAGAAGGACAATCCCTCAACCAGGGGCCAGACTAACTGCACCCAAAGCATCCTTATTTTCTTGCCAGACACTCACCCGGATTGTTCTTAACACACTTAGGGAAAGTGGGGAAAATATTGGTGCCTGAAACACTTCCCTGAGACATAGAGCCTGGTGATCTAACCTTCTGGTGTTACCTATTCTTGGATGATGGAACACTAGCTGATGAGGGCCTGGATCTGAAAACTTCGGCTGACTCTGCGAGCGATTTCGACCACCCAATTTCTGCGGAGAATAGTCATAGTTCCCAGTCCTAGACTTCTTATTCTCCTTTGACTGTTCCCTAAGCTTATCACCCTCAACCTGTTGAGCATGAGTCATAAACCTAATGATGTTCATATCTCCCAAAAACATAGCATTTCTGCACTCTGTTTTCACCAAATATGACACTTCATACAAAAACTTATTCATCTGGGCCCTAAAGTCAGTAACCATGTGAGGAGCGTACTTACAGAGTTGGTTATACTTAAGTCCATACTCTTGGACTTTCATGTTACACTGCCTTAAGTTCATGAAAATTCATGGGCTTTTGCTTCTCTCATCTATATTGGGTAAAGCCTGTCTAGAAAGGTCTAAATAAAGCACTCTCATGTAATAGGAGCTGCATTTGCACCCCTATTCTCCTTCCACTCAGAGTACCAGATATGAGCCATATCTTTCAGATTGTATAATGCCAACTCAACCCAATCATTCCCAGTAACCTGCATCACCTTAAATATCTTCTTGATCTCGTCAATGATACTTAGAGGATCCTCACTAGTATGTGATCCAAAGAACTCAGGCAGATTCAACCTAACTAAGTCACGGACCCTAGGTGCTACTGATCCACCATTTACATTCATAGGAACTTGAACCTGCTGATTGGTCTTGTTGGCGACACTCTGATCCAACACTTGAATGGCACTTCGAATTCAGCATTGGAGACTTTCTTGTGTGGGACTAGAGGGGTTGTGCTCGCATTCCATGCATTCGCACTCCGGGTGTTCACATTCATGGTGTTATCTCTATGAGGTGGCATAATCTGAAACGTTGAACATCAAGTTAAAATGCAATTATATCATACCTTACACACGATAATAGTAACAAGAAAGTGAAGTTTTTCCTAGAACACTTCATAGCCTCCCTCTCATTAGATGTGGTGTACTTCACATCCATGAAAAGGACTCTATTTAGTGTGGCTTTTTAAGACATCCTAAGTCACTCAAAACACAGGGCTCTGATACAAAGTTTGTCACGCCTCGAGCTACCCCGAGACGCGGACATGGGGCCTGGGACCACAAGTGATCCCAAGCTAACCCTATCTACTTCAAAAAAGGGAATATGTTCCATGGGATAATTATGTATTTTCTCTTAATATAAATACATAAATTGACACCTCTTGAAACAAGTTAAAGGTTTAATCTATTATTTAGTGGCTTACAAACACAATATGTGGTCGTGTGATTAAGCCCTACTAGCTTTATTTATAATTTTTTTTACTTTAAGCACTAACATCCTTTAATGAAAATTCTGCGTCCACCACTTATCACGTCACTTCTATCTCTCTTTATATATATAAAAATAATAATTAAAAATTATGAATATCTAAATGTACATTATATATATTATAAATAATATTATTCTAAGAATGACACTAAGTTTTTTTTTCTCAAATTTTTGACATTTTGCAATTTATATTAGATTTAAAAAGCTTTTAAAAAATTTCTTGATTATATTCTTCTAGTTACCCATCTGTTTCGCAATTTTAAAAGTCCAGAAGTTATTGTCATTAATTTAGTGATTTAGTAATCATTTATCATGAAAAATACTTTTAGAATGTATACATGTAAAGTATACTCATCATGCCCCTCCCTTTCTTCTTGTCGTACTTATTTTTATCATAAAAATCATCATACGATGTCATTACCACTTCTAAATAGTCATTACTTTTCAATTTTCATTTTGGCTTTCTTTCAGTAACGATATATTTTAACATCAATATAGACTACTCTCTCTCTCTCTGTCTCTCAACCTCAACGTCCATAGACACCATTATAGATATATATATATATATATATATATATATATATATATATATATATATATGTATATAGTATCTATATATATATATATGTATATATATATATATATATATATATGTATATATATATATATATATATATATATATATATATATATATATATGTATATATATATATGTATATATATACACACACACACACACAATATTTTTATATGTACACGATATATAGGGAGGTGAAAATTTGAGTAATTGAATATTAAGACATTTTGAGATACTAAAAACAAATTCAATAATTAAATGAAGAAAAAAATGGTAAAATAATATGAATGGAGTTCATGTAAAGGTGTCACATAAATAAAAAAGATATATTATAGTGAAGGTGAAATGTTTGAGTAATTAATTGCAAAGACTTTTTGAGATATTAAAAATAAATTAAATAATTAAATAATTAAATAAAGAAATAATGGTCAAAAAAATAAAATATTAATGGACGTCAGATAGAGGTGTCACATAATATAGATATACAATTAAAATTGATGGATATCTAAATGCACATTATATTATATATAATACATATTATGGTGAGTCTATAAAAATAGATATAAGATGCAAATATTGAAATTTCATTCCGATAAAGATTACTTAAGTTATATCTAATCAAGTTTGACGATACATTTGTTCTAAAATATATTGACAATCATAGAATAAAAAGGTAAGGTGAATATTTTCACAATAAAAAAATTGTGAATTATATGAAAATTTTCTTGCGGATTAATACAAATACTTGTAGGAAAATAATTTTTTTGGAAATTTTCATAGTAATCCTAAAGTACTTCCCCATGTAATTCTCACTAATTTGGTAGTAATTGTTTTCTAGATAAAAGACATAAAGTGACACCTGAAGTTATTCCGAAATTTCAAAAAGACACCTAAACTATGTAAGTGTCCTATTACCCCACTAACCAATCCTGAATTTATATTATTACAATCATTTTCTTTCCACCTAACATAGAGAGTGTATGCACTCTCTTAAAGAGCGTGAACAAATTAAAAAAATTAATATAATTTTATTTTTACAAGAATTTTACTATAATATATATATATATATATATATATATATATATATATATATATTTATTTCTCTTATTATTTTAATTTTTCTCCTTATTACTTTTTTCTTTTTCTTTCTTTCTTCTTATTAAAAATCATTGTTATCTTCATTATTTTATCACTTTCATTGTCACTTTTTACCACAACTTCATCTCTCTTTTATTCTACTATTAGCTTAACTCTCTTCAATTCTAAAATTATATCTAGATATTTTAATACATTTCGAACGATGTGATAAACTCATTAGATGTCAAGATGATTAGTAGACATTATTTAGTTTTTTTATCCAAGTTCTAATTAAACATTTTTTAATTTCGGAGAACTCTTTTATTTTCAAAATTATAATTTCTAAATTTGATCTTTCTAAGAAAAATAATTAATTTTGTTAACAATAATCAACAAAGTCTAAAAAATAGTATAATTTTGGAAAGTAACAAATTTCGCCAAATAAGAAGAAGAATAGAGAAAGAAAATGGAGGGGCTCAACTTGATATGTGTGTGGAGTTAGTGAGGATGAGAGGTGAAAAAGAAGAATAAAGAAAAAAAATGGAGGGAGCTTGAAAATTGGGTAGAACATGAATTAAAAACTGAAATGAAATTAATATAAAAATAATAAAACTAAAATAAGTCAAAAAGCAAGAGAAAGAAATAAACAAAAACATAAAATGAAAAAAATGAAAAATTTAATTAATACGTGTCACAAAATGATTCGTGTGTAATTACACTTGCCATTTAAATATAGAATTGATCCGAAAATGATATAATAATATATGTTCGAAATAGTTAAGGGGGTAATAATATATTTGCAGAATTAAATTATCTTTTTGAAAATTAAAGACAATTTCATGTATCACTTTCTGTCTTTTCTCTTGTTTTTTATAAAAAGATCTTGTATTTTAAAGCTTTAATACCATTGACCACAAATATGACAGCATCACTTTCATTAAAATTGACAGATTATTAGTTATTCTGTTGAAATCTGTTATGCTTTTTCCCCCAAATTAAAGGAAATTATTATGATCGCACAAGAACATGCACATGCACCGCACCCTCTAATGTAAATTTGCCTTTAACTAAAAAAATTTTTGTTTCACATTATTTTTATTCACACTACATGTTTTGTAATATTAGGGAGCATCTATAGTATTCGTCCCTTGAAGATTATTAATTGTGCATAGAAAGCAACTTTTCAACTACACAAAGAAATAAAATAAAAAAAGATATATACATACCAACAAAATTGTGTTTAATTTTCTTTCATCAAAAAAATACAATACTACTATTTGAAATCCTACTTTAAAAAAGGGAAGAATTTGAATACCAAAAGTTATACTACAATACTTACAATGAGATAGGGTTACTTGGCACAAGTAATAAAAATTGACTCCCATTTATACAGTTGGTCATTGCCAACATCCATCTTGCATTGCACTGGAGGGAACATAAAATTAAACTTAGGCAGGGAGTCACTAAGAGTAAGAGTTGAAGACCACAAATTGATCATGCTAGACATAGTAATTAGTCCAGAATTTCAGATATTAATTACGAAATCTTTTACAATATTCCCAATAATGAAAAGCAATTACGTCATTAATGTTCATCCAAATTGAGTTCCAGAGATTTTAAAACCATAAAAACAAGGGTTAAGAAAAAACCTTAATAGAATAGAAAGTAGAATTTTACATATTAGAAGATTAAAAAAATCCCTCTTCAAATGATAGCATAATTTAATTAGAGTTACAAAGATGGTCTCCTTTTTTACCACATTTACATCAAATGTGACCAAAAATGAAAGAATATTATAATATTGTTCCGTGGAAAGAAGCACGTTGTAACGACCCGTTTGGTCGTTTTGAGCAGCAGATTTTATTTCTGGAAAACTGGTTGAGGCAACGGACCCCACGATGAACCGTCACAGGCACGACGGACCATCGCAGGGTCTCGTTTCAATATACTTAGGAATTCTGAAATTGGGTACTGAAAATCGACTCTCTGAACTTCGTAACGGACTTGCAGGACGGACCGTCACAGGTGTGACGGACCGTCACAGTATCCTTGGTGAAAAATAGAGTCCTGGCCCTTACGACAACCTACGTGACGGACCGTCGCAGGCACGACGGGCCATCACAGGTTGCGTAATCCCAGTTGGAGTCAGATTTCTTGTTAAGTTTTAAGGGACGCTTTGGACTATTCTTTCCTTAATTATAGATTTCGTGGGTTTATATTAATAACTCAAATTCTTGAGGGATAAAAGAGGTAACTTTGGATTAATTAGTGGGGTATTATTGTCATCTTTTACACTTAATTATATGTTAATTAGGGTAAAAGAAAGAGGGTTGGAATAAACAAAATAGAAAGAACAAAGAGAGAGATTGATCGATCAAGAGGCAGAGGGAATATCAAAGCTTGGGAAATTGCTTGTTGATTCCAATTCTTCGGTGGAGGTAGGTTATGGTTTTTACGATATTCGTAGTGAACTCTTAATAGTGAATGATATGTATTGATAGTATTGTAAACCCTGCTATGTGCTTAATTGTATGCTTGCATGTTTGTGATTGTGAAATTGTGATAAACTAAGCATGATGAAGCTATTGAATCCTAAATCTTGAAAGAAACCCTAATTCACTTGTTAATGATGATGCCTTAGTGTAAAAGAAGGCTTGATATATTATATAATTGAGATCGATGATGCCTTAGTGTAAAAGAAGGCTTGATGAATTAGGGGATCGGGTGCCACGTTCCGGTACCAGGATAGAAATAGAGGATCGGGTGCCACGTTCCGGTACCAGGATAGAATGAGGATCGGAGTGTCACGTTCCGACACCAGGATAGAATATGGATCGGGTGCCACGTTCCGCTACCAGGATAGAATGAGGATCGGAGTGCCACGTTCCGGCACCAGGAAAGTATATGAGGATCGGAGTGTCACGTTCCGACACCAGTATAGTATATGGAGCGGAGTGTCACGTACCGACACGAGAGGAATAAAGATAATGAATCTTGAAATATGTTAATATACTCAATCTAATGAACCTAATTCCCAAATGAGTATGGTATTGAGGCTTGAGCCCTCATGGATGAACTTGGTAGTACTTATTGATGATTATAGTACTTGTTGTTGCTACATGTTGAGTATCATAGTTGATTTTATAATATTACTTGATATATATTATCTTCTATTTTGAGTTGGCCGATGATATCTACTCAGTACTTGTGGTTGTACTAACCCCTACTTGTTGTTTCTTTCTTTGTTATTTGTGGAATGCAGCAAACGTTCCGTCAACTTCAACTCAACAGTAGATCTAGCCAGTCTTCACTACCTTCAAAAATTCAGGGTGAGCTAATGCGTCTAGCTTGGACTGGATCTTCTTCTTCAAGTCTTGATGCCTTGAACTTCCGGCATGGACTAGCTTTTATTTGTTTTAGCTTCTTAGACGTTTTTAGTTTAGTAATTTGAGGATAGATGTTCTTGTGATGATGACTTCCAGATTTTGGGGATAATAATAATAGTTTTGAATTGTTTTCTTAATGAGTTTAAGTCTTCCGCATTACTTTCTGTTGATATTATATTGAAATGTTAGGGGTTAGATTGGTTGGTTCGCTCACATAGGAGGGTAAGTGTGGGTGCCAGTCGCGTCCCCGATTTGGGTCGTGACGAAATTGGTATCAGAGCATTAGGTTCATTGGTCTCATCACACAAGAACGAGTCTATTAGAGTCTTGAGGAACGGTAGGGGGACGCCTTTAATTTTCCTTGAGAGGCTATAAGACTTCAGGAAAATTCCATTCTTTCATTCTTCTTTCATGCTACTACTTGAGTTCAATAGGTATCTAGGTGATACAAATTGGTATCTGACCATCTTCATTCTATTTCGCAGATGTTTAGAACTAGAGCAACGACCGCACCAGCAGCAACAACGGAAAGACAAGAAACGACTGAGCCAGCCACTGGGGCTGTAGCTCGAGGAAGAGAAATGGCAAGAGGCCGTGGAAGAGGTCGTGGGAGGACGTCCTCTAGAGGAAGAGGACGAGCCCCTAGTCCATCTGATGCTAGGGCGGTGACTCCTCCACCAACTGAGGAGGTGATAAGAGAGGGTGAGGAAGGGGAGAATGAGCAAGTGCAAAATGAGGAACTGCCACCCCAACCTACCCCAGAAATGATCAATCAGGTTCTGGCTTATCTTAGCGGTTTTTCTGATCAGGGTCAGGCACCTCCAGTGGTTTCTGCACCAACACCTCCGGTTTCAGAGGTACGACATGCTGCTGCTGGGGCTCCTCGTATGGATGCCTCATTGGAGATAGGCACATTTCCACGTCTGACTACTGGCCCTATAATGACAAATGATCAGCATGAACTTTTCAGTAAGTTCTTGAAATTGAAACCTCCAGTCTTTAAGGGTGCAGAATCAGAGGATGCCTACGATTTTCTGGTTGACTGTCATGAGCTACTACACAAGATGGGGATAGTAGAACGTTTTGGTGTTGAGTTCGTGAGTTATCAGTTTCAAGGGAACGCCAAAATGTGGTGGCGGTCACATGTTGAGTGTCAACCGACAGAGGCAACGCCTATGACTTGGGCCTCATTCTCTAGCTTGTTTATGGAGAAATACATCCCACGGACTTTGAGGGATAGGAAGAGGGATGAGTTCTTGAGCCTAGAGCAAGGTAGGATATCGGTCAATGCATATGAGGCTAGGTTTCGCGCACTATCCAGATATGCCACGCAACTTTGTTTCAGTCCACAAGAGCGGATTCGCCGGTTTGTGAAGGGCTAGAGGTCAGAATTGCGGATTTCGGCCTTACAGATAGCGGCAACGGCAAAATCCTTCCAAGAGGTGGTAGACTTTGTGATAGAGGTGGAAGGAGTGAAGCTTGACGACTTCACCACGACATCGACATCGAAAAGGTTTCGAAAGGGAGGTGAGTTCAATGGTTCTTATACTAGAGGACAGGGTTCCGGAGGTTACTCATTCGACCCATTCAGTCTTCACTACAGACTGTAGTTGGGGGTCCACCTCAGACCGGCCAACACTTCTCTGAGAGACCTATGCATGAACCTCGAGAGTGCTATGGATGTGGGGAGAGTGGACATATTAAGAGATATTGTCCAAAACAGAGTTATCGGCCCCCAATAGCTAGAGGTAGAGGTGGTCATGGTAGGGGCCGTTATTCTGGAGGACGCGGTGGTCGAGGTAATGGTGGCCACCAAAACGGCCGAGGTGATGGGCAAACTGGAGCCACTACATCACAACATGGTAGGGGCAACGGACAAACTAATGAAAGGGCCCATTATTATGCTTTCCCTGGGAGATCTGAGGCGGAGGCGTCTGATGCTGTTATCACAGGTAATCTTTTGGTTTGCAATTGCATGGCATCTGTATTATTTGATCCTGGCTCCACGTTTTCATATGTATCTTCATCATTTGCTAATGGTCTAAATTTACATTGCGAATTACTTGATATGCCTATTCGTGTTTCTACTCCGGTGGGTGAGTCTGTGGTAGTTGAAAAGGTATATAGGTCTTGTTTGGTGAACTTTGTGGGGAACAACACTTATGTAGATTTGGTTATCCTAGAAATGGTTGATTTTGATGTAATTCTGGGTATGACTTGGCTGTCTCCGAATTTTGCGATCTTGGATTGTAATGCTAAAACGGTGACACTAGCCAAGCCTGGGACAGATCCGTTAGTGTGGGAGGGCGACTACACTTCCAATCCGGTTCGTATCGTGTCCTATCTTCGTGCTAGGAGAATGGTTAGTAAGGGGTGTTTAGCTTTCTTGGCACATCTCAAGGATGACACTACTCAAGTTCCTTCAATTGAGTCAGTTTCGATAGTCCGTGAATTTTTGGAGGTTTTCCCTGTAGATCTTCCGGGTATGCCACCGGATAGGGATATCAATTTTTGCATTGATTTGGAACCGGTCACTCGCCCCATTTCTATACCCCCTTATAGAATGGCTCCCGCGGAGTTAAGAGAGTTAGAAGCACAACTTCAAGAGTTGTCGAGCAAAGGCTTCATTAGACCAAGTGCATCTCCTTGGGGTGCTCCGATTTTGTTTGTGAAGAAGAAGGATGGGAGTTTTCGGATGTGCATAGACTATAGACAACTGAACAAGGTAACTATCAAGAACAAGTATCCTCTTCCTCGCATTGATGACTTGTTCGATCAGTTACAAGGTGCTTGTGTCTTCTCTAAAATTGACTTGAGATCCGGTTATCACCAATTGAAAATACGAGCAACGGATGTGCCAAAGACTGCTTTTCAAACTAGGTACGGGCATTATGAATTTGTGGTAATGTCTTTTGGTCCTACGAATGCCCCTGCTGCTTTCATGAGCTTGATGAACGGGATTTTCAAGCCATATTTGGACCTCTTTGTGATCGTGTTTATTGATGATATACTGATATACTCCAAGAGTAAGAAGGAACATGAGGGGCATTTGAGAATGGTGTTAGAGTTGTTGAGGAAGAAAAAGCTTTATGCGAAATTCTCCAAGTGTGAGTTTTGGCCAGATTCAGTGTCCTTCTTGGGACACGTGGTTTCTAAGGATGGAGTGATGGTGGATCCAGCTAAGATTGAGACGGTGAAAAACTGGGTAAGGCCTACTAATGTGTCAGAAATAAGGAGTTTTGTGGGGTTAGCTAGCTACTACCGCCGATTTGTCATGGGGTTCTCTTCCATTGCTTCCCAATTGACGAACTTGACTAAGCAGAATGTTCCATTTGTATGGTCGGATGAGTGCGAAGAAAGTTTTCAGAAACTCAAGACTTTGTTGACTACCGCACCTATCCTCACCTTGCCGGTAGAGGGTAAGAACTTCATTGTTTATTGTGATGCATCCTATTCAGGTTTGGGTGCAGTGCTAATGCAAGAGAAGAACGTGATTGCTTATGCTTCAAGACAATTAAAAGTGCATGAACGTAACTATCCAACCCATGATTTTGAATTGGCTGCGGTAGTGTTTGCATTAAAGCAATGGAGACACTATCTATATGGGGTTAAGTGTGAAGTCTATACGGATCATCGTAGTCTACAATATGTCTTTACTCAGAAAGATTTGAACTTGAGACAAAGGAGATGGATGGAACTACTGAAGGACTACGACATCACTATTTTGTATCATCCGGGGAAGGCGAATGTTGTGGCAGATGCCTTGAGTAGAAAGGCGGGAAGCATGGGAAGTCTAGCTCATTTGCAAGCTTTTAGACGCCCATTGGCTAGAGAAGTGCAGATTTTGGCTAATGACCTTATGAGGTTAGAAGTAAATGAGAAGGGAGGGTTGTTAGCTTGTGTGGAGGCAAGATCCTCCTTCCTTGACAAGATTAAGGGGAAGCAGTTTAATGATGAGAAATTGATCCGGATTCAAGATAAAGTGTTGCAACGAGAGGCTAAAGAAGCAACAATCGATGAGGAAGGTGTTTTGAGGATTAAGGGAAGGGTATGTGTACCCCGAGCTGATGATTTGATCAACACTATTCTGACAGAAGCTCATAGTTCAAGATATTCTATACATCCGAATGCAACCAAGATGTATCGCGACCTAAAACAACACTTTTGGTGGAGTAGAATGAAGCGCGATATTGCTGACTTTATTGCCAAATGTCCAAACTGTCAACAAGTAAAGTATGAACACCAGAGGCCCGGAGGAACGCTTCAGAGAATGCCCATTCCTGAATGGAAGTGGGAGAGAATCGCAATGGACTTTGTGGTTGGTCTTCCAAAGACAATGGGTAAGTACGACTCTATTTGGGTGATTGTTGATAGGTTAACTAAGTCCTCTCATTTCATTCCGGTCAAGGTGACCTACAATGCAGAGAAGTTAGCCAAAATCTACATCTCAGAAGTTGTTCGATTGCATGGAGTTCCACTCTCCATAATATCAGATAGAGGTACGCAGTTTACTTCTAAATTTTGGAGAACATTGCATGCTGAATTAGGTACTAGATTAGACCTTAGTACTGCATTTCATCCTCAGACCGATGGTCAGTCTGAGCGAACGATTCAAGTGTTGGAGGATATGCTTCGTGCATGTGTGATAGAATTTGGTGGCCATTGGGATAACTTCTTACCCTTGGCAGAGTTTTCATACAATAATAGCTATCACTCCAGTATTGATATGGCTCCATTTGAAGCATTGTATGGAAGGAGATGTAGGTCTCCCATCGGTTGGTTTGATGCGTTTGAAGTTAGACCTTGGGGTACTGATCTATTGAGGGATTCCTTAGATAAGGTGAAGTGCATTCAAGGAAAGCTTCTAGCGGCGCAAAGTAGACAAAAGGAGTATGCAGACCGAAAGGTTAGAGACTTGGAGTTCATGGAGGGGTGAACAAGTCTTGTTGAAGGTTTCACCCATGAAAGGGGTGATGCGGTTTGGAAAAAGGGGTAAGCTTAGTCCAAGGTATATTGGACCATTTGAAGTACTTAAGCGAGTAGGGGAGGTGGCTTATGAATTAGCCTTGCCCCCAGGGCTGTCCGGAGTGCATCCTGTATTTCATGTCCATGTTGAAAAGATACCATGGAGATGGAAACTACATCATCCGTTGGGATTCAGTTTTGCTTGATGAGAATTTGACTTATGAGGAGGAACCGGTTGCTATATTAGATAGAGAAGTTCGCAAGTTGAGGTCGAGAGAGATTGCATCCATCAAAGTTCAATGGAAGAATCGACCGGTTGAAGAGGCTAATTGGGAGAAGGAGGCAGATATGCAAGAAAAATACCCACATCTGTTAACAGAATCAGGTACTCCTTTTCGCCATTGTTTTCCTTCTTTTGATCGTTCGGGGACGAACGATGGGTAAATTGGTATCTATTGTAACGACCCGTTTGGTCGTTTTGAGCAGCAGATTTTATTTCTGGAAAATTGGCTGAGGCAACGGACCCCACGACGGACCGTCACAGGCACGACGGACCGTCGCAGGGTCTCGTTTCAATATACTTAGGAATTCTGAAATTGGGTACTGAAAATCGACTCTCTGAACTTCGTAACGGACTTGCAGGACGGACCGTCACATTATCCTTGGTGAAAAATAGAGTCCTTGCCCTTACGACGACCTGCGTGACGGACCGTCGCAGGCACGACGGGCCGTCACAGGTTGCGTAATCCCTGTTGGAGTCGGATTTCTGGTTAAGTTTTAAGGGACGCTTTGGACTATTCTTTCCTTAATTATAGATTTCGTGGGTTTATATTAATAACTCAAATTCTTGAGGGATAAAAGAGGTAACTTTGGATTAATTAGTGGGGTATTATTGTCATCTTTTACACTTAATTATATGTTAATTAGGGTAAAACAAAGAGGGTTGGAATAAAGAAAATAGAAAGAACAAAGAGAGAGATTGATCGATCAAGAGGCAGAGGGAATATCAAAGCTTGGGAAATTGCTTGTTGATTCCAATTCTTCGGTGGAGGTAGTTTATGGTTTTTACAATATTCGTAGTGAACTCTTAATAGTGAATGATATGTATTGATAGTATTGTAAACCCTACTATGTGCTTAATTGTATGCTTGCATGTTTGTGATTGTGAAATTGTGATAAACTAAGCATGATGAAGCTATTGAATCCTAAATCTTGAAAGAAACCCTAATTCACTTGTTAATGATGATGCCTTAGTGTAAAAGAAGGATTGATATATTATATAATTGAGATCGATGATGCCTTAGTGTAAAAGAAGGCTTGATGAATTAGGGGATCGGGTGCCACGTTCCGGTACCAGGATAGAAATAGAGGATCGGGTGCCACGTTCCGGTACCAGGATAGAATGAGGATCGGAGTGTCACGTTCCGACACAAGGATAGAATATGGATCGGGTGCCACGTTCCGGTACCAGGATAGAATGAGGATCGGAGTGCCACGTTCCGGCACCAGAAAAGTATATGAGGATCGGAGTGTCACGTTCCGACACCAGGATAGTATATGGAGCGGAGTGTCACGTACCGACATGAGAGGAATAAAGATAATGAATCTTGAAAAATGTTAATATACTCAATCTAATGAACCTAATTCCCAAATGAGTATGGTATTGAGGCTTGAGCCCTCATGGATGAACTTGGTAGTACTTATTGATGATTATAGTACTTGTTGTTGCTACATGTTGAGTATCATAGTTGATTTTATAATATTACTTGATATATATTATCTTCTATTTTGAGTTGGCCGATGATATCTACTCAGTACTTGTGGTTGTACTGACCCCTACTTGTTGTTTCATTCTTTGTTATTTGTGGAATGCAGCAAACGTTCCGTCAACTTCAACTCAATAGTAGATCTAGCCAGTCTTCACTACCTTCAGAAATTCAGGGTGAGCTAATGCGTCTAGCTTGGACTGGATCTTCTTCTTCAAGTCTTGATGCCTTGAACTTCCGGCATGGACTAGCTGTTATTTGTTTTAGCTTCTTAGACGTTTTTAGTTTAGTAATTTGAGGATAGATGTTCTTGTGATGATGACTTCCAGATTTTGTGGATAATAATAATAGTTTTGAATTGTTTTATTAATGAGTTTAAGTCTTCCGCATTACTTTCTGTTGATATTATATTGAAATGTTAGGGGTTAGATTGGTTGGTTCGCTCACATAGGAGGGTAAGTGTGGGTGCCAGTCGCGTCCCCGATTTGGGTCGTGACACACATGTTATGCTATGGAGGTCTAAGATGCGAAATCTTGAAAATTTCACTGATTGTCAGAGGGTAGCTTGCTTCAGCACTTCATTTAAGTATAGAGATTATAAGGGACATAAATTTTATGTCAAGCGACAACATTTAAAGGAGAGAAGTCGTGCTCCTACATCATGAAAAGAGAGTAAGAAAGAGTTCCAAAGCACATGACCAAAAATTTGATGTTGAATACAAACAGATACTGATCAACACTACTTACTTTGTTTTTGAGGAACAATCACAAATTCTACCTGATATGTTGGCCGACACTTGCATTTCCAACAAGACATACATCATCACCAAATCTACAAAACTTTGTAATAAATGTTGTGCTGAGTTGATATTCCATAAACACAATTGTCTATTCTCAAGGGAAATTCATTTTAGCAGATTTATAATTCATTATTGTAAAGAGATATGTTATGAGATACTCAAGGCAGAATTTGAAGCCAATGCTTGGATCCACAACATAAAAATCAAAAAGGAACTATCATGACTTAGAAGTCCAAGCATGCATCACATATATTTAAATCCTAATTATAATTTAGCAAAAATAAAACATAAAATTAAAATATCATCTATATTCCAAACTCTATCAGATGGACATAGCGACGACTATATATAGTAAATTTGAAAAACCAATTACATGTGAATTGCAAAATCACGTCGGAGATGTGATAAATGCATTATCCATCAATAAATTTTGTACCATATATGAATAAAAATTGATTTTTTATAATATGGATTAAAAGTGTATTATAAATGTATTAAAAGTTATAAAGTAAAAAAAATATTATTGCCATAAATGGTAAATATTTTTTATTTGTAGTATATTTATGTAAGTTTCCCTTAAAATTAAATATCTAATATCAAAATTATAATTACTAAATTAGAAGAAAATATCTAATATCTTGTTACTTACTATCAAATTGATGGAATGACATGTAATTGAAGAGGTTAGAACTAATTTAGTCTTAAACAACATTTAATAGGTTTAGGAGATGCCACTTAGGTATAAATTAATGGGAAAAGGATCTGATATACTCCTTAAATTTGTCATTTAGAGTTGATATACCGCTTGTTACGAAAGCAGCTCATATACACCCTACTTATAATTAAATGGCTCACATAAACCCTTTCTCTCTAACGGAAATGGAAAAAAATAATTTTTATCAAATCTTTTATTATTTTTTTTCTAAAAAATATAATCCCATATGAGTAAATTTAATCCTCGTCAAACATATTTTTTTAGACTTTTTTTGTTTCAATGACTAATTTAGAATTATTATTTTGATAACCAAATTTATTTATGTTTCACTAATATTCTTGTACAACTTATTCTAGATGACCAAATTTTTTTCTTCAAATACAAAATTCAAATTAAAATATAGATAATAAGAAATAGTTTATTTTTTTTCTTTATACTAAGGAAGGAAAGAAAAAAATTAAGAATAAGAAACTCAAATAATTATAATAAAAGAATTAAAAAATAATTTATGTATGAAAAAAATTAAAATATACATTGATCTTTGATAGAAGAATCATATATACCCCTAAATTATCTTTTTTAAAAAAATAAAAGTAAAAAATATAAATTTAAAATAAAATTTTAAGCTTCCGTAAAGAGCATATGTGACGTCATTTTGTAACAACAGGGGTATATGTGAGTTGTTTATATAATGATAAGGACATATATGAGCCACTTTTATAACGAGCGATAAATCAGCTCCAACTAACAAAGTTGAGGGTATATCAAACCCTTTTCCCTAAATTAATTAACTATTGACTTGTAGGCATATTTTTCATTAATTGTCCCTTTTCCCTAAATTAGATAACTAATGACTTGTAGGCATATTTTTCATCAGTTGTAAAACTTATTGAAATTTCTATGTTAAAGAGCATATGAGTTTTCACAATTCAATGGAAAAATTCATGGTTTAATTGTCTGGATTATGTTGGAAAGAGTTGGGATCACCAAAGTTCTCCCTCGTTCTCAATTTTGAATTATATTTTATATCACGCTAAATAATTTATTCCACAATTATGTGGGTCTTTAATTTCGTTACTTTGCCTTCTACTATTTGTTTTTGCAATTTGTCTCTGAAGTGCATTTAATAGGAAGTGAAGAAAAATTTTGGGGATACAAACAAATTAAAAACAACTGTAAAATAAAATTAAACTATGAACAAGACAGAGATAACTATTTTATTTTGGAAAACAAAAAATAGGTAGTAGCCCCGAAGTACAAAATTGAGAACGAAGGTTAGACGAAGCGAGGACATATTTTGAAGACGAAGGTTTTGTTGGAATTGGTGAACGCAACTGCTCAATTCGCTAAAATTCAAACGAAAAAGGAGAGAGCAGAGCTTGGAGATGGAGATGTTCGTCGGAGCTGCACATGGAAGGAGGCATTAAGGTCCTAGTGGAAAGATAAATATGTGAACCATGAAATATCATAAATGCCCCTCGAATTCATTTCTATTTTCAGGAAAGTGCATTCGTTGACGGAGAGGTGTGTGTTATTCTCTCTCCTTATATAGTATATATTGTATATAGAGAGACACATATGTGAATATACAAGATCATTTTTATTTTAATTGAACTCCTTTCTTGCGCCTCAAATGATAATGAAAAGATTCACCATTAAAAATGTAAAATGTTGGGTTTGTTATAAGCATGGGTCATGCTCTTCTAGTAATATCATTTATGATAGGTTAGAATTTTAAAATTGTCAAAACATTAATATTTATAATTATATTATAAATTGACGCACGAATACATATATCATGTTTTATTTATAAAATATTTTATAAGTTTTTAGGACTTCTTTAGAGTCACCACTTAATTTTTAAGAAAGATTAAGAAAACCTTTGTTTTCAAAAGATTTAAACAGAAAATTGATTGAAAATCTTTAAAGGAGGTTCAGGGATTCACATTTTATTTTTGGGAAGGTTTTACAGCACCTAAAATAGTCGCTAAATCGCGATTATCCAGCAACTAAGTTAGTTCGGCTAAAACAATGACTTCATCAAATTTTCTTTGAAATATTTTGAATGTGTACCTTTTATCTAAGAGAATTATTTTAATTCGCAAAATTATTTATAATTATTTTTTAAGTCTATTTAAAATCAATCGATTTGGTTTGAATCGTTAAAACGAAATGGCGCCTTAGGGGATTTAAAAAAATTTCAACCCTAAGACTAACACAGATATTAACACACAAATAATAACGCGATGAAGTAACAGAGAGTTGGGTCCAAATCCGATTTCTGTCTGCCTGGACCAATATTTTGACCCATTTGTTTTAGATTTTTTTACCAATTTTCGATTTGTACCTGTTGTAATACTAAACGAAATAATAATACTAAAACAAAGACAAGGGCTTAGGCACAAAAAATAATAAAATAAAATAATCAAAGTAAATTTGAACTGTTGGCCCAAAATCTTTGGCGCCTTGATTTGCGTGCATTCTTCACATTCAGGATCTGTTTGCCTTTTCGAGACTTGTTCCCCATTTCAGCAGGCTGGTTAGGTATAGGAAATTGCGCCTCCACGTCCCAATAGAAAATGCAAGGATAGGATTCATAAGGATCCCGACATATTTTACATACAAACAAAAATTTAAAAAGGTGAGTAACAAATCCTTATTTAGAGCTAGAGAGTGTAAAATAAAGAAGCTTGTATACTACCACATTTCAATTATAGATGCTATTAGGAGACTGGGCAGAAACCTTTAAGTCGATGCACATGATATTTTAATGATCTTAAAATAGCCAAAAAAAATGATCAAGTTTTGAGGATACCAAATTTTCAGGAATATACGAACTAATGTCTTATCCTAAGGTTTCTCGCTTAAAAGGGAGGAACCATGACCAATTAATCATATAATGACTTTAGTGAACACGCACATCTAACAGTGATCTGACATAAAAAAAACAATTGATAATAATGATCAACGAAATACACAAGGGTCAACAAAAGCCTAGTATGCTCCTCCTATCATGAACAGGGATTAGCGAACTCAAAATAAAGATATGAGATTAAGAATAGCTAAAAAAAATTCCGAACAGCCCATAACAACCAAGATTTGATTTTTATCATAACAATGTAATACACATAAACATGTCATTTCTTCTCGAACAATAATAATTCAAAATAAGTGAGGGGGATGCATATTGTATTCCAACATGTTTAAGAAAGAGAAGAAAACAAAATACATGATATTAATTGGAAGATTTTTATTAAAAATAAAGAGAACTTTATATTAAACATGACACCAAAGAGAATGACATTAGCACAACAAGATAAAATAAAGGACATCCTCCATATTCTCCATAACTTCGTTTGAGATAAAAGAAGGGATGCGACGGTTAGCTTGAATGTACAAGACAAAGACGACATTTGAGTTGCAAGCAAAAATACTAGCCTCATGAGTCATTTTAACACTATGAGACTTCTCCAATACACAATCGAAATGACAAAATAAATCACTAAAACAAGAGCAAAGAATTAATACAAAAAACCGACCCAAACAAACACATTCAAAGTCCCAACCAAATAAATATCAAAATTCATCTCACTGCTATTACTTCATGCTTCACATTCTTAAGAACTCGTAGGAGAAGAAAATCTAAAATGAACTACTAAAATGTAGAAAACAACTAATCTCCATTTATGGACTCCGCTAAACAATGTAAAAATGAAATGCACGAAGATGTGAGGTTAATTTTTCCTGGGCAGAGTTTTAGGTTTACAACGAGCTTAGAGTGATCATAACATCACAAACAAGACAACGACGATAAGACCCAAAGGTATCTCGAATATCGAACAAAGATCGTAAGAACGTCGACAACAAGATTCGATATCCTATTTCTATTAATATTCCTCATCAAAACAACTCTCTATCAAACTCCTTTTTTTTCTATTAGTTCGAATTTTCAACCTCCAAAAGCAAAAGAAGAACCTCCTTCCCGCAGTGAACTATAAGGATTATATATATAAGGGAGGCTAGGGATTTAGATCAAGAAAGGTAAGGGTAAAAACGGGAATCAAAATCAAATATCAAAATTTAAAAGCTCATGCCCAAGGACGGAGGATAGCTTCTGTTTTGTACAAAAATTCAGCCAAATCGCGTGAGATCCAGACAGGGCAGGAACTTGGATGACTTTGATCGATGCTTTCGTCCTTGGTGTCAAGGTGGCTTCATATCCAGGCGTATAAGGACGAGAGTTGCAGGATACTCTTCCCTGTCGTACGAAAAAAAGGAAAAAGGAGACATTGGATGCGGGGGTCACGCACCATTGGATGTTGTCTTCATCGCGTGCTCCTAGCTAGAAAATTTATTGGCACTACAGATTGGTCCTTCACGTTGTTTCTCACTCGTCTGGGATCGTCGTCGCTGGTACATTGAGTGTGAATTGCTCTTGATGTTGAACCAGACGATTATGGGTTTGTTAATAAGGATGAAAAGAAGTTGGGTCAGGGAAATGGGTATGGATCGAGTTTACTGGAAATTGGGATAGGGTGGGCGGCATATTGGATGGTGAAACAAATAACGAAAAAGGGCTTCCAATTGCTCATACGAAACGGCACAAATGGTCTTGTCCCAAAAGGTTCAGGTGGGTCAAAGGATTGGGTCGGGTTGGGAAAAATGTCAACCTAGGGCAGCTAAAATTTGAGCTTGGGCCGCTAACATTCAAAAATTTCACACAATATCGTCTTCAAAAGAATTTAAAAAATATATTTAAGAAAAGCCCATACAAATTAATTGCAGCCAATTAGAGTTAACAATGTAGCCAAATTGGTTTAGTTGATGATTCAACTAAAAATTAATAAATACGAATAAATATAAATTAATTAAGAAACTTCTTAATCTTAAGGAAATAAAATAATTAATTAAATTGTAAACTAGTGATTCAAAAAAATCACCAGAACTAAAATTTTTTTAACAAAATATCTATTAGAAGATAAGAATCTTTTTGAGATGACTTTTTTTTTAAAATGTTTATAAAATATATTAATCATGTACAAAATTACATAAAATACACACACACACACACACAAAATGAAATAACTTACGAACTTAATATTTTCTTAAAATTTTATAAAAACTTATCATTTTAAATTGTTCGAAGTAGAAGAATCCCAAAATGATTAATTTATATGGTGGAGGTCCAAAATTGCGTATCAACAATTGTCCCTCATTTTGCTTGGATTAATATAAGAAATTCGAGGAAGATAACATTGAATAGACCAATTTTTGACCGATCCCATATTCATATTCACGAAAGGTATTTGGTGCAGACTTTAGGAATTATGGCCAAACCTCGGAAATGGGTTTCCTACATATCTGAGGATATATGAGAATTCAGGCCAACTGTAGTTCGATAAGCTTGATTTAACGCACAATTTTGAAAGAATTTAAAAGTCATCTCGATACTGGATTATGAAGAAATCGGGACGCTTGAGAACAATATTTTAAGAGTGAACGTCGGAATACAACCGATCTTTCAACACAGAGTCCGCCTACATATATTTAAACCTAAAGAATCAAGTTTTTTGTAGTTCGACTCGATCGGTTGAAAAGGAAATCTATTATGTTAGATAATATTTGGTTCGAGAAAAGTGACAAATTAAGTCGAGTATGAAAGGGACGCTTGTAAACTCTTAGCCATGAATGTTACATGCTTCACACCCATAATTAAAAGCTTACACGGACATATTTCCAAAACTCTCATTGCATTTTTACTCAGATCGGAAAGCTACTTCCGGTAAATATCAAAATTTCAGGATGTAAAATTGAAACCAAGAAACCTGAAGGAAAACCCACATGCCTTCTGATAGGGGTGTGGTTTAATTGAGGTCGAAGTTGCTCCTCTGCTCGCGTCCTAAGAATTTGACACTTTTCTTTGACTATATCCCAGTTCTGTTCTAAGAAAAGTTTCACGTTGTTCTGCATCCCTTTTGATGTCATCCGCACCTGTGTTTTTTCTGGAGAATTCATCTTTCCGGATACTCTCGACAGAGACTGTGATAAAACACATTAGCATAAAAATTCAATTGAAATGAGAGATATTGTCTTTTACCGTGTTGACACTTAGTTGCTCTCCTTTTTCATTTAACGCCAACTCGATTTGCTTGATGTAAAACAAATAAAGTTTATGTATTATGTTTACAATATAATCTTCAATGTATTCTTCATTTAATGTCAAAATAATAAAAGACTGATGCAGTGTTGATATTTCTATTGATGTCATCTTTGATTATTCTCTTTATGTTTACTCTTGTAAAAATAAAAAGATGCTTTTGATGTTGATGGGCAAATATTCTCTAGGAATGCATAATTTCTTCCTCTTTCAATGCATGACTTCTTTTCGCGATGCATGATCCTTCTCTTGCTATGCATGTCCTTTTTTCCACGACACATAAATTTATTCTCTTACAATGCTTGGCTTCTTCTCCGCAATGCATCACTTTTCTGCGACGCATGAATTTTCTCTCGCAATGCATGATTTCTTCTATGCAATGCGTGATTTTTACGCAATGCATTAGTTTTTCGCGATGCATGAATATTCTCTTGCAATGCATGACTTCTTCACAATGAATTATTTTTCCTTAATAGATAAATTTTCCGCGATGCATGAATAGTTTTTCGCAATGCATGATTTTCCGTGATGCACGATTATCTTCTTACGATGCATGATTTTCCGCGATGCATGAATATCTTCTCATTATGGATGAATTTCCGTGATGCATGAATATCTTTTCTCGATGTGTGATTTTCCCTTGATGTCATCCTTGGTACCAAACAAAGATATTGCTTCAATGGAGCAACATAGTGATCTTCCAGGTGTCTTCTGGATAATGATATCGTCTCAATTGACAATATGGTAAAACGACCTTCCAGGTAGTGTATCATCAAAATGATAATATGGATAAAATGACCCTTCCGGTAATAATACTATCATTTCTGATAATATGATGCAGTCGTCCTTGATGAAAAATCGTAAAACGTTTTTCTCGATATTTTAATTTGATTCTTCTCTGAACACATTTATATCTTCATTATAGACTTCATGTTTTTGAGAATTGGATAAAACAATAGTATTCACATTCCTAAGCATTTTATATAAGAAACATAAAATTGTTAATTTTGGGGAGCTCTTCGCCCCTTGACTTCTCCATATTCATCGATTGGAGGAATTTTATGATTTTTAGATTAAACCTATAAACCTGTGTTCACATAAAAATTCGTTACTTTTAAAGTGAATTGATCTGTGTCAATTTCTTTAGTCGTCTGCTCCTTGTCTCGATATCTACGGTTGATTTTCTGATTTCCCGACTCTTGATGGATAGGACAACATTTTATGTGCCAAAATAAATGAAACATAAAGGAAAATTTTTAAGAAAGACAGATTTTCAAAAAATAGTGTTTTGAAAAGGGTCACTGCCAAGCATCATGTCATGTCAGGCTTAGCGAACTTCTTCGAGTTTGATGCTTGGAGGTCTATTTGATTATTTGTTGGGGAGTATTCAAAATCACTCTAGACTGCTTATAACACTATGTTGAAATTTTAAGGCCAAGCTCGAAATTTCTATCCCAAAAATTTCCAAGTAACTTCAGTCTTGACTTGTTGAAGGAAAAACTTCTTCCTTGAGAATTTTTGAGTCCTTCTCAAAAATTTTGTCTCAGTTTCTATTGTAAAAATAAATAGAAAACTTACGGGAGATATGACCGAACTCTTGTGGCACCTACATATCTCGTTGGGGAAGGAATCATGCCAAACTTAGTTCCCCTCAAAGGTAAAAATAATTAAGAAATTTACAAAGAAACTGACTGATGTCATCATAGGCCTCCTACGTTTCTCATTCTTGAAAATATAGGTAAAACTTAGTTCAAATACAAATAAATAGTGAAGAAGCATAAATGGGGTGACCGAGGCCAACATAGGCTGCCTACGTATCTCATTCTTGAGAATTTAGGTCACACGTAGTTCATTACAAGAGGGATAAACTTCTAAAACAAGCAGTTACAAACAAATAGAATGAATACAATTAAATAAAAGAAATACAAACTAAAGCTTCACACATCTGAGTTGATAGGTTTTTGCAATGCGGTGCCATCCATCTCCAAAATTACCAAAGGCCCTCCAGATAATACTTTGCGAACCATATAAGGTCCTTGAGAATTTGATGCGAATTTCCCTTTGGACTCATCTTGATGGGGAAAATATGATTAAGGATCAACAGACCGATTTCAAAAATTCTGGCTTTTACTTTCTAGTAAAAAGCGCAAATCATTCTCTGTTGATATAGTTGACCATGAGAAACAACAACCATTCTCTTCTCGTCAGTCAATGTTAATTGATCAATCCTCTTGCTGACCCATTCAGCGTTACTTAATTCAGCTTCTTGGATGATTCTTATGGTTGGTATCTCAACTTCAGCAGGTATGAATGCTTCTGTCCCATAAACTAGCAAGTATGGAGTGGCTCCTATCAACGTTCTGACAATCGTTCGATAACCCAACAAAGCATATGGCAACATCTCATGCCAACCTCGGTGGATTTCAATCATTTTCCTAAGAATCTTCTTGATATTCTTAGTGGCAGCCTCTATAGATCCGTTCATTTGAGGACGATAAGTGGTTGAGTTTCGGTGAGTAATCTAAAATTGCTCAAATATATCTATCATCAAGTGACTATTGAGATTTTCACTAATATCAGTAATGATGGATCTTTTTAATCCAAAATGCATATGAGATTTTTTCGAACAAAATTAACTACAACTTTCTTGGTCACCGAATTCTACGAAGCTGCTTCCACCCACTTGGTGAAGTAGTCAATGGAAACCAAAATAAATTTGAGTCCGTTAAAAGCTGCTAACTATATTGGACCGATTACATCCATGCCCCAAACTTCAAAAGTCCAAGGAGAACTCATAACATTAAGTTCATGAGGCGGAACTCAAATCAAATCGCCGTGTACTTGACATTTATGGAATTTCTGTACAAATTGCAACAATCATGCTTCATCGTCATCCAGAAATAACTAGCTCAAAGAATCTTTCTTGCAAAAGTGAATTCATTCATGTGCGTACCACAAAATCCAACGTGCACTTGGTTAATAAGCTTTGTAACTTCAATAGCATTAATACAACTGAGAATACTTAAATCTATAGTCCTCTATAAAGGACTTCTCCACTCAGAAAGAAGTTGAAGGCCAAACGGCATATCAATTTCTTTTGGTTATATGTCGCATTCTCAGGATAAGTTTCAAACTCTAGATACTTCTTGATATCAACCATGGCAAACCGTATGGTTATGCTTCAACATCGGAACAATGAATTGTCTTCTCCTTTATCTCTACATCTAGAGAATCAATATAATCTGCATCTGGATGTTTAATCATTGAGGAGATGGTGTCAAGAGCATCGACCAACTCATTATGTGTTCTGGTATTCTGTATGAACTCAATCTTACGGAATCTTTTGCACAACTTCTGTATATACTGGATGTATGGCGTAATCCTTGGGTTCTTCACATCCCATTCTCCTTCAACCTAATGAATCAAGAAATCTGAATCTCTAATAACCAGCAACTCGTGGACATTCCTGTCAATTGCCATATTCAAACCAATGACACAAGCTTCATATTCAGTCATGTTGTTCGTGCAATTAAATCAGAGTATAGCTATCATGGGATAGTGTTGACCGATTCTGACACAAAAACTACTCCTATAACTCTTCGTTGGTGATTTCCGCTCAATCAGAAAATACTCTCCAAACCGGGTATGCTTCAGAAATATCTTCACCCGTGAATGATACTTTTTCATCCGGGAAATAATTTTTGAGTGGTTCATAATCTTCATCAACAGGATTCTCTGCAAGATAATCAGCTAAGGCCTACGCTTTTATCGCCTTCTAGGTCACATACACAATATCAAATTCTCTCAAAAGCTTCTGCCATTTCGCCAACTTTCTTGTCGGCATCGCCTGCTGGAAGATGTACTTCAATGGGTCCATTATTGAAATAAGATATGAAATATAAGAAGATAAATAGTGCCTCAATTTCAGAGAAACAAAGTTAAAGCACAACACGTTCTCTTTAGAAGAGTATAACAAGACTCATAAGGAGTGAACTTCTTGGTTATGTAATAAATTTCTTGCTCTTTCTTCTATTTCTCGTCATGCTGACCAAGTACGCATCCAAACAAGCTGTCCCAGGACTCCCTTCACACGGAGGAACCAACACCGGTGAATTGGACAAACAGTTCTTGATTTCATCAAAAATAGTTTGACATTTTTCAGTCCACTTTGTCAACTTATTTCTTCAAAAGCTTAAAGATAGGCTCACACACCACTGTGAATTGTTTTATAAACAGAATGAAGTAGTTCAACCTACCTAAGAAAATCATCACTTCCTTCTTAGTCTTTGGAGGAGGTAATTCTTGAATTGCCTTAATCTTAGAAGGGTCGAGCTCAATACCCCTTCTACTGGCTATAAATCCCAACAACTTTCCGGCTAGCACTCCAAAAGCGCATTTGGCTGGGTTTAACTTCAAACAATCAAAGAACTTCTTCAGATGCGTCTAGTGGACCAAAATCTTGAAGGAATTTATTATGACATCATCTATATACACCTCGATCTCTTTATGGATTATGTCATCAAATATGGTAATCATATCTGTCAGTTAAGTAGAACCAAAATTTTTGAGACCGAAAGGCATTACCTTGTAATGATATAAACCCCACGGCGTAATAAAAACTTTATTTTCTGCATCTTCTCCATCTATCAAGATTTGGTGATAACGTGCATAACAATCCACAAAAAACTGCATTTCATGCTTAGCACAATTATCAATCAGAATGTGAATGTTTGGCAACGGAAAATTATCTTTTGGGCTGGCTTTGTTGAGATCTTTGTAATCGACACATATTTTGATTTTCCCATCTTTCTTGGACACATAAACAACATTGGTCAACTAAGTCAGGTATTGCATCACTTCTACTAATTGAGACTCTATCTGTTTGGTGGTCTCTTCTTTAATCTTTAAACATAACTCAGGCTTAGACTTCTGAGCCTTCTGTTTCACTGGACTGAACCACAGAATAATCGTCAACTTTTGAGTCACTACATAGATACTCAGCCCTAGAATCTCGCTGAATTCCCAGACGGACCATTAATATATTCAATAAGCAAATCAATCAGATCCTTTCTTTATACTTCATTCAGATGGACACTAATTTTGATTTCTTTGACACACTCTTTGTCTCCCAGATTCACAGTCTCAATTTCCTCCAAATTTGGCTTATGCTGATTTTCAAATTGCCAAAATTCCCCAGCAACATATTCCGGTACCTCATTTTCCTTTTAACATTCTTCACCCACATCATCACCTGCCTCATTTTGTTCGTTCATCTCATGACATGACATGCGATTTGCAGATTTTAAATTAAAATTACTAAAATCATAAACAAACAAAGTTAGCAAAGTAAAATATGCCAAATAAGAAAATAAACAAGTTTTTCAATAAAAGAGGCTTTTATTCAAATAGGAAAACAATGCGAACTTTGACCATGGCAAAGAACCATGTTGCCTTTTTAAATATTACGGAGGAATCTCAAAATTCAAGTAATTAATGAAACTACAAAATGATGGGTCTTGGGCCTTCTCGATGTCCTTCTACCAACATATTTGGGGAATTAATATTAGAGTGGAGTTCCAGTTCTGCAGTTGCTCTCTAGGCTCAGCATCGCGGAGATTAGCGAGCTCGACCTTGTCCTCTATGACAGCGTCAACTTCTTCAAGAAGGCCCCAGATTCCTTCCATAAGGTCATCACGATCGGCATACTTTCGGACTGGAAATGACTGGTATAAATGTGGGATCAGCCTACCAAATGCTTGATCACCACTCTTCTTCATCTTCACTTCATCATATATGGGGACGTACCCCAAAACTCGGCTGAAATCCATTCTGGATAATCACCGTAGAAATCATATTGTACACAGAGGGCATAGGAGGTTGCGTAGACAAATTATCACCGCTGGCATTAACCTGCTCTACCGTGTAGAAATCGGTGCCTCGAGAGACTTCATTTATGATTGGTGCATGCCCAACGGAATAGCTTCTTTCACTTTGGATAACAAATTCTTGCTCCTTCCAAACAAACATCATCAGCTGGTGAAGGGTAGAAGGCACAACTTGATGAATGGCCTTCCCAAAAAAAGGTTGTAGCTAGTGTCCATGTCTAGAACCTGAAACTTCTGCGTTGAACTCTGCAGGGCCCAATTTAATGACAAAATTCACCGCCCCAAGTGTATCTCTTTGTACCCCATCAAGGGCTCTCACATTGACTTGGTTTTTCTCAAGCTTCCCCAAATTAAACCTTAACTTTTTTAGAGTGGACGATAGACAAATATTGAGACCAGATCCATCATCTACCAAGACACGGTTTATAACCCTTTCTCGACATATGATAGTGACATGCAAAGCCTTATTTTTCTTCCTCCCTTCGAAGGTCAACTCTTCATCATAGAAGTTGTTATGGTATCCTCAGATAATGTGATTGATCATGGCCACTACATCATCGCTTTTGGTTCCCACGGGCGTATGTGTCGTATAAAGCCTTCATCAAGGCTTGCCTATGTAGCTGCAGACTCATCAAAAGGGCCCATACAGAATTGTGAGTTGGGCTTTTCTCCAAACTCTTAACGATTGACTACTTTTTCTTCTGCATCTTTCTCCAATATTCATCAGCTTCACCTTCACTTATTTGCCACTTTCCTTTGTCCTTCTTTTCCCCCCATGGTCCAACTCTTATAGAGTATAATATCCGCCAGACCGGGTCATACCGTGAGCAGAAGCAGTTTAATCACAAACATCGGCCGGCGAGAGTTTCTATTGGCACCAAGGCAACAACCTTTGCAGCTGTCAGAATCACGAAATCCTTCTTCGCTTTTATGATCAATGAAGCCACATCCTTTTCTAACTCATCATGAACAATCAGAACTATCACCTTTGTCACACCCCAGTCGTCGTCCGTCTCTATCATATTGATATTGATGCCCCCATGATTTAACGAATGATTAGTGTTGATGTTGGGTGCGGTTGTTTTAATGGAGACCACCTTCTAGTCAATTAGATCCTACATTTTGTCCTTGAGGTAAATAAATCCTCATTTCATGTACGAAACCATTGGAATGATATGCACAATACTGATCAGGTTTGTAAAATTGGAACTAAAGTACATTAGCTTGGGCCCCACCGGATGGATATAAAATGTTGCGGTTAATTGCTCATACAACTTTGTTCGGCTTTTGTCAAGCGCAGTAAAAGTTCTGGCGGGCTTTGCTTTTTCTCAAATCTAGGACGAGAGGGATCATAGTTACCTTGCTGAGGGGGAGGTATCTGATGATAATTAAGATGTTAGTACGGGTAGCTTGATATCTCGGGTAGGAATTATTTTGGTAATTAGGTAATGGAGCTTGGTACTTCATGGGGGTATTTTGGTATACTAAGGCTTGGTATACTGAGGGATCGTAGGGGCCCGATAATTTGACTGCACGTTGGTGAAGTTAGGGGAAGCGCTTTGGTAATGCGGAGATGGATTTTGGTAAGCTAGTGGAGAATTTTGGTAGATGGTGGTGGAGTTTGATAAATGGAAGGGCTAGTATTTTGATATCGTGGGGGAGGAGTATTTTGGTAGCGTGGAGGGGGAGCATTTTAGTAATTGGATTACGTATAACAAGTCTGGTATAAACTCTATGAAGGTCGAGAATGACCATTGTACGATGATGATCTTCTCGGGGTCATCTTCCCCTCATAAAAAACAATTGACACATGTTCTCTTTTTTTTTTTAACAAGCCCTAGGATCCGAGCAAAGCATCAACACGGACAATCTTCCAAGTTTTCAATCCATCATTCATAGTCTCGCCTACCTTGACTATCTCAATAAATTTTTCTCCAACAAGAAGCATGATTCTATCATAGTACTCGGGTTTCTGAACCTGCACAAATACTTTAAAAATTTCTTTTCCAAACATGGGAGGCTGACCTCTTGTTGCCTTTTTCGCCATCTGTACAAAAACTCTCTGTAGCTTTCGTTGAACTTTTGTTTCATATTTTCTAAGGAATAACGATCAAGGACAATCTCCTGTTGTAAGAAAATCATTCTATGAAATCCTTAGCGAAGGCATTCTAGTTGGGTCACAATCTAGTCTTGTGAGATATAAACCATTCCAAAGCTTCTCCGCTCAAACTTTGGCTAAAAAGCTACATTAGTATAGCTTCATCTCTCCAACATTTACGAGCTGGTCACATTAGTCCCTTAGATGACCTAAGGGATTCCCTGTTCCTCTAAAAGTGTTAATTTTTTCCATCTTGAATCCTTTTGGGTGGTGCAGATTAGAATGAATGCATAAGTCCTCGTAGTTCAAACCAGCAACGTCAGGAACGCATTGAAGTTCCTTAATTACTTTTAGGATATCCTCCTCTATGTATATATTTGCAGCCTCTTCTTTCGACCTCCACTCTCTTTCCTGTTCCTCATAATGGTCGAGCTCAGAACCGTTCACGTTGTGCTTATTTGGAACAGAAATCTAGAAAGTGGTTTTTTGTGTAGGGGTGGAGCTACAGAGGGACTTGGGGCGTTTTGAGTAGTTGGTAATTTTATGGGAAGGTTTGGGGGGTTAGCGTGTTTATTTTTGTGATGGAGGATGGGGGTTTAATGTATTTTTGTATTGTGGGGGTGGAGTGGTTTGATGATGGACATTTTGAGGGGGAGGGGGTATTTGACGATTATTGTTTTAAGGAGGGGTTTGGGTCTTGTAGGAGGCTGATGCGTATTGAGGATTTTGTGTAGTTGTAACAACCCAGATTCTGGAATTCGAATCGCCACCGACGTCGTTGACCACTCAAAGGGTGTAGACAAGCCTCATCTTGAATTCATCACATTCATCGAGTTAAATTTGCAGAAAATTTAATAATTTTCGTATGTATGAAGTTTACTTAGACTTAATATAGTCATTACATATTAAACATTACATACTTAGTTCAACATCAATTGACAACCATCTAATATCAAGAACATGTCAAAAAAATTATGAATAATACATATTAAGTTGCCAAAACAGCCTTACATCAAAAGTGTAACGACCTGTTTAGTCGTTTTGAGCAGCAGAACGAAATTTTGGAAAAACTGGCTGGGACGACGGAAGTAGTGACGGACCGTCGTAGTCACGACGGCCCGTCATGGATGTTTCGTCCCATGACACTTAGAGTTCTGAAATTGGGTACTGAAAATTGACTCTCTGTAAATTGTGACGGACCTGCAGGACGTGCCGTCACATCCACGACGAACCGTCGTGAGGTTCCGTTGCAAAACACTTCAACGTTGAGAATTTGGTTCGAGAAACGAGTTTCTGACCACCATGACGGACGTGCAGGACGGACCGTCACAGGCGTGACGGACCGTCGCAGCGTCCGTGGCGAGGATGGGAACTGGGAAGGCACGACGGCCTGTGCGACGGACCGTCGCACCCACGACGGCCCGTCACAGGTTGTGCAGTCCCAGGCAGTTTAGGATTTCCTTCCTCGTTTTAAGGGTCGTTTTTGATTATTCTTTCCTTAATTATAAGGATTGAGGGGTAACATTAACAAGTCTAATTTCTTAGGGTTAAAAAGGGTAACCTTAAGTAAATTAGTGGGGTTTTATTGTCCTTTTTCACACTTAATTACATGATTAATTAGGGTAAAGGAAAGAGGGTTTGAATAAAACAAAAGAGAAAGAACAGAAAGGGAGAGAGAGCAGATCGATCGAGAGAGAGAAGAATAGCAAGCTTGGGAAATTTCTTGTGGATTCCAATTCTTCGGTGGAGGTAGGTTATGGTTTATATTACGATAATCGTAGTGAACTCTTAATAGTGAATATTATGTGTTGATAGTATTGTGAACCTGTCTATATGCTTAATTGTATGCTTGCATGATTATGATTATGAAATTGTTATGAATTAACAAAGCATGATGAAGCTATTGAATCCCAAATCTTGAAACAACCCTAATTCACTTGATATATTATATAATAAGATTGATGATGCCTTAGTATGAAAGAAGGCTTGATAAATATATAATGATAATGAGGATGCCTTAGTACAAAAGAAGGCTTGATGAATTAGGGGGATCGGGTGCCACGTTCCGGTACCAGGATAGAATGAATATGAGGATCGGAGTGTCACGTTCCGACCCAGGATAGAATATGAGGATCGGGTGCCACGTTCCGGTACCAGGATAGAATGAATATGAGGATCGGAGTGTCACGTTCCGACACCAGGATAGAATATGAGGATCGGGTGCCACGTTCCGGTACCAGGATAGAATGAATATGAGGATCGGAGTGTCACGTTCCGACACCAGGATAGAATATGAGGATCGGGTGCCACGTTCCGGTACCAGGATAGAATGAATATGAGGATCGGAGTGTCACGTTCCGACAACAGGATAGAATATGAGGATCGGGTGCCACGTTCCGGTACCAGGATAGAATGAATATGAGGATCGGAGTGTCACGTTCCGACACCAGGATAGAATATGAGGATCGGGTGCCACGTTCCGGTACCAGGATAGAATGAATATGAGGATCGGAGTGTCACGTTCCGACACCAGGATAGAATTAGAGGAGCGGAGTGTCACGTACCGACACAAGAGGAAGAAAGATAATGAATCTTGAAAGATAATGAATATACTCAATCTAATGAACTTAATTTCCCAAATGAGTATGGTATTGAGGCTTGAGACCTCATGTGTGAACTTGACGGAAATTGTTAATGATAAAGTAATTGTTGTGCTACATGTTGAGTATTGTAGTTGATTTACATTATTGTTGATATATATTGTTCCCTATTTTGAGTTGACCGATGATATCTACTCAGTACGTGTGGTTGTACTGACCCCCTACTTTTATGTTTTCCTCTGTGTTATTTGTGTTATGCAGCAAACGTTCCGTCAACTTCGACTCAGCAGTAGATCAAGCCAGTCTTCACTTCATCGGAAATTCAGGGTGAGCTAATGCGTCTAGCTTGGACTGGGTCTCCTTCTTCAAGTCTTGATGCCTTGAACTTCCGGCATGGACTAGCTTTTAGTATTTTGTTCTTAGACAGTCTTAGTTTAGTAATTTGAGATAGATGTTCTTGTGATGATGACTTCCAGATTTTGGGAATATTAATAATAGTTTTGAGTTGTTTTTATTAATGAGTTTAAGTCTTCCGCATTATTTTCTGTTGAAATATCTTGAAATGTTAAGGTTAGATGGGTTGGTTCGCTCACATCGGAGGGTAAATGTGGGTGCCAGTCGCGTCCCCGATTTGGGTCGTGACAGACTTGGTATCAGAGCATTAGGTTCATTGGTCTCATCACACAAGAACAGGTCTAGTAGAGTCTTAAAGAACGGTAGGGGGACGCCTTACTTTTCTTTGAGAGGCTATAAGACTTTAGGAAAATTCCATTCTTTCATTCTTTCTTTCGTGCTATTACTTGAGTCCAATTGGTATCTAGGTGATACAAATTGGTATCTGACCATCTTCATTCTATCTCGCAGATGGTTAGAACTAGAGCAACGACCGCACCAGCAGCGACAACGGAAAGACATGAAACTAATGAGCCAGCCACTGGGGCTGTGGCTCGAGGAGGAACAGCGGCAAGAGGCCGTGGAAGAGGTCGTGGGAGGACGTCCTCTAGAGGGAGAGGACGAGCCCCTAGCCCATCTGATACTAGGGCGGTGACTCCTCCACCGACTGAGGATGTAGTAAGAGAGGGTGAGGAAGGGGAAACTGAACAAGGGCAGAATGAGGAAATGCCACCCAACCTACCCCAGAGATGATCAACCAAGTACTTGCTTATCTTAGCGGGTTGTCTGATCAGGGTCAAGCACCTCCAATGGTTTCTGCACCAACACCTCCGGTTTCAGAGATACGACATGCGGCTACTATGGCTCCCCGCATGGATGCACCATTGGGAATAGGCACATTCCACGTCTGACTACTGGGCCTATTATGACAAACGATCAACATGAACTTTTTAGTAAGTTCTTGAAACTGAAACCTCCAGTCTTCAAGGGTGCAGAATCTGAAGATGCTTATGATTTTTTGGTCGATTGCCATGAACTGTTACACAAGATGGGGATAGTAGAGAGGTTTGGTGTCGAGTTCGTGAGCTATCAGTTCCAAGGGAACGCCAAAATGTGGTGGCGTTCGCATGTTGAGTGTCAACCAACGGAGGCACCACCTATGACTTGGGAATCATTCTCTAGTTTGTTCATGGAAAAGTATATCCCCCGCACTTTGAGAGATAGAAAGAGGGATGAGTTCTTGAGTCTTGAACAGGGAAGGATGACAGTAAACGCGTATGAGGCTAAATTTCGCGCGCTATCCAGATATGCCACGCAACTTTGTTTCAGTCCACAAGAACGGATCCGCCGTTTTGTGAAGGGGTTGAGGTCAGAATTGCGGATTTCAGCCTTACAGATAGCGGCAACAGCAACATCCTTCCAAGAGGTGGTAGACTTTGTGATAGAGGTGGAAGGAGTGAAACCGGATGACTTCACCCCAACGTCTACATCAAAGAGGTTTCGAAGGGGAGGTGAGTATAATGGTCTTATTCTAGAGGACAGAACTCCGGAGGTCACTCAAATCGACCAATACAGTCTTCACTACAGACTGTAGTTGGGGGTCCACCTCAGAACGGTCAACACTTCTCTGAGAGGCCGACGCGTGAACCCAGAGAATGTTATGGGTGTGGAGAGATTGGGCACATTAAGAGGTACTGTCCAAACCAGAGTTACAGACCCCAATGGCTAGAGGAAGAGGTGGTAATGGTAGAGGTCGTTATTCTGGAGGGCGTGGTGGCCGAGGTAATGGTGGTCACCAAAACGGCAGAGGTGAAGGGCAAAATGGAGCCACTACTACACAACATGGTAGGGGCAACGGACAGACGAATAATGGGGCCCATTGTTATGCTTTCCCTGGGAGATCTGAAGCGGAGGCGTCTGATGCTGTTATCACAGGTAATCTCTTGGTTTGTGATTGCATGGCATCTATATTATTTGACCCTGGCTCCACGTTTTCATATGTATCTTCCTCATTTGCTAATGGTCTAAATTTACATTGTGAATTACTTGACATGCCTATTCGTGTTTCTACTCCGGTGGGTGAGTCTGTGATAGTCGAAAAAGTGTATAGGTCTTGTTTGGTGAATTTTGTGGGGAGCAACACTTATGTAGATTTGGTTATTTTAGAAATGGGTGACTTTGATGTAATTCTGGGTATGACTTGGCTTTCTCCAAACTTTGCGATTTTGGATTGTAATGCTAAAACAGTGACGTTAGCCAAGCCTGGGGCAGATCAGTTAGTATGGGAGGGTGACTACACTCCCAATCCGGTGCGTATCATCTCCTTTATTCGTGCTCAGAAGATGGTTAGTAAGGGTTGTCTAGCTTTCTTGGCACATCTTAAGGATGACACTACTCAAGTACCATCGATTGAGTCAGTTTCGGTAGTCTGTGAGTTTTTGGATGTGTTCCCTGCAGATCTTCCCGGTATGCCACCAGATAGGGATATAGACTTCTACATTGATTTGGAACCCGGTACTCGCCCCATTTCTATACCCCCTTATAGAATGGCTCCCGCCAGAGTTAGAGAGTTAAAGGCACAACTTCAAGAGTTGTTGAGCAAAGGCTTCATTAGACCAAGTGCATCTCCTTGGGGTGCTCCGGTCTTGTTTGTAAAGAAGAAGGATGGGAGTTTTCGAATGTGCATAGATTACCGACAGTTGAACAAGGTAACTATTAAGAACAAGTACCCCATTCCTCGCATTGATGATTTGTTCGATCAGTTACAAGGTGCTTGTGTCTTCTCAAAAATAGACTTGAGGTCCGGTTATCACCAATTGAAAATACGCGCAACGGATGTGCCAAAGACTGCTTTTCGAACTAGGTATGGGCATTATGAGTTTGTGGTAATGTCGTTTGGTCTTACTAATGCCCCTGCTGCCTTCATGAGCTTGATGAACGGGATTTTCAAGCCATATTTGGATCTCTTTGTGATTGTGTTTATTGATGATATACTGATATACTCCAAAAGTAAGAAAGAACATGAGGAGCATTTGAAAATGGTGTTAGAGTTGTTGAGAAAGAAAAAGCTTTATGCGAAATTCTCCAAGTGTGAGTTTTGGTTAGATTCAGTGTCCTTCTTGGGACACGTGGTTTCTAAGGATGGAGTGATGGTGGATCCATCCAAGATCGAGACAGTGAAGAATTGGGTAAGACCTACAAACGTGTCAGAAATAAGGAGTTTTGTGGGGTTAGCTAGCTACTACCGCCGATTCGTCAAGGGATTCTCTTCCATTGCTTCCCAATTGACGAACTTGACTAAGCAAAACGTCCCATTTGTATGGTCGGATGAGTGTGAGGAGAGCTTCCAGAAGCTTAAGACCTTGTTGACTACCGCACCAATTCTTACCTTGCCAATAGAGGGTAAAGACTTCATTGTTTATTGTGATGCATCCTATTCTGGATTGGGTGCAGTGCTAATGCAAGAGAAAAATGTGATTGCTTATGCTTCAAGACAATTAAAAGTGCATGAACGCAACTATCCAACCCATGACTTGGAGTTGGCCGCGGTAGTATTTGCACTAAAGCAATGGAGACACTATTTATATGGGGTTAAGTGTGAAGTCTACACGGACCATCGTAGTTTACAGTATGTCTTCACTCAGAAAGACTTGAACTTGAGACAGAGAAGATGGATGGAACTACTGAAGGACTACGACATCACTATCTTGTATCATCCAGGGAAGGCTAATGTTGTGGCAGATGCCTTGAGTAGAAAGGCCGGAAGTATGGGAAGTCTAGCTCATTTGCAAGCTTCTAGACGCCCATTGGCTAGAGAAGTACAGATTTTGGCTAATGACCTTATGAGGTTAGAAATAAATGAGAAGGGAGGATTGTTAGCTTGTGTAGAGGCAAAATCCTCTTTCTCGATCAGGTTAACGGGGAAACAGTTTGATGATAAGAAACTAAGGCGAATTCGAGATAAAGTGTTGCAAGGAGAGGCTAAGGAAGCAATAATCGATGGGGAAGGTGTTTTGAGGATCAAGGGAAGAGTATGTGTACCCCGCATCGATGATTTGATCACCACTATTCTTACAGAAGCTCATAGTTCCGGATATTCTATACATCCTGGTGCAACCAAGATGTATCGCGACCTAAAGCAACACTTCTGGTGGAGTAGAATGAAGCGAGATATTGTTGAGTTTGTTGCCAAGTGTCCAAATTGTCAACAAGTAAAGTATGAACACCAAAGGCCCGGAGGAACACTTCAGAGAATGCCCATTCCTGAATGGAAGTGGGAGAGAATCGCAATGGACTTTGTGGTTGGTCTTCCAAAGACATTGGGTAAGTATGACTCTATTTGGGTGATTGTTGATAGGTTAACTAAGTCTGCTCACTTCATTCCTGTCAAGGTGACCTACAATGCAGAGAAGTTAGCCAAGATCTACATCTCAGAGATCGTCCGGTTGCATGGAGTTCCACTCTCCATTATATCAGATAGAGGTACGCAGTTTACTTCTAAGTTTTGGAGGACACTACATGCTGAATTAGGTACTAGGTTGGACCTTAGTACTGCATTTCATCCTCAGACCGATGGTCAGTCTGATCGAACGATTCAAGTTTTGGAGGATATGCTTCGCGCATGTGTGATAGAGTTTGGTGGCCATTGGGATAGTTTCTTACCTTTGGCAGAGTTTTCATACAATAATAGTTATCACTCTAGTATCGACATGGCCCCATTTGAAGCATTATATGGGAGGAGGTGTAGATCTCCCATTGGTTGGTTTGATGCCTTCGAGGTTAGACCTTGGGGGACTGACCTGTTGAGAGATTCTATGGAGAAGGTGAAAGCTATCCAAGACAAGCTTTTGGCGGCACAAAGTAGACAAAAGGAGTATGCAGACCGAAAGGTTAGAGACTTGGAATTCATGGAAGGTGAACAAGTCTTGTTGAAGGTTTCACCCATGAAAGGGGTGATGCGGTTTGGAAAAAGAGGTAAGTTAAGTCCAAGGTACATTGGACCATTTGAAGTGCTTAAGAGAATAGGGGAGGTGGCTTATGAATTAGCCTTACCCCCAGGGCTGTCCGGAGTGCATCCGGTGTTTCATGTATCCATGTTGAAGAGATACCACGGAGATGGAAACTACATTATCCGTTGGGATTCAGTTTTGTTGGATGAGAACTTGACTTATGAAGAGGAACCGGTTGCTATATTAGATAGAGAAGTTCGCAAACTGAGGTCGAGAGAGATTGCATCCATCAAAGTGCAATGGAAGAACCGACCGGTTGAAGAGGCTACTTGGGAGAAGGAGACAGATATGCAAGAAAAATATCCACATCTGTTTACAGATTCAGGTACTCCTTTTCGCCACTGTTTCTCTTCTTTTGATCGTTCAGGGACGAACGATGGGTAAATTGGTATCTATTGTAACGACCTGTTTAGTCGTTTTGAGCAGCAGAACGAAATTTTGGAAAAAACTGGCTGGGACGACGGAAGTAGTGACGGACCGTCGTAGTCACGACGGCCCGTCATGGATGTTTCGTCCCATGACACTTAGAGTTCTGAAATTGGGTACTGAAAATTGACTCTCTGTAAATTGTGACGGACCTGCAGGACGTGCCGTCACATCCACGACGAACCGTCGTGAGGTTCCGTTGCAAAACACTTCAACGTTTGAGAATTTGGTTCGAGAAACGAGTTTCTGACCGCCATGACGGACGTGCAGGACGGACCGTCACAGGCGTGACGGACCGTCGCAGCGTCCGTGGCGAGGATGGGAACCTGGGAAGGCACGACGGCCTGTGCGACGGACCGTCGCACCCACGACGGCCCGTCACAGGTTGTGCAGTCCCAGGCAGTTTAGGATTTCCTTCCTCGTTTTAAGGGTCGTTTTTGATTATTCTTTCCTTAATTATAAGGATTGAGGGGTAACATTAACAAGTCTAATTTCTTAGGGGTTAAAAAGGGTAACCTTAAGTAAATTAGTGGGGTTTTATTGTCCTTTTTCACACTTAATTACATGATTAATTAGGGTAAAGGAAAGAGGGTTTGAATAAAACAAAAGAGAAAGAACAGAAAGGGAGAGAGAGCAGATCGATCGAGAGAGAGAAGAATAGCAAGCTTGGGAAATTTCTTGTGGATTCCAATTCTTCGGTGGAGGTAGGTTATGGTTTATATTACGATAATCGTAGTGAACTCTTAATAGTGAATATTATGTGTTGATAGTATTGTGAACCTGTCTATATGCTTAATTGTATGCTTGCATGATTATGATTATGAAATTGTTATGAATTAACAAAGCATGATGAAGCTATTGAATCCAAAATCTTGAAAGAACCCTAATTCACTTGATATATTATATAATAAGATTGATGATGCCTTAGTATGAAAGAAGGCTTGATAAATTATATAATGATAATGAGGATGCCTTAGTACAAAAGAAGGCTTGATGAATTAGGGGGATCGGGTGCCACGTTCCGGTACCAGGATAGAATGAATATGAGGATCGGAGTGTCACGTTCCGACCCCAGGATAGAATATGAGGATCGGGTGCCACGTTCCGGTACCAGGATAAAATGAATATGAGGATCGGAGTGTCACGTTCCGACACCAGGATAGAATATGAGGATCGGGTGCCACATTCTGGTACCAGGATAGAATGAATATGAGGATCGGAGTGTCACGTTCCGACACCAGGATAGAATATGAGGATCGGGTGCCACGTTCCGGTACCAGGATAGAATGAATATGAGGATCGGAGTGTCACGTTCCGACACCAGGATAGAATATGAGGATCGGGTGCCACGTTCCGGTACCAGGATAGAATGAATATGAGGATCGGAGTGTCACGTTCCGACACCAGGATAGAATATGAGGATCGGGTGCCACGTTCCGGTACCAGGATAGAATGAATATGAGGATCGGAGTGTCACGTTCCGACACCAGGATAGAATTAGAGGAGCGGAGTGTCACGTACCGACACAAGAGGAAGAAAGATAATGAATCTTGAAAGATAATGAATATACTCAATCTAATGAACTTAATTTCCCAAATGAGTATGGTATTGAGGCTTGAGACCTCATGTGTGAACTTGACGGAAATTGTTAATGATAAAGTAATGCTGTGCTACATGTTGAGTATTGTAGTTGATTTACATTATTGTTGATATATATTGTTCCCTATTTTGAGTTGACCGATGATATCTACTCAGTACGTGTGGTTGTACTGACCCCCTACTTTTATGTTTTCCTCTGTGTTATTTGTGTTATGCAGCAAACGTTCCGTCAACTTCGACTCAGCAGTAGATCAAGCCAGTCTTCACTTCATCGGAAATTCAGGGTGAGCTAATGCGTCTAGCTTGGACTGGGTCTCCTTCTTCAAGTCTTGATGCCTTGAACTTCCGGCATGGACTAGCTTTTAGTATTTTGTTCTTAGACAGTCTTAGTTTAGTAATTTGAGATAGATGTTCTTGTGATGATGACTTCCAGATTTTGGGAATATTAATAATAGTTTTGAGTTGTTTTTGTTAATGAGTTTAAGTCTTCCGCATTATTTTCTGTTGAAATATCTTGAAATGTTAAGGTTAGATGGGTTGGTTCGCTCACATCGGAGGGTAAATGTGGGTGCCAGTCGCGTCCCCGATTTGGGTCGTGACAAAAAGGTTCAAAATGAAATATGAAAGAAACGCTAGGGAAAACATCTACTAGATATGTCTATATCTAAGCTAGACTAATGCATGTAGCATCCTCGAAAACAAGAGGACCTAACAAATGGTCTGGAGAAAACTCTGAAGTCCATACCGCTGCAAGTGTCGTCAATCTGCCGACTGACCTTCACCTATAATATTAATAAATAGTAGGGGGTTAATACACCACTTGTACTAAGTATGGGTGTATATGCACACATAAACATAAAGCTACGCATGATCAAGGAAAGTTCTTCCTAAACAACATGTCATTTCTAGAAAGTGACATTACTAGACTTTCCTAATTCATTATTTGTGAATAGTGGTATGAATATGATGTATTTTAATGCATTCAAAACGCACATCTCATTTTCTATATGATTAAAAGGCATTAGTATCATCAACATAATTTTAGAACCACTCGGGTGAGGATTTGAAATTTGCTAACCCCCAACCCGAGAGCTCATTGATCTTTACTTAGAAGTCTTTTTCTTCTTGTTGTTGTGTAGTTCAAAAATTCCTTTAAACCTATGTTCTACTTACAAGTGAAATGATTCTTTGTAGTCCCATATCCACATGAATCGATATAAGCAATCCAAGGACTAAGGAATTATTTTCCCTATGTAACAATGAGTCACTCTTACTTTATATATTCATTAACATCTCATAAGCCAGTCTCTATTGTCTATGCCATCTATTTCACTAGTTTCATGTTAGGGAAGTTATGAGGTATTTAGTAAACATTTTTGTTTCTACTTTCCTTTATTGGCATCATATAAAAATTCATTATAAGCCAATCTTATTTGGATTTGCCCATTATTTTCTGAAACTTCATGAGTGTGACATTGGCAATTGACATTCTTAAGCTCTTCTTCATTTCTCATTTTGAACATATGTTCCATCATCATCAATCATTCTCACTTTCATAGAGACATCATAGGAAATAAGATCATGAAAGCTAACATGAAATCCAATGTCTCCCCCACACAAAAAGAGGTGATTCATCGGTTAAAATAAATCTAGATCATGTGAATTACTCATGAAATCCAGTGTCTGTCCCACACGAAAAAGGGTGATCCCCGGCTAAGGCGAATCCATATCAAGTGTTCACTCCACACCAAAAAGGAGTGGCTCACGGAAATAATAAACCAAGAACATATCGTGATCATTAACCGACATAGATCATGTGACCTAACCATGAAATCCAGTGTCTACCCCACACCGAAAAGGGGTGAAATCACCGGGCAAAGTGAAACCAAACATGCCTAGCTCGCTTGGGTGGAAACTACTAGCTAGTTCCTATGTTGGCTAGACATAGTTCAAAGAATAGGGACATAATGAGACTACTTATCCACTTCGGTGGTAGCATCATCTCATGAGACTTACACGTGCAAGCACATGCTCATAACTAGTCGAATATGATCACTTTAAATATCTTCTTTATCTTTTAGAGTTGACTCAAGCATTATGGAAGTTTGCTTCTAGATTAAGATTTACTTACTCTTTTGATGAACTGGCATCCTTACTTTACATTGATGAAATGTGAATTGTCCTTACATATCATTCTTACTTTACATTGATGAAATGTGAATTGTCCTTACATATCATCCTTATTTTACATTGATGAAATGTGAATTGTCCTCACATATCATCCTTAATTTACATTGATGAAATGTGAATTTTCCTTACATATCATCTTAAGGTGTTAATGAGACTAGTCTCACAAATTCTAACACCTTCATTCGTGAGTATTCTTTTAACATAGTAGCTCAGGTGTAAGTAAGACTTGTTTCCATTCCTTTAACACCCCATTCTAGTAACTTACTGAATTTAGACCCCTTTAATTATGTTATAACTTACGTTACTTACTTATTTTAGTGTAGTAGCTACATATCATCGTTTATAGCCGATGAGCACTTCATTCAATGAGTTTCGTGTGTTCATAGTTCATTCTTTTAGAGCATATTGGGGGTTGTTCCAATGAATGGCATGTTCTTTGTTATGGATTCATTGAATTACTTTAGAAGTTCATATAATATAATTTGATATTCTAACTACACAAGATTGGTATATGATTAGTATTGTCATAAACAATAGGGTATAGATTACATAACCATCTTTGTTGGCATAGGGCAATTTTACATTCTTTTTTATGCTTTGTTGGATATGTATATTATTCATAAGCCAATACTTTAATTATTAATCATACCATTATATCCATTTGAATATATCCGTTTTGGACAATGTATTGTTAGCCATTTTATTGGCATAAGCCAAACAATCACTCAAATTACGATTTCATGGAGATCTTTTTAGCCAACCTTATAACATAACTTTAGGCATAACATTTTAAACATCTTGAACAGCATAATATGATCATTTAAGGAACACAACATCATCAAGAAGTCACATTTACAGTAGGTATGCATAACAAACCGTAATCATCTTCATACATAACAAGTTCAAACAAATCTTAACATAGTATCATTCTCTTAAACAATCTTGGTTCATGACTTTAGGGAAACGTTTTAAAGTCATATTGGACACCATCATATTAATATTTTATGAATTTAACACCTTCATAACATCACAATAACAAAAATACAACATTCGTACAAACACATCAACACTTACACAATTACAGGTGTAACTAACACATCTTCGATTCATGATTCACGTTTTAAGCAATTAACATTATATGATCACAACTTCATAGGTTAATCGATATTCATAATTCCAGAACATTACACATAATATCATCCAGAACCACATACCAACAACAAGATCTCTAACATATTAAGCATTGAATCGAAAAGGATACTAGGGACAAGGAAGTTCGACAAGAACACGTAAACAACCATAGTTTTCACGATCTTTGAATTGTTGGAAAGAAAGTTATATTAAAGAAAGAAGTCCAGGAGAGAAAAATATACCATAAAACTTAATCTATTAAGAACACTTTGAACTAATCCTTCGAGAAACCTTTGAATTGCCCTAGAAGGTTGATGGAACTTTTCACGTTTTTCTTTAGCGTTCTGCGTCTAGTGCCTTTGCATTTTAGTTCTAAGTGTTTGATCGTGAATGATTAGGTTTAGGAACTGAATTTTACTTATTCAACTAAGGTTATTTTATTAAATTAACCAACTGATTCGTAAATTACCAAAATGCCTTCCTAATTTGACTAAACATAGAAAGATGTTGACTTTGACTGAAATCTGGAAATCTGCATTGACCCTTGTATCGGTCAACATTTTGACTTTTAATTAATTAATTAAATACTAAATTTAACTAATTAGGGACCTAGGTAAATTACTAAAATACCCCTAAGTCTTTGGGACCATAGCTAACTCATTTGGACCATCCTAGGTTAGGTACTAGGTTGTCCCCTTACTAGTACTAGGTTCCACCCGATTTGTCCAAGGTTATCGGGTGCATTAGGGGGTACAATTCGGTTAGTCATAGGTTAGTTCTATATTTAGCATATTTGGTTAGGACATAGACTTAGTTAACTTGGCTGGTCCCAAATGGAGGGACCCACCCGTGCTTGTCATGCGTAATCGCCCTAACAGAATATGGTTAGGGTGGTTCTGTGGTCTCCTTGGTCGGTTCCTTCATGTGTGTTGCCCATTTTCTTGAACATGGGTTTGTTGCACTTTCTTAACTAATTTATCTTAATGGATCATTTGGGAATGTTTACTTATTGTCCGAAGGACCCTCACCATGTCCTTGGGCACTTCTTAATTTACATGATCATTTTAGATGGTCATGTGCTATGATATCTAGGCTTGACACTTGGATGCCTCATACCATTTTTGAGTTGGACGAAATATATTTTATTAGCTTAGATTCTTCATTGCAGGTATATTTCTTAAACATAAATCTTGAATTGGGGTATGACAACCCCAAAGTATATGTCATAGTTGTATATAGAAAATTGGCTAACATCTCTTAGTTAATTTTACTACACTATGCCCAATATTTCTCAATATAAGGCATTGAAGTGCCTATGTACCCTAATAGGCTATCCTATGGGCATATTTGTCTCTTCATTAGACATGATTTTCTGGAACGTTACAGTAGTCAAATCTATTACTGAGGGATTATAAGCAGGAGTGGATGGCGCGTTCTGAGCATGATCCATGTTTCAAGAGGCCTTCCATCGATGGGAGCATGGGAAGCTATGGTGGGTTGAGCCACCACAAGTTCAATAAAACTTATTTTTTCATTGTTGTCCCCTATTATTGCTTTTCTCGTATATGAACTTTGGCCGGGAAAGGAATCAGCATGTCCTTTAGATCTAGTGAAGTAGGGATGATCAGCCAGTTTAATCAACACAGAACAGTTTGTAAGTACCTGTGGACGAGAACAACTCAAAAGAAAATTTGTTAGTTTGAATTCGGAGTACATAATGCAGGATATCACATAGAGAGCAGATAAACACATAAAAGTTTCTTTTTTGAGGACATTTTAACCCACGAGTTAAGGGAAACTAATTTTTTAACAAGCAAAAGTTTGCTTGTTTTAGTTTTTCACTATCTCAGAAAGGTTAAATCATGTTGAGCTGAGGTCTTCTTGTTGCATCTCTTTCAATGTCCGTTGATCTAAGCCTCACATTATAGGGTAGAATTAAAGGGGGAGAATGAAAATTTTAAAATATAGGGCCTTTGAAGGTTGTCTACGTATCTCACAAGGAGAATTAAGTCCCTATGTAGTTCAAATACAAAAAAAAATATTTGTATTCATTCATTCTCAAACGATTACATGGAAATGGAAAAATAAGCAACAGGCTTTATTAGATAAATGGTGGCTCAATCTCAGACATTCTTCCTCTCTTTGCCACGTCATTCATGGGGAACAAACTCAACTCAAATTTTTCTCATGTTGACAAGGGCTTCAATGTCATAGCGAAAACTGAGGCACCTTTTGAGGCTATGATGTGTAGCGTACTTATAGTATCCATATTTATACCCCCAATAGGGTCAGTTGCTCTGTCATTGTCTTTGATAGAAGCTAAGACCCCATTCTGAACCAGATCCCTGTAGATTTGTAGCAATGAATTCATGAATGGTGTTAAATGGTGAAACATAATCAGTGTGTACTTAGTGACTAGCTCATTGGGATCCAACGGGTCATAGGTGAGGACGGTGTTCTAGCCCCACTATGTGGGATGCTCCTAGTGTCAATCAAGTTGTAGATTCTTGCCTTAAGCTGCACACATTCCTTTATAGTGTCTCCTCGCTAGTTCTGGTGGAAGGCAAGCCTTTTGAGAGTTTCCTACCCAAATCCTAAAGTTATTACCTCATGAGGTCTCAATTTAAGATGCTCGTACAAAAGAGCACACGACACAACCCTTGCTCCCACACTATGTGCTGGATCATCATCCGGGAGAGTGATCCATCTGTCTCTTCTTTTTAGACGACCCATTAAAGGAGGCGTTTAGATGATTTCCTCATCGATGTATTCCTCTATTGCTCCAGGGTGAGAATTCTCGAGACCACTACTAGCCTCTAGATCGCAGATAGAGTATTTCTCGCGCATCTTCTGAAGTTTGTTGATCATGTCCCTGTATAAAGGTTTATTTTTCCTCCACACTTCAGTCATTTTTTCCTTCATGGCAGTGAATTCCTCCATCTCCACCGCCAATTCCTCGTCAAGTGCTACCTTTTGGGCTAGCACATTTGTCGTGGCCAAATTTACCTCTGTTTCTTTCATTTGGATTTCTCGCATCTTTTGTCGGAGAATCTCAAACTTCTCCTCGGATTTTTCTTTTTTATATCAACATTTCTTTTTCTTCCTTTTAGACACCAGATCTTTATTCAGCGTCGAGTTTGCGGCTTTGTAGCAATGGCCATTTCAACCTTCAGTCCTTCCTCTCCAATTTCTCGAATTTCTTGTGTGGTTTCTTGCATTTCCTCTGCATTTCTTCTCCAGTAAGTCCCATCTTAATACTCTTACCTTTCTCCATAGTTGTGATTTTTCTTTTTCTGCGATGATAGAATAGATTTTTATGGTTTGGTGATAAGGTTTGCTTTTGGTTGGGAAACTCAAGACTCAGAAAATTTAGTCGGACATTTTGTAATAGTTACTTGTATATATATTTTATTTTGGAATTTTTGGAAAGGAGTGGGTTAGAAAAGTCCACATTCAAAGTAACACACATATAAATAATTAAAAATACATATATCGCATCCTAGTCATGCATGTGGCCCTTTTGTGCCCAAAGCTAGGCCTAGCGATCTGGAGGATATATTGCATCATTTCAAACAGATTGTTGCACCCAACAAAATAAGCTTAAAAATAATTATAGAATATTTTACAGAGTTTTAATCAAAATAGAGATACATTTTCCGGGATGGGGAATACATTGCAAATTCAATAAAAAACAATCCTACATAGGGGAATTAGAAAATAGAAGGTCCCTCTCCTTTTCTTGCTTTTTCACTTCTTCACGGATGATGTACTTGCTTGTTACCACGTATAGGGGTGGTAGGGAGATCGGGATATCCTGCCCCGTCCCGCGTCTGCCGCGGTCCGCCTTCACTAGTGTAGGGGGATTTGGGGGGGTGGGGGATGAGGGAACCGGTCACGAGCCGGTTCACCCCTGGGTCCCGATTGACCCGGCTCGGTTGAACCAACAGGTTCACGGGATCCCCCAGTTTTTTTTATAAAATTTGATTATATTACCGTTACTAGCCGTTGGGGAAATAGCTAGTGCACACCCCCCCCCCCCAAACAGCTTTTTTTACCCTTTTTCACTTCCCAAACACCCCTTACCACCCCCTACTTTTAAAATATTAATTTAAACCCTCATGTTTTAATAATTAACCTTTACACCATTTTTAATATTATAAATACCCTCTATCCCTTACAATTTCTTAAAAAATCATCTATTCTCATTTCACTCTTCTAATTTTCTATATCTTCTCAACTCTCAATCTCTCAAGTGTCAATCTTAATTTCTATTCCATTTTAATTCCAATATTATTATAATCCATAATTCCATATATTTCAATTTTACATTCTTAATTTTCATATTATATCAATATATAAAATTAAGTCATATTTGTTATCAAGTATTGATTGAAGACTTGGAGTTTGAAATTACAAGTTAAAACAAGTCACAAGCTTCAGCAATGGGTTTAACGTCTGCTATTAACGCAGACGTTAAGTACATTCGTTTCACAATATTTTATTTTATTTTTCGTCTTTAGTTGTTGTGTTATTATTATATTTATATTACACTTTATATCTAATTAAATATGAGTTCTAACCAAAAAAAATATCAGTAAAGGAAAAGAGAAGGCACAAGATACCGAACAAAGTTGAATTTTTAAAATATTTAATTTTGGTAAATGAAATAGCAAAGAAAAAAAGAGTAGTAAAAGTGGTAGTACTTCATCTAAATAAACGTGTAGAGTTAGATTTAATACAAATAATTCTACTTATGTTGATGATACTCCGTATGATATTCATCCAAATGTTCAACTTTATCACAAAAGTTTAGAACGACGTTATGGTAATATTAATCCTAATGTTGATAAAAATTCCGATGAAGAAGTATAAGCTGAAGTGGAAGAAGAGGATCTAGATGATACACCTACAAGTCTGGTGACAGAAGCTCCAAATGACGCCATAAATTCAACGGAGCAAAATTGTGGACATCCACCACTTATACCTCCCACAAGGGAGAAGGTGAAGTATCAATGCCCTTAAACTTCTATTGTGTGGAAATTTATGACTTTCTATAAAGAAAATAGTGTTGCTATTTGTATTAAGTGTAAGCAAGCTTTTAAACATAGACAAGGTGGGGGTCAAGGTGGGACGGGGGGATCAAATATACATTTGTTATCTTGTGTCCCGATTCAATATAAAGAAGCTAAAGCATTAGCCAATAAAAAAAAGGAATTTCAATTGATGAATTTGATATTACCGGTAATGCATCGATAGGGGCTTTTAACATGGTTTAAGGAACATTAGATCCTTCTAACCCCGGTGGTACAATAACACAACGAAAATATAATCAGGAATTAGATCGCAAAAATTTAGCTAAAATGATTGATGTTTGTGGTTTGCCTTATAATTTTCCTTCAAATCCTGATTTTATTTAATATATTCAACAAACTCATAATCCGAATTATAGAGGTTTTTTCAAGAAATACTATTAATCATGATGATTTTCAATATCAAGGTAAACATTCTCAATATTTTCGTTGTATATTTTGCATATTAGATAGTAGAGTGTCTATAACTGCAGACATGGGTCATAGTGTTAATGGAAATGATTATTGAAATGTTACAGCTCATTGGATTGATCATAATAGGAATTTGCAAAAAAGAATATTAAGATACATACAATGTGTGGAGAAAAAAACTGGTGCATATTTATCTTCAAAAATTTTAGGTGTTTTAGCTTATTATATGGTTAGAGATAAAGTAATGTCTGTCGCATTAAGTAATGCATCTAATTATACAAACTCTGCTAAAATGTTAAAAGTTAGATTATTTCCAATTGATGATAATGATTTTCATGTTAGATGTGTTGCACATATATTAAATCTAGTTGTACAAGAGGGAATTTAATTATTTGAATGTGGTTGCATGAAAATTGACTATGCGTTGCCTGGATTTTTGCTACTAATAGTGCTTCTAGAATTAGGGAATATAATGAGCTTTGTTTACTATGTGAATTGCCGCCTAGAAAAATTCTAAAACATGTTAAAACAATATGGAGTTCCTTTTACAAAATCCTTTCAGTTGCTTACAAATACAGAACACCCATACAAATGGTGTTTAATGCTCATAATGCTGACCCATTAGATAGAATTTGTCATGAAGATTGGGAATAAACTAAATATTTGTGCTCTTACATTTAAATTTTCTAAATATAAAAAAAGAGATAAATTTAAAGATGCAATTGAAGGTATGATTGAAAAAAATTTTAAATTTTTTTTTTCCTATTCCTCAAATTTATTTAACTGCTACTTTACTTCATCCTGATTATAAATTACGAGGTGTGCACGACCTTGTTGACACTTTTTATGAAACGTTAGAAATTTCACCTAAAGAAATTCAAAACTAGCATAAAGTAGAAGAAAAAATTTTGTATGAAAAATATGAAATATTTATAATATTGATGGAGCAGTTGGTCAACCTTCTAATAAAGAAATTGATTTTGAAGTTCGAATTTCAACTTATATGCGATGTTTTCTTGGTCTTAATTCTACTAACTGTGATCGTTTTGAAGAATATCTTAATCAATCTTTAGAAGCATGGGAAATCAAACATGGCAATGAAAATTTATTAGGATGGTGGAGTAAGAGAAGCAATGCATTTCCAAAATTGAGCAAAATGGTTTGTGATGTTCTAGCTATTCAAGCTTCATCTGTTGTATCGGAGGCTGCTTTCAGTGCAGCAAGGTTTCAAATTGGAAATCATAGACGTTCATTGGCGGAAGACAGTTTGGAAGCAACAATTTTATTTAGAGACTAGGTCAATGCCGACACGAGGAATAATAACTTACCAAAGTTAACTAAAAATCAAGCAAGTTTGATCAAAACGCAAACTGAATGTAGTGATGATGAATTAGAGTCACAAGAGTTTCAAGCAAGTTTGCCAAGACCGGAGGATCTCACAATCGATATGATGGGACAATAAGAATTGAAATTTAAAGGAGAAAACAGATATTTTTAGATTAGATACGAGAAATAATTAAAAAAGAACCCTTACTAGATGGTGGCTGCGTAAAATTAGTTACTCATCTAATATTTCTAAAAAAATATTAGTTTTACGTACAAGAACTTATTGAAACATAGTCTGCGTAGGTTAGTTACTCCACTAATATTTGTTAATTTTAACTTCTAAGTTATATTGAATAAATTGAATGTTTTAACTTTTATTATTTCTTTTTATAGAATTGTTGTGTTTCAATTTAATTTTAATATATACAACTAAATATATACTAAAGTATTAAACTAACTTTAAAATACTTAATTTGAAACTTTTAACTTGACATTTGAAATTTCAAGTTTACATTACTTTAAATATTTAAAAATTTAAACTTCTCAAATTTGAACTTTAATACTTTAACGTTAAAACTTAAAATTTGAAAATTGAAGCTTGAAATTTGAAATTTCAAACATCAAATTTGAAAATTTAACTTTAAATTTAAAAGTTAAAAGTTAAATTTAAAATTTATTAGATAAAACCATATAATTTCATTACAAATAAATAAGTATTTACAAAAAATCTTCCATCCCGTCCTATCCCCCCAAATCCCATCCCATCCCATAAATATAATGGGACGGGATGGGACCTTTTCTCGTACCCCAATCCCAGTCCCGCTCAAAATACCCCTTCCCCGTCCCCCTTTGTCACGTCCCCTTCGCCTTGCTAGGCTTAACCACGTACGGCTCAGCAAACACAGCTTTGGAAGATGGCGGCACGGCCCGGAGAGTGTTGATCTGCTCATCCAGGGTTGTATCTCGATGCATCAAACAGGCCCTCGCATCGGTTAACTCTTGTGACATCACAGCTAAGGCCCTCTGGATTTCAAATGCTATGGAATGATATTCTTGCTCTCTTCGTCAAAATTCTTGTTCCGTTTGGTCCCATTCCTGCTAAAAATGATATGTTTGGATTCGGAGCCTCATTTGGACGTCTTTTATTTCTCGGACCACACGTGGTGTTGGGTTTACTACACCACACAAATCATCCTGCAACAATTTTTTGTTGACATCAACATACCTAGCTTCATATCTATTTTCAGCAATATTTTCTTTCATATTGATTTGCCCAGCCCGTTCTTAGAGAATGGTCTGGGCGAAAGGTATCTTAACGCATCCGTTGTAAACAGTGACGAAGAAGCTAGAATCCCCTTGGACAAGTGTGATTTGACTTCTGCCATATTGACGCAACACCCTACTTGGATTGTATGGTCGCATTACTTTTATGCCAGAAATAAGTATGGCGACAGTACCAGAATCGGTTGAACCGGATCGGTAAGTTCCGAAACCGGGACGGAACCGGTACTGTGCAAACTAGTATCATTTCGGAATTGGGACCGGGCCGGACCGGTAATTCGATAAATTTTGTTGTATTCCGTCCCGGTCCGGAAGGGAACCGGTGTTATACCAGACTAGTAACCAGGACGGACCGGTATTACAAAAAATAATTTAAATTATTTAAAACATAAAGATTTAATTTTTTAATAGAATTTATTTTTTATTATAATAATTAAAAAATTAAAAATATAAATTTCAAACTTTTAAAGTTAAAAAAAATTAATTTTTTCAAACTTTAATGTTATAAAATTTAAATTTCAAACTCTTAAAGTTTGAAATTTTTAAATTCAAACTTTAAAGTTTAAATTTAAAATTTCCAAGCTTTTGAAGTTTGAAATTTAAATTTTATAAACTTTAATGTTTGGAAATTTTAAATTCAAACTTTAAAGTTATAAAATTTAAATTTCAAACTTTTAAAGTTTGAAATTTTTAAATTCAAACTTTTAAAGTTTGGAAATTTTAAATTCAAATTTTAAAGTTATAAATTTTAAATTTCAAACTCTTAAAGTTTGAAATTTTTAAATTTAAATTTTAAAGTTATAAATTAAAAATTGACAATATTAAAAATTAAATTTAATAGAACAATATTAAAAAACAAATTAAGGCGAATAGCCTATATTTTTATTAATATTTATTTGATATTAAAATTACATTTACAAAAATATTAGTATAGTATTAAAACATATAATCTACACATCCACCTTCTAGGAAGGATTCGATTTGAATAAATCTCGAATTATCATACTATTACTATTAGTTGGTGCCACCTTGTAAATCCATTCGTAAATCATTCAACATTTTTTTAGTAACATGTTCAAGAATTGGTTAAATAGAAAAATCTTCCATTCCACTCTAAAATGGACTCATTTGGAAAGTTAAACTTCACCACCCTCGTTCTACAATCTATAGAGGCGCAGGAAGCATTCCCAAAATCAAGCGTATCAAGTTCTACTAGTTCAACATAAGTAACTCTATTAGGCAACATTATAGGAGAATTTCAAAACACCCTTTTTGCAACAACCGACTCAAACACCGGTGTAGACACCATAAAAGGTTAATTCAAGATATCGGCCATAATGTAAAATCTATTAGCTACTAGGGGAGTAACAAATGACAAGGTAGCACCGGGATCAAGTAAAGCATATACATCAATAGAGAACACTTTAAACATACCTTTCACAACATTGGGAGAAGTCTCTTGCTCACATTTAGAGCGGAGAGCATAAAAGTGATTCTTCTTTGGAGCATCATTGGAACGACTTGCTTGTCCACTCTCCTTGTCTTGCCCCTTCACAGTTGGGCCATCTCGGAATTTGTTCCCACTTTTACCCAGCCAAAACAAGTATGCGTTCCTTTAAGTCAATAACCGTCATGTTTCTTGCCACACGTTCCACGTTTGGCTTCTTAGTTGGTGAACTAGTGCTCCCTCCCTTTTGAGGCTTAAGATTGGACACCCTATCATCACGAGCCTTAGGGAACATGGTAGGCACTTGACTAGGAAACTTCTTCTTTAACTTAGGCCATTATTGGATATCAAGCCTACCTTTAAAGAACCACCATCAAAGTATCTTGCCCTCTTGGCATCTCTACTCTTTCTCTTAGACCTTGACTCTTCCACTTGTTGAGCATGAACCATGAGACGAGAAATGTTCATATTCTCATGTAGCATAGACGAGCGGCATTTATTTTGCAAGTCATCCGACACACCCATCACAAAGCATCTCATTTTATCCTAAGGATTGGAAACCAAAGAAGGAGCATACTTTAAAATTTTATTGAATTTCAAACAGTATTCAAGTACACTCACACCTCCTTGGCAAAGGTTGATGAACTTCACCACTTTGTCCTCCCTCTATTCCCTAGGAAAGAACCGATTAAGAAAAACCTTCTTGAAGATCTCCCAAGTCAATTTTCCACCTCTTAAAGGCCTATTGTCCCTCCATTGGACGTATCAAGTTTGGCCCATATGCTTGAGTTGATAAATGGTTAACTCAGCCTTTTCACTAGTAGTAAACCCCATAGCATGGGGGTCTTCTTCAAACTTGGACCCGTACAAAGTTGGAGGATTTATTCTAGTGAAATCTCTCAAACGAGAGGCCATGGTGCAAACTTGTTGGTTTTCTTGGGGTACAACCTCCCGATTAGTTTGGGCCATCATGCATTTCGCTATGATAGTGATGACTTGTGCTTGCGTAGTAATGGCTTGGTCTATTGGATAAGGGCAACCCTTATGTCCTCATCCGTCAAAGGTGGAGGATTGACCGAGGCTTGCTTATAATTAAATTCTTTTTCAGGAGGAGGGACTTGATCCCCACAAGGAGGAACCCCCGCATTGGCAATTTCTACTTTAAGTCTTCCTGTCTCGTTCTTTCGAGTATTCATTGTCTAAAATCACAATAAGAGGATTAGATGCTAAAAGCACGTATAGTCAAACACTAGAGGCACGATATTGGATTTCCAAGAGAGTGAGAGTTTATCAAGCATCACATAGGATCCTATTCATAAGTGTGGTTTGCTTCATATTTATGAGTAAGAATCAACATAAAAGTGTTTGAGAGAGACATTGACTCAAAGATATTAAATTGCATGCTCTGATACCAAGTTTGTCATATTCGGGTAGCAACCCCTTGACGCAATCGGTGTCATCGTCCTATTTCAGGACTAAGACTAGACTCTTATATTACATCATTAAATTCATAGGTAAAAAAATGCGGAAAAGTCATTACTTCAACATTGAGGTTTACATAGACCTCTACATACACATAATATATTTATATCGAATATACATAGGTCCTTCGTATAAGAATATTACACAATCTTCTACTTTTAATGCACATGATATATAAGATATAACATAGTCTGAAATGGATGTCCAATCTCATTACCATTTAACAAGAGTATAAAAATTTAGGCCTAGCCTATACATCAAAGTAATAGAGCCACATATAGGCTATACAATTCGTAATCAAATGAAAATGAAAGAACATAAGAATCTTAAAATTAAAATAAATTCATAAGGTTGATGTTGGCATTTCCCTAAGAAATTGAGGACCTACCCAACTTGGATGATTGAGAAATTCCAAGTCTTCTTCAAAGTCATATCAAAAGCTCTTCAACTAACGGAACCTAAAATGTTGGGCAAAAGGTAGAAAATGGGGTTAGAACCCCACTTGTACTAAGTATGAGACCATATGCATATATTATCAAATCATGCTAAAAGGGGACATTTAATTTATTCAAGGACACATACCAATCAATACTAAATATTCATTAAGTCAAAAGCATGTACATCTAAAGACCAACAATCCTAAATCTAGCCAAGTCAACATAGATACCACATAATTTAACACTTAGTCAAGACAACTCTATCATCAAGTTATAATAGAAATAAGCATAGACAAGAGTTCATGACAACATAACCAAAGCAACACAATTACTCATGAAACCTCATTAAGTCAACTACGGCAATGACTAAGCCAAGCCCCATACCTTACTCCATCAAGTAAACCGAACAAGAACCATGACAAATATCCAACTTCACATAGCATACCATTTAAGAGTACATATCATCACGTTCATAAGTGAAACCAACCATCATGTAGTATCATCAATGTGTAAGATCATCATATACATAACATGTGCATCCTTCAAAGACTTCCCTCAAGGTTAAATAGTGCAATGTTTAGGTAGAGTCCCATACCCCTACCTAGAAGCTAAACCCTTTAGGTTATCCTAGTTAGAGTTCATTCCAGTAGTTCATTTCATATTTTTTGGAACATCTTGACTTAACCGACATAGACGACATGATTTAATGTGGAATCCGGTGTAATGGAACCATGCACAGAAGAAAGGCGGACTACTTGCCAAGGTAGTACCAAAACATGAACATACCAACTACGTGGGTTCACTAGCTAGTATTCCTATGGGGGCAACATAGTTCAAGAACAAGGAGATATAGTTGGTACCCATGATACGTACATTATATTCTACAATATCAAGAGTACATTAGTGATCCTACCTACCCAATGTGGGAAGGGATACTCCTCACTGTAGTTCACTCGGTGCTAAGCTAGAGTCCCTTCTGAAATGTCTTTAATGTCTTTATTAATCATCATAATTTAATGTAGGTCATAGGGTAAATAAATTGTATAATAATCATCAACATATCATAATAAGAATTGCATGACTATTGTCATGCCATTACAATTCATATAATTGAGGTTAGCACATTTACATACTCATTCATGATAAGACACGCTGGTAGTTATCACTATCCTTATAACATTACATCTTAGAAAACACCTCATAATACCATAGTTAAGACATTTAAATTAAACATCAACCAATCCTATAAATCCTAATATAAGGTATACTTAAATACATCATCATCACTTAATCACAAGTAACCACGATTGAAGGAAAGAATACGGATCACAAGACTTACCAAGTCTCCTACATAATCCATATTCAAAGTTTTACCATAAACCCTTTACTCAACCCAATAAGGGTTTAATATTATCACACAACAATAACCAACCTGATAACAAGACCAATTGAATCACTACATCCCAATTTGTCACTAGTTCATAGCTTCAGATAAGAGACTTAGGTCAAATTCATAACATACTTCATAACCTAGATCAATTACTTAATAACTAGAATAATTTGAATAAAATTCATATTAATCTATTAATAATTTATACAGTAACATCATCTAGTAATAATTCAACCAATAACCATGTCAATTGAACAACCATTACACAATTTATATTAAGATCACAACCGAGGGTAAAGGGGAATATGTCATCTTCTAAAAACTAGACCAATCCATTAAGAAATAACATAATTGAGTTATAATACATGTTATTTTATTCAATATATACAAAATAAATCTTTAACAAAACAATTTACAAAATCAATTTCGATATTGGAAGAGAACACTTGAATTACATACTTCTAAAACCGATTTGATGGAAACCTTTGTGGAAACAAGTCCCAAAGGTGAAAGGAATCCCATACCTTAATATTTGATGAATATTTATGGAGAAACGTTGGTGATTTTAGACCTAGAACCCACCTTGATGTTGTCTTCTAAGGAGTTCTTCAACTAGAGAGAGAAAGAAGAGAAAAGGAACAGAGTTTTTTCAGTTTGGTAATTATGAGAGCTTAAGTTAGTCTAATTAGGTTAAAGTATTTATATAGGTTGTTAATTAAATTAATAAGACCACCCCTAAACCTTAATGACCATGCAAAATAAGCCAACAAATTAAATGATTATTAAAAACATGCAGCAAACCATCCCCTCAAAAACGAGACCACGATAGACGGATCGTGTGTCCATCGACGGGCATTGTTCACCTCGGTGTTGAACATCCGTCGATGAGTTCAAAGTATTTTTAAAACAGGCCCTTTTTTAAATACCCTAAGTTTCCATCGACGGAGACAATCGACGCCCCATTGATTGGAACATTGTTCATTGATTGCACTCGTTTGTGCACACTGCCTTGGGCTGTCTTCGACCCAAATGCAAGGGTCCTCTTCAAGGGCCTTTGGTTGGTTCTTGGGGAGTCTTTCCGATAAGTTTCTACCATAAACTAACTCTAATATGTTCTATACACACTTCCATAAATTTTCATCATTTTCCGACTCCTAAGACTTAGTCAAATAGTCTAAGGCACGTTAGTACCTCATTGCACTAGTTTCCAAACGTCATGGATGTTCCCTGACATTTAGGTTTCTGGACTTCCTAAATGACTTATATACATTAAAATACACCTTAAAACAGTTTCTAAACCTTTTGAAACCTATGTTAGTCTCTAGACACATCCTTTCGAAGTGTAAACTAGGCCCAATAACACTATTCACTTAAGCCTTCATGGCTCGGGCTAAGGTAAGGAGAGCCTATCTATTACGCCCATTAGTCATGTTCGGGGGAACAACAACAACCTCATCCCCTTCACCTACTATAGGGACTTTCTGACCTTGACCAAATTGAACACCTTGTGGAGCTTGTCCACCTTGGATAACTTGTTCACCTCGGGGAGGAACTCCCTCAATCACATCCTTATCAATCACATCCTTATCGACTCTCCTTACTGGTACTTATCGTATTTATATCTTAAATACACAAGAGAAGAGATAGGAAAACACACTCATAGCTTTCAACTCTACGGCACGACACAACATTAATGAAGATGGGAAACTCTATCATCCTATAGCCCGCTCTCATATATGTGTCGCAACTCACACCGATTAACAAGACTCTACTAGATGTGGCTTTAATGAGACTTTAGATTCCTAAAGACAACTTCATAACCTTATGCTCTGATACCAAGCTTGTCACAACCAGGGAGCACCCTACAAGTCGTATCACGGTGTATTCGACCTCTCGTAATTGTATAATAGCCCTTTTATATATATATATATATATATATATATATATATATATATATATATATATATATATATATATATATATATATATATATATTTCAAGTTTCCAAAACTCCTCTCAATTGCCACCTACACCTTTAGAGATAAAACAACATATAAAATTACTACATTGACTGAACTAAGTATGGTGACATGCAATAAAACCATGTTAAAATGGACATTTAGCAATAACATGCTCTTTTATGCTCGTTAGAAGAAAACCTCATAAAATTGGAATAAAAACCACTCTCACATTAAAAATCGCATATAAGAAACATACCAAGTAATCCACAATATAGCATTAAAAACTCTTCAAACCATATAAGCATATAACCCACCTACCAAAGGTTATCCCAAGACTTACTTAAGTAAGACAAGAAGAGTCTGCCCATACACCCTATACAAGCACACCAAAATAATCCTTAATACTACCTAAGATAATATTATTCCCTTTTGATTACTTAGACTCTCTACTTAATGTTACTCTAAGACTCTTTTAAGTAAGACATGAAGAGACCGCCCATACATCCTCTCTAAGCCTACCTAAGTAATCCTCAAAGCTACCCTACGTAGGGATACTTTTATTCAACATACATTAATTAAGTCATAGTCATTCATTAAGTCAATTATAATATAATTAAGCAGTTAGAAGACTTCACATAATTGTCTTCGAAAAGACCTAGAGAAACTACATCCTAGCATCTTCAAAGTGTACTCATGCCATGTCTAGATAGCGTACCTTTCACACACTAAAAGTTTTAGAATTTCTGCAACACTATTATGCCTCCCACATGATGAGAATATGCATTGACCGACAAAGACCATACTAGCTAGGCATGGAATCCGGAGTATACCTACTCTGATGGATGGTGTTCTACTTGCCAAGGGTAGAACTAGGACACATATATTGTAGGCACATGGATGGTGTTCTACTTGCCAAGGGTAGAACTAGGACACATATATTGTATGCATTGACCGACAAAGACCATACTAGCTAGGCATGGAATCCGGAGTATACCTACTCTGATGGATGGTGTTCTACTTGCCAAGGGTAGAACTAGGACACATATATTGTAGGCACATAGTTGAGGAATATCAAGGGTTTCTTTGTACTCTAATCTCAACTTAAGTAGAATCACTACCACAAGCATATTGTCTAGGTTATAGGCTTAGTTTTCATAGAGTAAGTTCAATCACAATAAGGCATATGAAAAGGCAACACTTCTAGTCTTACCAAAACATAATACCTTTACAAATGATGGGTAATCTAGGGCTGCCAATCAATGGTTAAAAAGTATACCTCAATTAATTTCTTAGAGATTGTTTCATTTCGTTCCAGCCTACCTATCTCTAAGTCTATCACTCACGCAAGAAGGATACCATTATGTCTTTCAACTTACAAGACATCATAACCTTCTTTCTATATTGATGTTTCCAAATTATTGACCCTCTTTACATGTTCAAGGTCGTTTGCTAGTCACACTTATAAGGTTACCATCTTAAGTCTCCGATCCTAGACTTTTATTCAACATTTATTCCTATGCATACAAGACAAAATTTCCTTCAGCCTACTAAGTCAAAATGTTCGTATTCATATACTTAGCATGTATAAGTAGAGAGACATAGTCTACCAATCAAGAAACACACATGATAATCATATCAGATATTCAAAAACATTCAAGTATCATTTAGGAACAACCAAGTCTATCTAGCAAGATACATTAGCAACACGAATAGAGACATCACCCTAGTCTATCGTGATCACACACGACCAAAAAACAAAATCATACTTTAACCTCACATATACATATATACACATAATCATACTTCACCTTGATCACCTATATATGTTATAACATGATAACCTCACAATTCACATAATAATGCCGACAAGGCCATGTTCAAAGAAATTATAACACATAAACAACGCCACCATAAGTTGACCATACCAATAAACACAATTCAACATCAATTCTACACAATATGGAATAATTAGGTCAACTCACCATCTTTCCATCATCGAAATCACCATACCTTAGACTTTTCAACCAATACACTTTACAAAGGTTTTTACCCATATCCATACACACGATTCTAAACCAACATTCGAACCATACAAATGATCCAACAATATACAGTACTAATATCATCAAATTATGGCAGCCTATTTACAATTATATCATGATCTATACACAATTGAATATCTCAATGCAATCTACACAAGAATTAACTTATATCAAGTCATGATCAATTCACCCACATTAGAGCCAAAAAAAGGAAATCATGAAATGTTTGGGTTCATAGAGATATTGATCTAATAACATTCAATAAACATCAATTCTATCATAAATCATTGATTCTAATCATTTTATATAAAAAACCATGGCTTGAATTCAAACCATACTTTAGTTGAATAAAATCGAATGACATTTGGAGAAGAAATCACTTGAAAATTCACCTTCAAGATTGATCGTGAATTTGGCCTCCAATGGAGGTTTGAGAGAATTTTGAAGCGAAGAGGATTTTGGATTTTTGATTTTCTATTGGGTATTGGGGTGTTAACTTGGAAAAGGGGTTAAATAAACTTAAAAACTGTTTCTAACAGACTCCCAAAGTACCAAAAATACTCCCAATTAAGTGGACCTTTTTATACAAGTCAAACTCCACTTTAATTTTTAGAAATATCGTCGGGAAACAAGTCCGCGATGCGGAATTGCTCCCACTAGATTTTAGAATATAAATTTTGAGACAGTGAATTCCACGTCGTGAAATGTGATGCGGACAAATTGAACCCAGTGTCCGACGCAAACTAGTTCCACCAATGTACATTTGCTGCTTCTTTGGGTAGCCTTCTAGCCCAAATTTGGGTCCTCCTGACCCTTAGGGCGGTCCTTGGGGAGTCGTGCCTGGAACTTTTGACCCTAAACACGTTTGTCTAGACGTTACAAACTTCTCCTATAAATTTGAACTACAATTAACACGTAAAACATGCAAAGGTACACTATAGCACACAAGCATGTATCAAGGCTAACTTTTGAATCTTGGACGTTTCACTTTCAAACTCTTACAAACTCAATGCACTAACTTCTAACAGTATAATCAATCATTTATAGACCTTATAAACTAATGAATCACATGTTAGGCTCTAGTTTCACCTAATTCATTTTTGAGGTGTTACATACTACTTTTGTACGGCCCGTCAAACCTCTTACAGTCTGTCGATAGGACTTAAAGATCCCAATACTAGTGCCATAATTAAACTTTTCCTTTTGTATTGAACTTTCAAATTTTTGAGGTGTTACAATATCGAAATATAGCATATATAATATTAGTAAATCTATTCAAATCTAAATATCAATAAACATCACGTAACAAGTATGATACACATGGGTTACTACAATAGAATTTCCAATTAGGGTACCAACATTAATCGAGGTAAGGATCCCACGGTTAAGGTAAAGTCCAAATGTAAGTACAATAGATCAATATAAATAGGTGGAACTCAGACCAAATAAAACAGAATTCATTCGGTCATAGACAAGAATAGTACTTGTTATAACTGTATTGATACCTCAACCTTTGTCTTGCTTAGAAAAGCGTAACACTAAGCTCTATTATCATTATAGATAGTCCCTCTACCACGCTTCACCACTCCTCTCTCTACATTACAATTTCATCGACTTTTCTAATTACCATATTGGCCATCATATAGATATACTCTTCGATTATTACGTCTACCTGTTGGGACTGCTACTGTAGTATATTATCATACTTGAAAAACTGTCTGCCAGTGAGGGCATTCCTTCTTGAAATGTCCATGATCACCATACTTAAAGCATATGTCGTCAAGTGATGGCATGTTTGCTCATGCATAAAAGATCTTTAACCACTTTGAGTCAGAGACTACTGTGGACCCCTAAATAACCACACGTAAAAGTAGGCATATGTGACTGAACCGAATGAGATGAACACACTTACTCACCAGAACCGTTTGAATAAAACCACTGCCATTTACCTCATGCGTTGGTATTTAAACTAATTCCTTGTCCTTTTGAACATGTTGAACACCCTCATTCACAAAGTCAATAACCTCATTGAAAATTTTACTAGTTGAGGCCATGATTACCAATAATACCTACATCATAGAATGTAAATTTCTTACCAAAAAAATGGTCCTTTTCTCTTTAATGTTCACAAGTTGTGTAACATAGCTCAACAAGGCATGAAAGTTAGCCTCACAGGTAGAAAACAACATCATTCCTAAGGATATTTAGCTTATTGTAGAAAAGTATATACATCCCCAAATCGCTTCATAACACTCTGTGGGACTCATTTTTGTACAAAAATATTAACGAACCTATTATTATGATACAAACTTTGTCATGACCTTGACCATCACCACCCACACAAACTTTCTTATGGCACTTGGAGAATTACTTCAACTGTAGTCGGGTGAGGAGTAACGAAAGCAAGATCAATATTTTCGTGTTGTATCTTTTAGAGATGGACATGATATAGTAGAGGCGCAATGGGTTTAAGATAGGTGGAAGGCAAGTGTAACACTCTGAAATTCCATAACTTGGTCTGGAGCAACACCTGATGAACAAATATTTCAAACACTGTTACTAAGTCTAATTTAATGTATTTAAACTAGTTAGCAAGTGTTAGAGTCAAAATGTCAAGAAACGTCGAAGAAGTCCGAAAACTAGTGCAGTTGAATTAGTAAAACGTCCTTATGTTTCATGAAGGGTTTGGTGTGTTGTATTAAGTCTAAGGCTTGTAAAAATACTACAAATAGGTAAAATTAGGTATATAGAATCAATACTTCAAGGTCCTACCCCCAAGGATCACTCTAGGGGCCCATGGGGATGACCCAACATTGGACAACAAGCTGCCAAAAGGCAGCACCCAATTACACAAGGTGGAAACAAACAGCATCGCGGACTTGGTGCACCCATGGCCAAAAATAAAGGTCCAGGTCAAAGACACGTATCCGAATCCACTTTCTCAAAAATTAGTCTTGGAAATCTTGCTGGAACAGTACTGCGACGCCAACTTGTTTCCCAACGAAAATCTCAAATTTAGAATTCAAGTTTGACTTATTTAAAGGTCAACTTCAGTGAGGGGACTTTTGGGTATTTTATGGAGGGTTATATATTGATTTTAATTCAGTTTTTCCTAAAAAATTACCATTCAAATAAAATATCCAAATAGAAAAAAAAAATCTCACTTATCTCTACTTTATCTCTCTACTAAACCTCCATTGAAGAAGCTTTGAAAATTGAAGAAGGAGGCAAAATTCCCAAGTTTTCTACTCAAATTGGTAACAAATGTATTGGTTAATGTGTGGGTTTTTTTCACTCTTGGAACTCCTTTCCCCAAGAGGCCCTTTCAAAGAGATCTCTAAGCTTCCCTAAAGTAGGGTTTTTCTCTATACATGGGTCTTCTTTGAAAAGAAAAATTGAGTATCAATTGTGATTAATCATGGTCAATTAGTGTTGTTTAAATACATATTATTGGTTTATTCTTATTATTCACTCAATATTCCCATGGACCCGTGTCTTTCCCCAATTTCATGAAAATCTTGAATTGATATAATGAGTTGTGAAGATGATTAACATGTGGATTGACTACAATTATTTTATGTAACTTCTTCCTGAATTAACTTTGTTTATGTATTGATTATGTATTCATGGTAGTGGAAGTATGAAGGTTCTTTAAAGGGTAAAATAGGTATGTTCATTGGTTCTTCTTGGATTCAATTACGCAGTATGAGTTATATAGATATGTAATGCTCCTATGTCTAATGTGTGATTGTGATGTCAATGCTACGTATTCCTCATTCTTAACCCTAACACACATGAATTAGCAATAAAGTATGTATGCATGTTATGATACGATTATTATATGATTGAGAGGAGTTCTCAAGATTATAGTAAAGCGTTAAGTGAAAGAATTACTCACTTGTATGGGGTTTCTAAAGTTAAAGGATTGTTTTCATTAATGATGACCTATGAGCTAATATGATGAGATGTTTACATAGGGGTTTAGTAATATAATATTATTACTAAAAGGAGTAGATGCTTAGCACCAAAATGGCATGTAAATGAGATAGAGCTCTAACGTTCGAGAAATCCGTTCTCCCACATGGGTTTCTTAACGTCTGGAGTCTAAATTCCCAATGTATGTGTTGTCTCATAAGATGCAAACCTCCACATCTAGAAAGTAAAGGTTTCTAGTAGTCATCTCCTTTACCCTTAACTATGTGCTCACATAGGACTATAGCTTAGTGGATCCACTTAGATAGATATCTATGATTGGTTACACCGTAGGTAAGTGTTAACCCTCTCTTTTCTGTGTATGAGCTGAACACCAGATTTCATGTACATCACATGATCTTATGTTGTTTATGGTACTTATTTCCCTAAAATAAAAAGTAAATTAACAATTTAAGTATGTGAACTCCTATTAGGGTTGTCTTAAAGGTTACTACATAGTGCTAGGGAGGGTATGGTATTGCTCTTACACATTGAACATGTGGGATCCTAAGGGATAATCTTAGTAATGTTCATGTATGATTTAGTTGACTATATGGCTATGTGTAAAGATATATAAATGAACGTTTGAACAAGTCATGCTATGATGAAATGTGAAGTTGTGATGTATGTATCAAAATGGGTGGCTCAATGCGATAGTTAGCTTTGGGTAGGGTTATGGGGTTCTATTCTTGGAATTGCACAGTTATTGTTTGAATTGCTTATATGATTGAGTTGACATATGATGTTCCATTTATGTGCATATTGAGTTATTTGACACTACACATGTTTTTGACTAAATTGTTCCTTTTCTCATACATTGATGATTTTATTTATAGGAACCATACTTAGTACATGTGGTTTGTACTAATCCATATTTTTCCCTTTTCCCCAAACATTATGGGTTCCATGTTGAAGAAATTCTAAACCACTCAAGAAGACATGGACTTTCCTCATGTTTTGGTAGGTTCTCTAAGTACGAGGATGGTTTCTTTTGATCTACCTTAGTATTAGTTTTATTATAGTTGATATACCGTGTTTTCACAGTATTGTTAATGCTTATTCCTTAAGTTTAGTGTGTCAAAAAGCCTTTTTGTTTTAATTTTTATGTAAGTTTCACTTTATTTGCAGGAAATCTGTCTAAAAGATGAATGCGGAAGTTTTTTGAGCAAGAAATGCAGAAAAGTACCACCTACGGAGCTTGTGACGGTCAGTCGTGCCTGTGACGGTCCATAGGTGGCATCATAGTGCAGCTGGTGGAGGAAGATGGGGAAGTCTGACCAAGTGTGGGGTAACGGAGTGCGTGACGGACCGTCGTAGCCATGACGGTCCGTCCTACTGGTTCTTCATGATGATCAGAGAAGTAGTCCCAGTACCTAAATTCCAAGAAATCAAGTTTTATGGAACGGACACCCCCGATGTACCGTTGTGCCTGTGACGATCCATCATACCTGCCGTCGAGGGTAATGAAGAGAGCAGCAGAAGAAATTGCACAAGTATGGGACGACGGAGTCCATGACGGCCCATCGTGACCACTACGATCCGTCGCGAGGTCTGTCGACCCAGCCGTGTTTTGACAGATTTCCAGCAAATAGAGTCCTTATTTAATTAGGTTTTTATTTTTTATAAATAGTTTGAAAAACCTCATTTTTGGGGTTAGACTTTTTGGTAGTTATATTTTCATATAGTTAGACTCTTGATTATTCGAGCTTCTTTTGTGGATTAGACTTTGTGATTATTATTACACTTTTAGAGAATCTTTAGTCTTCAATTAATTTCAATAATTGATTGTTGGTGATTTTTGTTGATTAATCAAGTGAACTTCTGGATTTTATTCTTTCTCATTGAAGTAAGTGCATGAATTCTTATATTACATATTAAATATTGTGATTATGACTATGGGTAACTAAACTCCATAACTAGGGTTGTGGGAACCATAAGCGAATAATGGGGTAAAACTTAACAAAAATAAACAATTCTTGAATAGTGTCTTGCATTTATTGATAATTCTTACGCTTAGAAGTCTTTTTAACGGATGGCCAACGTTCGAAATCACCTTAATGCTACTTGCCGGACAAAGGAGGTAGATAATAGGAAAAGAATTATCAACATAGATTTAGTGTATAGTATCTAATAGTCTAGTATTGATTGAAACGAGGTAATAACTTATTCAAATATCAAATATGATGCTTAATATGAGGTAAAGGTAAGGGTTAGTATAGCAACAAACGTAGCCATACCAAGGTGCGGAGAGAAATTTTCTAGATGCCAGACCAAGAATTTAGAAATACATAACTTATCAATTTGCATGCAAGATACTAGGAAAGAATTGTTATAGTTATAATTATCAAGTTAGAAACCTGTGCGGAACACGTAAACCCTACTTACTTTTATTAATTGATTAAACTCCAACATTTGAAATTGTTAGTTGTCTCCTTTAATATAGATACTTAATTTCATTCATTTAGAAGTAACCCCCCCCCCTTTTATTGTCTTTGTTTTCCAAAGAAATAATTGACTAAATAGTAATAATAATATATTGGAGTTAAGTCTGAACTATTTTCCTCGTGGAACGATCCCAACCTCATTAGTTGGGTTCTTTACTTGATTTGGCCGCTTTACTTCTTATTTGAGAAGTAAGCTTGAGCGTATCTAATTTTGGCGCCGCTGCCGGGGAAAGTAGATTTTAGATTAATTTAAAATTATTACTATTGTTTAGTCAATATTTTCTTGATTTTACTTTGTTTTATTGTTTTTGATTTTTTCAGAACCATCTTTCTTGTATGCCAAATACACAGAGAGGAAGAGAACCCTTGTTTCCCTACGATCACGAATTAGAGTGTACACTACGCAACATGAATCAAAACTTGGAAATTAATTATTATGGTCCAAACAAGAACATCCCAGCTCTGGTTGATGTTCATGGTCAGTTGCTACCCAATGCTCCGGGTTAAAACCAACAGAGAGGAAAAATCCTGCTCCACGGCTCCAAGAATACTACAGAGGCTATGACAATATAACAGACTCTGATGGGCCACTTGTCTTGCCCCCTCTACCACCAGGCCACGCCTTTGTGGTATATAGTAGCCTGATGCAAATGCTCACTGCCAAAGGTTTGGTTTCAGGGCTACCTTCTGAGGATCCACATGCCTATATAGCTAAAGTAAGGGGAGTGTGTAAAAGTTGTGTAGGGAGGCCTGAATTGGACTTGGATGTAATAGGGCTAAGAGTGTTTCCTATCTCACTGATGGGAGAGGCTGCTATTTGGTTCACTGAGCTCCCTTACAACCTTATTTTCACTTGTATCCAACTAAGGGACGTTTTCTTAGCACGCTACTACCCTGTCTCCAAGAAACTAAACAACAAATACAAAGTGAACAACTTTGTGGCACTACCAGGAGAGTTAGTTAGTAGTTCTTGGGATAGATTCACCTCGTTTTTTAGAAGTGTCCCCAATCACCGCATAGATGATGAGTCACTGAAGGAATACTTCTATCGGGGACAGGATGATAGTAATAAAGCGGTGTTGGATACTATAGTGGGTTGTTCTTATGGGGAGTGTCCTTATGCTGAGATTGCTCAAAAGTTAGAGAAAATCTCCCGAAACAATAAAGCTTGGAGTACTAGAAAGTCAGATACTGGGAGAAACACCTTCACAGTGCAATCCACTTACAACCCAACCACTGATGAGATTCGTGAAGAGATGGCTTAGATGAGAACTGAGTTTGGGTTTGTATTAAAACGTATCACAGGGGTGCAGAAAAGATAAATGCACTTAACTATTTGTCTAAACCACCACCACCAAATGATGAATGCAGACAGGGGGTTTCGACTAAGTGCCCAAGGCTCAAATCAAGATAATTGGCGCCAAGGTCAAGGGAACCAAGGTCGGATCTATGGTAACTATAACCGTGAGAGTCATTATTTCCGCAATGGAAACTACAACCGCGACAACAAATTCAACAGGGGTAACTATGGTAACAGAAATGATAGGAATGGGCCTTATGTCCCTCCTCAAAATTTTGAAGTTACTCCTACGAATGGTGGAGATAGTATGGCGCGAGTTGAGGATATGTTGTAAAAAATGATGAGGAGGCTCGATGCTAATTATGAGCACATTAAAGAGTTAAGGAGTGATTTAGTGGGTATTGGGCAGAAAGTCGATACACATGCAATATCGATTAAGCAGATTGAGTTGCAAATGGCCCAATTATCTGCAACTGTGAACACATGGCAACCGGGCACTCTTCCTAGCAACACTGTTCAAAATTTGAAAAATGATGCACACTGTATAGCAATCATTACTCGGGGTGGTAAGCAAACCATTGATCGATCTATACCGTCTAATGAGAAAACAATGAGAAAGAATAATGACAAGGTGGAAGATGGTAATGGTGAAGCAAAAGATAGAACTAGAAAAGATGCAGAAGTCTCTATAAAGGTAATTCCCATGCCTAGACCACCACCCCCCTTTCCTCAGAGATTAGTGAAAAAGACCGAGGATGGTAAATATCGGCGTTTTATAACAATGTTAAAGAAACTTTCTATGAATGTCTCTTTGGTAGAAGCTCTAGAACAAATGCTCAATTATGCCAAATTTATGAAAGATTTGGTTACAAAGAAAAGATCGGTCACTTTCGAGGATGATGATACAATGGAGCATTGTAGTGCTATTGCTACAAGATCTCTATACAAATGAAAGAGATCCTGGTGCGTTCACTATTCCTTGTACAGTCGGGTCATTACATTTTACGAAAGCATTATGTCATCTGGGGGAAAGCATAAATCTCATGCCCCTCTCGATTTATAAAAAGTTGGGTTTAGGTGACCCAAAGCCCACTGCGATGCGGCAACTGATGGTTGATCGAACAGTGAAAAGGCCTATAGGGATATTCCACGATGTGCTAGTAAAAGTGGAGTTGTTCATATTTCTGACAGATTTTGTTATTCTTGACTGTGAGGTCGATTTTGAAGTGCCTATTATTCTTGGGAGGCCATTCCTTGCTACGGGTAGAGCCTTAGTTTGTATGGAAAAGGGGCAGATGAAATTTCAGTTGTACAATAAAGAAGCGACCTTCAACATTAGTAGGTCCATGAGGCTGAGTGGTGAGCTCCAATCGGTATCTGCTATATCCTACAAAGAAAAGATAAAGAAGGATAATGACATAAAAAGTGAAAACAAGAGTTTATGGTTGGGGATTTCATGCTTTTAGACAATTCTAGGTTGCGTTGGCTTCCTAGCAAGCTCAAGTCCAAATGGACTGGCCCTTACTTGATTACCCAATTATCCCCTCATTGAGTAGTTAAGTTAGAAACCAAGGAGGGAGTGTGGTTTAAGGTGAATGGAGAACAAATAAAATCCTATTTTGGGCATACTGAATCGGCAAATGAAGTGATCGAGTCGTACCATCTTGATGAAGGCTGAGTAATCAAGCGTCCTCAGTCGTGCCACGACGTTAAATCAGGCGCTTGTTGGGAGGCAACCCAATACTTATAGTTTTTCTTTTTAGTAATGGTAGCATTTTCTACTAATGGGTTTTAAATTTGCAGGCACATCACTAGGAAATTCTGTAGAAAATCACTCTGCAACAGTCACTGACGGACCCATCGACGGCCCGTCACTCAAGCGACAAACCGTCGCATGAATCTGTCGTGCCAGGTACTATCTATTATGGCACCAAAACAAGAACAAGTCTACGCACATGGGCGATCGAATTCTGTCGCTCCGTCTACCCGCCTGGTCATTGGCTCTGATAATGAGCATGACCTCGAGTATGTGCTCCCAGGCACTTCCAGCCCATACCGAGTTGCACGTGCTGCCAGAGCCACACCCTAAAAGGTGGCGTCGGCGTAGTCACTGCCTCCTAGTCTATTGAGGAGCGCACACTGAACGACACACCTTCTGGGTTAGCTACTCATGAAGAAGGAGCGTCGTGAGATGGAGGCTGCGAGGAGAGTCTCTCTTGCTGATGAGGAGGCACGTCGGATAAGGGTCGTAGAGACAGCTGCTGGAGCATCTAGCTCCAGAAATGTGGAGCTAGGAGGATACACTGCTGATAGTGTTGTTGATGCTGAGGACACTACTGAGGGTGTCCAGATAACAGAGGTAGTCAGTTCCGGGGAACCGTACCCACCAGCTTGCTGATCGTCGGCGCTTTGCGCCCTAGGTTTACTTCACTACCACTCTTGTATTTCAATTTTTTTATGCATTGGGGACAATTGCAGGTCTTTTTGTTGGGGGTGGAGTAAATAGAAAGTAAGTGCTAGGGTGAACTAGCCCAATTCACTATCCTCTTTTTGGGTTTTTTTTCCTGTGTTCTTTTCCTTAAGATACTGATTATTTTTACTGTTGAACCGGCATGTCTATATCTTGTGTACATAGTTTAATTCTTAAGTATGATGGCTAAAATTATATCCTGATGAAATGAAAATGATGCATGACTAGGCATAGTAATTGATAAATGTGTTTCTCTAAGCATGACATAGAGGTACACCACTGCATGACCCTAAGTCTAGAATTCGAACAAGGTGTCTGATAATCTAGTAGAGTATGAGATGTCAAGTGAGTGTGAGGAAGATTTGAATAGTCCGCTATTTGTACTGAGCTAGTACTTGCCTGGTTAGTCCTGCTAAAAGTAAGTTGTAATAGACAATTAGGAAAGGATCATAGGCCCTTGTTCAATATAGCTCATTTTTAGCCTAAATAAAAGAAAACCAAATGAAATTCATCCTTCTTTGATCCAAATGATTTGAGCTTAAACTAGACGTTTCTTTTTCACCCCAACTAATCTTTTCTGCGATTAATGTGTTGGCCCTGTTCCCTCCTTGGACATGTGCACCTCTGCTTATGCCAAAAGCATAAGTTGAGGGTGATTAATGCAGTAAACAACCCTTTTTATGGCCCTGACCCAACTTTCGGTATTGTGTACTTTGACTCATGGCAAAGTTATGAGTTGAGGGTGACTATTATGAGGAATTCTCTGAAAAGTGGGGTTGAAAGAACAAAGAGAGAGAAAGAACAAAAGTAAAGTGACTCAAGAATCAGTTGAAAGAAAAGTGAAATAAAAAAAATACAATAAATACAAGCAACAAAAGAAGAGAGTCAGTTACACAAATGAAGAAAGAAGGGAAAATAGCAGGGTGAAAGAATATGAGAAACTTGGACGAAATAAAATGATAAAAAGTGGTACAATTAGCCGATATGTCATGGAGGGCAAAAAGTCACTAAAGTATACCTAAATATACCCTACCTGACCCTGAGCCTATGTTACAAGCTAAGGAAGTCCTATCTTGATCCTAAGAGTTGTATAGCGAACTTAAAGCAGTGAAAACAAGGGCAAGCTTAAGGCAATATGTATGAATGAGTGTGAATTTGTTTTGAGGGTGAGTGCTGAAAAGTAATCCTTATACTCAAACTGAAAATATTGTGTGAAAAATGAGGATTTTGTTTTCAAGTGAGGACACTAGTTGCAATACCAGAAATATTAGCACCTCAGTGAGAAATTGAAGAGGATAGATGTTAGTGCATGGTGAGTCTGTGTCATGGTTTGATTCCACATAATTCAAGCCTAATAGTGATAGCTTGCATAAATATGATGAGATTGATCGGGATTGATAGCCAAATGATTGTGAAAGATAAAACATGGATACTATTGTACAAAGATTTTGTATTGAGTCATAGTGCGTCGCTTGAGGACAAACAACTAATTTAAGTTGAGCGTGTTGATATACCATGGTTTCACGGTATTTCTAATGCTTTTTCCTTAAGTTTAGTGTGTCCAAAATCCTTTTTGTATTAATTTTTTTGTTAGTTCCTCTTAATTTGCAGGAAATATGTCTAAAAGATGAATGCGGAGGTTTTTTTAGCAAGAAATGCAAAAAAGTACCACCTGTGGAGTTTGTGACGGTCCGTCGTGCCCGTGACGATCCGTAGGTGGCATCGTAGTGCAGCTGGTGGAGGAAGATGGGGAAGTCTGACCAAGTGTGGGGTTACGCAGTGCGTGACGGACAAGTTGTAGCCATGACGGTCCGTCTTGCTGGTTCGTCATGAAGATCAGAGAAGTTAGTCCCAGTACCAAAATTCCAAGAGTTCAAGTGTTATGTAATGGAGACCCCCGACGGACTGTTGTTCCTATGACGATCTGTCATACCTGCCGTCGAGGGTAATGAAGAGAGCAGCAGAAGAAATTGCACAAGTATGGGACGACGGAGTCCATGAGGGCCCGTCGTGACCACAACGATCCGTCCGGAGGTCCGTCGACCCAGCAGCGTTTTGACAGATTTCCAGCAAGTACAGTCCTTATTTAATTATGTTTTTTTATAAATATTTCAAAAACCCCCATTTTTGGGGTTAGACTTTTTGGTAGTTAGATTTTCATATAGTTAGACTCTTGATTATTTGAGCTTCTTTTGTGGATTAGACTTTGTGATTATTATTACACTTTTAGAGAATCTTTAGTCTTCAATTAATTTCAGTAATTGATTGTTGGTGATTTTTGTTGATTAATCAAGTGAACTTCTGGATTTTGTTCTTTCTCATTGAAGTAAGTGCATGAATTCGTATATTACATATTTGAATATTGTGATTATGACTATGGGTAACTAAACTTCATAGCTAGGATTGTGGGAACCATAAGCGAATAATGAGGTAAAACTTACCTAAAATAACAATTCAAGAATAGTTTCTTGCAAGTATTGATAATTCTTTCGCTTAGAAGTCTTTTTAACGGATGGCCAACGTTCGAACTCAACTTAATGCTACTTGCCGGACCAAGGAGGTAGATAATAGGAAAAGAATTATCTACATAGATTTAGTGTATTCTATGTAGGCTAGTATTGATTAGTTAGAGGTAATAACTTAGTCAAATATCGAATATGATGCTTAATATGAGGTAAAGGTAAGGGTTAGTATAGCAACAAACGTAGCCGGACCAAGGTGCGGAGTGAAATTTTCTAGATGCCGGACCAAGGATTTAGAAATACATAACTTATCACTTTGCATACAAGATACTAGGAAAGAATTGATATAGTTAGAATTATCAAGTTAGAAACCTGTAGGGAACACGTAAACCCTAGTTACTTTTATTAATTGATTAAACTCCAACATTTGAAATTGTTAGTTGTCTCCTTTAATTTAGATACTTATTTTCATTCATTTAGAAGTAAAAACCCCTATTTCATTGTATTTGTTTTCCAAAGAAATAATAGACTAAATAGTAGTAATAATAGATTAAAGTAAAGTCTGAACTATATTCATCGTGGGAACGATCCCAACCTCATTAGTTGGGTTATTAACTTGACACAACTGCTTTACTTCTTATTTGAGAAGTAAGTTTGAGCCTATCAATAGTATAAAGACATTCGTTTCCTTCCTATTGTTGAAGAGATTGTTGTAAGCCCTATGTGGCAATATGAGAAAATGTGTTAGACTAAATTCCTATGTTATTGAATATGTTGTCTAAATGAGAAGCCTAAGTAAGCTTCATATAAGAGGAAAATCCACAAGGGTTCATAGATGAAGTATACAAGGTGGTGGATGCCATTGGTGTGAATTCTCAAGAAAAGGTGGAACTAGCCACCTATCAACTCAAACATGTGGCTCAAGTATAGTATAAACAATGGAAGGATGAGGCCGGTTAGGGATGGCCGGATCACTTGGGGAGCTTCCAAGATGACTTTCCTCTATAGGTTATTTACTTTGGAACTAAGGGAGAAAAAGATGGAATAATTCATAAATATTTTCCAAGGGAATATGAGTGTGAATTAGTATAGCCTCAAAGTCATTTAACTCTTAAAGTATGCTCCTACTATAGTAGCGGATTCTAGGGCTAAGATGAACAATTTATTTGTGGGGGTGTCTTCCCTTGTGGTTATTAAGTGTAAGTAGGCTATGCTGATTCCTACCATGGACATCTCTCATATCATTGTTCATGCTGAGCAAATTAAGGAACAAAATCTTAAGCAAGTTGGTAGGGATTTGAAGAAAACAAAAGTCGAAGATGGAAATCCTTCCAAGACTTGATTTGAAGTGCATGATAAGGCAAGGTTCAAGAAGAAATTTTCCAACCAAGGCCCTTTAAAAACTCCAAGGGTAAACAAAGGTAAAGGTTATATGGATAAGTATTAAGAAGGTAGAGGTACTGGTCCCTATGTTGAGAAGTCTACTTGTGCTAAGTGTGGTAATAAACATGAAGGCAGATGTCAAATTTGCATAGATAATTGCAATAATTGTGGTAAGAGTGGTCACATGAAGTGATGTTTCCCTATGATGAAATCTCAAGGAAGGGAAAATACTTAAGCACAAGCTAGTGCTCCTAATCCAGAATCTCCGAAGAAGAATCGCTTCTATGATCTTCGCTCTCGAGATGATCAATAGGATTCACTCAATGTTGTCACCGTTGGGTTACAAGTGTATTATATAAATGTGTATGATGTATAAGATCCTAATGCCACTTTATCTTTTGTAACTACCTTAGTAGTAATAAAGTTTGATGTATTACCCAATGTTCTAAGTAAACCTTTTTTGGTTGTTTCCTCGGTGGGTTAATCAGTTATTGCAAAAATAGTCTATTGGAATTGTCTCATAATGTTTCCCAATAGAATGACTTCAATTTATTTCGTAGAACTTGATATGATTTATTTCAATGTAATTTTTGGGATGGATTGGTTGCATGCTTGTTTGCTTCCATAGATTGTAGAATAAATGTAGTTAAGTTCAATTTCCCAAATGAACCCGTCGTATAATGGAAGGGGGGAAACTCGATCATAGAGGTCATACATTTCGTGTCTACAGGCGCATAAAATGATTTCTAAGGGGTGTCTATACAATGTAGTAAGGTTCATAGATCTAGACTCTGAAGTCCCTCTAATTGAGTCGGTCCCCGTTGTGAGGGAATATATGGAATTCTTCCCCGATGTGTTACCTGGATTTCCTCCCAAACGGGAATTTTTTTTAGTTTTTGACTTATTGCGAGATACAAAACCTATCTCAATCCCACGTTATCGGATGTCCCTGGCCAAATTAAAGGAACTAAAGCTTCAACTTAAGGATTTACTAGACAAAGGCTTCATTCAACCTAGTATTTCTCCATGGGGCTCTCCGATATTGTTTGTGAAAAAAAAGGATGGTTCCCTTACAATTTACATTCATAACCTCCAACAAATATTGCCACCATAAAGATGAAGTATCATCTCCCTAGGATTGACGATTGGTTTGATCAACTCCAAGGGAAAAGATACTTTGGTAAGATTGATTTGAGGTCGGCAAATCACCAACTTAGGGTCAGGGGTGAAGACATTCCTAAAATGACTTTTCGAACTAGGTATGGTTACTATGAGTTCCTAGTCATGTTATTTGAATTAAAAAATGCCCCCACAACTTTCATGGACCTAATGATTTGGGTGTTTACAGAGTACCTTGATTCGTTTGTAATTGTCTTCATTGATGATATCTTTGTGTATTCTAAGAGTGAGGATAAACATATGGGCCATTTGAGTCCTATTTTTTAAATCCTAAAGGAACATCGACTTTTTGTTTAGTATAGTAAGTGTAAATTTTGGTTGAGATCAGTTGCTTTCCTTGGCCAAATTATTTCACTAGAGTGTATAGAGGTTTATCCAAGAAAGATGGAAGCGGTTAGAAATTGGCTTTGACCTCTAACTCCCACTGTAATAAAAAGTTTCTTGCGTTTAGATGGATAGTATATAAGGTTTGTCAATGAGTTTGCCTCTATTGAATTTCCTTTGACAACATTAACCCAAAAGAGATTAAGTATGGGTGGTGGGAGGCTTGCGAAAGAAGCGTCCAAGAGTTCATGGGAAGAACTACCCAACTCACGATCTTGAATTGGCGGCTGTGGTGATTGCCTTTAAAATATGGAAGCATTATCTGTGTGGGCTACATGTTGATGTATTTACCGACCATAAGAGTCTTCAATACATGTTTACTCAAAAGGATTTAAATCTCCGACAACGAAGATGATTCGAATTATGTAAGCATTACGACATGAGTGTTCTCCCCCAACTTGGTAAGGCCAACATGATTGTGTATGCTCTAAGTTGTATGAACATTGGTAGTGTGTTTCAAGAAGAAAAATCCACGTAAGACCTAGTGAAATATGTCCATGGGTTGGCTAAATTGGGTGTTCGGCTGGAAGATTCTCCAAATGGTGGCTTTTTATGGTCCATCATAACTCCGAATTATCTTTAGTGATTGAGGTGAAGTCTAAGCAACATCTTGATCCATTATTGATGGATTTAAAGGAATCGGTTCTTGGCAAGCTTAATGAGTCATTTTCCAAAGGGGAGGATGGTGTGCTTAGATACCAAGGTAGTTTGTGTGTGTCGTATGTTTATGATTTGAGAAATAGAATTTTGGAGGAAGCTCATGGTTCCTGAAATTCTATCCATCCGGGTGCCACAAAAATGTACCATCATCTTCAAGACATCTATTGGTGGGATGGTTTAATAAAGGACATAGCGGTGTTTGTGTTTAGGTGCCCTAATTGTCAACAAGTAAAGCCCGAGCAAGAAAAATTGGGTGGTTAGACTCAAGCAATAATTATTTTTTTTGAAATAGGAAGACATTAACATAAACTTCGTAGTGAGGTTGCCTCGGACACGAAGACAAAATGACTCAATGTGGGTTATTGTGGATAGGTTGAAGAAATCCGCAAACTTTATCCCCGTTAAGTCTACTTTTTTGGTAAAAGTGTATGTTAGAATATACATAAACAAAATTGTGAGTCTCCATCGGATAGAAGTGCAAAATTCACTTTGCGATTTCGGAGATCTTTCAAAAAAGGTTGGGTACTCAAGTGAAGCTTAACACCGCTTTTCATCCTCAAATGGATGGTCAAGTGGAACATACCATTCAAACCCTCGAAGATTTGTTAACATGTTGTTTGATTGATTTCGAAGGGAATTGGGACGATCACCTACTGTTGATTGAGTTCTCTTATAATAATAGTTACCATTCTAGTTTTCCATGTCTCCTTTTGAAGCACTCTATGGTAGGAGATGTAGGTTTCTATTAGGGTAGTTTGAAGTGCGCGATTCTTCACTCTTTGGTCCCAAAATTTTGTATGAAGCTTTGGAGAAAGTTGATGTGATAAGGGATAGATTGAAAGCGGCCTATAGTCGGCAAAAGTCTTATGCCGACAATACAAAAAGATCCCTTGAATTTTAAGTGGTTGATAAGGTGTACTTGAGGATCTCACCTATGAAAGGGTTGATTAGATTTACTAAGAAGGGGAAAGTTATTCCCTGGTATGTGGGTCCTTATAATATATTGCAACGGGTAGGAAAGGATTCATATCAGTTGAAGTTATCCCGTGAACTAGCTGCGGTTCACCCCGTATTTCACGTCTCCATACTTAATAAGTGTATTGGTGACCCTGCATCCATTCTCCGTATTGAAGGGTTGGGAGTGAATGAGGACCTCTCCTACAAAGAAGTTCCGCTGATAATCCTTGATCGACAAGTTAAGAAGTTAAGTAACAAAGAGGTGGTCTCAGTAAAATTTCTATGGAGAAACCACCTAGTTTAGGGAGCAACATGGGAGGCCGAGGCCGACATGAAATCCCGCTACACTCATCTTTTTCCTAATTGAGGTTAGTAATTTCTCTTTAAAATGAAGATAATGAATAATGTGAATTCAGCTTGTTTTTTAAGTATGTATATATGTCGGTAAATGTTTATATCAAAATGAGTTTTCATGAAAAGGCTTTTTGTGTTAATTTGAACTAATGTGAGACATATGTTTTGACTTATTGAAATTTTTAGTATTTTTATGTTGTCTTGATAAGAATATAATGGTAACACTTAAATGTCAATTTTGATCTCATGTTGATGTTGAAAAGGTAGTTCCCCATAATATGTTATAAAATGTTGAGATCTTATGTGTTGCGACATGAGTTTCTATGTGTAATGACGTGTTTCAATGTTGAATGGAGTTGAGTATTACTGTTATGAGTTGTGACTCATTATGATTTTATTTTGTTGTTGGTTGGGCAGATAGTATTGAGTCTATCCTTCCCCTACAAAATATTTTAGTGTCATTCGGAGACAAATGTTCCTAAAGGATGGGGGGTAAAGTTACACTCCGAAAGTCCATGACTTGATCTAGAGCCTCACATGATGAAATGAGACTTAAAACAATGTTTATAAGTCTAAATTAATGTATTGAAAAGTTTTAGAGTCAAAATGTCAAGAAACGTCCAAGACATCCGGAAACTAGTGCAATTGAACTAGAAAAACGTATGTAGGTTTCGTGAAGGGTTGGGTGTGTTGTATGAAGTTTCAAAATTTTAAAAATACTATAAATAGGTAAAATGAGGTATATAATATCAAAACTTCAAGGTCTGACCCCCCAAGGACCATCCTAGGGGTCCATGGAGAGGACCCAACTTTGGCCAACAAGCTGCCAAAAGGCAGCAGCCTATTGCACTAAGTGGGAACCAGTCCGCGTCTCGTACTTGGTGAACCCATGGACAAAAATCAAGTTCCATGACATGTACATTTAGCGGACTCCACTTTCTTGAAAATTAATTTTGGAAATCTTGCTGGAACAGCTCCGCGACGCGAACTTGTTTCTCGACAAAAATCTAAAATTTAGAATTAAAGTTTGATTTCAAGAAAAGGTCAACTTAAGTGAATGCTCTTTTGAATATTATATGGGAGGTTTATATATTGATTTTCATTCAGTTTTTCCTCACAATTTCCCAGAAATCAAATACCCAAATCAAAGCCTAAAAGCTCTCACTTTTTTCTACTTTCTCTTTCTAATCAACCTCCAATGAAGAAGCTTTGAAACTTGAAGAAGGAGACCAAATTCCCAAGTTTTCTACTAAAATTGGTGGCTAAAGTCTTGGTTAAGTTATGGTTTCTTTGACACTATTGTCATTCCTTTCCCCAAGAGGTCCTTTCAATGATATTTCTAAGCTTTCATATACCTTCATGTAGTAGAAGTATGAAGGTTCTTGAAAGGATAAAAGAGGTATACCCTATTAATACATTTGTAATAATCTATAGACATTCATTTCTTTCCTATTAATACATTTGTTATAGTCTATAGACATTCATTTCTTTCCTATTGTTTAAGAGATTGTTGTAAGCCCTATGTGGAAAATATGGATTTGGATAAGGTCTATTCCCGAATGTTCTACTTCATTTTAGATGGTTCAATGTGAGAGAAATTATTATACTAAATTCCTATGTATTGGTTATGTTGTCTAAATGAGAAGCCTAAGTATGCTTCATTGCGAGGAGTATAAGTAAACTTCATATATGACATGTGAGAGGTCTATGAACACCTCAATATATAAATAGGTTTTTTATTTTTGTTCATTTTAACCTATGATATTTTATTATGAATTCTAAGAGGCTTGTCTAAGACCTCTCCGATGATTAATACAAAGGTAACTTCTAAGGGGTGCTCCTTGGTCGTGACAACAAGCCGTTCAGGTGACAGAACTACAGGGAGAGAAAGGTGTGGACCACCAAAGGATATGGTTGCTACATATGTAGTGTAGCGCATGATCATGACAGGTGAGCTAAGAAGAAGAATCCCGTTCTATCTCACGCGATTTGATATAGAAGGTTATGCAAGAGTCAATACAAGATACAGACACACCACAACTAGGCATGGTGGGGACTATGCGAGGCTATATCCAAAAAAATGGAGAAACCACAACAATTAAGAATGGAGTATGTTGACATAACCGGTCAATCGATGACCAGCTCGTACCTTGGTAGACTTCGGGCCAAAGCTAACATCATGACCAAGATTGCGGCATCAAGGTTAGGGATTATTTACAATTTGAGCAACACCACTCTCAAGATGGTCAATTCTCCACCGACTCTAGTATGTGGAGTTTTTGAATGAGTGAGAATAACGTTAGGGAAGTAGAAACGTAAGCCAACTTTAGTGTTACTCTTTAAAATATCTTTTACATCCTTATTGGTCAAGAGTTCTTACAAATTTATCATATGATTATCGATACCAACCTCCACCAACTCATTTTCATGGAGAGGGAAGCTTTATGCATTGTATGTCTACTCAAGGTGCCAAAGAAAGAAGCACATGCTAACTGTCGACCATGCAAATCGTGAAGGGCCTAACTAAGGGAGAGCCAACATTCATATTCACAATTGGAAGTTCAAGAAAACACTGTGGTGTTAAGGATCCATTTCCACTTATCGTTAAGAAGGTTCTTAAAGAGAAGAAGGACGTGATGCCACACAAGCTGCAGGAGATGTTACCTCTGTTACACCAAAAAAATCCAATGACTTAAGCTAGCTCTTTGAGTTAAAGTTAATAACTTAAAAGTTTCAAAATTATTTTTCAATACCTAACCTAACATAACTTACTTAATTTGGGAGTGTTAGTGCATAAACATTAAGAAACAATCATGACGTCCGGAAACTAGTAAAAAAGATCTAGTGTGTCCTTAGGTCTTGTATGGGGTATGAAGAGTAATATGAGGGCTGAATCTTATTAAAATACTATTAATACATATTAATACGTGTGTAGGGTCAAAAAGTAAAGGTAAGACTCCAGAAGGACCACCCTAAGGGACCTTGAGTAGAACCCAAACAATTGACCCAAAAGCTGTCAAAAAACAGCACCTATTAACAAGCACCATTGACGGACTATCAATAAATTGACGGGGCGTCAATAGCTTCTGAAGGACAAAAATTAGAATATTGGATCTTGGATCCATTTAAAAATTCTCCGACACAAACCACTGACAGCCAGGATGGGGTGTAAATGGGTTGATGACCCATCAATGGTAGGGGCGGTTCTGGTATTTGCAAACATGTGCAAGACAAGGCCAAGACAAGGGTGGTTGGGTGAATTCCACCCTTTGCCATTCATATGAAGTGGCGGTTATAATTTGTTAGTGTAGGTATATTAAAGTGTTTTAAGTCATAAAACAAGTCTTATAGATTATAACCCCAAAACCCCAAAAGCTCTCACTTATCTCTAGATTCTCTCACTACACTAAGACTCTATTGAAGAAGAAGGTCGAATCTTCAAATAAAGCTCAATAAAAAGTCTTTAATCCTTAATGAATTACAAGGTATGATAACTCATCACTCTTTGGACTCCTTTCCCCAAGAGGATTCTTCAAATTGGTTTTCAATGTTCTTCCAAACTTGTAGATTTTACTCAATTTCGTGGGTCACTTTTAACCTTGAATTATTTGGTATATATTTGATTAATAGTGTTATATTTGTTAAAAATCCATTGAATGACTGGATAGTCCATAAAGTTGGTACACAAACAACCATCCATATTCACTAGGTTCACGAACCTTTTTGGATAAGAATGTATCTATTTATTTTGATACTTAATATGGTGACTTTTGGAGTGATTTTTCACTCTATAAATAGGATTGTTCATTCATTATTGTATGATAGACAAAATAGACTTAAATACATTTGAATAAGAAGGAAATTCCTCTTATTCTATCTATTGCTCTTTTCTTCTTCTCTTTATGATTATGTTCGTATGAGCTTGATTTTATAACATGTTATCAGCACGAGTCTCTAGCCCATTAAGATTGAGTTTTATTTTTTCTTTAAATCATGTTTTGGTTGATCTCGTTATGAGAATCAAGGTATTATATGCATAAAATCTTGATCTCTTTATGAGAATCAAGGTATTATATGCATAAAATCAGGTATGTATTTTCTAAAATATTTTTATGATTTAGAATACAATAGTATTCAATCACTAACAATTATCAGGAACCAAAGGCATATACAACTATTGGTTGAATATAACATGTTATACAAAACTTCTTAAACGGAAGAATGTATAAAATTTTAATAGCATGAGTTTGAATATTATTTTGATTTTTTTGAAAGACTCAAAGGATAAGTCATGTTGTACTTCGGTCTATTATACCGTTGGCTAAGGGTAACACGTTGTTTTCAAGTTTGGTTGCACCAAAAGGGTAAAACATCAAGTTAAAGTCCGGATGCACCGTAATGAAAAATATTTGAGGATAAGACGATAGATTCAAGTTCTATCGCACCAAAACGGTAAAAAAATCAATTAGAGTTTTGATGAACCATGATTGGGTTCAAGTCCCATAGAATTATGGTGTAACAAGCCTTATATGGCTAAGACATTGAGTTTGAGCCAATGCACCATAGCGATGATAAAATGATGACTAAGAAAAATAATATATTTTTGATGAAATGTCTCGAAATTCATCATATTGAATTTTCTCCATTCCTTGAAAAGGATGTGGTAGCAACATGTGATAACTCTTAAATCTGCCTGTTGACTTGCTCCATTCAATCATATGAATGTGGTAGCAGTGAATGATTAGTCTGAAAGATGACAAATAATTAATGATACGAATAAGGGCGTGGAGGGACAGAATTATAATAGTCATTATTGTGGTAATGATATATTGAATTTTCTCCATTCCTTGAAAAGAATGTGGTAGCAACATGTGATAACTCTGAAATCCGCCTGTTGACTTGCTCCATTCAATCATATGAATGTGGTAGCAGTGAATGATTAGTCTGAAAGATGACAAATAATTAATGATATAAATAAGGGCGTGGAGGGACAGAATTATAATAGTCATCATTGTGGTAATGATAAAAGGAAGAACACTATAAGTTCTTCAAATAGTCCTTCAAAATGTGAAGGCAATTTTTATTATCAAAATGGTACGAAAGGTCATTAGACTTGTGAATGTTGTCAATCCAATAATTTGACAAGTTTATAAATCCTCTATCATGATACAAGAAGATAAAGTGATGGTACACTTAATATTTCAAAGTGATGTTGAGGTGTGTCATGAAAATATGATGAATTTTAAAGCCACGAAAATGTGCTTATAATGCAAATTTATGAAGTACATATAAATAATTAGTTCATTCCTTGAAGAGAATGTGACTTGTGATGAGTATCGTGAATGCTCGACCATTCTATAAGAGAATGGGTCCAGATGTGATAAAATCATTATGGGTTGGATATATGTCACAACTCACCTCTATGGAAGGTTTGAGAAAAAAAATGATACATGTCACTTCTCATCTCTACGGGAGATTTGAGAGGAAATAAATTTTATTTGGTAGAAATGGCTAATTGTATTGTACGTTTTATACATCACTATGGTATGAACTACCGAAAGGGCAAAAGAAAGAAATAGTTCTTGCCTATAAGGGTTGTGGTCATTATTGTGTGGAAATACAAATTTGTCATTGGTTGTGTACCTATGGTACAACAAAAGTAAAGCAAGAAAGACGTCTTGCTCGTAATGATTTTGACCATGACAATAATAGTATAATTTCCTCCTTGAAGGAGATGTTCACCATAGAAATGGTGTCAATGCAATATGTGATAGTACACAAAATTAATTGCAAGCTCTAACGAGTTGTGCTATTATCAGAGGAATAATATTGCGGTTGTAGTAAGTCTCAAAAGAAACTTTTTAAGTTTCAGATGAATTGAAAATAAATATTGAGACTATAAATCACTACAACAGAAGAGGGTTATAAATGTTTATGTAAAAGATTACCCACTTTTCCTCTTGTTTTTTCCATACAAACATGTACATGTTGATGAAATCACATGTAAAAGTAAATTATAAGTGTACTAAAATAAAGATCAGTTGGCATGACTGGTTGACATTCCGATTAAATGTGATGCAAACGTGATTGATAATTCAGGTGATTTATATGATGAAGAAATAAAGATTCTTCAAGAATTCTCTTGTGTTGCTTGTTCTCTTGATAAAATGATCATTGTACCAGCTAAGGTTGGGATATTAATCCCCTACAAATTTTGGAACACATAAAAGGGTGAATATGGGCCCGTTCACCTGTCATGTGGATCATTTGCAACTATATGATTGATGCATCTATGCGATGGTCACATGTATTTTGTTCTCAACTTACAAATTGGTTTTTGTAAGGTTGTTTGCTCGAATTGTTTAAATTAAGAGCACAGTTCCAAACTATGAAATTATATTGATAATGCTGGTTGATTTAGCAGAAATTGTATGCTCCAATTATAGCTAAATCATTGTTATGAGAACAAAACTCCCAAATAAGATTTGGTATGAGATAATTTAATTTAACATGTTACGACACATGTATGCATCAAACCAACAAGGTTTCCCCATTAAAATTTGTTCAGGGTCAGGAACCATATAATTTTTATCTGAAATGTTGAATGTGCGGTTATGATTTTAGTTGCTCCACCACGCACAAAGATGAACTTCCAAATAAGGTTTGAATGAATGTTAGATTTTCTAACATTAGGGGGAGAGATGATTGACAGCTGAAAATTATGTGTGAGGTTAATTATGAATTATCTAGATCCTCGTTAAATAAATATTTGAACTTAAAGTTCAAGGGATAATTCAGTTGCATAATGTTGCAAATCAGTTGCCAGATGAATGCACTGACTCTATGATATAATTCAGCTGCAAATGCTCCAATGTGAAGTCCTTGAAGGACAGAGTCTATGATACGCCGGAAGCGTAATAGACCAATCGATTCCAAATATAAAATTCCTTGAAGAAGGAAGGAGCAAATGATCAATATGGTCATGATAATGAGGCAAGTGCTATAAAGGAGCACATTGACATAACACTTCATAAAATCTAGAAAAAGGTTCAGGTACCTGAAATAATGAAAAATTAAGAGATCACGATAGGTTATGTCTTGTTGGAATCGATATCAAATAACCGTCAACTGTATCTTTGATATGAGGTAGCGCTCAATGATATAAATTGTGACGAGGATCTTGAATTCAATTCTGTCATATAGCGTGGACAGATAAATGGTTGGCCAAGTAAAATGCACAATTCAAGTATATTTTGTTTCACTTAGAAAAGTGACATTTTGGCCTGGTAGTCCATAAATCAAGGTATAATGTCAGTGGGGTACATATAAATTATTATGCGATAGTATAACCGTAAGATATCAAATACTGTTTGTGCCTTGGGGCATAAAGGTTTATTGCAAAAATCCTGACATTATTGGGGATGATTTTCTCCTTTGGTGGATGCAATGAGGTTTGTTTTGATCAGGCAACATATGAAAAACTTGAATGCATGTAATGAATAATTGTAATGTCTAGCTAGACAATGAAGGTCATATGAAAATCCTTGAAACAAACGAGGTGTCTGAAGCATATAAGTGTTTGAAAGAAACTTTTTCAATAAAGTTTCAAGAATTCTTATATGGATTGAAATAGTCAAGGAAGAAAAAGCGTACAAAATAATGACTCTAATTGTCCTTGTATTTTTATGAAAAGGTTTTGGTAAGACAAAATTTCGTCTTGACCTACAGATTGATAATTTGACAAATGAAATATTTGTCTGATAGTGCACATACACTGAAAAGTTTTGATGCAATTTTATATGGATAAATCACATTCATTGAGTACCCCAATGATTATGAGATCACTTGACATAAATGATGATTCAGTTTGATCTCAAAAGAAGGATGAAGAGTTTCTTGGTGATGAAACTCTATGTTGGTGAAATCAGGGCACTAGTGCATCTTACTAACAATATTTGACCAGATATTTGTTTTGTAGTAAATTTACTGGCAAGATTCAGTTTCTCCCCTATAAAAGGACATTGAAATGGTGTTTAAAACATGATTGAATATCCTCTAAGGACCATATTTATGGGTTTATTCTATCCCGAGGAATCCAAGACAAAATTGATTGGTTACGCAGATGTAAAATATTTATCTGATCCGCATAAAGATCTATCTCAAGCACGCTGTGTGTTTTTGCATGTGGCGGCACAATAATATCCTGGCGATCAATGAAGCAAATATTGCTATGCAGAAATAAAAGTCCTCCATGAAGCAAGTCGAAAGTGCGTCTAGTTGAGATAAATGACACACCATATTCAAGAAATGTTTGGTTTTTCTTTGAAAAAGAATATACCAACCACAATGTACGAAGATTGGAGACATCATCACAAGAAATTAAGTGATGTTTTAATCATAGGAAGTATAATACGCGTTGCACTCTTTTTCCCTTGACTTAGGTTTTTTCCCACTGGGTTTTCCTGGCAAGGTTTTTAATGAGACAACAAATAGTGCGTATCAAAAGATATGTGTACTCTTTTTCCTTCACTAGAATTTTTCCCCACATGGTTTTTTCTAGTAAGGTTTCAACGAGGCACATTATCTATAAACATCCAAGGGGGAGCGTTATAAATCCATTGAATGAGTGGATAGTCCATAAAGTTTGTACATAAACAACTATCCATATTCACTAGGTTCACGCATCTTTTTGGATAAGAATGTATCTATTTATTATGATACTTAATATGATGACTTTTGGAGTGATTTCTCACTCTATAAATAGGATTGTTCATTCACTATTGTATGATAGACAGATGAGACTTAAATACATTTGAATAAGAAGGAAATTCCTCTTCTTCTATCTATTGCTCTTGTCTTCTTCTCTTTATGATTATGTTTTTATGACCTTGATTTTATAACAATATGATGAATTTTTATGAATTATTTGATGTATTATCTTAGGTTTTTGACCTAATTCATTAAAGACCCATGAATGTCCCTCTTCTCTTAACCTTAACTCTTGAACTTATTTATGATTCGAGGTGATGTAATTGAGTATGTTCTTGTATAACTGACTATTATATAATGATGATAATTGATTTTAAGGATAAATATCATGAATTTGGGATGAATTCTAAAAAGGGTATCTTGGAGGCCATTGGTAAGAACTTCAAGGTCATGAACATGCTATTGTTATTTTGTTGGTTTATCTTTGGTAATGTTGGTTAATTGAAATATAAATGATAAAGTTTAGAATGTATTATCATGATATGAATATATGATTATATGTGTGATACTATGAGGGGTTGAAGGTAATTCCCATGATGGTTGTAATATGATGATAGGTGTAATATTATGAGGGGTTGAAGGTAATTCCCATGTACATCTTATGAATATATTATGACGTAATGTTCTCACATTATGTTGGGTTTGTGATAGAAAGGACTTTCTCATCCTAAACCTATGAACTATGAACATGTTATATGAGGGGTTAAACTCCTAATATATAAGTTATGAATTAAAGTTGACAAAGACTTACAAATACTTTAATAAGGGAATTCAGCTTAGCACCGAGTGAACTTGACAATGAGAGGTGTTCCTACACAAAGGAAGACAGGTTTACCCAATGTTCTCATGAGGTGCAAATTAAATTCTAATTAGCATAAAGACGGCTTCTAGTAACAACTTCCTAGTTCCTTTACTATGTCCCTCCATAAAAATCTTAGCTATTTGATCCACCTATATGCTATACGATGTTTATGTCTTACCTTCGCAAGTTGGACACCTTCTTTTTGGTGTGAGGGGATGACACCGAATTCCATGTAGCTCACATGGTTTATTTCGGTTATGACGATATTTGCCGAATGTTAAAATGACTGAATAAATGTATGAATATGAATACTAACTAAGACTAAATAAGAGGCGTCACTTAGTATAGGTAAAGGTAGGGGTCTTTACCTGTACATTGCTCAAGTAGACCTTGAGGGGAATTCAAGGGTGAGTTCTTTATATGTATAACCATACGAGTTTGAAAAGTATTTTTGGGAATGTCTTCATCCCTAACCCTAATTTGGTGATTTCCCGACCGCAAATCAATCTTACAAAAGTAGCTTGCCCCTTGGAGTTGATCAAACCAATCGTCAATCATAGGCAAAGGATACTTGTTCTTTATATTTATATGTTATGAATGAAATGCATGATGTTTGTCTCATATGATATGTCTGATGTTGGTCTAATATGATATATATGATGTTGATTTCACTCTATATACATGTTGTTGGTCTAAATTAGTATGCATTGTATTGACTACACTTTTTATGATGATGTATGAGGTAAAAAACAATGCTTTGGATCTCTTTGTTAGTTTACTTGGTTTATGTGGGATTATGGGGCTTCATATATATATATATATATATATATATATATATATATATATATATATATATATATATATATATATATATATATATATATATATATATATATATATATATATATATATATATATATATATATATCACAAGTAGACTTGGATTGTCTTTATGAATAAGGTCTTGTGAAGTATTAATAAAGTGGACTTTAAAATATGAAATGTTGACTATGGCTCTATTGTCATGTTACTCTTGAATATGTATATATCTTGTTGTGGTGATATGGATTTGTATATTGTTCTTGGAATATGCATGAAGGCTTGAAAGTGAATATAGCATGCTTATAACAAAATGTCCCTTTGTTCATGTTTTCAAATGTTTTACTTGGATGTGTTTCCATACATAGTACATGTTGTTTGTACTAACCCATTTCCGTTATATTTTCTACTTAAATGTAGGTTCAGGACATTGGAGTGATTCAAGGACATTTTCTCAAGAAGCTTGGATTGTTTCCCAAGTTGTTGAGTCCTCAAGTACGAGGACGAAACCCTATGATTCTAGCTTTAGTTTTTTGCTTATATTGAAAGACATTGTTCCACTTCTTCTATTTCAAGGAGTATGACATTTTAATTTTATAAGACTCTTAATGATGTAAGGGATAAGTCTCAATTTTCATACCCTAATATTTAGATTGCAATGTGAGACAAGTTTGTTTTCTATTTTGATATATGAAAATAAGTTGAACTTCTAATAAAAAATTTAAATTTTCCGATTTATTCTATATAATATGCAATGATGAATGCTAAGGTCTTGTCTAAGACCTCTTTGAGATCAACGACGCAGGTTACGACTAGAGTGTACTCTCGTTCTTAACAAATTTAGGATCATAGCATGAGTTTGAATAATATTAGGAATGATGTATTACAATACCACATCTATGTAGAGTCCTGTTCATAGATGTAAAGTGTACCACAGTTATGAATGAGAGGCTATGTGATGCTTAGAAAATTATCACTTTCGTTACTATTATAAAGTAATGCCTAAAGATTCTTATCTCTATGTGTAATTTTCTTCAAATCCTTTTCTAGTGTATATAGGATATGACTACAAGAAGGGCAGTCGCAAGGAGGGTTGAAGAGGAGGTTGCAAATGGGTGAGTTCCTCCACAAAACAACCAAGATTCTCCGGAATAGCAAGTTTCTATATGTGTCCAATCTACGATCAATCCTCCGGTCATGATGGATGGAGAAATAAGGGTAGATTTACTAACTTAACTTAAATCATGGCTACTTAAGCTCAAGCTGCTACTACTCAAGCTCAAGCTATGACTTACCAAGAAAATCGGGAAGTTACACCCCGTGTGAATCAAAATGCTAGTACCATGGCTTCATGTTCAAGGGACATCACTAGGATGAGGTAAATAAAGATCCTCCAGATTTTCTAGATGAGGTTTATAAGATCTTTTATTCTATGAGGGTGAGTTCAAATGAGAAGGCCGAACTAGTCGCTTATCAACTCAAGGATGTGCCTCAAACATGTTACACTCAATTGAAGGACAATAGGGCTTTGAGAGCGGATACCATAAGTTGGGAGATCTTTAGGAGTGCATTTCTAAATAGGTTCTTCCCAAGGAAAAAAGAGAAGCAAAGGTGGAAGAATTTATCAACCTTCATCAAAAAGGAATGAGTGTTCAACAATACTCTTTGAAATTCACTCAGTTTTCTAAATATGCCTCTTCTTTGGTGACTAATCCGAGCGATGAAATGATTCTCTTTGTGATGGGTGTGTCCGATTATATTTTTGAAGTGTTTCGTGCGGCAATGCTTCAAAATTACATGGAGTTATCACGTTTGATGGTTCATGCTCAACAAATTGAGGATAGTAGGGTTAAGAAGAAAAATATGGATGCCAAGAGGGAAAGGCCCTATGATAGAGGTACTTCTAAGGGTAAACATGAAATCTAAGACAAACCAAAGTTTAAGAAGAGATTCTCCAACCAAGTTCCTTATATTTTCTCAATATCCAACAAGGATAGGGTGTATAACCCTAAGCCTCAAGGAGGAAAGGGTAAAGGTTCACAACTTGAGAAACCTAATTGTGCCCAATGTGGCAAAAGGCATATGGGTAAATGTTTAGATGTATTAGATAATTGTTTTGGTTGTGGAAAGAGTGTCCATATGGTGAAAGACTGTCCTATGGACATGTCTCATGGAAGGGAGAGTAACCAAACACAAGAAAGTGGTATTAATAATGATGCTCCTATCACGACATGAATCTAGATCCCAGATGATACAGGCGTCGTTGACCTCTCAGAGGTCACAGACAAGCCTACATATGTCACCGTTAATTCATCTAGGTTAATTTTAGCAAAATTTGAACTTTTTGTTACATAACATTCATATAAGAAATTCTACTTAAACTCATAAACGTTCATAATCAACCATCTAATATTAAAATCATCAAATGAAAGAAATAGTTCCATATTGCATTAAGTGTAAACTTGCCAAAATGGCACCAACATAATGTCTGAAAGAAAATGAGAAGAAACACTAGTGGAACATACTCCCCTAACTCAAACCTATATCTAATCTAGAATATAATGGTAAGCGTCCTTGAAAGCATGAGGGCCTACTAAATCCGGATGAATGTTCCACGGCCGGATAGCTTCAGCGTCGTATCGTAAGCTCTAGCGACCGCCTGTGCCTGCACCTAAAAGTATAGAGTTGTATGAGATTAGTAGACACTTGTAATAAGTATGGGTATATGCAAGCACACACCAAGAACATGCATGATTAAGAAGAGCTCTCTCCTAACGATATGAATTATGGAAACTCAAGTCAGTGGACTTGCCAAATTTGGATTAGAAAAGTCAGAGGACTTGCCAAATTCAGATTAGGAAAGTCAGTGGACTTTCCAAATTTGGAGTATGATAGTCATGCCATGAGAGTAACATGCATCATCATACTTATCATTTTACAAGCAGCACATTACATATTGCACATATCATATGACGTAGTTCATATCATTCTTTCCTATGCCATGAGACTTTAGAATCATGGACTTGACATTAGAACTTCCCAAAATGAGGGCTCAACATATGGGACCTAAAATAGGGATCCTTCTTTAACAAACACAAAGTCTTCTTCATTCATTCATACGTACTTTATTTTTCATTCTTTCATATACTAGTGCAGCCACCCGTCATACCTAGGATGTAGTTTAAGACTCTCATCGGGTTTGTTGTGCAATGACCAAGAATAACCTAGTGTTATTGCATAAGTCTATGTCATCTCTTGATTATCCTATCCTAACACCTTTGGTATAGTCAAGACAGGAGTCGTAGTCAATCTAGTTTTAAATTCTGCAAAGCTTTTCTCACAATCATCAGACCATTGAAACTTGACTATCTTCTGAGTCAACCTAGTCAATTGTGAGAGACTATGGATGAAAATACTTCCACGAACCTTTCTGTAATAACTCGCTACACCTTAGAAACTTCTGATATCTGTAGCAGAGGTAGGCCTGGGCCATTTGTTTCACTACTTCTATCTTCTTTGAATCCACTCGGATCCTTTCGCTAGATACAATGTGACCAAGGAAAGCAACGGATTGCAACCAGAACTCATATTTTCTAAACTTAGCAAACAACTGGCAATCTTTGAGAGTCCGTAGAATAATTGTCAAATGACTCGCATGTTCTTCCTCATTCCTAGAGTAAATGAGGATATCATCCATAAAGATGATAACGAACAAGTACAAGTTCTCCGTGAACACTTTGATCATCAAATCAATGAAAGCTACAGGATCATTGGTTAGTCCAAAAGACATATACAAATTCATAATGACCATATTGAGTTCTTAATGTTATTTTTGGAATGTCAGTATCTCTGACTCTGAGTTGATGATAACCCGATCTAAGGTCTATTTTTGAGAAATGGCTAGCACCCTGAAGTTTTTCAAACAAGTCTCAATTCTGGGGATAGGATACGTATTCTTGATTGTGATCAATTTTGCATGAACACTTTGTCATCAAACCCTTATCTAGAAGGCCTTTCAACTGCTTTTTTAATTACTTAAGCTCTGCTGGATCCATTCTGTAAGGAGGAATATAAAAAGGCTAGGTATCTGAAAGGATATCAATTCCAAAGTTGACTTCCCTTTCTTGAGGAACTCCAGGAAGCTCTTCTAGAAACACTTCTGGAAACTCACTGACTAATGGAGCTGACACAGGAGTTGGGGTTTTAGAGCTAGAATCCTTAACCCTAACAATATGATAGAGATAACCCTTAGAGGTCATATTTCAGGCATTAAAGTAAGAAATGAATCGACCCATAGGCGCTAAGCTACTACCCTGCAATTATAAGATTGATTTGTCTAGAAACTGGAAAAAGAACAATTCTAGTTGTACAGTCGACTGAGGCATAACATGTATGTAACCAATCCATACCTAGAATGACATCGAACTCTACCATTTCTAACTCTATAATATTTGCTTATATGACTTTTTGAGAGACTCTGACAAGGCAATTTATGTATACCCGTCTAGCTATAACCAGTCAACGGCTGGAGCAGAGACTAAGAAAGTTTCTGAGAGAGTTTCTGGACTGACAGTGAATTGCACTGCTATGTAAGGAGTTACAAAAGAAAGAGTTGTCCATGGATCTAACAATGCATAAACATCAATGTCAAAGACTCGTAACGTACTAGTGACTACATCAGGAGAACATTTCTGATCATGGCGAGCCTAATGAGCTTACAAGTTCTAGCCCTGACCGCACCTGTACCAGATGAGTTATCCTGTGGAGTCGGGCAACTTGATGGTGCTGATGAAGCTATAGACTGAGCTCTACCATCTCCACCTCCTCGACCCTGTCTAGAAGGACAATCCCTCAACCTGGACCAGACTAACTGCACCCAAAGCATTCTTATTTTCTTGCGAGACACTCACCCAGATGGTTCTTACCACACTTAGGGAAAGTGGGGAAAATCTTAGTGCCTGAAACACTTTCATGAGACTTAGATACTGGTGATCTAATCTTCTGGTGATACCTCTTCTTGGAGGATGGAACACTAGTTGATGAAGGGGCTGGGGCTGGAGCTGAAAACTTCTACTGACTCTGTGAGCAATTTCGACCACCTGATTTCTGCGGAAAATATTCATAGTTCCCTGTCCTAGCCTTCTTATTCTCCTTGGATTATTCCCTAAGCTTATCACCCTCAACCTGTTGAGCATGAGTCATAAGCCTAACGATGTTCATATCTCCCAGTAACATAGCATTTCTGCAATCTGTTATCAAAAATCTGACACTCCATACAAGAACTTATACATCTGGGCCCTGGAGTCAGTAACCATGTGATTAGCGTACCTGGAGAGTTGCTTAAACTTGAGTCCATACTCTTGGACTTTCATGTTACACTGCCTTAAGTTCATGAAAATTCCTGGGCTTTTGCTTCTCTCATCTATATTGGGAAAAGCCTGTCCAGAAAGGTCTCAATAAAGCACTCTCAAGTAATAGGAGTTGCATTTGCACCCCTATTCTCCTTCCACTGAGTGTACCAGATATGAGCCACATCTTTCAGCTTGTATGATGCCAACTCAATCCGATCATTCTCAGTAACCTGCATCACCTCAAATATCTTCTGATTTGGGACTGGAGGGGCTGTGTTCGCATTCCTTGCATTCGCATTCTTGGCGTTCACATTCGTGGCGTTAGCTCTACGAGGTGGCATAATCTGAAACGTAGAACATCAAGTTAAAATGCAATTACATCATACCTTACGCACGATAATAGTAACAAGAAAGTGAAGTTTTTCTTAGAACACTTCATAGCCTTTCTCTCATTAGATGTGGTGTAATTCACATCCATGAAAACGACTCTATTTAGTGTGGCTTTTAGAACATCCGAAGTCACTTAAACCTATGGCTCTAATACAAAGTTTGTCACGCCCCGAGCTACCCCCGAGACGCGGACACGGGACCCAGGACCACAAGTGATCCCAAGCTAACCCTATCTACTTCAAAAAGGGTATAAGTCGCATGGGATAATTATGTATTCTCTTTTAATATAAATACATAAATTGACACCTCTTGAAACAACTTAAAGGTTTAATCTATTAGTAAGTGGCTTACAAACACTATATGAGATCGTGTGTTTAAGCCCTACTAGCTTTATTTATAATTTTTTTTTACTATAACCATTAACACCCCTTAATTAAAATTTTGCGTCCGCCACTAATCACGTCACTACTATCTCTCTCTCTATATATAAAAATAATAATTAAAAATTATAAAAATCTAAATGTACATTCTATATATTATAAAGAATATTATTCTAAGAATGACACTAATTTTTTTTTCTCAAATATTTGACATTTTGCAATTTATATTATATTTAACAAGCTTTACAAAAATTTCTTGATTATATTGTCCTAGTTAGCCATCTGTTTCGCAATTTTAAAAGATACTTTTAAAATGTATACATGTAAAGTACCCTCATCATGTCCCTCCCATTCTTCTTGTCGTATTTATTTTTATCAGAAAAATCTTCATACGATGTCATTACCACTTCTAAAGAGTCATTACTTTTCAGTTTTCATTTTGGCTTTTCTTTCAGTAACGAATATTTTTACATCAATATATACTACTCTCCCTCTCTCTCTCAACCTCAACGTCCATAGACACCATTTTTATATATACACAATATTTTTATATATACACAATATATAGGGAGGTGAAAATTTGAGTAATTGAATATAAAGATATTTTGAGATACTAAAAACAAATTCAATAATTAAACGAAGAAAAAATGCTAAAATAATATGAATGGAGTTCATATAAAGGTGTCACATAAATAAAAAAGATATATTATAGTGAAGGTGAAAAGCTGAATAATTAATTGTAAAGACTTTTTGAGATATTAAAAATAAATTTAATAATTAAATGAAGAAATAATGGTCAAAAAAATAAATATAAATGTATGTCAGATAGAGGTGTCACATAATATAGATATACAATTAAAATAGATGGATATCTAAATAGATATATGATGCAAATATTGAAATTTCATTCCTATAAAGATTACTCAAGTTATATCTAATCATGTTTGACCATGTATTTGTTCTAAAATATATTGACAATCATAGAATAAAAAGGTAAGGTGAATAATTTTCACTATGAAAAAATTGTGAATGATATGAAAATTTTCTTGCGGATTAATATGAATATTTGTAGGAAAATGAATTTTTTGGGAATTTTCATAGTAATCCTTAAGAAATCCCCATGTAATTCACACTAATTTGATAGTAATTATTTTTTAGAGAAAATACATAAAGTGACACCTGAAGTTATTCCGAAATTTCAAAAACACACCTAAACTATGCAACTGTCCTATTATCCCACTAAACAATCATGAACTGATATTATTACATCATTTTTTATCCACCTGACATGGAGAGTGTATGCACTCTCTTAAAGAGCGTAAACAAATAAAAAAATGAATACAATTTTATTTTTACAAGAATTTTACTATAAAATATATATTTTTATTTTTCTTATTATTTTAAATTTTTCTCCTTATTATTTTTTTTTCTTTTTCTTTCTTCCTTCTTATTCAAAAAATCATTGCCATCTTCATTATTTTATCACTTTCAATGTCACTTTTTACCACAACTTCATCTCTCTTTTATTCTACTATTAGTTTAACTCTCTTAAATTTTAAAATTATATCTAGACATTTTAATACATTTGAAACAATGTGATAAACCCATTTGATTTCAATATGATTAGTAGACATTATTTATTTTTTTATCCAATTTCTAATTAAACCTTTTTAATTTTCGGAGAATTCTTTTTTTTTCAAAATTATTGTTTCTAGTTTTGAATTTATATGGAAATGGGATAAATTAAATGATGATACCTTCAAAATTTTGATCTTTCTTAGAAAAATAATTAGTTTTGTTATCAATAAGTCATTAAAGTCTAAAAAATAGTATAATTTTGGAAAGTAAGAAATTTGGCCAAATAAGAAGAAGAAAAGAGAAAAAAATGGAGGGGCTCAACTTGATATGTGTGTTGGGTTAGGTGAGGATGAGAGGTGAAAAAGAAGAAATAAAGAAAAAATGGAGGGAGCTTGAAAATTAGGTGGAACATAAATTAAAAATTGAAATGAAATTAAAATAAAAATAATAAAACTAAAAAAAGTCAAAAAGTAAGAGAAAGAAATAAAGAAAAACTAAAATTGAAAAAAAAAATTAAAATTGAACTAACACGTGTCACAAAATGATTGATCTGTAATTACACTTGCCATTTAAAATCTGAAATTGATCCAAAAATTATATAATAATATATGTTCGAAATAGTTTAGGGGGTAATTAGATATTTGTATAGTTAAAGTGTTTTTTTGAAAATTTAAGACAACTTAATGTGTCACTTTATGTCTTTTCTCTTGTTTTTTATAGAAAGATCTTGTATTTTAAAGCTTCAGTACCATTGACCACAAAATATGGCATCATCACTTTCATTAAAATTGGCAGATTATTAGTTATTTTGTTGAAATCTATGATCTTCTTTTTTTCCAAGATTAAAGGAAATTATTATGATCGCACATCCACCGCACCCTCTAAATGTAAATTTGCCTTTAACTAATATTTTTTTATTTCAAATTATTTTTATTCACACTACATGTTTTCTACTATTAGAGAGCATCCGTAGTATTCTTCCTTGAAGATTACTAATTGTGCATAGAAAACAACTTTTCAACTACAGAAAGAAATAAAATAAAAAAGAGATATATACATACCAACAAAATTGTGTTTAATTTTCTTTCATCAAAAAAATACAATACTACTATTTGACATCCTACTTTAAAAAAAAGGAAGAATTTGAATACCAAAAGTTATACTACAATACTTACAATGACATAGGGTTACTTCGCACAAGTAATAAAAATTGCCTCCCATTTATACAGTTGGTCATTGTCAACATCCATCTTGCATTGTGCTTGAGGGAACATAAAATGAAACATAGGCAGCCAGTCACTAAGAGTAAGAGTTGAAGACCCACAAATTGAACATGCTAGAAAAAGTAATTAGTTCAGAATTTCATATATGACTTACAAAATATTTTACAATATTCCCAATAATGAAAAGCAATTACCTCATTAATGTTCATCCGAATTGAGTTCCTGAGATTTCAAAAACATAAAAACAGGGGTTAAGAAAAAAAAAACATAATAGAATAGAAAGTAGAAATTTACATATTAGAAGATTAAGAAAATCCCTCTTCAAATGATAGCATAATTTAATTAGAGTTACAAAGATGGTCTCCTTTTTTACCACATTTACATCAAATGTCACAAAAAATGAAAGAATATTATAGTATAGTTCCATGAAAAGAAGCACGTGTTAAGATATGGAGGTCTAAGATGCGGAATCGTGAAACGCTCTCTGATTGTCGGAGGGTAGCTTGCTTCAGCACTTCATTTAAGTATAGAGATTATAAGGGACATAATTTTTATGTCAAGTGACAACATTAAAAGGAGAGAAGTCGTGCTCCTACATCATGAACAGAGAGTAAGAAAGTGTTCCAAAGCATATGACCAAAAATTTGATGTTGAATACAAACATATACTGATCAACACTACTTACTTTCTTTTTGAGGAACAATCACAAATTCTACTTGATATGTGGGCAGACACTTGCATTTCTAACAAGACATACATCATCACCTGATCTACAAAACTTTGTAATAGATGTTGTGCTGAGTTGATATTTCATAAACATAATTGTCTATTCTCAAGGGAAATTCATTTTAGCAGATTTATAATTCATTATCTTAAGGAGATATGTTATGATATACTCAAGGCAGAATTTGAAGCCAATGCTTAGCAAAAATAAAACATAACAACAAAATATCAACTATATTTCAAACTCTATAAGATGGACATAGCGGCGACTATATATAGTAAATTTAAAAAACCAATTACATGTGAATTGCAAAATCACGTCAGAGATATGAGCTGCCATCCCCGCATATATTATACAAACCATCCATGAAATCAATTGGTGTTTTTGGGATCTCGACAGGCTTCTACCGTAGTTGAGTTGGTGTAGCAGATTGTTTGTTTGACTAGTTGGATTCACTCATTATGTTTTCACGTCCCAGCATTTTTGGTCTAAATGGTTCGTGTGTAACCGATGACTTAATATGATTGTAGACATTGACATTTTGTGGGATTCTACAAGATGCGTTTGATTCGAGTTGGCACTCTACAAATTGCATTCAACTTAAATTAGGAGTCTTGAAGGCTACACAACCCTAAAACCTAGTTTATGCCTATATAAATGGTACTAAATTCTCTTAAAAGGCATATCAGAAATTCCATAAAGAGATCAAGATCTCAAAACTCCGCAAATTGATTGATTATTCGTATAGAGAGGTCAAATCTTCCCTTCATCTCTTCTCTCCTAAATCAAACATGAAAATCTAAAGCTGCAAAGGTGGAAGAATGAGTACTTCAAGTCTCGACTTTGAGTTTCATCAAATCTACACTCTGACAAGTCTTGAAGTAGGAGGCATTTGTAGACATTGCAATTTTGTGGGACTCTACAAGATGCGTTCAATTCGAGTTGGGACTCTACAAATTATGTTCTACTCAAATTAGGATTCTTGCAGGCTACTCAATCCTTAACCCTAGTTTATGCCTATATCAAGAGTATTAAGTTCTCTTAAAAGACACCTTGGAAATTTCATACAGAGATCAAGATCTAGAATAATCTGCAAAAATGATGGATTATTCGTATACAGAAGTCAAATCTTAATCATCCTAGTTCGAGAAATACATCACTAACGGTCCTTGAATCATGGATAAATTATAGGACGGTAGAATCAAGGGAGGAACAAATTTGTACTCACAATCTTGATGAATAAAATAATGTTTCTTCATATTTTATTTGTACGATTTATATATTTTCTATATGTTTACCATTATTTAATTTGTTGTAAACAACGATCTAAACGAACTGCACAAACAAAAGATTCCCTCAGTACCATAACCAATCTATCGATCAATTACACCTCAATCCTAAATGATTTTTTTAATCAAATCCTCAATTTTCATCAACAAAAGAAAGGAAAAAATCCCATTTTAATTATTAAAAATGGAAGGCTGTTCATTTTTTGGAAAATGAAAGTCGTTATTGGCAAATTGAAGTTAGACAATCAACTTTCATTATAAAAAATATCGGCAAAGTAGCGAAAAAACTCAACAACAAATAAAGAAAAAAATGATGAAATTGACATCCAATCCTTACCTGGAGAATGAATTCTAGGAAGGTAGAGTGGAAATTAGTATGAGAAAAGCCGAGTCCACTTTGTGGGACTACACTTAATATGTTGTATTGTTGTCCTTTACGAATCACAAGTAAATGCCACAGAACACGATACCAAGTATACTTTCATAAAATTTTGATAAAAACTCTACATAGACGCCTTAACAATTTAAAAAATGACGAAGCAAGAAAATACCAAAGTCGACATTAATTGAAATTCATTCCACTATTTTACAGTAATGTAAAATGGATTTTAAACAAATTCAAAACGATGGAATTCAAGAAAATAGTCTATTTAAATTAGGAAAACTTACTTGAATGCATGCGTTTTAAACTGATTTTAGCAATATTTTTTATTTATTATTCCCTCTGTTTCAAAAAGGATGACTTAGTTTTACTTGGAACGGGGTTTAAGAAAAGAAAGAAGAATTTTTAATCCTGTGATTCTAAATTAAGGTTATGTCAAAAGTTCCACAATGGTCTTTAATCTTGTGGTCTTAATCATGTCACGTAGAAAGCTAAAGTTATAATACTGTCAAAAAAAGGAAATGGGCTATTCTTTTTCAAATAGACTAAAAAAGAAATAGGGCAATTCTTTTTTGAACGGAGGGAGTATCATTTATAGCAATACTATGTTAAATTTGCAATATGTATTAAAAGTGAATTAAGTATGCAATATATATATATATATATATATATATATATATATATATATATAAACCATTTTTAAAAATATATTATGTTTGTTTTGTAAGAAGTTGACATATTGTATTATAAGTGTATTAAAATGTATGATAAAAGCATTATCCATCAATATAATTTGTACCATATGTGAATAATAAATTGGTTTTTTATAATATGCATTAAAAGTGTATTATAAATGTATTGAAAGTGATAAAGTAAAAAAAATTATTGCTATAAATGATAAATATTTTTTATTTGTAGTATATTTATGTAAGTTTCCTTTAAAATTAAGTATCTAATAACAACATTTTAATTACTATATTTGAAGAAAATATCTAATATGTTGTTACTTACTATCAAATTGATGGAATGACCTGTAATTCAAGAGGTTAGAACTAATTTAGTTTCAAACAGCATTTAATAGGTTTAGGAGATGCCACTTTAGGTATAAATTAATGGAAAAAGGATCTGTATTACCACTTAAATTTGTCATTTAGAGCTGATATACCCCTTGTTATGAAAGCAGCTCATATATACCCTACTTATAAATAAATGGCTCACATAAATCCTTTTCCCTCTAACGGAAATGAAAAAAATAATTTTAATCTAATCTTTTATTAATTTTTTCTAAAACATATAATCCCATATGAGTAAATTTAATCCTCGTCAAACATATTTTTTTAGACTTTTTTTGTTTCAATGACTAATTTAGAATTATTATTTTGATAATCAAATTTATTTATGTTAATATTCTTGTAAAACTTATTGTAGATGACCAAATTTTTTTCTTTGAATACAAAAATCAAATTAGAATATAGACAAAAAGAAATAGTTTAATTTTTTTTCTATAAACTAAGGAAGGAAAGAAAGAAAAAAGAATAAGAAACTCAAATAATTATAATAAATGAAGTCGAAAATTAATTTATGTATGAAAAAAGTTAAAATATTCCTTGAACTTTGATAGAAGAATCATATATACCCCTAAATAATTTTTTAAAAAAAATTAAAAGTAAAAAATGTAAATTTAAAATAAATTTTTAAGCTTCCGTAAAGGGCATATATGACCTCATTTTGTAACGGCAGGGTATATGTGAGCAGTTTTATAACGATAAGGACATATATGAGCTACTTTATAACGAGCGATAAACAGCTCCAACTAACAAAGTTGAGGGTATATCAAACCCTTTTCCCTAAATTAATTAACTATTGACTTGTAGGCATATTTTTCTTCAATTGTCCCTTTTCCCTAAATTAATTAACTAATGACTTGTAGGCATATTTTTCATCAATTGTAAAACTTTGTGAAATTTTTATGTTAAAGACCATATGAGTTTTCACAATTCAATGGAAAAATTCATGGTTTAATTGTCCAGTTTGTGTTGGAAAGAGTTGGGATCACCAAAGTTCTCCATCGTTCTCAATTTTGAATTATTTTTTTATATCACGCTAAATAATTTATTCAACAATTATTTGGGTCTTTCATTTCGTAACTTTTCCTTCTACTATTTGTTTTTGCAATTTGTCTATGAAGTGCATTTAATAGGAAGTGAAGAAAAATTTTGGGGATAAAAACAAAATAAAAAGAAACTTTAAAATAAAATTAAATCATGAACAAGACAGAGATAACTATAATATTTTGGGGAAAAAAATAGCTAGTAGCCCCAAAAGTACCAAATTGAGAACAAAGCTTAGACGAAGCGAGGACATATGTTTGAAGATGAAGGTGTTGTTGTGTAATGACCTGTTTAGTCGTTTTGAGCAGTAGAGTTTATTCTGGTAATAACTGTCAGGGTTGACGGATCCCACGACGGACCGTCATGGGCACGATGGACCATCGAGGGGGTCTCGTTCCAAAACACTTAGATTCTGAAAATTTGGGTACTGAGATCGACTCTCTGAACTTCACGACGGAATGGCACGACGGACCGTCGTTGGCACGACGGACCGTCACAAATCTTTCCACAGAATTAACTCTCTGAACTTTGTGACGGACCTGCAGTACGGACCGTCACAGTCATGACGGACCGTCACAGGCTGCGTAACCCTGACTGGGTCGGATTTCTGTTAAAAGTTTTTAAGGGGCGTTTTGGACTATTCATGCTTATAATTATAAAGTTAGTGGGTTAATGTTAATAATTCAATTACTTGGGGGTTAAAGGAGATAACCTTGAAATAAATAGTGGGTTACTTTTATCATCTTTTATACTTAATTATATGACAATTAGGGTAAAAGAAAAAGGGTTTGAATAAGAAAAATAGAAAGAACAGAGAGAAGAGGGACGAACGAGCGAGAGAGAGAGAACGAAGAAGAACGCAGCTTTGGGAAAGTAGATTGCGTGATCACGATTCTTCGGTGGTGGTAGGTTATGGTTTATACTATCTCATAGTAAACTCTAAATAGCGATTGATATGTATTGGGTAGTATTGTAAAGTCTTCTATATGCTTAATTGTGTGGTTGCATGATGTGATTATATAATTGTGATGAATTAGCATGATGAGGATGTTGAATCTTAAACCTGTAAACTTCTCTGTTAATGATGATGCCTTGGTATAAAAGAAGGCTTGATGAACTAAAAGAATGAGGTTGATGGATCGGAGTGTCACGTTTTGACACCAGGATAGTAGTGGATCGGAGTGTCACGTTCCGACACCAGGATAGTAGAGGATCAGAGTGTCACGTTCCGACACCAGGATAGTAGGGGATCGGAGTGTCATGTTCCGACACCAGGATAGTAGGGGATCGGAGTGTCACGTTCCGACACAAGAAGAACAAAGAGAATGAATCTTGAATTATGCTAATATACTCACATTTTAAAAAAAAAACTATTTCCCAATGAGTATGGTGTGGAGGCTTGAGTCTTCATAGATGTGTTTGGTGTTGTTGCAAATGATTCTTATACCTGTTGCTATCACCTGTTAAGTATTTAGTTGGTTTTATGTTATTATTCTATATATATTGCTTTCTATTTTGAGTTGGCCGATGATACCTACTCAGTACTTGTGCCTTGTACTGACCCCTACTTGTAATTTTCTTCTTTATTATTTATGGAATGCAGCAAACGTGCCATCAACTTCAACTCGTCCTCAACTCTAGTCAGTCTTCATCACACCAGATTTCAGGGTGAGCTATTGCTTCTAGCTTGACTGGATCTTCTCCTTCATGTCTTGATGCCTTGAAGTTCTGGCATGGACTAGCTGTTTAACTTATTTTAGCTTCTTATATTTAGTAATTTGAGGATAGATGTTCTTGTGGTGATGACTTCCAGATTTTGAGAATAATAAGTATTGAGTTTTTAGAAGTTATTTAATCGATTTTAATTAATGAGTTTAAGTATTCCGCATTATATTCTGTTTATTATGTTGAAATGTTGGGGTTTAGATTGGTTGGTTCGCTCACATAGTAGAATAAGTGTGGGTGCCACTCGCGGCTCGTTTAGGGTCGTGACATGTTGGAATTGGTGAACGCAACTGCTCAATTCGCTAAAATTCAAACGAAAGAGGAGAGAGCAGAGCTTGGAGATGGAGATGTTCGTCGGAGCTGCACAAAGAAGGAGGAGTTAAGGTCCTAGCGGAAAAATGAATATGTGAACCATGAAATGTCAGAAATGCCCCCCGAATTCATTGCTATTTTCAGGAAAGTGCAATCATTGACGGAGAGGTGTGTGTTATTCTCTCTCCTTATATAATATAAATTGTATATATTGAGAGACATATGTTAATATGAAATATCATTTTTCTTTTAATTGAACTCCTTTCTTGCGCCCCAAATGATAATGATAAGATTCACCATTAAAAATGTAAAATGTTGGGTTTGTTCTAAGCATGGGTCATGCCCTTCTAGTGATATCATTTATGATAGGTTAGAATTTTAAAATTTTCAATACATTAATATTTATAATTATAGTATCAGCTAACGCACGAATACATATATCATGTTTTATTTGGAAAATATTTTATAAGTTTTTAGGACTTCTTTAGAGTCACCACTTAATTTTTAAGAAAGATTAAGAAAACCTTTGTTTTCAAAAGATTTAAATAGAAAATCGATTGAAAATCTTTAAAGGAGGTTCAGGGATTCATATTTATATTTTTGGGAAGGTTTTTACGGCACCTAAGAGAATTATCAAATTAATCAAACAATGACTTGATCAAATTTTCTTTGAAATATTTTCAATGTGTACCTTTTATCTAAGAGAATTATTTTAGCTCGCAAAATTATTTATAATTATTTTTTAAGTCTATTTAAAATCAATCGATTTGGTTTGAATCATTAAAACGAAATGGCGAAACTTTTTTAACCCTAAGACTAAAACAAATATTAACACACAAACAATAACGCGATGAAGTAAGTGTAACGACCTGTTTAGTCGTTTTGAGCAACAGAGATCATTTCTGGAAAAACTGGCTGGAACGACGAGTGTCACGACGGACCGTCGTGGTCACGACGGCCCGTCGAGGAGGTGTCGTTCCAGGACACTTAGAATTCTTCAAATTGGATATTAAAATCGACTCTCTGTAAATTGTGACGGACCTGCAGGACGTGCCGTCACATCCACGACGAACCGTCGTGAGTTTCCGTTGCAAAACACTTCAACTTTTGAGAATTTGGTACAAGAAACGAGTTTCTGACCGTCATGACGGAGGTGCAGGACGGACCGTCACAGGGGTGACGGGCCGTCACAGTTCACCTGAAGTTTGGGAGGCTGCGACAACCGGTGTGACGGACCGTCGCAGGCACGACGGCCCGTCACAGGTCACGCAGATCCCAGTCAGAATAGGATTTCTCCACACGTTTTAAGGGTCGTTTCGGACTATTCTTTCCTTAATTATAAAGATTGAGGGTTTATATTAATAACTCAAATCCTTGAGGGATAAAAGAGGTAATTTTGGGTTAATTAGTGGGGTTTTATTGTCCTCCTTTAGTCTTAATTATATTTTAATTAGGGTAAAAATAAGGAGGGTTTGAATAAAGAAAACAAAAGAGAAAGAACAGAAAGGGAGAGAGAGATCGATCGAGAGGCTGAAAAGGATATCAAAGCTTTGGATCTCTTGCTTGATCACTAGTCTTCGGTGGAGGTAGGTTATGGTTTATATTACGATATTCGTAGTGAACTCTTAATAGTGAATAATATGTGTTGATGATATTGTAAACCTGTCTATATGCTTATTGTATGCTTGCATGAATATGATTATGTGATTTTGATAAAACAAGAATGATGAAAACCATTGAATCCCAAATCTTGAAAGAATACTTTAATCTACAATATTAATGATGATGCCTTGGTATAAAAGAAGGCTTGGTGAATTAAAGTGATGGGATTGATGATGCCTTAGTATAGAGAAGGCTTGATGAACGGATAGAATGAATTAGTGGATCGGAGTGTCACGTTCCGACACATAGTATTAGTGGATCGGAGTGTCACGTTCCGACACATAGTATTAGTGGGACGGGTGTCACGAACCGACACGTAGATATAGGGGATCGGAGTGTCACGTACCGACACATATAGGGGATCGGAGTGTCACGTTCCGACACATATAGGGGATCGGAGTGTCACGTTCCGACACATATAGGGGATCGGAGTGTCACGTTCCGACACATATAGGGGATCGGAGTGTCACGTTCCGACACATAGTGGTAGGGGATCGGAGTGTCACGTACCGACACAAGAGGAAGAAAGATAATGAATCTCGAAAGACGATAATATACTCAACATAATGAACTTAATTCCCAAATGAGTATGGTATTGAGGCTTGAGACCTCATGGATGAACTTGATGGTATTATTGACGATTATAATACTTGTTGTTGCTACATGTTGAGTTTATAGTTGATTTATAATATTTCTTGATATATATTATCTTCTATTTTGAGTTAGCCGATGATATCTACTCAGTACGTGTGGTGGTACTGACCCCCTACTTTATTGTTTTCCTCTTTGTTATTTGTGTAATGCAGCAAACGTTCCGTCAACTTCAACTCCGCAGTAATTCAAGCCAGTCTTCGTCACACCGGATCTCAGGGTGAGCTAACGCTTCTAGCTTGGACTGGATCTTCTTCTTCAAGTCTTGATGCCTTGAACTTCCGGCATGGACTAGCTTTTTAGTTATTTTTGTTCTTAGACATTTTTAGTTTAGTAATTTGAGGATAGATGTTCTTGTGATGATGACTTCCAGATTTTGGGGATGATAATAATAGTTGAGTTGTTTTATTTATGAGTTTAAGTCTTCCGCATTATTTTCTGTTGATATTATATTGAAATGTTAAGGTTTAGATGGGTTGGTTCGCTCACATAGGAGGGTAAATGTGGGTGCCAGTCGCGTCCCCGATTTGGGTCGTGACAGACTTGGTATCAGAGCATTAGGTTCGTTGGTCTCATCACACAAGAACAGGTCTAGTAGAGTCTTAAGGAACGGTAGGGGGACGCCTTTACTTTTCTTTGAGAGGCTATAAGACTTTAGGAAAATTCCATTCTTTCATTCTTTCTTTCGTGCTACTACTTGAGTCCAATTGGTATCTAGGTGATACAAATTGGTATCTGACCATCTTTACTCTATTTCGCAGATGGTTAGAACTAGAGCAACGAACGCACCAGCAGCAACAACGGAAAGGTAGGAAACGACTGAGCCAGCCACTGGGGCTGTAGCTCGAGGAAGAACAGCGGCAAGAGGCCGTGGAAGAGGTCGTGGGAGGACGTCCTCTAGAGGGAGAGGACGAGCCCCTAGCCCATCTGATACTAGGGCAGTGACTCCTCCACCGACCGAGGAGGTAGTAAGAGAGGGTGAGGAAGGGGAAACTGAACAAGTGCAAAATGAGGAATTGCCACCCCAACCTACCCCAGAGATGATCAACCAGGTACTTGCTTATCTTAGCGGGTTATCCGATCAGGGACAGGCTCCTCCAGTGGTTTCTGCACCAACACCTCCGGTTTCAGAGATACGACATGCGGCTACTATGGCTCCCCGCATGGATGCATCATTGGGAATAGGCACATTCCCACGACTGAATACTGGGCCTATTATGACAAATGATCAGCATGAACTTTTCAGTAAGTTCTTGAAATTGAAACCTCCAGTCTTCAAGGGTGCAGAATCTGAAGATGCTTATGATTTTCTGGTTGATTGTCATGAGCTACTACACAAGATGGGGATAGTAGAGAGGTTTGGTGTCGAGTTCGTGAGCTATCAGTTCCAAGGGAACGCCAAAATGTGGTGGCGTTCACATGTTGAGTGTCAACCAACAGAGGCACCCCCTATGACTTGGGAATCATTCTCTACCCTGTTTATGGAGAAGTATATCCCAAGGACTTTGAGAGATAGAAAGAGGGATGAGTTCTTGAGTCTTGAACAGGGAAGGATGACGGTTAATGCCTATGAGGCTAAATTTCGCGCACTATCTAGATATGCCACCCAACTTTGTTTCAGTCCACAAGAACGGATTCGCCGTTTCGTGAAGGGGTTGAGGTCGGAGTTGCGGATTTCAGCCTTACAGGTAGCGGCAACGGCAACATCCTTCCAAGAGGTGGTAGACTTTGTGATAGAGGTGGAAGGAGTGAATCCAGATGACTTCACCACGACATCGACATCAAAGAGGTTTCGAAGGGGAGGTGAGTTTAATGGTTCCTACTCTAGAGGACAGAACTCCGGAGGTCACTCAGTTCGACCAATACAGTCTTCACTACAGACTGTAGTTGGGGGTCCACCTCAGAACGGTCAACACTACTCCGAGAGACCCATGCCCGATTCCAGAGAGTGCTATGGATGTGGGGAGATTGGACATATTAGGAGGAATTGTCCAAAACAGAGTTACAGAGCCCCACTAGCTAGAGGTAGGGGTGGTCATGGTAGAGGCCGTTTTTTTGGAGGACGTGGTGGTCGAGGTAATGGTGGTCACCAAAACGGCAGAGGTGATGGGCAAAACGGAGCCACTACTACACAACATGGTAGGGGCAACGGACAGACGAATGATAGGGCCCATTGTTATGCTTTCCCTGGGAGGTCTGAAGCGGAGGCGTCTGATGCTGTTATCACAGGTAATCTCTTGGTTTGTGATTGCATGGCATCTGTATTATTTGACCCTGGCTCTACGTTTTCATATGTATCTTCATCATTTGCTAATGGTCTAAATTTGCATTGTGAATTACTTGACATGCCTATTCGTGTTTCAACTCCGGTGGGTGAGTCTGTGATAGTCGAAAAGTGTATAGGTCTTGTTTGGTGAATTTTGTGGGGAGCAACACTTATGTAGATTTGGTTATTTTAGAAATGGGTGACTTTGATGTAATTCTGGGTATGACTTGGCTTTCTCCAAACTTTGCGATTTTGGATTGTAATGCTAAAACGGTAACGCTAGCCAAGCCTGGGGCAGATCCGTTAGTGTGGGAGGGTGACTACACTCCCAATCCGGTGCATATCATCTCCTTTATTCGTGCTCAGAAGATGGTTAGTAAGGGTTGTCTAGCTTTCTTGGCACATCTCAAGGATGACACTACCCAAGTACCTTCGATCGAGTCGGTTTCAGTAGTCTGTGAGTTTTTGGATGTGTTCCCTGCAGATCTTCCTGGTATGCCACCAGATAGGGATATTGACTTCTGTATCGATCTTGAACCGGGTACTCGCCCCATTTCTATACCCCCTTATAGAATGGCTCCCGCAGAGTTAAGAGAGTTAAAGGCACAACTTCAAGAGTTGTTGAGCAAAGGCTTCATTAGACCAAGTGCATCTCCTTGGGGTGCTCCGGTCTTGTTTGTAAAGAAGAAGGATGGGAGCTTTCGAATGTGCATAGATTACCGACAGTTGAACAAAGTAACTATTAAGAACAAGTACCCCATTCCTCGCATTGATGACTTGTTTGATCAGTTACAAGGTGCTTGTGTCTTCTCAAAAATAGACTTGAGATCCGGTTATCATCAATTGAAAATACGGGCAACGAATGTGCCAAAGACTGCTTTCCGCACTAGGTATGGGCACTACGAATTTGTGGTAATGTCGTTTGGTCTTACTAATGCCCCTGCTGCCTTCATGAGCTTGATGAACGGGATTTTCAAGCCATACTTGGACCTCTTTGTGATTGTGTTTATTGATGATATACTGATATACTCCAAGAGTAAGAAAGAACATGAAGAGCATTTGAGAATGGTGTTAGAGTTGTTAAGAAAGAAAAAGCTTTATGCGAAATTCTCCAAGTGTGAGTTTTGGCTAGATTCAGTGTCCTTCTTGGGGCACGTGGTTTCTAAGGATGGGGTGATGGTGGATCCATCCAAGATTGAGACAGTGAAGAATTGGGTAAGACCCACTAATGTGTCAGAAATACGGAGTTTTGTTGGGTTAGCTAGCTACTACCGCCGATTCGTCAAGGGATTCTCTTCTATTGCTTCCCAATTGACGAACTTGACTAAGCAAAACGTTCCATTTGTATGGTCGGATGAGTGTGAGGAAAGCTTTCAGAAACTCAAGACTTTGTTGACTACCGCGCCTATCCTCACCTTGCCGGTAGAGGGTAAAAACTTCATTGTTTATTGTGATGCATCCTATTCTGGGTTGGGTGCAGTGCTAATGCAAGAGAAGAATGTGATTGCTTATGCTTCGAGGCAATTAAAGGTGCATGAACGTAACTATCCGACCCATGATTTGGAGTTGGCCGCGGTAGTATTTGCACTAAAGCAATGGAGACATTACTTGTATGGGGTTAAGTGTGAAGTATACACGGACCATCGTAGCCTACAGTATGTATTCACTCAGAATGACTTGAACTTGATACAGAGGAGATGGATGGAACTACTGAAGGACTACGACATCACTATCTTGTATCATCCGGGGAAGGCGAATGTTGTGGCAGATGCTTTGAGTAGAAAGGCCGGAAGCATGGGAAGTCTAGCTCATTTGCAAGCTTCTAGACGCCCATTGGCTAGAGAAGTGCAGATTCTGGCTAATGACCTTATGAGGTTGGAAATAAATGAGAAGGGAGGATTGTTAGCTTGTGTAGAGGCAAAATCTTCCTTTCTTGATCAGATTAAGGGGAAACAGTTTGATGATGAGAAGCTAAGTCGAATCCGAGATAAAGTGTTGCAAGGAGAGGCTAAAGAGGCAATAATTTATGAGGAAGGTGTTTTGAGAATTAAGGGAAGGGTATGTGTACCCCGCATCGATGATTTGATCACCACTATTCTTACCGAGGCTCATAGTTCCGGATATTCTATACATCCTGGTGCAACCAAGATGTATCGCGACCTAAAGCAACACTTCTGGTGGAGTAGAATGAAGCGTGATATTGTTGAGTTTGTTGCCAAATGTCCAAATTGTCAACAAGTAAAGTATGAACACCAGAGGCCCGGAGGAACACTTCAAAGAATGCCCATTCCTGAATGGAAGTGGGAGAGAATCGCGATGGACTTCGTGGTTGGTCTTCCCAAGACATTGAGTAAGTATGACTCTATTTGGGTGGTTGTTGATAGACTAACTAAGTCCGCTCATTTCATTCCGGTCAAGGTGACCTACAATGCAGAGAAGTTAGCCAAGATCTACATCTCAGAGATCGTTCGGTTGCATGGAGTTCCACTCTCCATCATATCGGATAGAGGTACGCAGTTTACTTCTAAGTTTTGGAGGACATTACATGCTGAATTAGGTACTAGGTTGGACCTTAGCACGGCATTTCACCCTCAGACCGATGGTCAGTCTGAGCGAACGATTCAAGTGTTGGAGGATATGCTTCGTGCATGTGTGATAGAGTTTGGTGGCCATTGGGATAGCTTCTTACCTTTGGCAGAGTTTTCATATAATAATAGCTATCACTCCAGTATCGATATGGCTCCATTTGAAGCATTGTATGGGAGGAGGTGTAGGTCTCCCATCGGTTGGTTTGATGCCTTTGAAGTTAGACCTTGGGGGACTGATCTGTTGAGAGATTCTATGGAGAAGGTGAAAGCTATTCAAGAAAAGCTTCTAGCGGCGCAAAGTAGACAAAAGGAGTATGCAGACCGAAAGGTTAGAGACTTGGAGTTCATGGAAGGTGAACAAGTCTTGTTGAAGGTTTCACCCATGAAAGGGGTGATGCGGTTCGGAAAAAGGGGTAAGTTAAGTCCAAGGTATATTGGACCATTTGAAGTGCTTAAGAGAATAGGGGAGGTGGCTTATGAATTAGCCTTGCCCCCAGGGCTGTCCGGAGTGCATCCGGTGTTTCATGTATCCATGTTGAAGAGATACCACGGAGATGGAAACTACATTATCCGTTGGGATTCAGTTTTGTTGGATGAGAACTTGACTTATGAAGAGGAACCGGTTGCTATATTAGATAGGGAAGTTCGCAAGTTGAGGTCGAGAGAGATTGCATCCATCAAAGTTCAATGGAAGAATCGACCGGTTGAAGAGGCTACTTGGGAGAAGGAGGCAGATATGCAAGAAAAATACCCACATCTGTTTACAGATTCAGGTACTCCTTTTAGCCATTCTTTTTCTTCTTTTGATCGTTCGGGGACGAACGATGGGTAAATTGGTATCTATTGTAACGACCTGTTTAGTCGTTTTGAGCAACAGAGATCATTTCTGGAAAAACTGGCTGGAACGACGAGTGTCACGACGGACCGTCGTGGTCACGACGGCCCGTCGAGGAGGTGTCGTTCCAGGACACTTAGAATTCTTCAAATTGGATATTAAAATCGACTCTCTGTAAATTGTGACGGACCTGCAGGACGTGCCGTCACATCCACGACGAACCGTCGTGAGTTTCCGTTGCAAAACACTTCAACTTTTGAGAATTTGGTACAAGAAACGAGTTTCTGACCGTCATGACGGAGGTGCAGGACGGACCGTCACAGGGGTGACGGGCCGTCACAGTTCACCTGAAGTTTGGGAGGCTGCGACTACCGGTGTGACGGACCGTCGCAGGCACGACGGCCCGTCACAAGTCACGCAGATCCCAGTCAGAATAGGATTTCTCCACATGTTTTAAGGGTCGTTTCGGACTATTCTTTCCTTAATTATAAAGATTGAGGGTTTATATTAATAACTCAAATCCTTGAGGGATAAAAGAGGTAATTTTGGGTTAATTAGTGGGGTTTTATTGTCCTCCTTTAGTCTTAATTATATTTTAATTAGGGTAAAAAGAAGGAGGGTTTGAATAAAGAAAACAAAAGAGAAAGAACAGAAAGGGAGAGAGAGATCGATCGAGAGGCTGAAAAGGATATCAAAGCTTTGGATCTCTTGCTTGATCACTAGTCTTCGGTGGAGGTAGGTTATGGTTTATATTACGATATTCGTAGTGAACTCTTAATAGTGAATAATATGTGTTGATGATATTGTAAACCTGTCTATATGCTTATTGTATGCTTGCATGAATATGATTATGTGATTTTGATAAAACAAGCATGATGAAAACCATTGAATCCCAAATCTTGAAAGAATACTTTAATCTACAATATTAATGATGATGCCTTGGTATAAAAGAAGGCTTGGTGAATTAAAGTGATGGGATTGATGATGCCTTAGTATAGAGAAGGCTTGATGAACGGATAGAATGAATTTAGTGGATCGGAGTGTCACGTTCCGACACATAGTATTAGTGGATCGGAGTGTCACGTTCCGACACATAGTATTAGTGGGACGGGTGTCACGAACCGACACGTAGATATAGGGGATCGGAGTGTCACGTACCGACACATATAGGGGATCGGAGTGTCACGTTCCGACACATATAGGGGATCGGAGTGTCACGTTCCGACACATATAGGGGATCGGAGTGTCACGTTCCGACACATATAGGGGATCGGAGTGTCACGTTCCGACACATAGTGGTAGGGGATCAGAGTGTCACGTACCGACACAAGAGGAAGAAAGATAATGAATCTCGAAAGACGATAATATACTCAACATAATGAACTTAATTCCCAAATGAGTATGGTATTGAGGCTTGAGACCTCATGGATGAACTTGATGGTATTTATTGACGATTATAATACTTGTTGTTGCTACATGTTGAGTTTATAGTTGATTTATAATATTTCTTGATATATATTATCTTCTATTTTGAGTTAGCCGATGATATCTACTCAGTACGTGTGGTGGTACTGACCCCCTACTTTATTGTTTTCCTCTTTGTTATTTGTGTAATGCAGCAAACGTTCCGTCAACTTCAACTCCGCAGTAATTCAAGCCAGTCTTCGTCACACCGGATCTCAGGGTGAGCTAACGCTTCTAGCTTGGACTGGATCTTCTTCTTCAAGTCTTGATGCCTTGAACTTCCGGCATGGACTAGCTTTTTAGTTATTTTTGTTCTTAGACATTTTTAGTTTAGTAATTTGAGGATAGATGTTCTTGTGATGATGACTTCCAGATTTTGGGGATGATAATAATAGTTGAGTTGTTTTATTTATGAGTTTAAGTCTTCCGCATTATTTTCTGTTGATATTATATTGAAATGTTAAGGTTTAGATGGGTTGGTTCGCTCACATAGGAGGGTAAATGTGGGTGCCAGTCGCGTCCCCGATTTGGGTCGTGACAGTAAGAGAGAGAGAGAGTTGTGTCCAAATACGAACTAATGCCTTATCCTAAGGTTTCTCACTTAAAAGGATGAACGATGACCAATTAATCATTTAATGACTTTAGTGAACATGCATATCTAACAGTGATCTAACATAAAAAAAATTGATAATAGTGATCAACCAAATACACAATGATTAACAAATGCCTAGTATGCTCCTCCTATCATGAACAGGGATTAGCGAACTCAAAATGAAGATATGAGAATAAGAATAGCTAAAAAAATTCCGAACAGCCCATAACAACCAAAATTTGATTTTTATAATAACAATGTAATACACATAAACATGTCATTTCTTCTCGAACGATAATAATTCAAAATAACTGAGTGCATATTGTATTCCAACATGTTTAAGAAAGAGAAGGAAACGAAATACATGATATTAATTGGAATATTTTTATTAAAAAGAAAGAGAACTTTATATTAAATATGCCACCAAACAGAATGACATTTGTACAACAAGATAAAATAAAGGACATCCTCCATATTCTCCATAACTTCGTTTAAGAGAAAAGAAGGGATGCGACGGTTAGCTTGAATGTGCAAGACCAAGAGGAAATTTGAGTTGCAAGAAAAAATACTAGCCTCATGAGTCATTTTAACACTATGAGAGTTCTCCAATACGCAATCGAAACGATAAAATAAATCACAAAAACAAGAGTAAACAATTAATAAAAAAACCGGCCCACACAAACAACATTCAAAGTTCAAACCAAATGAATATCAAAATTTATCTCACTGCTATTACTTCATACTTCACATTATTAAGAACTCGCATGACAAGCAACTCTAATATGAACTGCTAAAATGTAAAAAACCACTAATCCCCATTTAGGGACTCCGCTAAACACTGTAAAAAAGGAAATGCAAGAAGATGTGAGGTTACCTTTTCCTGGGCAGCATTCTAGGTTTACAACGAGCTTAGAGTGATTCCAACATCACAAACCAGACAACGACGATACGACCCAAAGGTATCTCGAATATCGAACAAAGATCGTAGAACGTCGACAACAAGATTTGGTATCCTATTTCTTTTAATATTCCTCACCAAAATAAATCTCTGTCCAACTCCTTTTTTTCTATCAGTTTTAATTTTCAGCCTCAAAAAGCAAAAGAAGAACCTCCTTCCCGCAGTGAACTATAAGGATTATATATATAAGGGAGGCTAGGGTTTTCGATCAGGAAAGGTAAGGGTAAAAATGAGAATCCGAATCAAATGCCAAAATTCAAAAGCTCATGCCCAAGGATGTAGGACAGCTGCTGTTTTGTACAAAATTCAACCAAATCGCGTGAGATCCAGACAGGGCAGGAACTTGGAGGACTTTGATCGATGCTTTCATCTTTGGTGTCAACGTGGCTTCATCTCCAGGCGTGTAAGGACGAGAGTTGCAAGATACTCTGCCCTATCGCACGAACAAAAGGAAAAGGAGATGTTGGTTGCGGGGGTCACGCACCATTGGTTGTTGCAAATGTCTTCACCGCATGCTCCTAGCTAGAAAATCGATTGGAACTACAGATTGGTCCTTCGCGTTGTTGCTCACGCGTCTAGGATCGTCGTCGTTGGTACATTGAGTATGAATCGCTCTTGATGTGTATACATATATATATATATATGTACACACTTCAAATTATATAAACCTTCACAAATTATTTGAAATAACTTACAAACTTTATATTTTCTTAAAATTTCATAAAAACTAATCATTTTAAATCGTTAAAAGTAGAAGAAGCCCGAAATGATTATTTATATGGTGGAGGTCCAAAATTGGGTGCCAACATTTGTCCCTCATTTTGCTTGGATTTATATAAGAAATTCGAGGAAAATGACATTGAATAGACCAATTTTGACCGACCCCATATTCATCTTCAGGAAAGGTATTTGGTGCGGACTTTAGGAATTATGGCCAAACCTCGAAATAGGTTTCCTACATATCTCAGGTTATATGAGAATTCAGGCCACCTGTAGTTCGATAAGCTTGATTTAACGCACGATTTTGAAAGACTTCAAAAGTCATCTCGATGCTGGATTATGAAGGGATCGGGATGCTTCAGAACAAGATTTTAAGAGCAAACGTCGGAATACAGCCGATCTTCAACACAGAGTCTGCCTACATATATTTAAACCTAAAGAATCAAGTTATTTGTAGTTCGACTCGATCAGTTGAAAAGGAAATCTATTATGTTAGATAATATTTGGTTCGAGAAAAGTGACAAATTAGGTCGAGTATAAAAAGGACGCTTGTAAACTCTTAGCCATGAATGTTACATGCTTCACACCCATCATTAAAAGCTTATACAAACATATTTTCAAAACTCTCAGTGCATTATCACTCGGATTGGAAAGCTACGTCCGGTAAATATCAGAATTTCTGGATGTAAAATTGAAACCAAGAAACCTGAAGGAAAACCCACATGCCTTCTGATAGGGGTGTGGTTTGACTGTGGTGGAAGTCGCTCCTCTGCTCGCGTCCTATGAATTTAACATTTTTCTTTGGACTAAGTCCCAGTTCTCTGCTAAGAAATGAGAGATATTGCCTTTTACCGTGTTGACACTTAGTTGCTCTCCTTCTTCATTTAACATCAACTCGATCTGCTTGACGTAAAATAAATAAAGCTTAGGTCTTATGTTTGCAATATAATCTTCAATATATTTTTCATTTAATGAAAAAATAATAAAACACTGATGCAGTGTTGATATTTGTCACGACTCAAGCCTCAATACCATACTCATTTGGGAATTAGATTCATTAGATTGAGTATATTAGCATCTTTCAAGATTCATTATATTTATTTCCCTCGTGTCGGTACGTGACACTCCGCTTCATATACTATCCTAGTGTCGGAACGTGACACTCCGATCCTCATTCTATCCTGGTACCGGAACGTGGCACCCGATCCATATACTATCCTGGTGTCGGAACGTGACACTCCGATCCTCATCCTATCCTGGTACCGGAACGTGGCACCCGATCCATATACTATCCTGGTGTCGGAACGTGACACTCCGATCCTCATTCTATCCTGGTACCGGAACGTGGCACCCGATCCATATACTATCCTGGTGTCGGAACGTGACACTCTGATCCTCATTCTATCCTGGTACCGGAACGTGGCACCCGATCCTCTATTTCTACCCTGGTACCGGAACGTGGCACCCGATCCCCTAATCTCACCACTTTCGTTTATCAAGCCTTCTTTTATACCAAGGCATCATCATTAACAAAGTAGATTAGGGTTTCTTTTCAAGATTTTAAGATTCAATAGCTTCATCATGCTTATTTATTCACAATTACATAATCATGTTCATGCAAGCATACAATTAAGCACATAGCAGGGTTTACAATACTATCAATACATATCATTCGCTATTAAGAGTTTACTACGAATAGCATGAAAACCATAACCTACCTCCACCGAAGAACCGAAGTCAAGCAACTAATTCTCCAATGCCTTTATTTTCCTCAATGTCAGAATGTTTCCAATCTATCAAGTATGAAATATCCGTAAACAAACGAGTTTGTAGGAACCCACATATGTATAACCTAAACTCGATAACTCATCCAAATCTGTAATCAAGTTTATAAAATTAAGCCTAATGGTAAGTCTCCATTCCTCTCATTATCATAACCTTAATTGTATTCAAGTAATAAAATACACCTAATAATCACCTATCTGAATATATCAAACCTACTCATAATAGAATAACAAAACTATAATATATTTATTTATTATTTTTTTTAAAATGAAAGCCACTGGTTACGAAACCAGTGGCAACGAACGCTCAACAATGTACAGTTTATATCACAATTGTTAATATCAATACTAACATGAGTGCCTCAATAATTTGGTAATCATTACCAATGATTGCAGGCAGAAAGTTATTAGATTAACATATAGCCAAAATGTATATAATACTTTGCCAAAAGAACAATTTCAACCGCAATCTCTTTTCAACCAACCAATAAGAACTAATGTATATATAATAATAATAACAAAAATTGATTCTCTCACTACCGATATCAAACCCAACATGTGCAATCGTAGTCTCACCCTACTAATATTAATATATGAGAGCATAAAAATTACCTCGATGCTGTTCTTTCCAGGTATAGCCGCAAATATTGTTTTCTCCTCAATTTTCCTTCTTTCTCCAATTTATTTATTACCCTAATTCTTATATAACCAATTATAAAAAGTAGTAAAAGTGACCTACTATTTATTTTAATATTATTTTCTTAACCACTTAACTAAATAAATTAGTAAAACTACCCCACTAATTTCATAATTATAATTATGAATAGTTCAAAACACCCACTTAAATCTATCGGAAGGTATTTTCTAAGATAAAAAGTTCTTGTGATCAAAACGACCGAAAATGGTCGTTACAATAGATACCAATTTACCCATCGTTCGTCCTCGAACGATCAAAGGAAGGCAAGGCAAGAAAGGATAGTTTTCTCAAAAATTCATTCGAAATAGTAGTACCCTTGGTCTTATATCAAAAGTATTAAGCCAATCAACTGAAGATCTACACCTCCTCACATTCAATGCCTTAAAAGGGTCCATCTCACTACTCTAGGGATAATTATTGTTGTATGTAAACTCAACTAACAACAAAACTATTTCTATTAATGGATTTTTCAACTGATCTATTCTCCAACTAGACCTTGACACAACCATCCGAACAAATATTATTTAACATAACCACGATAAATTTTTGAAGCAAAAGTGGCTACAACCATAAGTGGACTTTAACCAACTACCACACACCCATAATGCATAAACCATCACAGATCTTATCAGGATTTTCTTTTCACAACATAATCTCATCACAAGCTTAAGTGATGAAAATATTAGTTTTAGACATCGATTACTCATCAAGTGAGAATCAACATATCTAACCTAGTGAAGAATAATACCAAGTAAACACCAATAAGGGATACACTTCAAAATGCAGAACCTCTAACATTACTCTTAGGCAATTGTAACTCTTCATAGCAACTCTTATATAGATTCTCATAAGCAAGTTTGTGCGTATAGAACTACTGATATACTTTAGCTATTCCAAATAACACCAATTCTATCATAACTAAAATAACAAGTTCGCCCAAGGATCCTACCCTATTAAGAGGACATAAGAGGATCTTTACATCCGATTCACCACTAGAAATCAACCCATAGATGTGAAAACACGCATGGACGTAGAAAATGAATCATACTCTAAATCATACTCGAAATGAAGTAGTTGTTCACGTAAGAGTGTATATAACCAAGGTCGAATAACTTCAAATATTTTTTTTTTCTCTCAATAGTTTCCATATCAAACATCTTCATTCATCTGACTCTATCTCTTTGATTTTCTAGCTACCCACAATCACCAATTTTAGTACCTATTATAATTGTACATATACTTACTTTATCGAACCCTACATCCACTGAAGTCGACACTTTTAGTGCTAACAAAACCTCATAACCACATCGATCATCTACCTTACTCCCAAACCACCATTAGTATCAAAATATTCTTATAAAATATATGTTCAAACTATGGCTATCTCTCTTTCTATTTAAGAATTTCATGACAATTACGAGTTCCAAACAAGGCTACTAACATCATTTAAAATTTGATAGTACCTTTCCATCATGATAAACTATTAAATCAAACCCCAAGTCAACCTCACACCACTTCAACATATCATGCTTTAGCTACCCTTCTAAACTATCACATACCTCATGCCAACTCTTAGGAAGTTTCTTGGTCATTCAAATTATTATGTATCCTATTAGCTCATAACCTCTATTCACCATTAAATATCTATGTAACACATCATAATATTCTATGTAATCCCATAAATAGAGTAGTATTATTCCAACTCTAAATTCTTAATAACCATGTAGAATTATAGTACACCTTATGCATCATTCTTAAGTCATCTATCCAAATTTGAGCAATCTAACCCCATGTAAAATACTAAATTCTTCATGCCTCATTGTTTGCAATCCAAATCAAAACTCAATCTTTATAAAAGTCGATGATAAATTCTAGTAAGTCTATATCGAACTACTTCACATCTCACAGTTATATCTAAACTCATAGGTAAAAATCAATACCACCTTCAACACAACCCATGGGTTTATACGAGAGGTCTTATTCCTTAACTCTTCTCAAATTCTTCTCAAGGTGCAAAATTCGGTTCGACCCTTCAATATATCAATATTCTTGTTTCTTTAGATCACTTATCGATATCATCGTTTTACCAACAACCCATGACATTTTACTTCACATTCTAAATCAAAACTCAGAAGGAAACTCTTCTTAGATCCTTTAACAATAAAAAAAAAAATTTATGATCCAAAACATTCATAAGTTCCTTCACATTCTTAATACCGATGCAATCAATCATTTAGTACCTTACAAATTCATACCTTAAAAAAAACATTTCACCAAGAATGCAGACTTATAATGAAAAGTTTGAATTTTAAGTCCAATTGTGTAACACAATACCCTTATGTATCTACATTTGCTTATACTTTGAAGACTTTTATAATTACCTTATCTTAGCTTATCATTGATAGCCTCTCCGTCACCATCCATAACTTACTCTTATTACCATCATGCTTTGTAAGCCCTTTTCATCATCGCAAAGTCAATTTTTTTTCATTGACATGACACCTTAAATTCAGATATAGTAATCAAAATGAAGGAACTAACAAATTATATATGCACTTTCTTACTAAAATCTTCAACTTAATCCACCCAAAGTATACTCACTAGGTCATTCTAATATCAACATATCCCTTGAAACTTAAGATAAAATCGTCAGTACTCATTAAGAACCCTCAAGATACATTTCACAACTTAAGTGTATTAATATTATCCCAAAGATCCACCACTAAAATTTTCCTTTAAAATAATGCTCAATCTAAGTTTCTGTAGTAATAAACTAGTTGGTTTCTCAAATGTGAATATAACACTAAATCTTATTATCCGACTATGTCATACAACTGGTAACTCCTTTAGTAATTAGTATTCATACTTGACAATTGATGTACCTGTTTCCACATAACCCTAGTTCTGCCACACCGTGAAAGTCCGTTAGATACCTCACTAGAACACATCATACATATCCATAATATCGTACCCAAATAGCTCACATATTTCTACCCATTGAATATTTGCAAAACGTTATTGAATTTGTTCTCTCTCTAGACCAAAAAAATTTGTTTTACTTCTTAGATCAATTCAATAACAAAAATAACATACTTCCTATCTATAACTAAGTAAGCATCGATGACTTTCTCGAATATACCCTCACTCTATGGAGTAATAGTAGTGTCTTTATTAACCGACATAAGACTACCACCACATTTTGCGATCGAGAAAATATATCTATTTCTAAGGACATATTTTTTTTTCTTTCTGTTGTTGCTATTTCAACTTCAAATACTCTAGTAGTACCCATATTTGAAATAGAGTGAGGATGTCAGATACCAATTTGTATCACCTAGATACCAATTGGATCCAAGTAATAGCACGAAAGAAAGAAAGAATTGAATTTTCCTAAAGTCTTATAGCCTCTTAAAGAAAAATAAGGGCGTCCCCCTACCGTTCCTCGAGTCTCTACTAGACCTGTTCTTGTGTGATGAGACCAACGAACCTAATGCTCTGATACCAAGTTTGTCACGACCCAAAACCGAGCCGTGACTGGCACCCACATTTACCCTCCTATGTGAGCGAACCAACCAATCTAACCCTTAACATTTCAATATAATATCAACAGAAAGTAATGCGGAAGACTTAAACTCATTAATAAAATCAATTCAATAACTTCTAAAATTCAACAACTATTATTCCCCAAAATCTGGAAGTCATCATCACAAGAACATCTATCCTTAAATTTCTAAACTAAAAATGTCTAAGAAGCTAAAACAAATAAAAGCTAGTCCATGCCGAAAGCTCAAGGCATCAAGACTTGAAAAAGAAGATCCAGTCCAAGCTAGAAGCATTAGCTCACCCTGAATTTCCGATGTAGTGAAGACTGGCTAGAATTACTGTTGAGTCGAAGACGACGGCACGTTTGCTGCACTCCACAAATAACAAAGAAGAAAACATAAAAGTAGGGGTCAGTACAAAACACGGGTACTGAGTAGATATCATCGGCCAACTCAAAATAGAAGACAATATATATCAAGTAATATTATAAAATCAACTATGATACTCAACATGTAGCAACAACAAGTACTATATCATTAACAATTACCGTCAAGTTCACACATGAGGACTCAAGCCTCAATACCATACTCATTTGGGAATTAGATTCATTAGATTGAGTATATTAGCATCTTTCAAGATTCATTATATTTATTTCCCTCGTGTCGGTACGTGAGACTCCGCTTCATATACTATCCTAGTGTCGGAACGTGACACTCCGATCCTCATTCTATCCTGGTACCGGAACGTGGCACCCGATCCATATACTATCCTGGTGTCGGAACGTGACACTCCGATCCTCATCCTATCCTGGTACCAGAACGTGGCACCCGATCCATATACTATCCTGGTGTCGGAACGTGACACTCCGATCCTCATTCTATCCTGGTACCGGAACGTGGCACCCGATCCATATACTATCCTGGTGTCGGAACGTGACACTCCGATCCTCATTCTATCCTGGTACCGGAACGTGGCACCCGATCCTCTATTTCTATCCTGGTACCGGAACGTGGCACCCGATCCCCTAATCTCACCACTTTCGTTTATCAAGCCTTCTTTTATACCAAGGCATCATCATTAACAAAGTAGATTAGGGTTTCTTTTCAAGATTTTGGGATTCAATAGCTTCATCATGCTTATTTATTCACAATTACATAATCATGTTCATGCAAGCATACAATTAAGCACATAGCAGGGTTTACAATACTATCAATACATATCATTCGCTATTAAGAGTTTACTACGAATAGCATGAAAACCATAACCTACCTCCACCGAAGAACCGAAGTCAAGCAACTAATTCTCCAATGCCTTTATTTTCCTCAATGTCAGAATGTTTTCAATCTATCAAGTATGAAATATCCGTAAACAAACGAGTCTGTAGGAACCCACATATGTATAACCTAAACTCGATAACTCATCCAAATCTGTAATCAAGTTTATAAAATTAAGCCTAATGGTAAGTCTCCATTCCTCTCATTATCATAACCTTAATTGTATTCAAGTAATAAAATACACCTAATAATCACCTATCTGAATATATCAAACCTAATCATAATAGAATTAAAAAACTATAATATATTTATTTATTATTTTTTTTAAAATGAAAGCCACTGGTTACGAAACCAGTGGCAACGAACGCTCAACAATGTACAGTTTATATCACAATTGTTAATATCAATACTAACATGAGTGCCTCAATAATTTGGTAATCATTACCAATGATTGCAGGCAGAAGGTTATTAGATTAACATATAGCCAAAATGTATATAATACTTTGCCAAAAGAACAATTTCAACCGCAATCTCTTTTCAACCAACCAATAAGAACTAATGTATATATAATAATAATAACAAAAATTGATTCTCTCACTACCGATATCAAACCCAACATGTGCAATCGTAGTCTCACCCTACTAATATTAATATATGAGAGCATAAAAATTACCTCGATGCTGTTCTTTCCAGGTATAGCCGCAAATATTGTTTTCTCCTCAATTTTCCTTCTTTCTCCAATTTATTTATTACCCTAATTCTTATATAACCAATTATAAAAAGTAGTAAAAGTGACCTACTATTTATTTTAATATTATTTTCTTAACCACTTAACTAAATAAATTAGTAAAACTACCCCACTAATTTCATAATTATAATTATGAATAGTTCAAAACACCCACTTAAATCTATCGGAAGGTATTTTCTAACATAAAAAGTTCTTGTGATCAAAACGACCGAAAATGGTCGTTACAATATTTCTATTGATGTCGTCTTTGATGATTCTCTTTGCGTTTACTCTTGTCAAAATAAAAAGATGCAGTTGATGTTGATGGGCAAATATTCTCTAGTGATACATAAATTCTTCCTTTTTCAATGCATGACATATTTTCGCGATGCATGAGATCCTTCTCTTGCTATGCATGGCCTCTTTTCCACGAAGCATAAATTTATTCTCTTACAATGCATGACTTCTTCCCCGCAATGCATGACTTTTCCGCGACGCATGAATTTCTTCTCGCAATGCATGATTTCTTCTCTGCAATGCATGAGTTTTACGCAATGCATTAGTTTTTTGCAATGCATGAATTCTTCACAATGCATGATTTTTCCGCAATGCATGAATTTTCCGCGATGCATGAATATCTTTTCGCAATGCATAATTTTCCGTGATGCGTGATTTTCTTCTCACGATGAATGATTTTCCGTGATGCATGAATATCTTTCCGCGATGGATGTCTTTCCGTGATGCATGAATATATTTTCGCGATGCGTGATTTTCCCTTTATGTCATCCTTGGTACCAAACAAAGATAGTTCTTCAATGGAGCAACATAGTGATCTTCTAGGTGTCTTCTAGATAATGATATCGTCTCAATTGAAATTACTGTAAAACGACCTTCCAGGTAGTGTATCATCTAAAATGATAATCTGGATAAAATGACCCTTCTGGTAATAATACTATCATGTCTGATAATATGATGCAGATGAAGTCCTTGACAAAAAATCGTAAAACGTCTTTCTCGATATTTTAATTTGATTCTTCACATTCCTAAGCATTCGATGTAAGCAATATAAAATTGTTAATTTTGGGGAGCTCTTCACCCCTTGACTTCTCCATATTCATCGATTGGAGGAATTTGATGATTTTTATAGTAAACCTACAAACCTGTGTTCAACGTAAAATTTGTTAGTTATATAGTGAATAGATCTGTGTAGATTTTTTCAGTCGTTTTCTCCTTGTCTCGCTATCTACGGTTGATTTTCTGATCTCCCAACTCTTGATGGATAGGACAACATATTCTGTTCCAAAATAAATGAATTATAAAGGAAAAATTTTAAGAAAGACCGATTTTTGAAAAGTAGTGTTTTGAAAAAGGTCACTGCCATGTATCATGTCACGTCAGGCTTAGCGAACTTCTTCGAGTTTGATGTTTGGAGGTATATCTGATTATTTGTTGGGGAGTATTCAGAATCACTATAGACTGCTGATAAAACTATGTTGAAATTTTAAGGCCATCCTCAAAATTTTTATCCCAATTAAGTGTCTCGACTTATCTTTCACTATTGATGAGTAAATCACAGAATTTTTGAAATTCTCTCAAAAATTCTACTCACAAATTTCCAAGTAACTTCAGTCTTGACTTGTTGAAGGAAAAACTTCTTCCTTGAGAATTTTTGTGTCCTTCTCAAAAAATTTGTCTCATTTTGTATTGTAAAAATAAATATAAAACTTACGGGAGATATGACCGAATCCTTGTGACACCTACGTATCTAGTTGGGGAAGAAATCAGGTCAAACTTGGTTCACCTCAAAGGTCAACAAACATAAGAAATTTACAAAGAAACTGATTGAGGCCGACATAGGCCGCCTACATTTCTCATTCTTGAAAATTTAGGTAAAATGTTGTTCAAATATAAATAAATAGTGAAAAAGCATAAATGGGGTGACCGAGGCCAACATAGGCCCCTACGTATCTCATTCTTGAGAATTCAGATAAGATTACAAGAGGAATAAACTGCTAAAACAAGCAGTTACAAGAAAATAGAATGAATACAATGAAATGAAAGAAATACAAACTAAAGCTTCACACATGATATCTTTTAACAATATCTGAGTTGATCGGTTTTGGCCATGCGGTGTCATCCATCTCGGATATTACCAAAGGCTCTCCAGATAATACTTTGCGAACCATATAAGGTCCTTGACAATTCTGTGCGAATTTTCCTTTGGACTCATCTTGATGGGGAAAATGTGATTAAAGGATCAACTGACCGAATTCAAAAATTCTAGCTTTTACTTTCTTATCAAAAGCGCAAATCATTCTCTGTCGATATAGTTGACCATGAAAAGCAGCAACCATTCTCTTCTCATCAGTTAATGTTAATTGATCAATCCTCTTGCTGACCCATTCAGCATTACTTAATTCATCTTCTTGGATGATTCTTAAGGTTGGTATCTCAACTTTAGCAGGTATGAATGCTTCTGTCCCATACACTAGAAAGTATGGAGTGGCTCCAATCGAGGTTCTGATAGTCGTTCGATAACCCAACAAAGCATATGGAAACATCTCATGCCAACCTCGGTGATTGTCAATCATTTTCCTAATAATCTTCTTGATATTCTTATTGGCAGCCTCTACAGCTCCGTTCATTTGAGGATAATAAGTTGTTGAGTTTTGGTGAGTAATCTAAAATTGCTCACATATATGTCTCATCAATTGACTATTGAGATTTTCACTAATATCACTTATAATGGATTTTGGTAATCCAACATGCATATCAGATTTTTGCGAACAAAATTAGCTACAACTTTCTTGGTCACCTTCTTCTACGAAGCTGCTTCCACCCACTTGGTGAAGTACTCAATGGCAACAAAAATAAATTTGAGTCCGTTAAAAGCAGCTGACTCTATTGGACCGATGACATCCATGCCCCAAACTTCAAAGGTCCAAGGAGAACTCATAACATCAATTTCATGAGGCAAAACTCAAATCAAATCGTCGTGTACTTGACATTTATGGAATTTCTATACAAACTTGCAACAATCATGCTCCATGGTCATCCAGAAATAACCGGCTCAAAGAATCTTCCTTGCAAATGTGAATTCATTCATGTGCGTACCACAAAATCCAGCGTGCACTTGTTTAATAAGAATCACAGCTTCAGTAGCATCAATACATCTGAGAATACCTAAATCTAGAGTCCTCCTATAAAGGACTTCTCCACTCAGAAAGAAGTTGAGGGCCAAACGAAGTATCAATTTCTTTTGGTTATATGTCGCATGCTCAGGATAAGTTTCAAGCTGTAGATACTTCTTGATATCAACCATGGCAAACCGTCTGGTTCTGCTTCAACATGAGAACAATGAATTGGATTCTCCTTTATCTCTACATCTAGAGGATCAATATAATCAGCGTCTTAATGTTTAATCATTGAGGAGATGGTGGCAAGAGCATCGGCCAACTCATTATGTATTCTAGGAGTATGTATGAACTCAATCTTACAGAATCTTTTGCACTAGTTCTGTATTTACTGCATGTATGGTGTAATCTTTGGGCTCTTCACATCCCATTCTCCTTGAACCTGATGAATCAACAAATCTGAATATCTAATAACCACCAACTCATGGATATTCCTGTCAATTGCCATCTTCAAACCAAAGACACAAGTTTCATATTTAGTCATGTTGTTCGCGCAATTAAATCAGAGTTTAGCTGTCATGTGATAGTGTTGACAAGATTCTGACACTAAAATTGCTCCAATATCTCTTCCTTGGTGATTCTCCGTTCCATCAAAGAATACTCTCCAACCAGGGTATGCTTCAGAAATGTCTTCACCCATGAATGACACTTCTTCATCCAGGAAATAAGTTTTGAGTGGTTCATACTCTTCATCAACAGGATTTTCTGCAAGATGATCAGCTAAGGCCTACGCTTTTATCACCTTCTAGGTCACATACACTATATCAAATTCTCTCAAAAGCATCTTCCATTTAGCCAAATCTATGGTCGGCATCGCCTTCTAGAAGATGTACTTCAATGGGTCCATTATGGAAATAAGATATGTACTATAAGGATACAAATAATGCCTTAGTTTCTGGGAGTCCAAGTTGAAGCACAACACGTTCTCTCCAGAAGAGTATAACGAGACTCATAAGGAGTGAACTTCTTGCTTATGTAATAAATTGCTCGCTCTTTCTTCTCTGTCTCGTCATGCTGACCAAGTACGTATCCAAACAAACTGTCCCAGGACTCCCATCATACGGAGGAACCAACACTGGTGAATTGGACAAACAGTTCTTGATTTCATCAAAAGCATTTTGACATTCTTCAGTCCACTTTGTCAATATCTTTCATCAAAAGCTTAAAGATAGGCTTACACGCCACTGTGAATTGAGTTATAAACCGAATGATGTAGTTCAACCTACCTAAGAAACTCATCACTTCTTTCTTAGTCTTTGGAGGAGGAAATTCTTGAATTGCCTTAATCTTAGAAGGGTCCAGCTCAATACCCCTTCTACTGACTATAAATCCCAACAACTTGCCGGCTGGCACTCCAAAAGCACACTTGGCGGGGTTTAACTTCAAACGATCAAAGAACATCTTTAGATGCGTCTAGTGGACCAAATTCTCACAGGACTTTATTATGACTTCATCTACATACACCTCGATCTCTTTATGGATCATGTCATGAAATATGGTCATCATATCTCCTATATAAGTAGAACCAACATTTTTGAGACCGAAAGACATTACCTTGTAATGATATACACCCCACAGCGTAATAAAAACTTTATTTTCTGCATCTTCTCCATCTATCAAGATCTAGTGATAACTTGCGTAAAAATCCAAAAACAACTGCATTTCATGCTTAGCACAATTATCAATCAGAATGTGAATGTTTGGCAACTATAAAATTATCTTTTGGGCTGGCTTTGTTGAGATCTTTGTAATCGACACATATTCTGATTTTCCCATCTTTCTTGGCAATAGGAACAACATTGGACAACTAAGTCAGGTATTATGTCACTTCTACTAATCGAGACTCGATATGTTTGGTGGTCTCTTCTTTAATCTTAAAACAAAACTCAGGCTTGGACTTCTGAGCCTTCTGTTTCACTGGACTAAACCCCGGATTAATCGTCAACTTTTGAGTCACCACATAGGTACTCAGCCCTAGCATCTCGCTGAATTCCCAGACAAACACATCAATATATTCAGTAAGCAAATCAATCAGATCCTTTCTTTATACTTCATTCAGATGGACACTAATTTTGACCTCTTTGACACACTCTTGGTCTCCCAGATTCACAGTCTCAATTTCCTCCAAATTCGGCTTATGTTGATTTTCTAATTGTCAAAATTCCTCAGCAACATATTCCGGTACCTCATTTTCCTTTTCATATTCTTCACCCTCATCATCACCTTCCTCATTTTGTTCATTCATCTCGGACATGACATGCGATTGGCAGATTTTAAATTAAAATTACTGAAATCATAAACAAACAAAGTTAGGAAAGTAAAATATGCCAAATAAGAAAATAAACAAGTATTCCAATAAAAGAGGCTTTCATTCAAGTTGGAAAACAATGCAAACTTTGGCCATGGCAAAGGACCATGTTGCCTTTTTAAATATTACGGAGGAATCTCAAAATTCAAGTGATTAATGACACTACAAAATGATGGGTCCCGGGCCTTCTCGATGTCCTTATACCAAGATATTTGGGGAATCAATATTGGTGTGGAGTTCCAGTTCTGCGGCTGCTCTCTAGGCTCAGCATTCCGGAGACTAGCTAGCTCGACCTCGTCCTCTATGACGGCGTCAATCTCTTCAAAAAGGCCCCAGATTCCTTCCATAAGGCCATCACGATCGGCATACTTTCGAACTGGAAATGACTCGTATAAATGAGAGATCAGCCTAGCCAATACTTGATCACCACTCTTCTTCATCTTCACTTCATCATATATGGGGACGTACCCCAAAACCCGACTGAAATCCATTCGGGAGAATCACCGTAGAAATTATCTTGTACACAGAGGGCATAAGAGGTTGCGGAGCCAGATCATCACCGCTAGCATTAACAAGCTCTGCCGTGTAGAAATCAGTGCCTCGAGAGACTTCATCTATGATTGGTGCATGCTTAAGGGAATAGCTTCCTTCACTTTGGATAACCAATTCTTGCTCCTTCCAAACAAACATCATCAGCTGGTGAAGGGTAGAAGGCACAGCTGGATGAACGGCCTTCCCAGAAGAAGGTTGTAGCTAGTGTCCATGTCTAGAACCTGAAACTTCTGCTTTGAACTCTGCAGGGCCCATCTTAATGACCAAGTTCACCGCCCCATGTGTATCTCTCTGTACCCCATCAAAGTCTCTCACATTGACTTGGTTTTTCTCAAGCTTCCCAAAATCAAACCTTAACTTCCTTAGAGTGGACAATAGACAAATATTGAGACCAGATCCATCATCTACCAAGACACGGTTTATAACCCTTTCTCGACATATGATAGTGACATGCAAAGCCATATTGTGCATCGTCCCTTCGAAGGTCAACTCTTCATCATAGAAGTTGATATGGTATCCTCAGATAACCTGATTGATCATGGTCGCTACATTGTCGCTGTTGGTGCCCACGGGCATATGTGTCGTCTAAAGCCTTTATCAAGGCTTGCCTATGTAGCTCCAGACTTATCAAAAGGTCCCATACAAAATTGTGAGCTGGGCTTTTCTCCAAACTCTTAACAATCGACTAGTCCTTCGTCTGCATCGTTCTCCAGAATTCTTCAGCTTCACCTTCACTTATCGGCCACTTTCCTTGGTCCTTATTTCCCCCCCCCCCATGGTCCAACTCTTATAGAATATAATATCTGCCAGACCGGGTCATACCGTGAGCAGAAGCAGTTTGATCACAAACATCGGCCGAGCGAGAGTTTCTATTGGCACCAAGGCAACAACCTTTGCGGGTATCAGAATCACGAAATCCTTCTTCTCTTTGACGATCAATGAAGCCAGATCCTTTTCTAACTCATCATGAACAATCGGAACTATCACCTTTGTCACACCCCAGTCGTCGTCCGTCTCTATCATATTGATATTGATGCCCCCATGATTTCACTAAGGATTACTGTTGACGTTGGGTGCGGCTGTTTGGAGGAAGACCCCCTTCTGGTCAATTAGATCCTAGATTTTGTCCTTGAGGTTAATAAAATCCTCATTTCATGTCCAATGTCATTGGAATGATATGCACAGTTCTAATCGGGACTGTAAAATTGGGAACTAGTGTACATTAGCTTGGGCCCTACCGGATAGATATAATATGTCGCGGTTAATTGCTCGTACAACTTTGTTCGGCTTTTGTCAAGCGTAGTAAAAGTTCTGGCGGGCTTTGCTTTTTCTCAAATCTAGGACGAGAGGGATGATAGTTACCTTACTGAGGGGGAGGCATCTGATGATAATTTAAGTTGTTAGGACGGGTAGCTTGATATCTCGGGTAGGAATTATTTTGGTAATTAGGTAATGGAGCTCGGTACTTCATGGAGGTATTTTGGTATACTAAAGCTTGGTATATTGGGGGATCGTAGGTGTCCGGTAATTTGACTACACGTTGGTGAAGTTAGGGGAAGCGCTTTGGTAATAAGGAGATGGAGTTTGGTAAGCTAGTGGAGAATTTTTGTAGATGGGGGTGGAGTTTGATAAACGGAAGGGGGAGTACTTTGATATCTTGGGGAGAAGTATTTTGGTAGCTTGAAAGGAGCATTTTAGTAATTGGCTTACGTATAACAAGTCTGGTATGGACTCTATGAGGGTCGAGAATGACAATTGTACGATGATGATCTTCTCGGGGTCATCTTCCCCTCATACGAAACAACTAACACATCTTCTCTTTTTTTAACAAGCCCGAGGATCCGGGCGAAGCAGCAACATGGGCAATCTTCCCAGTTTTCAATCCATCCTTCATAGTCTCGCCTACCTTGACTATCTCAGCAAATTTTTCTTCAACAAGAAGCATGATTCTATCATAGTACTCGGGATTCTGAACCCGCACAAATACTTCAAAAAAAATTCAGACATGGTAGGGCGAACTCTGGTTGCCTATTTTTGCCATCTATACAAAAAATCTCAGTAGCTTTCGTTGAACTTTTGTTTCATATTTTCTGAGGAATAACAATCAGGGACAATATCCAGGTGTAAGCAAATCATTCTATGAAATCCTTAGCCAAGTCATTCTAGTTGGGACACAATCTGGTCTTGTGAGATGTAAACCATTCCAAAGCTTCTCCGCTCAAACTTCGGCTAAAAAGCCACATAAGTATAGCTTCATCTCTAGCAACATTTACGAGCTGGTCACATTAAACCTTAGATTCGCTAAGGGATTCCCTGTTCCTCTAAAAGTGTTAAATTTTGGCATCTTGAATCCTTCTGGGAGGTGTAGATTCGAATGAATGCATAAGTCCTGGTAGTTCAAACCAGCGACGTCAGGAACGCACTGAAGTTCCTTAATTACTTTTAGGATATCCTCCTTTATGTATATATTTGCGGCCTCTTCTTTCGACCTCCACTCTCTTTCCTGTTCCTCATAATGGTCGAGGTCAGAACTGTTCACGTCGTGCTTATTTGGAACGGAAATCTGGAAAGTGGTTTTTTGTGTAGGGGTGGAGCTACAGAGGGACTTGGGGCGTTTTGGGTAGTTGGTAATTTTATGGGAAGGTTTGGGGAGGTAGCGTGTTGATTTTGGTGATGGAGGGATGTTTGGGGGTTTAATGTAATTTTTGTTTGGTGGGGGTGGAGTGGTTTGATGATGGGCATTTTGAGGGGGAGGGGGTATTTGAGGATTATTAATTTAAGGAGGAGGTGGGTCTGGTAGGAGGATGATGCGTATTGAAGATTTTGTGTAGTTGTAACAACCCAGATTCAATTATTCGAATCGCCACCGGCGTCGTTGACCTCTCAAGGGGTGTAGACAAGCCTCATCTTGAATTCATCAGATTCATCAAACATGCCCTCGCATCGGTTAACTCTTGTGACATCACACCTAAGGCCCTCTGGCTTTCAAATTCTATGGAATGGTATTCTTGCTCTCTTCGTCAAAATTCTTGTTCCCTTTGGTCCCATTCCTGCTTAAAATGATATGTTTGGATCTGGAGTCTCATTTGCACGTCTTTGATTTCTCGGCCCACATGTGGTGTCGGGTTCACTACACTACACACATCATCCTGCAACAATTTTTTATTCTCATCAACATACCCAGCTTCATATCTATTTTCAGCAATATTTTCTTTCATGTTAATCTGCCCGTCCCGTTCTTAGAGAATGGTCTGGGCAAAAGGTACCTTAACTCACCCATTGTAAACAAGGACAAAGGACCTAGCACCCCCTTGGACAGGTGTGATTTTTCTTCTGCCAAGTTGCCGCATCACCCTACTTGGATTGTATGGTCGCATTACTCTTATGCTGGAAATAAGTATGGCGGCGGTACAGGAGTTTCAAAACTGGGAAGTGATACGCTCAAACTTACTTCTCAAATAAGAAGTAAAGCGGTCGTGTCAAGTAAATAACCCAACTAGTGAGGTTTGGATCGTTCCCACGAGGAAAATAGTTTAGACTTAACTTTAACCTATTATTACTATTGTTCGGTCAATTACTTCCTTGGAAAGCAAAAACAATAAAAGGGGGATTTCTATTTCTAAATGAATGAAAATAACTAACTAAATTGAAAGAGACACTTAACAACTTTGAATGTTGGAGTTTAATCAATAAATCAAAGTAACTAGGGTTTACGTGTACCCCACAGGTTCATAACTTGATAATTCTAACTATAACAATTCTTTCCTAGTATCTTGCATGCAAAGTGATAAGTTATGTATTTTTAAATCCTTGGTCCGGCATCTTGAAAATCTCACTCCGCACCTTGGTCCGGCTACGTGTGTTGCTATCCTAACCCTTATCTTTACCTCATATTAAGCATCGTATTCGATATTTGACTAAGTTATTACCTCGTACCAATAAATACTAGCCTATTAGATAGTATACACTAAATCTATGTTGATAATTCTTTTCCTATTATCTACCTCCTTGGTCGGGCAAGTAGCATTAAGGCGAGTTCTAACGTTGGCCATCCGTTAAAAAGACTTCTAAGCGAAAGAATTATTAATACGTGCAAGACACTATTCTAGAATTGTTATTTTAGCTAGGTTTTATCTCATTATTTGCCTATGGTTCCCACAACCCTACTTATGGAGTTTAGTTACTCATAGTCATAATCACAATATTCAAATATATTAGATAAGAATTCATGTACTTACTTCAATGAGAAAGAGTAAAATCCGAAAGTTCACTTGATTAATCAGCAAAAATCACCCACAATGAATGATAAAAGTCTCAAGATAATCAATAATCTCTCAAAGAGTCTACAAATTAATCAAGAGTCTAACACTAATACACAGAGTCTATCAATGATCCAGAGTCTAACAATGATCCAGAGTCTAACCTCAAAAACAAGGTTTTTCGAACTATTTATAGAAAATAAAAACCTAATTAAACAAGGACTCTATTTGCTGGAAATCTGTCAAAACGTGGTTGGGTCGACGGACCTTGCGACGAATCGTCGTGGTCACGAAGGACCGTCATGGACTCCGTCGTCCCATACTTGTGCAATTTCTTATGATTCTCTCTTCATTACCCTCGACGGCAAGTATGACGGACCTTCACAAACACGACGGTCCGTCGAAGGTGTTCGTTTCAAAATACTTAAACTCTTGGAATATCAGTAGTGGGACTACTTCTCTGAACTTCATGACGAACCTACAGGACGGACCGTCATAGACACGACGGTCCGTCATGGACTCCGTAGCCCCACACTTGGTAAGACTTCCCCAACTTCCTTCAGCAGCTGCACTACGCTGCCACCTACGGACCGTCACAAGCACGATGGACCGTCATAATCTCCGTAGGTGGTCTCTTTCGTATTTCTTCGCTCAAAATCTCCGCATTCATCTTTGGGCAGATTTCCTGCAAAATAAAGAGAAACTTATATAAAAATTAGCACAAAAAGGCTTTTGGACACACTAAACTTAAGGAAAAATATTAATAATACCGTGAACCAGAGTATATCAACACCCTCAACTTAAATTCGTTGTTTGTCCTCAAGCGACGCACTATGACTCAATACAAAATCTTTGTACAATAGTATTCATGTTTTATCCTTTGCGATCATTTGGCTATCAATCCCGATTAATCTCATCAAATCTATGCATGCTATCACTATTAGGCTTGAATTATGTGGGATCGGAGCATGACACAGACTCACCATGCACTAACACCTCTCCTCTTCAATTTCTCACCGAGGTGCTAACAATTCTGGTATTCCAACTAGTGTCCTCACTTTAAAACAAAATCCTCATTTTTCACACAATGATTTCAGTTTGAGTATAAGGATTACTTTTCAACACTCGCTCTCATAACAAAGTCACACTCATTCATACCTATTGCCATAAGCTTGCCCTTATTTTCACTGCCTTAAGTTCGCTATACAACCCTTAGGATCACGATAGGACTTTCTTAGCTTGTAACATAGGCTTAGGGTCAGGTAGGGTATATTTAAGTATACTTTAGTGACTTTTTGCCATCCTTGACATATCGGCTAAACCTTCCACTTTCTATCATTTTATCTCGCCCAGTTTCTCATATTCTTTCACCTTGCTATTTTCTCTTATTTCTTCATTTGTGTAAGTGACAGTCTTCTTTTCTTGCTTGTATTTCTTGTATATTTTTCTTTTTCTTTACTTTTCTTTCAACTAATTCTTGAGTCACTTTACTTTTGTTCTTTCTCTCTCTTTGTTCTTTCAACCCCACTTTCCAGAGCATTCCTCATAATAGCCACCCTCAACTCATGGCTTTGCCATGAGTCAAGGTACATAATACCCAAAGTTGGGTCAGGGCGATAACAAAGGTTGTTTACTGCATTAGCCACCCTCCACTTATGCTTTTGGCATAAGCTGAGGTGCACATGTCCAAGGAGGGACTAGGGAAAACACATTATTCTCAGAAAAGATCAGTTTGGGTGAAAAAGAAAGGTCTAATTTAAGTTCAGATCATTTGGATCAAAGAAGGATAAATTTCATTTGGTTTTCTTTTATTTAGGCTAAAAATGGGCTATATTGAATAAGGGCTTATGATCCTTTCCTAATTGTCTATTAAAACTTACTTTTAGCAGGACTAACAAGGCAAGTTCTAGCTCAGTACAAATATTGGACTATTCAAATCTTTCTCACACTCACTTGACATCTCATCACTATACCAGATTTTCAGACATCTAGTTTGAATTTTAGACTTAGGATAATGCAATGGTGTACCTTTATGTCATGCTTAGAGCCACACATTTATCAGTTACTATGCCTAGTCGTGCATCATTTTCCAATTTATCAGGATATCATTTTAGCCATCATGCTCCAGAATTAAACTATGTACAAAAGATATAGACATGCCGGTTCAACAGAAAAAGTAATCAGTCTTTTGGGGAAAAATAACACAGGCAAGAAAACCCCAAAAGAGGATAGTGAATTGGGCTACTCAGACTTCACCCTAACACTCACTTTCCATTTACCCCACCCCCAACAAAAAAACATGCAATTGTCCCCAATGCATAAAAATCTAAATACTAGAGTGGTAGGTGAAGCAAATCTGTGGCGCAAAGCGCCGTTGATCAGCAAGCTGGTGGGTCCGGTTCCCCGGAACCCACGCCCTCTGAAATCTGGACACCCTCAGTGGTGTCCTCAGCAACAACCGCACTATCATCAGTGCCTCCCGCTATCTCCACAGTTCGGGAGCTAGACGCCCCAGCCGCTAACTCTTCTGCACTCATCTGGTGCGCCGCCTCCTCAGCAAGTGAGGCTCTACTCGCAGCCTCCATCTCACGGCGCTCCTTCTTCCGTGCTCGCGCCTCGTCCTCTGCTCGACCCCTACGCCTCTTGGAATGCTCTCGTGGGGGAGGTGGTGGAATCTCTGAGGTGGCGAATAGAGCCTACAACATTGTGTCCTCAGCAGGATCGACAGAAGGGGCCTCAGACTCTGGCACCCTAGCCTCTAATATCATGTCGATATCTGCACGAAGACTGTCCACTGCAGCCTGAAGAGTCGACACATCCACCGGAGGGGCTGGCCGGGCTAGCACCCTCAACTCAAAGGCATCTAAGCGCTGGTGAACCTCAGTGATCTTCCGCTCTGTATACTGGACCATTTTTTGCTCCAGGCGCTCTTTTGTCTCAGTAATGGACCTCTGCATCGATGGCAGGATATGATGCATAAGTGTAGCCATTTGCGCCTCTAATTTTTGGATCCTAGAAAGTGGGACTAACGCGGGTAGAGGAGCTGTGCGAGAGGAGCTCGGGGCAAATCTACAACCCGGGATAGACTCGACCGGAGTACTGTCAGTGGACGCCGCCTGCGTAGCCGTGCGGGCCTGGGCTACCGTCTCAGTAAGATCGTCAGCAAGTGGGGGCAGCTCCGGACAGGGCCCTCTACGTGGAGCCAACTCATTGGCCTCATCTCTGATGAGGCCGACATCAACAGTGCCCTGCGGTGTCTTGAGTTGATCTACGTGCCATATAGGCACACCTGCGGACCTGCAGAGAAAAAAGATCATGCACGGGAAAGGGTATGTAGTTGTGACCTTGAAAGCCCTCTCGTGCATGACTGTCTGTAGAAGCCACGCGAAATCTACCTCGAACCCGTCTATCATCGCCGCCATCACTATCGCTCGATCCTATGTAACGATATTATCAGCGGCTGTGGGGGAAAGGCAGTGGCGGACAATCAGCCACAAGAACTTTGCCGTGAAAGTTCGGTTGGCCTTCTTGATGGCCCCCTTTGGCTCGGTCACCCAGTCTGCACCCTCTCCATCAACTGACAGGTGCAGGGACATCCACCTCTTGGTGGTCTCTCTCAGCGATAGCTCGCGCAGGAACTGGAAATCTTTAACAAACTGCCATCGGTAGTCAAACTCGGCAATGAGAGGGGTTCGAGTAGCATCAACACCCTCATCGTATAGAAACCGGCGGATGGCAGGCAGGGAAATGTCGACTTGCATGCTCCGTACTCGGATCTGCTCTAGTGGGGCCTGTTTGGCGGGGGCAGCCCACCTATAAATCGGTGATCGGAGAGTCGCTACGTAGGATGCGTAGAACTCTCAGACCATTTCTTCAATGTAACGTCCCAACGGACGTGCTGTCCACTCCAGGCAATGCCTGGTGAAGAGATTATGGATCTCAGGCATCGTCGGGAGAATCCCTGTAAGGACCCGCCGTTCCAATGTGACTGTTCCAGTCATAACTCCTTTGTCAATCAGGAACTTGGCGTCAGAGTAGACTTGAAATTTCCCGTCGACACACCACCGGTTGGGCTGGTCAGTAGCTGGGGTGGGGGCATGAGCTGGTGATCCTGGTGTGACTGTCAGCCTCATCAGACAAGGGTGACGCTGCAGCGGTGGCGGGTGCGGGAACCTCAGCAGAGCCGGAGGCTCCTCCGACCACTAAACTCATAAGGAGCCAGACACTCCTTCTCCATTTGTGGCTGACCCAGAAGGTGTGCTGGTCAGTGTGCGCTCCTCATCAGACTGGGAGGCAGAGACTACACCGGACGCCACCTTGTTGGGTGTGGCTTTGGTGGCACGTGAAGCACAGGAAGGTGTGAAGTGCCTGGGGGCACGTACTCGGGGTCATGCTCATCATCAGAGCCAATGACCATGCGGGCAGACGGGGCGACAGACTTCGATCACGTGCGTGCATAGATTCGATCTTGCTTGGGTGTCATAGTAGGTAGTACCTGTAAAGGATCAATATTAGTACGAGTAGTGGCAAACAAGACAAGCAAAAACCACACAAAAAATTTAAAATAATATGACATTTCTATAGTAATAGTGACACACGACAGGCCTGGTGACGGCTCGTCGTGACTATGACGGACCGTCATGAGGTCCGCCGTGTCTTCCTTAGACTATGTATATATGGAGAACCCTGAAGGAGAGTCTCTGACAAGTATGACGGTATGTGCATGACGGACCGTCACAGGTACGACGGTCCGTCGTAGGTGTCCGTCAGAGGATACTTCAAAAAAAATGGAGACCCTTAGGAGAGGGGTCTCTGACCGTCATAACGTCCATGTAGGACGGTCCGTCGTACTCGTCTGTTTGAGTACACTTAGAAAAATGGAGAGAGACCCTTAGGAACAGGGTCTCTGACAACCAGAACAGTTGTGCAGGACGGACCGTCGTGAAGACGATGGTCCGTCACATGTGTCCGTTGGAGGAAACATAGAAAAAAATGAGAGACCCTCAGGAACAGGGTCTCTGACAACCAGAACGGTTGTGCAGGACGGACCGTCGTGAAGACGACGGTCCGTCACATCTTTCCGTTGGAGGATACTTGACTAAAATTGGGCAGTGGGGTGTTAGGGATTTTGGAACGGACCCTACGACGGTCTGTCGTGGGTACGATGGTCCGTCATCGGGGTCTCGTTCTGTAGATTAGTGACAGAACTGGGGGTACCCCATGCATCCCCAATGAACCCAAATCGAACTTGTAGTGTTTTGTACCTACATTTGTCTAACCTAACTACCTAGGAAACTAGCAATGCAAAAGTACCTATGTCTAGGGTTGTAAACACGGCAATTTTGAACATTTATAACCTAGGTTAGACAGAATCTTATATAAAAGAAATGAACATCTCACGAACAACAAAGCTAATACTAATTAATAAACAAAAATGCAAGATAAATGAGTAGAAATTAGAGACACATACCTTAGAATTGGAGAAAAACAAGATGGACAGGTACTCGATGACCAGGAATACACCCACAGCAGCAACTCCGACTAGCATATTATAAATTTTAGGGCTTTGGAGAATTTTGGGGGGACAATGATCGGTTGATAGAGGGAGAGATTGTGGAAGTTGAAAAGAGAGGGAAATGGGAGGAATAATGAAGGAATGGGGGTGAAATGAGGGGTTGGGGAGTTTAAATGGTGACATTTTATAAAAAATTCCAACCGGGTTGGGTCGGGTACGCCTCATTAATGACGCGACGATTCCCCGACGACGGTCCGTCGACGGTCCGTCGCAGTTGTGACGACCCGTCGTTGCTTCCGTCGTGTGTGCCCTAGTTTCAAAATAACAAAAAGACGTACCTAGTACGATGGATGCATACGACGGTCTGTCTCAGGCGCAACGGTCCGTCGATGTATCTGTCAGTGACTGCTGTAGAGTAATTTTCTGAAGAATTTCCTGGTGATGTGCCTGCAAATTTAAAAACCCAATAGTAGAAAAATGCTACCATTACTAAAAGACTATAAGTATTGGGTTTCCTCCCAAAGCGCCTGATTTAATGTCGCGGCACGACTGAGGACACTTGATTACTCAGACTTCATCAAGATGGTTTTCCTCCATCACTTTATTCCCTGATGCTTTATGCCCAAAATAGAGTTTTATTCGTTCTCTATTAACCTCAAACCGCACTTCCTCCTTAGCTTTTAACTCAACTGCTCCATGAGGGAATACTTGGGTAATCAAGTAGGGGCCAGCCCATTTGGACTTGAGCTTGCCCGGAAGACAAGGCGACCCAGAACTGTCTAAAAGCACTAAATCCCCAATCATAAACTCTTGTTTTGCACTTTTTGTTCATTCTCCTTCTTCATCTTCTCTTTGTGGGATATGGCAGATACCGATTGGAGCTCACCACTCTGCCTCATGGTCCTACAAATGTTGAAGGTCTCTTCTTCATTGTTCAACCAAAATTTCATCTGTCCCTTTTCCATATCAACTAAGGCTCTAACTGTAGCAAGGAATGGCCTCCCAAGAATAATAGGCACTTCAAAATCGACTTCACAATCAAGAATAACAAAATCAGCCGGAAAGATGAATGAATCCACTTTTACTAGCACATCATGGAGTATCCCTATAGGCTGTTTCACTGTCCGATCAGCCATCAGTAGCCGCATCGCAGTGGGTTTTGGATCTCCCAAACCCAACTTTTTGTAAATCGAGAGGGGCATGAGATTTATGCTTGCCCCCAGATCACATAATGCTTTCGCAAAGTGTAATGACCCAACTGTACAAGGAATAGTGAACGCACCCGGATCTTCTTTCTTTTGTACGAGGGATCTTGTACCAATAGCACTACAATGCTGCAGCCTATCATCATCCTCGAAAGTGACCGATCTTTTCTTGGTGACCAGATCTTTCATAAATTTGGCATAACCGGGCATTTGTTCTAGAGCTTCTACCAAAGGGACATTGATAGAGAGATGCTTCAGCATTGTTATAAAACACCGATATTTACCATCCTCGGTCTTTTTCACTAATCTCTGAGGGAAGTGTGGTGGTGGTCTAGGCATGGGAATTACCTTCATGGGGACTTCTGCATCTTTTCCATTGCTCTCTTCTTCCTCACCACTACCCTTTACCACCTTATCATCATCCTTTCTCACATTTTCCTCATTAGACGGCATAGGTGGGTCAATGGTTTGCTTACCACCCCGAGTAGTGATTGACATACAGTGCGCATCATTTTTTGGATTTTGGACAGTGTTGCTAGGAAGAGTGCCCGGTTGCCGTGTGTTCACTGTCGCAGATAATTGGGCCATTTGCAACTCGATCTGTTTAATCGATATTGCATGTGTATCAACTTTTTGCCAAATACTAGCTAAATCACACCTTAACTCTTTAATGTGCTCATCACTAGCATCGAACCTCCTCATCAATTTGTGCAACATATCCTCAACTCGCGCCATACTATCTCCACCATCCCTAGGAGTAACTTCACGATTTTGGGGAGGGACATAGGGTCCATTCCTATCATTTCTGTTACCGTAGTTACCCCTGTTTAAGTTGTTGTCGGTTGTAGTTTCCATCTCAGACATAATGACCCTCATGGTTATATTTACCATAGATCCGACCTTGTTTCCCTTGACCTTGGCGCCAGTTATCCTAATTTGAGCCTTGGCGCTCGGTCGGAAACCCCCCGTCTGCTCATTTAGTGCATAAGTTTCCTCCTCATAATAGCATTCATCATTAGGAGGTGGTGGTTTAGACAAGTAGTTGACTGCATTTATCTTTTTTGCACCCCAGTGACATGTTTTAGTACCAACCCAAGATCAGTTCTCATCTGAGCTATTTCTTCACGAATCTCATATGTGGCTGGGTTGTGAGTGGACTGCACTGCGAAGGTGTTTCTCCCGGTATCTGACTTCCTAGTACTCCAAGCTTTATTATACCGGGAGATTTTCTCTAATTTTTTCGGAAATCTCAGCATAAGGACATTCCCCATAAGATCCACCTGCTATAGTGTCCAATACCGCTTTATTATTATCATCATGTCCCCGATAGAAGTATTCCTTTAGTCACTCATCATCTATATGGTGATTTGGAACACTTCTCAAGAATGAGGTGAATCTATCCCAAGAAATACTAACTGACTCTCCTGGTAGTGCCACAAAGTTGTTCACTCTGTCTTTGTGGTTTAGTTTCTTGAAGACTGGATAGTAGCGTGCTAAGAAAACATCCCTTAGTTGGTTCCAAGTGAAAATTGAGTTATAAGGGAGCTCAGTGAACCATATAGCAGCCTCTCCCGTCAGTGAGAGAGGAAAAACTCTGAGCCCTATTACATCTAAGTCCAAGTCAGGCCTCCCTACACAGCTTTTACACAGTGCCCTTACCTTAGCTATATGGGCATGTGGATCCTCAGAAGGTAGCCCTGAAAACAAACCTCTGGCAGTGAGCATTTGCATTAGGCTACTAGTTACAACAAAGGTGTGGCCTGTGGGTAGAGGAGGCAAGACAAGTGGTGCATCCGAGTCTGCTATGTTATCTTAGCCTCTGTAGTATGCTTGGGGCCATGGAACGGGATTTTGTCCGCTCTATTGGTGTTCACCCGGAGCATCGGGTAACAACTGACCATGAACATCAACCGGAGTTGGGATGTTCTGGTTTGGATCATCATCATTGATTCCCAAGTTTCGATTCATGTTGCGTAGTGTACGCTCTAATTCGTGATCGTAGGGAAACAAGGGTTCTCTTCCTATCCGTGTATTTGGCATACAAGGAGGTTGGTTCTGCACGAGTCAAAAACAATAAAAACAAAGTAAAATCAAGAAAATATCAACTAAATTATAGTAATAAGTTCAAGTTAATCTAAAAGATATAATCCCCGGCAGCGGCGCCAAAATTTGATACGCTCAAACTTACTTCTCAAATAAGAAGTAAAGCGGTCGTGTCAAGTAAATAACCCAACAAGTAAGGTTGGGATCGTTCCCACGAGGAAAATAGTTTAGACTTAACTTTAACCTGTTATTACTATTGTTCGGTCAATTACTTCCTTGGAAAGCAAAAACAATAAAAAGGGGGTTTCTATTTCTAAATGAATGAAAATAACTAACTAATTTGAAAGAGACACTTAACAGCTTTGAATGTTGGAGTTTAATCAATTAATCAAAGTAACTAGGGTTTACGTGTTCCCCACAGGTTCATAACTTGATAATTCTAACTCTAACAATTCGTTCCTAGTATCTTGCATGCAAAGTGATAAGTTATGTATTTCTAAATCCTTGGTCCGGCATCTAGAAAATCTCACTCCGCACCTTGGTCCAGCTACGTGTGTTGCTATCCTAACCCTTATCTTTACCTCATATTAAGCATCGTATTTGATATTTGACTAAGTTATTACCTTGTACCAATCAATACTAGCCTATTAGATAGTATACACTAAATCTATGTTGATAATTCTTTTTCTATTATCTACCTCGTTGGTCCAGCAAGTAGCATTAAGGCGAGTTCTAACGTTGGTCATCCGTTTAAAAGACTTCTAAGTGAAAAAATTATTAATACATGCAAGACACTATTCTAGAATTGTTATTTTAGTTATGTTTTATCTCATTATTTGCCTATGGTTTCCACAACCCTAGTTATGGAGTTTAGTTACTCATAGTCATAATCACAATATTCAAATATATTAGATAAGAATTCATGTACTTACTTCAATGAGAAAGAGTAAAATTTGAAAGTTCACTTGATTAATCAGCAAAAATCACCCACAATCAATGATAAAAGTCTCAAGATAATCAATAATCTCTCAAAGAGTCTACAAATTAATCAAGAGTCTAACACTAATACACAGAGTCTACCAATGATCCAGAGTCTAACAATGATACAGAGTCTAACCTCAAAAACGAGGTTTTTCGAACTATTTATAGAAAATAAAAACCTAATTAAGCAAGGACTCTATTTGCTGGAAATCTGTCAAAACGCGGCTGGGTCGACGGAGCTTGCGACGGATCGTCGTGGTCACGACGGACCGTCATGGACTCCGTCGTCCCATACTTGTGCAATTTCTTATGCTGCTCTCTTCATTACCCTCGACGGCAAGTATGACGGACCGTCACAAACACGACGGTCCGTCGAGGGTCTTCGTTTCAAAATACTTAAACTCTTCGAATATGGGTAGTGGGACTACTTCTCTGAACTTCATGACGAACCTGCAGGACGGACCGTCATAGACAAGTCGGTCTGTCATGGACCCGTAGCCCCACACTTGGTCAGACTTCCCCATCTTCCTTCAGCAGCTGCACTACGCTGCCACCTACGGACCGTCATAAGCACGACGGAGCGTCTTAAGCTCCGTAGGTGGTCTCTTCTGCATTTCTTTGCTCAAAATCTCCGTATTCATCTTTGGATAGATTTCCTGCAAAATAAAGAGAAACTTATATAAAAATTAGCACAAAAAGGCTTTTGGACACACTAAACAAAAGGAAAAAGTATTAATAATACCGTGAAACCACGGTATATCAAGACGCAATCGGTACTGTGTGAACTGGTACCATTTCGAAATCGGGACTAGACCGGACCGATAAATCGGTAAATTTGTCGTATTTCATCCCAGTCCTGAAGGGAACCGATAGTATACCAGACTAGTAACCGGAACGGACTGGTACTACAAAAAATAATTTAAATTATTTAAAACTTAAAGATTTGATTTATTTAATTGAAAATAATTTTTATTATAATAATTAAAAAATTAAAAATATAAATTTCAAACCTTTAGAGTTAAAAAAACTTAAATTTTCAAACTTTAATGTTATAAAATTTAAATTTCAAACTCTTAAAGTTTGAAATTTGTAAATATAAACTTTAATGTTCAAATTTAAAATTTCCAAACTTTTAAAGTTTGAAATTTAAATTTTATAAACTTTAATGTTTGGAAATTTTAAATTCAAACTTTAAAGTTATAAATTTTAAATTTCAAACTTTTAAAGTTTGAAATTTTTAAATTCAAACTTTTAAAGTTTGGAATTTTTAAATTCAAATTTTAACGTTATAAATTTTAAATTTCAAACTCTTAAAGTTTGAAATTTTTAAATTCAAACTTTTAAAGTTTGGAAATTTTAAATTCAAATTTTAACGTTATAAATTTTAAATTTCAAACTCTTAAAGTTTGAAAATTTTAAATTTAAACTTTAAAGTTATAAATTAAAAATTGACAATATTAAAAATTAAATTTAATACAACAATATTAAAAAACAAATTAAGGTGAATAGCCTATATTTTTACTAATATTTATTTGATATTACATTACATTTACAAAAATATTAGTAGAGTATTAAATGATATAATCTACACATCCACCTTATAGGAAGGATTTTGTTTGAATTAAATCTCGAATTATCATACTATTGCTAATAGTTGGTGCCATCATATAAATCCATTCGTAAATCATTCAACATTTTTTTAGTAACATGTTCGGGAATTGGTTGAATAGAAAGGTCTTCCATTGTTTCAATCCCGTCGTTGTGAACACCTAATTTTTTACCAAAATATAAAGAGTCAAACATCAATTTTTTTTTAAAAAGGGTTATATTTAAAATAAATAAAAAATAAATAAATTGTGTAAATTACTTTAATAATAAAAATTATGAATTTATGGTATTTGTTTTAAATCTTCAACTTTTAATTAGTTTAAAAATAATGGTAGAAGAAGAAAAAAGGGGAGTCCTAAATATTCAAATTACATTCCTCTTATCCTAATTATTCCCAACTTCCTAACTTATTTTACTAAAAAATCTCATCCTATTTATTTTTTATTTATTTATTTTTCTTTCTTCTCTCTCTTTAGACGTTTAATTCACTTTTTTTATATATATTTTTTAATTTTTTATTATTATTATTTATTTATTTTGTATCCATCCTTATCTCAACCCCAATTCCCTCAACAATATTTCAAATAAAATCCTAATCCAACTCTATTAGGTTCCTTTTAATTAGCACCAAACTCTCAGCCAAAATTATTATAAAAACACGTTCAGTTGAGAAGAAAAAATGTACACAGATACAGAGAAATACAGAGAGGATACAGAGAGAAATATAGACAGAAAAAAACAAGCAAAGACAAAGAAAAAAAATGAGTTATTTCTTTTTCAGAATTAGGTTAGAGTTAGAGATTTGATCGTGATTCTGAATTCGTGGATAACAGCTCGCTTTTGTCGTATCAATTTTCGCAGCGAGGTGACTATAAATTCTCGCATGATTTAAATAATATTACTTCTATGAAAAGTTGATTTCAATAGCATGAAATACTTCAAATCACATGTATTATATTGATTATTGCTACGTTGTTATTATTATTATGTTTTTTAGATCGATTTTGCAATATTATGTCGCATATTGAATTGTTGAATTTAACCATATTAATATATCTTTCCGTCTATTTTCACTTTAGAAGATTTTTATTGGATTTATTATAGACTTGTTAGATTAGGATATATAAATAATTAGTAATTTTTTTATCTAAGTAGAATTGTAAATTTCATCTAGAGCTTCATGATAAATTAGTGATAATTACTATTAATAATTATAATAAAAATTTTTTAGAGAAATTGTATAAAGAAAACAAAAGAATAAAATAAAAAAATGAATAAATAAAAAAAAAAAACAACGAGAAAGCCTAAAAAACAAAAAAAGAAAAGAAAAACAACGAAAAAAAAGAAAGAAAAGAAAAAAATATCAGATTTTTCTAAAAAAAAGGAAACAGAAAATTAAAAAAAAAAGAACGAAAGAAACGTGAAAAAAAAAGAAAAAATATAAAATAAAAAAAAATAACAGAAGAACGCAGAATGAGAAAAAAAAATATATAAAACAAGAAAAATAAAAAATGAATGAATGAAAAAAAAAGTAACAAAATTATTTTAAAAAAAAGGAGAAGAAGACATTTATAAAATAATAATAAAAATAATGATAAAATAAAATTTAAAAAAAAAAAAGAGAGAAAGAAACAAAAAAAAGCAGATTTTTCCAAAAAAAAACAGAAACAGAAAATTTTAAAAAAAAAAATGAGAGTAAAAAAAAAACGTGAAAAACTAAAAAAAAAAAAAGAGAATCAGAATAAAAACGTAAAAAGAAAAAAAAAAGTTAAAAACATAAAAAGAAAGAAAAAGTAAAAAAAAAAAGAAAAAAAAGGATGTAGCACCAAAATTATTATTTTTAGTAAGGAAACGTAAAAAAAATAAAAAATTATTTATATCTCAAAAAACGATAACAAACGTAAACAAAAAGAATTAATCTAAAAATAATAATTATTTTTTTTAAAAAAAAAGAAAGAAGACAGATGTTAAAAATTGTTACATGCATTTAAAGAAAAAAAAATTAACCTTTCTTAAAAAATAAATATAGTTCATAATCTATTTAGAATTTTTGTGATTTTAAAACTAATTCAAATCTCATAATTTCATCTTTCTATTTTTAAATAAAAAAGATAGAAATTCTAAATTAAACGTGAGCTCTAAATTTTTTTTTTCTAACTATAAAATACCTATATAAATTCATCCCCATAATAACATAAAAAATATTTAAAAAAAATGTAAAAGCAAAATTAGTCAGTTTCAAATAAGTTAAACAATAAATTTGGGTAAATAAAAATTTATTATTAAGTTAAATAATATAATGTCCAAAAATTAAATTAAGTCATACTAAAGTTAATAAAGCAATCGTGCTAGAACCACGGGATTCGAGGGGTGCCTAACACCTTCCCCTCGGTCAACAGAATTCCTTACCCGAATTTCTAGTTTGCAGACCAATAAAAGATAGAGTCAAATTTCCTTTTGATTAGGGATTTAAATAAGGTGACTTGGAACACCAAAACTCAATAACAAGTGGCGACTCTGAATAATAATTATCCCTTTTCAAAATGTCACTTTAATTGGAAAAACTCTTTTTCTTTCAAAATAAAAAATAAAAAAATATATAAAATAATTGAAAAAAAAGGGCGTGACAGATGGCGACTCTGCTGGGGAATAACTAGAACTCGAGCTTTAAATTTTAATTTATGTATGACTATGACTTATATATTTACGCTTTTGGATATTGTATTTATTTTAGCTTAATATGCTAATTGTTTATTTATTTAATGTTTTAATAATATTTGAATTGCTTCTCTCCCGAACCATTCTGAGTCTTCAATAAAATATGATGGGAATTGCAACTATGCACCCCACTTCTGTCAAGATAGCCAGTGGATCTTCGGTCCATGGTGAAGGATATGTAGTCACACTATTTTAGGATAGGGAGCACCCATGCACAAAGCCGGAAAGCGCTGCTACCGGTACGTTGCTACTCCCTGACTCGAGTTGTCCGCTCGTTTTACAGCCAGTCTAGATATCTTACCTTAGTAGAATTGAAACTTATCAAGACATGATATTCTTACTAGGTTTGCATTTTGTGCATGTAACTTAGCGGAATTTAGCATAGGGGCCCAATTTGACTAGGACATATATCGATTCGTGAGACCATCATATGCATTTTTGTGCTAATTGTTGCATCATGTGAAGACTGTAACAAAATGTTGACCGGCTTTAGGATAATCAACTAAAGAAATAAATATCTATTTTCTACCCATTTTCAACCAATGATTCAAAATAAACAAATTAATACACATATATATACATACACACATAAACCTCAATTTTATTTTTCACTTTTATTAAAATAATACATAAATAATAAATATAATAATATTAATAATATATGTCTTTTAAATTGTACATATACACCTTCTTTTATTTTTCTTTCTTTTTTTTCAAAATTGTTCATTCTTTTCAAAACAACCTGAATCAATGATCACTTCAGACATTCCGAATCATTTTTATTTTTTAACTACTCCAATAAATAATTTCGAATTATAAAAAAAAATTCACAATTAAAGTTGATTTTAAAAATCCCGATTTTCTTTTTTCTGAACCAGGTAATCATGAGATCTATGAGGTGTGATAAAAGACCAAGGGATGAACTAATCGAAATGGTCAATGATCCCCCAAAGTTTATGATCACAGATAAAACTCCACAATTACTAATGGATTGGTGGAACGATATGCATGAATTTAGGCGGACTGAAATATTCAAACATCTTGGTTTCCTTACAGATATCATGAGAGTTAGTCCTGACAGAGGTTTGATCGAGGCTTTGATTCCATTTTTGGGATTCCACAAATAATGTGTTTCGATTTAGTGATTTTGAGTTGACGCCTACATTAGAAGAATTGGGTGGTTTCACAGGCTTAGGCAAAGATCTTCGAACTAAAGCACTGATAGCCCCTAGGAGAGTCAGCAGAGGTAAATTTTTAGAACAGATGCACATCATCCATCCTCATAAGGAATGTGAGTGTTTTGATAATGGGTTGGTTTCTTTGGAATTCTTGTACTCAAGATATGGAAAGAAGGAAGGATTTTCAAGCTATGGGAAGCAACTTAAAAATGGACAACACCTCCCTACTTGGGAAAAACATAGACAAGAAGCATTCATGGTAGCATTCTTGGGAGCTATGGTTTTTCCAAGGAAGGATAAAAAGATCGATATTCGTCTGTCAGGGATAGTCACTGTTATGATAAAGAAAATAAAATCCACTATATTGCCGATGATGTTGGCTGATATTTATCGTGTTTTGGCTAAATGTAGAGAGGGGAGATATTTTTTTGAAGGTTGTAGCATTTTATTGCAAATGTGGTTTTTAGATCACCTATATCGCCATCGTTTTGCGACGGATTTCAAATCTGATTGGACGAATTATATTTTGAGCCACCCAGAAAGGATGAAAGAATTAGGAGACAAATTGCCAAAAGGTGTCAAAGCATGGAGACATTATCTTCTTAAACTGACGACATCTAAAATTACATGGAACTATCATTGGTTTCCTGCTAGTGAGGTAATTGTTATGTCTTCCTATCGTCCATTCTTCGTTCTGACAGGCCTTCGTGTGTTCCAACCATACATACCTCTCCGAGTTCTACGCCAACTTGGACAAAAACAAATTTACCTAAAGCTGAGGATACGCGGAATTTTGTGTGGGAAGTAGCATTTGAAGATCGAGATCGAGAATCAGAAGATCAAAAGATTTGGGGTGGTAGTCGAACTTTAAGTTCGAAAGCTATGGTTGATGATCGTGTTGAAGGAGAAGTTGACCCCTTATACCTCCATTGGTTCTTGGATCAAACCCCTCTCAAAATAATACCCGAAGGATCTGCGCGAGAAATCATAGATCGAGGAGAGGAAATTGAAGTAAGAATCAAGCAGGCCCGACAAGAGGTGGAAAGAAATTATAGGTCTACTTTAGATATCCTAAACAATGACCTAAAAAATGTTAAAGAAGAGTTGGCTCGACGTGATGCAATATTCAAGGAAAGAGTTACTTTGATTGAAAAAAAAGGGTTGAAAAGAAGCATCTATATACTATTCGAACCCTACATGAAGATTTGGGCATTGTCACAGGTGTTATGGAGCAACAGGAAGAAGAATATAAGAAAGAAAAGAGTTGCTTAATACATGCGCAAGCTAGGTTACAAAATCAATTAAAAGCCTCTATGGGACGATAAAGGGACATCGCAAACCATTTCACATTGTACCAAGCAGAAGTGGCGACCGAAAGAAATCAATGGATGGAAGAGCGTGAAGAATTTCATAACCAAATTGAAGAGCTTCAAGCACATGAAGAGCATCTGAGTGATACAGTTATCACTACTGAAGAATGGTTGCAGAATTGTCACGAGAATATGGAGGAGGCGAAAGGACAAGTGCTTCAGTTGACAGAGAACTTGATTGATGTTTATAGTGGTCATCTCCATCAAAGTGATGAGAGCCTGGGTCGAGAGGCGCGTGCATTAGCCCCACATCTGCCGAAAGCTTTGTTCAAGGTCTACTCTAGCCTAGGGGGCAATTAATGATCAAGAAATGTCGGAGATGGATTTTTTATTTTTTTATTATTATTATTTTCCCTCTTTTTAGTTCGTCATTTTTTTAAATAAGTACTTTGATGTTTTATTTTGGTTATTTTGATTTGAATGGTATTTTCAAGTTAAACAAATGTCGTATTTTTCTTTTGAAAGAAATTTATCCACATGAACTACGTAATGATCTGATTCATGTTCAAACATGATACGTAGGCAACCTTTAATAGGTTCGATCAAAATGCATTCAAATTATTCAAGTAAGTAAAGTAGGAGACCAAATGACATAAGCAAGTCATCCAAAGCCGGAATGAAACATTAAATTCTTCCAAAACACATTATAGACATATGAAAATCTAGGTGCATAACATACAACGTGAATTTAATATCCTCAATATGTTGAATCCTAACACATGTTTCTTTTATATATATACATACATATATATATATATATATATATATATATCTATATATATAATATATATATGAGAATTTAGAGAGTTTAAAAGGTGGCTTGTTTGTGAGGAGAGCTGGCATCTCATCAATATAACACAAGATCAAAAGGGAATAAAAAAAATACACATAAAGACGGAACAGAGTCGGAAAATGACGACGCACAAACCCAATGGTTGCGCAAGAATCGGTACCTATAGAAGTGAAATGTTAAGAAGTTAAGACAACAGATGACCGAAATGTACGAATCTTGGATGAATGGGCAAGCTCCTCCGCCTTCATTCGAGAATATTTGAATGCGAATATGCCATTCCCCATCCAAGTCTCAACAAGTTAACCCGGTTTATCCACCTGGATTGTGGCCCTACATTAACACATCTAATACTGCCGGAACTTCCTCAGTAAAACCCGTAAAACCATCAATGATGAATAATCCACTTTTCATGCCTACTATCCAAACTAACCATTTCTCAACGACACTGGTACAACAATCCAATGATGACCCTATACTCAAAGATCAATACGTCCAAGGTCATGCCCCTAAATTAACTTTCAATGTTCCTAACTCTTACCACCACCAATATAGTTCTCCCGTTGAAGTTGAGAAAAACATTAAGAATAAGGAACATGAAGAAATTGCAAGAAAAATGAGGAGTTTGGAACAAAACATAAGGAATATGCAAGGTCTGGGAGGACACAAAAGTGTCTCATTTAAGGACTTGTGCATGTTTCTAGATGTTCACTTGCCTCTAGGGTTTAAAACTCCAAAATTTGATAAATATAATGGTCATGGCAATCCAGTGGCTCATTTGAGAAGATTCTGTAATCAGCTGAGAGGAGCCGAAGGAAAAGAAGAACTTCTTATGGCTTACTTTGGAGAGAATTTAACGGGCGTAGCATCAGAATGGTTTATCGATCAGGACATTTCTCATTAGCACGTTTGGGATGATATGGCACAAGATTTTGTCCAACAATTTCAATACAATATTGATATTATTCCCGATCGCAATTCCCTAGCTAATATGAAAAAAAAAAAGCAATCAGAAAGTTTTAGGGAATATGCCATAAGATGGAGGGAGCAGGCGGCTAGAGCCAAACCGCCGATGAAAGACTATGAGCTAATCGATGTTTTTTCTCCAGGCTCAAGAACCTGACTACTTTCATTATCTTCTCGCCGCAATGGGCAAGCCTTTCGCCGAAGCGATTAAGATCGGAGAAATGGTAGAGAATGACATAAAGTCAGGTAAGATTGTGAGTCAAGCAGCCATTAGAGCTACTACACAAGCAATACAAAGTGGATCCGGTAATTTTACCAATCGAAAAAAGAAGGAGGAAGGGTCCATGGCGGCATCTGAATCAAGAGGTGTTCAAATAGGCATGAACAATCCTTATTGTCAAGTCCAACAAGAACAATATAATTCTCCTCGGCATTATTACCCGTCCCAATATGCAGTTCTTAATACTCAGGCATATGTCCGGCCTCCTTCGTGCCAACAATGGCGGGGGCCTGCCCCACAAGTTTCTCGCCCACAACAACAAAATTTCCAGGCGCCATATAATCCACGTCCCTGGGCAAACTATACGAGAGAACAAGGTCAAAAAGAAAATTTTACCCCAATTGGGGAATCGTATACGGGTTTGTTACGGAAATTGATACAATTGAGACTGGTTGAACCTGTCAATCCGTACGTTGTCAATCCAAATGCAACAGGTTTTGATCCGACTGTTATATACGAGTATCACGCCAACGCTCCAGGTCATAGCACAGAGAATTGTTGGACCCTAAAAAGAGTCATTGAGAAGTTAATTGAGGATAAGCTAATCGAGGTACGCAATGAGGAAGCACCGAATGTCACCAATAACCCACTCCCTGCTCATAATAATGAGCGTGTTGTGGGGATGGTTGGTATTTTTGAAGATTATGAGCAAACAAGTAGAACAAAAGTGGAAAGCAAGGTTTTAAGAGAAGAGTCTAGTATGGTTTTAGAACCCATACAAAGGGCACCAAAAATTGTTAAAGGTGTACGTTCGAATTCTGGGAACTCGAAGAAGCTAGTGTTGTATGTCCCTGAGTCTATAAAAAGAGGAGACGTACCGTTGAATGGACCAAAATGCTACATTCCTGGTAAATTTTCAACGTTTGATCAAAATCAAAAAGGTATGAAAGATCCAGTTGTGATACAAATTGCAGCACAACTTCCTATCACTAACACCAAGGCCGTTCCATGGAACTACAACAAAGTCATCGTTACTCACAAGGGAAAGGAGATTGTCGAAGAAACAAATGAAACAAGAAGCTTAACTCGTTCCGAAAGATGTTATGCTCCGGAAGAACTAAGGTGGGACAAACAAATCAAAGAAAATCAGATGCCGATGAAAAAACCAGTCACTGAGGAAGATGCTGAAGAGTTTCTGAAAAAGATGAAAGCTCAAGATTATTCTGTTATAGATCAGTTGAGGAAAACGCCTGCTCAAATCTCTTTATTGTCATTACTCATACATTCTAAAGAACATCGTGAAGTGTTGACCAGAATTTTGAATGGGGCACATATATCAGAAAATATTACAGTAGGTCACTTGGAAAACATGGTCAATCGAATTTTTGAGGTAAATAGAATCACTTTCACTGATGATGAATTGCCCTTGGAAGGATCTGGACATAATAGGGCTCTACATTTAACCGTGAAATGTGAGTCATGGTCGATGGAGGATCAGGTGTAGACATATGCCCTCTTTCCACTCTACAGAGCTTAAAAATCAACACTGATAGAATTCGTACTAACAATGTTTGTGTACGGGCATTTGATGGTGCAAAACGGGATACTCTTGGAGAAATATACTTAATTGTTACAATTGGACCAGCGGAGTTTGGAATCACTTTCCAAGTTATAGACATGGACACGTCTTACAATCTGCTTTTGGGTAAGCATGGATCCACATGGCAAAAGCTGTGCCATCTACTCTACACCAAGTGGTCAAGTTTGAACATGACAAACAAGAAATCATTGTCCATGGTGAAGATGATCTCCCAATCACCCGAGATCCTTCAATACCATGCATTGAGGCTAAAAGAGGTTGTGAATCCCTCAACTATCAGGCTTTGGAGATAATAACGGTTAATCAGTTCTTAGAAGGAAATCCTATCCTCCAACCTCGTCTGTCCTCTACTTCAGTCATGGTGGTGGCTCAAATGGTACAAAATGGCTATGAACCAGAAAAAGGGTTAGGTTTGTCGTTGCAAGGAATTGTGAATCCTACCAGTCCAATGGGTAATCAAGATACATTCGGTTTGGGTTTCAGTCCAACTAGATTTGATAGAAAATGGGCAAAGATCGTAAAAGAAATGCTTGGAATCTGTCGAAGCCGATCCCACATATTGCTCAATCTTTCATTAAATCTCAAGGTGAACCGTGTCCAGACTTACCAATCCAAAATGATGTGGATGAAATGTGCCAAGGTATCAAGGAAATGTTTTATGAGGTAAATATGACTCAGAGGGGTGAGGGCACTAGTCATATGGATGTGCAGTTTATCGGCCCGAATGTCCAACTCAATAACTGGAAAGCCACTCCTCTCCCTACAAAAAAGGAGTCATGGTAGTTTTGTTTTGCTGTTTTTTATTTTATTTTCTTGGATTATTCTCAGGGTTGTAATTCAAACATTCTCGTTGTTTCGCTTTATTGTTAACCCTTCTATCCTTTCCCATTCAATGCAATATAGTTTCTAGTCATCTTTTGTGTTCCTACTCTTTCTAATATTTGCCATCTTATTTTCATTTCAGTTACGTTAACTTTAATAATATGACATGCATGCAGAGTTTACAATTAGATCCTAAAAAGTTGTCTGATCTCATAACAATGAATCCTAAGTCTAAGGAATATGATGAAGATGAAGCTGATGAAGAAATTAAAAGGGGTTTGGATCAATTTGAAAATAAGCCTAAACCTAATTTAAGTGAAACAGAGGTGTTTAATTTGGGAACTCCCAAAGAAGTGAAAGAAATAATGATAAGCATTCATGTCGATCGAACTATTCGAGATGACATAATTCAAGTTTTAATTGAATACAAAGATGTCTTCGCTTGGTCATACGATGACATGCCTGGGTTAAGTGCTGATTTGGTAGTTCACAAACTTCCCATACATCCTGATTTTCCACCTGTCCAGCAAAAGCAGAGAAAATTTAAGGCAGATATGAGCGATAAAATCAAAGAGGAAATCATGAAACAACTGAATGCAAAAGTAATCAGGGTCGTCCAATACACTACTTGGTTGGCTAATGTTGTGCCAGTACCAAAAATAGATGGAAAGATCAGAGTTTGCGTTGATTATCGAGATTTAAACAAAGCAAGTCCAAAAGACAATTTTCCACTACCCAACATTCATATCTTGGTTGACAATTGTGCTAACACGAGATTCAATCTTTCGTGGACTGCTACGCCGGATATCACCAAATTCTCATGGATGAAAAAGACGCTGAAAAAACTGCTTTCACTACCCCGTGGGGTACATATTGTTATAGGGTCATACCATTTGGTCTAAAAAATGCAGGCGCAACCTACATGAGAGCTATGACTACAATATTCCATGACATGATGCATAAAGAAGTTGAGGTGTATGTCGATGATGTCATCATTAAGTCTAGAACGCAAATTGACCATGTGCGTGATCTAAGAAAATTTTTCGAAAGGTTGAGAAAGTACAATCTCAAGCTTAATCCGGCTAAATGTGCATTTGGAGTTCCATCTGGCAAGCTTTTGGGTTTTATAGTTAGCCGAAGAGGCATTGAACTAGACCCCTCCTAGATAAAGTCCATTCGAGAATTGCCACCTCCAAAAACCAGAACTGAAGTCATGAGTTTTCTGGGAAGGTTAAACTATATCAGCCGATTCATCGCTCAACTCACTACTACATGCGAGCCGATATTCAAGTTATTGAAAAAAGATGCTGCTATTAAATGGACAAGTGAGTGTCAAAATGCTTTTGACAAAATTAAAGAATATTTAGCAAATCCTCCGGTACTGGTCCCCCCAGAGCCTGGTAGGCCTTTGTTTGTATACCTCTCGGTAACGGATAATTCTTTTGGTTGCGTTCTAGGACAACATGACGTCACAGGGAAAAAGGAACAAGTCATCTATTACTTGAGCAAAAAGTTCACATCCTATGAGGCAAAGTACACTCTATTAGAAAAAATATGTTGTGCTTTAACTTGGGTCGCCCAAAAATTGAAGCACTATTTTTTGTCCCACACCACTTACCTTATATCTCGAATGGATCCTCTAAAATATATTTTTCAAAAAGCCATGCCGACGGGTAGGTTGGCAAAATGGCAGATTTTGCTTACCAAATTTGATTTTGTGTATGTTACTCGCACCGTCATGAAAACACAAGCGTTGGCCGATCATCTGGCAGAGAATCTGATTGATGATGAATACGAACCCTTAAAGACATACTTCCCTGATGAAGAGATCAACTCTATTGAGGAATAAATTCCTGATAATGACCCCGTATCGAAATTATATTTTGATGGGGCTGTCAACAAAAACGGAGTGGGAATTGGGGGAGTTCTTATCTGACCAAGCGGTTGCCATTATCCTGCCACAGCACGGCTTTGATTCTTTTCTACCAACAACACAACAGAATACGAAGCTTGCATCATGGGTTTGAATATGGCAATAAATCTGGGTGTACATGAGCTCTTAGTCTTAGGGGATTCCGACTTGCTCATTCGACAAACTCGAGGCGAATGGGAAACTCGAGACATTAAGCTCATACCGTACAAACAATGTTTAGAAGATCTCATCAAAAAATTCAAGTCCATTGAATTTAGATATATTCCCAGGTTTCATAATGAGTTGGCTGATGCTTTGGCTACCCTAGCATCGATGCTCCCATACCCAGGTAATACCTACATTGACCCGTTGGAAATCCAAGTTAGGGATCAACATGGTTATTGCAATATAACTGCGGTAGAGGCAGATGATGAGCCTTGGTATCACGACATCAAACAGTTTATAAAAGCTAGAGAATATCCACTACATGCTGATAGAGATAAAAAATGAAGTATTAGGCGACTCGCCAATGGGTTCCTCTTAAGTGGCGATATCTTATATAAAAGGACTCCGGATTTGAATTTATTACGATGTGTGAATAATCAAGAAGCGGAAACAATTATTAATGAGGTACACTCAAGGGTATGTGGCCCACACATGAATGGTTACGTCCTAGCAAAAAAGATTATTCGGGCAGGGTACTATTGGTTGACCATGGAGCGAGATTGCTTCCAATTTGTTCGCAAGTGTCATCAGTGCCAAATTAATAGCGACTTCATTCACTCACCCCCTTTAGAGTTGCATCCTATGTCTGCTCCATGGCCTTTTGTTACATGGGGAATAGACGTTATTGGGCCAATAGAGCCAAAAGCATCTAACGGTCATCGGTTTATTTTAGTTGCCATCGATTACTTTACCAAATGGGTAGAAGTTGTCACATTCAAATCAGTTACCAAGAAAGCGGTGGTGGACTTCGTTCATTCCAACATCATATGTCGTTTTGGCATACCAAAAATAATTATTACAGACAATGCAATGAATCTCAACAGCCACTTGATGAAGGAAGTTTGTGAGCAATTTAAAATTGTTCATCGTCATTCAACCCCTTATCGTCCCAAAGCAAATCGGGCTGTTGAAGCTGCGAATAAGAACATCAAGAAGATTCTTAGGAAAATGGTGCAAGGATCTAGACAGTGGCATGAAAAATTACCCTTCGCTCTCATGGGATATCGCACGACTGTTCGTACGTCAGTCAGTGCAACTCCTTACTTATTGGTTTATGGAATTGAGGCTGTCATACCCGCAGAAGTTGAAATCCCTTCTCTTCGAACCATTGTTGAAGCAGAAATCGAGGATACAGAATGGGTTAAATCGAGGTTAGAACAATTAGCACTGATAGAAGAAAAACGATTGACATCAATTTGTTTTGGTCAATTATATCAGCAGAGGATGGCTCGGGCATATAATAAGAAAGTACGCCCCAGGAATTTTGAAGTGGGTCAACTTGTTGTGAAATGTATCCTTCCCCACCAAGATGAGGCCAAGGGAAAGTTTGCTCCAAAATGGCAAGGCCCTTATGTTATTAAGCAAGTGTTATCCAAAGGAGCTTTGCAATTGGCGGATATGGAGGGAAAGGCAATTGACACAATTGTCAATGTAGATTCGATCAAGAGATACTACATTTAGCACTCCTTCTCATTTTTATGATGAGAAGATAAAAATGTATCCTCTGTTATCTCAAACACCACTGGTCTGGTGCCCTAAAACAAAAAAAAAAAAAAAAAAAGAAATTAAAAAAAAAACACAAAAAAAACAAAAAAAAAACAAAAAAAAGTTCATTGAACTACGTTTGACCTGATTCCTAAAAGGATACGTAGGCAGCCCTTCATTAGGTTTCGGTCTAATCACTCAATAAAAAGATAATCATGTTCTTCAGTTCTCTAAAAGTAGAGACATTATGTTGGCGAACTATGGAGAAAATGAAGAAGAGAGTGTTGTGAAAACCCTTACGGGCACTATAAGACGATGGTTTGGTGAAAAATCATGAAAGGTGTTACTGATCAAATGATGACATTTTGTCTGGACATAAGCGCAATCATGATAAAAGTCAAGCTTAGATTGAAAGGTGCAACATTGTTTCCTGAGATTCAGATAACTCGAAAAGATCAAACGTTTGGTCCAATTGCATGTCATGTTTCAAAGTTGTCACGTACTTTCAGATAAGATTCTTTTCACTCATTTAAACATTTTCTTATTTGTCTTCTACTTCTAAAGACACAATTTTTCCTTCATAACCCTTTCATTCGTGTCATATCTGCTTGTGTTTCTTTGATTTTTTATTTTTTCTTTCTCAGTATCAACTCGTGTCATGTGAGAAAATAAAATTAAATCGGCAAAATTGACTACGGTATTTCCAGTTGAATGTTGAGAACATGCACATATTGGCTAGGGTTGTGAACCTATCGAGAAAATAAATATCATAAATCGATACCGAGTGAAAATATATAAAGCAAAAGAGTCGCTTGGGAACGAATGAACCACACAACATGCACAAAATGGTGATGAGTTAGAATGTCCATGAAAAGTGTTTCAAGGAAAGATAACGACTGTTTTTAAAACATCTACAAGATATTCGCACAATCATCAATGGGATGAATCTTCCAAACGGGGCGGATCCAGAAGTCAAGCTTTACAAGATATTCAAAGTCACGAACCAACCACCATGTAGGAAAATTAACAATACATTTCTTTGACTTAAAACAGGTATAAGGCAGAATCATGTAAATAGTTTGCGAGAGACAAACGCCGCGATGGTAAGTTCTTGAATGTTTACTTTCCATATAATATGCGTGACAAAATAATAATAACAATAAAAATGATTTTTTAATTGAATCTGGGGCATTTTATTTTATTTTTAGTTTGTTCAATGTACAAATGAAAATAAAATAAAATAACGATAATATTAATAATGATAATAATATAAGTGAAAAGAAGAAATGTATGTATATATATATATATATATATATATATATATATATATATATATATATATATATATATATATACATATATATATATATATATATAAAATCATGTATTCAGAGGGCACAATAACCTCTGGGTTGCATATAGGGCACAATAACCCCTATCCTAGTTTTCATGTCTTCACAGGGCACAATAACCCCTGGTTTCATATAGGGCACAATAACCCCTATCATTTTTCTTCACAGGGCACAATAACCCCTGGTTGCATATAGGGCACAATAACCCCTATTTTACTTTTCATGTCTTCACAGGGCACAATAACCCCTGGTTGCATATAGGGCACAACAACCCCTATTTTATTTTTCATGTCTTCACAGGGCACAATAACCCCTAGATTGCATATAGGGCACAATAACCCCTATCATTTTTTTTATGTCTTCACAGGGAACAATAACCTCTGGTTGCATATAGGGCACAATAACTCCTATCATTTTCTTCACAGGGAAGAATAACCCGTAGTTGCATATAGGGCACAATAACCCCTATTTTACTTTTCATGTCTTCACAGGGCACAATAACCCCTGGTTGCATATAGGGCACAATAACCCCTATCATCATATTTATGTCTTCACAGGGCACAATAACCCCTGGTTGCATACAGGGCACAATAACCCCTATCCTATTTTTCATGTCTTCACAGGGCACAATAACCCCTGGTTGCATAGAGGGCACAATAACCCCTATCATTTTTTTTTATGTCTTTACAGGGCACAATAACCCCTGGTTGCATATAGGCACAATAACCCCTATCATTTTTTTTCTTCACAGGGCACAATAATCCCTGGTTGCATATAGGGCACAATAACCCCTATTTTATTTTTAATGCCTTCAGAGGGTGCAATAACCTCTGGATTGCATATAGGGCACAATAACCCCTATTTTATTTCTCATGTCTTCACAGGGCACAATAACCCCTGATTGCAATTTTGGTACAAAACTCCCTTTTGTCTTATTTTTTTTTTTACATTCTGTAATAGGCTATAAAAACATTATTTTTATTATTAGTATAGACTTTTATAGCTTTCATCAATAACTCACAAAATTTCCTTGTGCAAACTAGGTAGAAAATTTTGTTTTGTGTGCAGGTTTCTACATAGTACACAAATTTGCAGTTCAAAAATAATAGAATTCATCCTTTCAAGAAAATAAGTTTTCAAGAATATCATGCGGAAGAACATCAGTAGCTGAAGTCAAGTCATGAAGTTTCAAGTCTTAAACTCAGAAATCCAGAGCAAAGTTCGGAATAGATGAACCTACCCAAAGAGAGTGAAGCGATATCTGAGAATCCAAAATGAAGACTTAGCACTATCGGAATAGATAAGATTTCTTATCTTTCCTTCTGCATTTTTTTTTAATGTAATAGCTGGAGCTACGAACCGGAATATCTACAAAACCTCACTCGACTACCTAACTCATTGGAACTACGCCTGACTCCTTATCATCTCAACATAGGATAGGTAGTTTTTAAAAGTTAGGACACAGTCAAACCTCTTCTCTACTATAAATTTTTCACATAAATATTTCAGTAAAAAATTAGTCACATTGTTCACGTCTTTGCATGAAAACTCTTCATGTTTTCAAGCAAAGAGGGGCATACTGTGAACACCTAATTTTTTACCAAAATATAAAGAGTCGAACATCAATTTTTTTAAAAAAAGGGTTATATTTAAAATAAATAAAAAATAATAAATTTTGTAAATTACTTTAATAATAAAAATTATGAATTTATGGTATTTGTTTAAAATCTTCAACTTTTAATTATTTTAAAATAATGGTAGAACGAGAAAAAAGGGGAGTCCTAAATATTCAAATTACCTTCCCCTTATCCTAATTATTCCCAACTTCCTAACTTATTTTACTAAAAAATCTCATCCTATTTATTTTTTATTTATTTATATTTTCTTTCTTTTCTCTCTTTAAACGTTTAATTCACTTTTTTTATATATATTTTTTAATTTTCTATTATTATTATTATTATTTATTTATTTTATATCCATCATTATCTCAACCCCAATTCCCTCAACAATATTTCAAATAAAATCCTAATCCAACTCTATTAGGTTCCTTTTAATTAGCACCAAACTCTCAGCCAAAATTATTATAAAAACACGTTCAGTTAAGAAGAAAAAATATACACAGATACAGAGAAATACAAAGAGGATACAGAGAGAAATATAGACAGAAAAAAACAAGCAAAGAAAAAGAAAAAAAACGAGTTATTTCTTTTCAGAATTAGGTTAGAGTTAGAGATTTGATCGTGATTGTGAATTCGTGGATAACAGCTCGCTTTTGTCGTATCAATTCTCGCAGCGAGGTAACTATAAATTCTCGCATGATTTAAATAATATTACTTCTATGAAAAGTTGAATTCAATAGCATGAAATACTTCAAATCACATGTATTATATTGATTATTGCTACGTTGTTATTATTATTATGTTTTTTAGATCGATTTTGCAATATTATGTCGCATATTGAATCGTTGAATTTAACCATATTAATATATCTTTCCGTCTATTTTCACTTTAGAAGATTTTTATTGGATTTATTATAGACTTGTTAGATTGGGATATATATAAATAATTAGTAATTTTTTTTTATCTAAGTAGAATTGTAAATTTCATCTAGAGATTCATGATAAATTAGTGATAATTACTATTAATAATTATGATAAAAAATTTTAGAGAAATTGTATAAAGAAAACAAAAGAATAAAATAAATAAATGAATAAATAAATAAAAAAACAACGAGAAAGCCTAAAACATAAAAAGAAAAAGAAAAACAACGAAAAAAAAAGAAAAGAAAAAATATCAGATTTTTAAAAAAAAGGGGAAACAGAAAATTAAAAAAAAAAAAGAAAGAAAAGAAACGTGAAAAAAAAAATATAAAAATTAAAAAAAAAATAACATAAGAGAAGCAGAATGAGAAAAAATATATATAAAACAAGAAAAATAAAAAAAATGAATGAAAAAAAAAAAGTAACAAAAATTATTTTAAAAAAAAAGGAGAAGAAGACAAATTTTATAAAATAATGATAAACATAATGATAAAATAAAATTTAAAAAAAAATAGAGAAAGAAACAAAAAAAAAAAAAAAAAAAAAGCATATTTTTCCAAAAAAAACAGAAACAGAAAATTTTAAAAAAAAAAAGTAAAAAAAAAAACGTGAAAAACTAAAAAAAAAAAAGAGAGAGAGAATCAGAATAAAAAACGTAAAAAAAAAAGTTAAAAACATAAAAAGAAAGAAAAAGTAAAAAAGAAAAAAGAAAAAAAAGGATTTAGCACAAAATTATTATTTTTAGTAAGGAACGTAAAAAAAATAAAATTATTTATATCAAAAAAGATAACAAACGTAAACAAAAAGAATTAATCTAAAAATAATAATTATTTTTTTTTCAAAAAAAAAAGAAGACAGAATGTTAAAAATTGTTACGTGCGTTAAAAAAAAAAATTTAACCTTTCTTAAAAAATAAATATAGTCCTAATCTATTTAGAATTTTTGTGATTTTAAAACTAATTCAAATCTCATAAAATTTCATCTTTCTATTTTTAAATAAAAAAGATAGAAATTCTAAGTTAACGTGAACTCTAAATATTTTTTTTTCTAATTATAAAATACCTATATAAATTCATCCCCATAATATCATAAAAAATATATAAAAAAAATGTAAAAGCAAAATTAGTCAGTTTCAAATAAGTTAAACAATAAATTTGGGTAAATAAAAATTTATTATTAAGTTAATAATATAATGTCCAAAAATTAAATTAAGTCATACTAAAGTTAATAAAGCGACCGTGCTAGAACCACGGGATTCAAGGGGTGCCTAACACCTTCCCCTCGGTCAACAGAATTACTTACCCGAATTTCTAGTTTGCAGACCAATAAAAGATAGAGTCAAATTTCCTTTTGATTAGAGATTTAAATAAGGTGACTTGGAACACCAAAACTCAATTCCAAGTGGCGATTCTGAATAATAATTATCCCTTTTCAAAATGTCACTTTAATTGGAAAAACTCTTTTTCTTTCAAAATAAAAAATAAAAAAAATATAAAATAATTGAAAAAAAGGGGCGTGACAGTCGTCACTATAATCCTACATTATTTCATCAACGTCATCTTGAAATTTGGTCGGTAGTGGTTCACGACCCTAATTTCTTCTCTCGGCATTAATCCAATCTCGAAATAATACCGATATCTCCAAGATGTCGGCTGCTAGTGAATGCCTATGTTCTCCAAGTTAAAACCTTGTTGCACTAAAACGCCTTTCCAAGCTACTGACGATGCTAGCATTGATAATATATCTCGAGACATCGGTTGTAGTTTTGAAAATCCTTTGCCACATTTCTCCACCATGCTAGAATATCTTTAGTAGGTTATGTATTTTGATTTACATAGGCATCAAAATCATTTCTATTATCGTGAGAAAGTTCAAGATAATCATGTAAATAAGCATCAATATTATCTTCATCAAATCTACTCCTAGAGCTTTGAGGTTCATTTTCACTTGTTAAATTTATATTAGCATTATATAAATCATACAATTTTCTAGCTTCAATTTTTATGCTATCTTTAACTTGTAGACAACTAGGAATTTCGTATAATACATCATTAATATATAAGTTAAATACATTTTTCAACCATTTTTGATGCACCTACATCTTTATACTGAGGGTTTAACAAACATGCGGTTAAATAAATTTGAGGAATAGGAATATAATATTTTTTAAATTTTAAAATCATTTTTCAATTGTTTGTTGAAGTCTTGGTTTATTTGTAAATTGATATAATTTAGAAGAAATCATACAAATATCAGGCAAAACAGTACAAATTGATGGACTATAAAGTACAGATTTTCTTTTTGTAGTCAACTAAAAAACTTTTAGGAAATCTATAAGTTCATTTATATCACGTCAATTACTATCATCTAGTCTATAGGTCATATCAGAATTATGAACATTCCAAACCATTTGTAAGAGTATTCTATATCCATAAGCGACTACAAGAATTTCATATAAAGTATTTCATCTACTAGCCACTGTTTTTGAAATTTTTCTAGGTGGAAGATTATTTTCAAAACAACAATTTTTAAAACCTTACACCTAGACTTAACTTGACATTTAAATATAAAATGACATGCATTTTCAACTTTCGTACATCCGTTATCATACATATGTACACCATCTCTAAACATCAAATTATATATATGTGCAGTACACCTAATATGATAATTATCATCATAGAAAGGACAAAGAGTAGGTTTTAAATATTAAACAGCAACATTATTACTTGAAGCATTATCTAAGGTTATACTACTTATTTTATCACATATTCCATAAATTTTTAAAATATCTAAAATAGTTTGAGCAATATAACTATCGATTTTTTGAATTTGACAACATTTATAACCTAAAATTCTTTTTTGCATAAACCAATTTTCATCAATCCAATGTGCAGTAACAGTCAAATAATCGTTACCGTTTACACTACGATCCATATCAGAAGTAATAGGTATTTTGCAAGTATTATAATAAAATAAACAACGAAGATATTGAAAATGTTGTGCGTGATAATCAAATACAGCTTTTTTTATTGTATTTCTAGCAAAACTTTTAAAATTTGAATTATATACAATTTGAATATAATGTATAAAACCGGGATTTTCAGCAAAACTAAATTGCAAACCCATAACACATATCATTTTAGCTAGTTCTTCAAGATCTTTTTCTCTACTATATGAAAGTGGTAAACTAGAGCCAGAAGCATTAGACGGATTTAATTGTGTTTGTACCATGTTAGAGCCGCCTACTCCTACATTTTCAGGAAGGGGTGTACCATTTTTTTAGCTTCCGCTACCGCTTTAGCATGCGAAAATTCATTTTTACAACAAGACGTTAAATGCCTACTCAAATGTCCCATCCCGCCAGATTTACCAACAGTTTTATGATTTAATCTATGTTTACATTTATTACAAATAGCTTGTGTTTTATCTTCATTTTGTGTCATAAATTGTCAAAGAATCAATTTTTTAGCACGTTCTACCTTAGACCTAGGATGTAAGGGGAACAGGGGCAGGACAACGAAAGGAAGCGGGACTGGGAGTATTAGTAATCGTAGGTGACTCAGTTTCATCATCATCATCATCAAAAGTAGGCGTATCAGTATAATTATCAATATCATTATCATTATCATTATCACTAGTCAAATCCTCATCAAAACTACCAAAGAGACGTTGTAAATGTTCTTGATAAGGATCTAATCCTGAATTACTATCAATATTAAAAACCGTATCATTAACATGTGTATAATCATCCGTATTTATTCTTAATATAGTAGACTTTTTAGTTTTTGATTTAGAAGAACTATCCGTTTTTGCATTATCGGAGGATGTAAAGTTACACATAATTTTTACACGCTCAAATGCACTTTTTTACCCTTTTCTTTTTGAATAATATTTTTACCGAAATCCATATTAAAATATTAAATGTGAGATTATATATAATACGAAAAATGTAATGCAACAAATAAATCACAAAGTAAATAAATAATTATTTAAATATAAATAAAATGTAAAATAACAAAGTAACGACTTCGGTCATTTCGAGCACTAGAACATTTTATGTCAGAAAATACTTTCCGATAGGTTTAAAGGGGTGTTTTGGACTATTCATAATTATAATTATGAAATTAGTGGGGTAATTTTAATAATTTATAGAGTTGGTGGTTAAATAAGATAATATTAAAATTGGTAGTAGATCACTTTCTCTATTTTTATAATTATTTATATATATAATTAGCGTGATAACTGATCTTTAGAAAAGGAGAAAATAAAACAAAAGGGTTGCACGATGGTTGAGAAATAACGAAGGCATCTGTGAGCGAAGAGAAACGAAACAAAGGCTTTCAGGTACAGAGAAGTTCTTAACATTTTTTTTTGTGTTTGTATACATGGATAGTAATTAATGATTAAGGGAAATTCATTAGTAGTTTATAAGATATAGTTTCTGGGTGTGGGTAGACGACGATGTAATCGATTTTGTTTTTCGTTTCGTGTTACTGTTTGTGACTTATGAAATATTCAAGGGTTTTGTGTTGGTTAATTAATATGTATGGGTTTATATTATATTTAAATCTTGTATAGTTAGATACTAATTGTAAGGTATAATGTTCTAGTTTAAAGAATTCGAAAATAAGGATTAGTGGAGAAATTGAATAATATTGAAAAACAAGAGAAATGATTGATTAGTAAATTGAAAAAAAATTATATATAAAAATAGTTGTTATATGAATGATATGTTCTTGAATATGGAAAAATAGGGATTATTCTCATGTACATTGTTAACTTTCCCAATTTCAGTTAATTCAGTTAGTTTGTTAGCATGTTCACGTGGTTAGTTAGGATTGTATTCTGTTAGTTAGTGTGTGTGTGTATATGTGTGGAAAGTGTGAGTGGAAGTTAGAGGTTAGTTACTACATTTCTGTATATATATATATAGTTTGTAGCATCTGTAAGGAATTAGTTTCACAGAGAATAACATTCCTTCTTCTTCAATTCTGCTTCTTCTTCATCAATTCAACTTGCTCTTAGATGCATCAATGAAGCTATTTCAAGCTTCTAGATAGAGTTTTTTCATGGTATCAGAGCAGCAGTAGATAGTAATCGTATAAGCTGCAAAGAAGACAACAATGGCTATAGGAAGAATCGATCCAAATGATCCTCTTTACATAGGACCATCAGATGCTTCAAGTGCAGTTTTGATTCCAATCAAACTCACAGGGCCTGAAAACTATGGAGTGTGGAGTAGGTCGATGAAGATTGCTTTGACAGGAAACAGGAAAATTGGATTTGTTACAGGAGCTTGTAGCAGGGCTTTGTATAGAGATGAGTTACATGAGCAATGGGAGACATGTAATGCAATCGTATTATCATGGTTGATGAATTCAGTTAGTGAAGATCTGTTAAATGGAATAGTCTATGCTACTAGTGCTTATACAGTTTGGCAAGACTTGAAGGAGAGGTTTGACAAAGGCAATCGAATGAGGATCTACCAATTGCACAGAGAAATCAACACACTCTCACAAGGTACTGAATCTGTTTCATCATATTACACCAAACTGAAAAACTTGTACACATGGATCTTTGGGGACCATACAAGGTTCCCACATTTGATAAGAAATACTACTTTCTTACAGTTGTTGATGATTACAGCAGATATACTTGGATACATTTGTTACAGCTCAAATCTGAAACTATAGTAGCTATAAGGAATTTCTTTACTTTGATAAAGAATCAATTTGGATGTATCATCAAGATAGTGAGGTCAGACAATGGAACAGAGTTCTTCAACTCTCAATGAAAAGAATTGTTTACAAGCCTGGGCATTATACATCAAAGTAGCTGTCCTCACACACCACAACAAAATGGTGTAGTAGAGAGGAAGCATAGACACATATTGAATGTAGCAAGAGCCATCAGATTTCAGTCTTGTATGCCACTTAGATTCTGGGGAATTTGTGTTCAAGCAGCTGTATATTTGATTAACAGATTACCATCATTCAATCTCCATAACAAAAGTCCTTATGAAATGATGTTCTCTAAGCCTCCTAATATCAGTCATTTGAGAGTTATGGGTTGCCTTGGTTATGCTTCTGCTATTCCTAGAATTGATAAGTTTTCAGAGAGGGCAAAACCTGTGATCTTGATGGGATATTCAGAAACTCAGAAAGGTTATTTGTTACTGGATTTACAGACTAGAAGGTTTCTAGTCAATAGAGATGTAGTGTTTCAAGAACACATTTTTCCTTTTGCCACTTCAAAATTCTCACAAGAACCTGTCAAAGACTTGTTACATGATTGTTTTGAAGAAGAAACTGATCCAGAAGATACAACTTCTGATGATTGTGTATTAGCAGGCACACAGGTTTCCACTAACTTGAATGATGTTCCTAGTGAAGTGTTGCACATTCAGAATGAAGAGATGGTAGTTTCAGAATCCACTATTGATTCAACTTCAGCTAGAAAGTCATCTAGACACACTAAACCTCCTATTTGGATGAAGGATTATATAGCTACTGGACAGAATAATAAGTATTCTTTGGCAAACCATCTTAGTTATGATCATATGTCCTCAAAGTACCATAGCTATCTAGCCAATTTCTCAGATTCAGTAGAGCCTCATACATTTGGTCAAGCTAGTAAAGATCCAAGATGGATTGAGGCCATGAAGTTGGAAATTAAAGCCCTTGAAGATAACAAGACTTGGTTAGTGGTTGATTTACCTTTAGGTAAACATACTGTTGGTTCTAAATTGATTTACAAGATCAAATACAAGGCTGATGGAAACATAGAAAGATATAAAGCTAGACTTGTAGCTAAGGGCTATAGTCAACAAGAAGGATTGGATTATCATGACACATTTTCACCAGTGGCAAAAATGGTGACTGTTAGATGTGTCATTGCAGTGGCTGTATCAAAAGGGTGGTCTCTTTATCAAATGGATGTGTACAATGCCTTCTTACAAGGAGATTTAGATGAGGAGGTATATATGGATATGCCTGATGGTTTCAGAACTCAAGGATCGACCAAAGTCTGTAAATTGCTCAAATCCTTGTATGGACTTAAGCAAGCATCTAGACAATGGAACATCAAATTGACCAACACATTGTTATCTGCAGGCTTCATCCAAAGCTCTTATGATTACTCATTATTCACTTTGAAGAAGCCAGAGGGGATGGTTATTGTCCTAATCTATGTAGATGACTTACTCATTACTGGTGACAATGAGTTATTAATTAGAGAAGCAAAAGAAGCATTGCATCAGAAGTTTAAACTCAAAGATTTAGGACAACTCAAATATTTCTTAGGAATTGAGGTGCTAAGGTCCAAAACAGGTGTCATTTTGAATCAAAGGAAATACATATTGGAGCTGATTTCTGACACAGGATTGAGTGGTGCAAAGCCTGCAAATACACCTTTAGAATCTAATTTGAGGTTGACATCAGTGGAGTTTGATCAAACTGCTGGATCACAAGAAGATGAGGTGCTAACAAATAATTCAGCTTATCAAAGATTAGTGGGGAAATTGATGTATGCTACTATCACAAGACCTGACATTAGTTATGCAGTGCAAACACTAAGTCAATTCATGCAACATCCAAAAAGATCTCATTGGGAGGCAGCTATTAGGGTGGTGAGATATCTGAAAAGAACAGTTGGTCAGGGCATATGGCTAAAGGCTCAATCAGCCACAACATTAACATGTTGGTGTGATTCAGACTGGGCTGCATGTCCTAACACTAGGAGGTCAGTAACAGGCTACATAGTGAAGTTTGGAGATTCTTTAGTATCCTGGAAGTCCAAGAAACAGCAGACAGTGTCTAGAAGTTCAGCTGAAGCTGAATACAGAAGCATGGCCTCAGCAGTGGCAGAAGTAACATGGTTGATAGGCTTGTTCAATGAGCTCAATGTGTCAATACAAAGGCCAATAAAAGTATGGAGTGACAGCAAATCTGCTATTCAATTAGCTGCGAATCCTGTGTTTCATGAAAGAACCAAGCACATCGAGATAGATTGCCATTTTATTAGAGATAAAGTTAAGACTGGGTTGATTCAAACAGAGTATGTACACACACACACCAACAAGTTGCTGATCTATTAACCAAAGGATTGAGTCAAGCTCAACATGTTCATCTGTTAGGCAAGCTAGGTGTGCTCAACATCCTGCACCCCTCAGCTTGAAGGGGAGTGTTAACTTTCCCAATTTCAGTTAATTCAGTTAGTTTGTTAGCATGTTCACGTGGTTAGTTAGGATTGTATTCTGTTAGTTAGTGTGTGTGTGTGTGTGTGTGTATATGTGTGGAAAGTGTGAGTGGAAGTTAGAGGTTAGTTACTACATTTCTGTATATATATATAGTTTGTAGCATCTGTAAGGAATTAGTTTCACAGAGAATAACATTCCTTCTTCTTCAATTCTGCTTCTTCTTCATCAATTCAACTTGCTCTTAGATGCATCAATGAAGCTATTTCAAGCTTCTAGATAGAGTTTTTTCATACATCATGGGGAAATGATTGCCTTATCATTGACAAGTTTTTTTGGCACAAACGTGAGTGGAAAAACAACTACAGTGAACATTAGAAATAGTTAGTCGATTACTTGTTTATGGTATACTTTTAATTTTCATATTTGGATAGTTATTTAAATATCACATTATAATTTAAGTTTAACTGATTAAGATAGGTAATTAATTATAAGATGTAGTATATTATATTAATTACATTAATGTTGTGCAAAATGCGAGGAAAAATAGGACCTATCCATAAGTTTAAACTTTAGGAAATTGATTATAGGAATTAGGTGAGTTTTGGGTCTAGGCTAGACATATAATAAGAGTGTTTACGATCTTGTAACTTACACCTTATGTATATATATACTTGATAGATTGGAAGGGTTCGAAGGAAATAAGGAAAGGAAAGACATTGGAGAAATAGTTGCTTGACTTCGATTCTTCGGTGGAGGTAGGTTATGGTTTTTTTCTATTTGATAGATAAACTATAAATAGCGATTGATATATATATATTGAATTATATTGGAAAGTCTCCTATGTACTTGATTGTGTGGTTGTATGTTTGATTGTGTGGTTTGTGGTTGGCCTAAAATTATGAGACTGTTGAATTTCTAATCGTGAACCCTCTCTATTAAATGACGCCTTGAATAAAGAAGGCTTGATGAAATAAAATAATGAGATAATTGGATCAGAGTGTCATGTTCTGACACGGTATTATGGGATCGGATTGTCACGTTCCGACACGACATATGGGATAAGAGTGTCATGTTCCGACACAATAACATTAAAGGAAAGGAATCTTGAAGCAACTTAATATACTTAATCTCAAAGAACTTATTTTCCAATGAGTATGGTGTGGAGGCATGAGTCCTCATAGGTGTGCTTGATGTTGTACCTATTATGGTGTTGTTGTCAATGGTTCATGTGTTTGTTGCTTGTCACCTGTTAAGTATTGTAGTTGATTTTATGTTATTATTCAATACATATTGATTTCTATTTTGAGTTGGCCGATGATACCTACTCAATACGTGTTCCTTGTACTAACCCCTACTTGTATTTTCTTCTTTGTTCTTTTGTGGAGTGCAGCAAGTGTACCATCGACTTCGACTCGCCCTCAGCTTTAGCCAGTCTCTAGCACATCAGAGTTCAGGGTGAGCTGTTAATTCTAGCTCGTGCTGGATTCTCTCATTCACGTCTAAATGTCTTTGAATTTTGGACATGGACCATCTTTTTGCTTATTTTGGTTTCTCAAACACTCTTAGACTTGGTAATTTGGAAATAGATGTCATTGATGTGATGACTATCAGATTTTGGGATGATAACTTTTAGAAACTTATTTAAATTGGTTGCTTAGTATTTTTTGGAGCTTCCGCATTATTTATATTATTTATAGTTGCACTATTGGTACATGTTGGGGTTTAGATGTGTTGGTTCGCCCACCTAAGGAGGTAAGTGTGGGTGCTACTCACGAATCATTTTGGGTCGTGACAAACAGTTGGAACAAATGTACCGAACGTCTATTTAAAATAGTAGACGTTTATAACCGCCGAAAGCCGAACGTGGAAAGTTGAAAGTTAAATTTTGAAGCTCCAAATCCAATTTCCAAAGACCAAATAAGGCAACACCAGAATTTAAGATATTATATATTAGAGAATTAGAGAGTAGAGAGTTGAGAGTTGAGAGAGTAGAAGATGAATAGATGATTTTGTGATTTAAAAGAATGAAATTTAGGGGTATTTATAAGTAAAAAAAATGGGTTAAAGTGGAATTTTTAAAACTTTAGGGTATTAAAAATTTTGGGGGGAGGGTAGGAGTGTAAGTTGCTGAAATTTGGGTCAAATAGCCGTTGGGGAGCCCATTAGCCATTAACCAACGCCTATAAACGGACAAATTTTTTTAAAAAAATTGTTCGGACCGATAATTTCCTGAATCGGGAGGGATCCGGTAAATCTCGGTTTCCATCCCGTTACCTGTCCTGGAACCGGACTGAACCGGTCTATACCGAGACTAACCGGTACCGAATCAGACCTGGACCGGTAACTGAGACTTACCGGTTCCGCATCCATTCTTAGCCGGGAAGGACCAAAAAAGGACGTTTGGCCCCCTTAGACACTATCTTACATGACATAAAGTTTTGGAACATCCACTGTATGTCTCCTTCTCTCATGTCATAGAATACTTTCGCTTATGCATCCCTTGTGGTGTGAATTCGGAACTAGCTGATGCTTATATAAAACTCGTAGTTGTCAAGAAAACTCGTATGTATCGGCTTGGACAACTCCTGTTGTTGGGTGTCGTCTTTTTTACACAGATGTTCAGTCATTCATCACTGAAGCAAAATGTTGCACCTTTGGAAAAATGGGAATCAGTTCTTACACAAACTTAGAGATCGATAGATGTCAGCAAAAATAATTGGGGTCAGATTGTGGTGTTTCTTTACTTCTTCTTCTTTACCAATCCCTATGAATATAGCATCTACAACCATCACAGTCCGGGTATCGATCTGATTTCCTTCATCCTGAGGGAACATCATCGTTCTTAAGAGGCACGCGGAGAATGCGATAGTCTGAGTCTGTCTCCAAGTACTATAATTATGGAACTGGTTCGAAAACATTCTAAAATAGTTGCCGTGTCCCCACCGTTCAAAGAATCTCATTAATGGTACACTTTGAGTATCCAACTAGTCTGCGTCCACTAGCGGTAACATGTTCTTCAGTTTTAGACTAGTCGGCCTATCCGGTAGTAGGATGTGACGATCTGGATGTTTTTTTCTTTTGCTACACGTTCTGATGAAGTCCAAACAATATTTTATCTCCTCTATTGTTGGTGTTATTTCGACATCCCCAAATCGGAAAACCATCCTTTTTTCATCCCAAAATCAAGTAATTACCTCGATAAACTCAGGCAAACCTTGAAATCCATTATCGAAGGTAGTTGGCCCAAGTGAATCGAGATGCTCTCTTTTGACAATCTTTTAGGCTGTTCCACCACACACAAAGAAGATTGAGTGTCTCGGTGACCATTTTAAAACTTAGGACTTGATTTGACATCTACAAAAACATAAAAAGAGTTAGTTGTCACCCCCAAGACACAACAATATATAAAACAATGGAAAACATCCTTCAAATAACATATAAGTATGATCTTCCGTCCGGGTCATGGGCCCTTTGGACTCAAGGTGATATTTCTAATGGGTCCAACACAACACTCCTTGGGTGTTGGATCGTCTTAGGCCAATGCGTTAATTTCAGGACCTTCTTTCTCTGTATCTTAGTTTGACTAGGATGGAGTTCATTTATAGTGGAATGGTGACCTAAGCAGACTACTTGGGCTGGGACAGTTAATGACCGTTGACTATCAAATATCCAACTACATTCGTCAGGGTGCCCCGATAAAGATTTGGTTAACGAACGACTGCGAACCCGCTTAATTGTCCTTTAATTTATAAATAAAAATAATCTTCGTTTGACGGAAGATGTTATGCCATGAAAGCAACAGTTTAAATAATACGATAAAGAAACAAGTAATTAGTTATTTCACGTAGTCAAACAAGTTAGTCATAAGGTTAGAATCCTCCAAATCCCCAACAGAGTAGTAATTCTATTTTACTCCGAAAATATTTCTTAAGTTTTTAGGAATTGTTTAGAGTTGCCACTTAATTTTTAAGAAAAATTAAGAAAATCTTTGTTTTCAAAATAATTAAATAGGAAACCAATTAAAACCTTCAAAGGGGTTCGGAGATTCACATTTATATTTTAGGAAGGTTTTTACGGCACCTAAAATATTCGCTAAGTCGCGATTATCCAGAAACTAACTTAATTATGATTAAAAAAAATGACTTGATCAAATTATCTTTGAAATATTTTGAATGTGTACCTTTTATATAAGAGAATTTTTTAACTCTTACAATTATATATTATTATTTTTTAAGTTTATTTAAAATCGATCGACTTGCTTTGAATCAATCAAACGAAATCGCGCCTTAGGGGATTTGAAAATTTCTTAACCCTAAGTCTAACGCGGATACTAAAACACAAATAATAATGCGATGAAGTAAAAGAGAAAGAGTTGGGTCCAAATCTCATTTATGTCCTCCTGGACTGGTATTTGGACCCATTTGTTTTGGGTTTTTGACCCATTTTTTATTTGTACACGTTCTAATACTAAAATAAATAATAATAGTAAAAAACAAAGACAATGGCTTAGGCCCCAAAAATAATAATAAAATACAATATTCAAAGTAACTTTGAACTCTTGGCCCAAAATCTTTGGCTCCTTGATTTGCGCGCATTCTTCACATTGGGGATTTGTTTGCCTTTTCAAGACTTGTTCCCCATTTCAGCAGGCTGGTTAGGTATAGGGAATTGGGCCTCCCATCCCTATAGAAAATGCAAAGATAGGATACATAAGGACCCCGACATATTTTACATACAAACAAAAATAAAAAAAAGGTGGGTAACAAATCCTGATTTTAAGCTAGAGAGTGTAAAATGAAGGAGCTTGTATACTACCACACTTCAATTATAGATGCTATAAGGAGACCGGGCAGAAACCTTTAAGACGATGCACATAATATTTTAATGATCTTAAAATAGCCAAAACAATGATCAAGATTTGAGCAGACCGAAGTTTCAGGAATATACGAACTAATGTCTTATCCTAAGGTTTCTCTCTTAAAAGGGATGAACCATGACCAATTAATCATTTAATAACTTTAATGAACATGCATATGTAACAGTGATCTAACATAAAAAAAATTCAATGATAATAATGATTAACCAAATACAGAAGGGTCAACAAATGCCTAATATACTCTTCCTATCATGATCAGGTATTATCGAACTCAAAATGAAATGAGATTAAGAATAGCTAAAAAAAAAATACGAACAACCCATAACAACCAAAATTCTATTTTTATCATAATAATGTGATACACATAAACATGTCATTTCTTCTCGAACGATAATAACCCAAATTAATTTAGGGGCACGCATATTGTACTTCAACATGTTTAAGAAGAGAAGGAAACAAAATACATGATATTAATTGAAAGATTTTTATTAAAAATAAAGAGAACTTTATACTAAACATGCCAACAAAGAAAATGACATTAGTACAGAAAGATAAAATACAGGACATCATCCATATTCTCCATAACTCCATTTAAGAGAAAATATGGGATGTGACGGTTAGCTTGAATGCGCAAGACAAAGACGAATTTGGGTTGCCAGCAAAAAAACTAGCCTCATGAGACATTCGAACACTATGAGACATCGCCAATACGCAACCGAAACGATAAAAGAAATCACTAAAACAAGAGTAAACAATGAAGAAACAAAAGGCCAAACAAACACACATTCAAAGTCCCATCCAAAAGTATATCAAAATTTATTTCACTGCTATTTACTTCATATACATTCTTAAGAACTCGCAGGAGAAGCAAATCTAAAAGGAACTACTAAAATGTTGAAACCACTAATCCCCACTTATGGACTCCACTAAACACTGTAAGAATGAAATGCAAGAAGACGTGAGCTTACCTTTTCCTGGGAAGTGTTCTGGGTTTACAACGAGCTTAAAGTGATTCCAACACCACAAACCAGAAATGAACAATAGCGATAAGACCCAAAGGGATCTTGAATCTCGAACAAATATCGGAAGGAACATCGACGACAAGATTTGATATCCTATTTCTTTAATATTCCTCACCAAAAAACCTCCCTTTCCAACTCCATTTTTTTTTCTATTAGTTCGAATTTTCAGCCTCCAAAAGCAAAAGAAGAACCTCCTTCCCATAGTGAGCTATAAGGATTATATATAGAAGGGAGGTTAGGGTTTTTGATCAGGAAAGGTAAAGGTAAAAACAGGAATCCAAATCCAATCTCAAAATTCAAAAACTCGTGCCCAAGGACGGAGAACAGATGTTGTTTTTGTACAAAAATTCAGCCGAATCGCGTGAGATCCGGACGGGGCAGGAAATTGGACGACTTTGATCGATGCTTTCATCCTTGGCGTACACGTGGCTTCATCTCCAGACGTTTAATGACGAGAGTTGCAGGCTACTCTGCCCTATCGTATGACCAAAACGAAAAGCAGACGTTGGTCACAGGGGTCACGCGCCATTGGCTGTTGAAAATTTCTTCATCGCGTGCTCCTCGCTTGAAAATCGATTGGAACTGCAAATTGGTCCTTCGCGCTATCGCTCACGTGTCTGGGATCGTCGCCGATAGTACATTGAGCGTGAATAACTCTTGATGTTGAAACAGACGATGATGGTTTTCTTTGTGAGGGTGAAATGGAATTGGGTCGGGTAAAGGGGTACGGGTCGAGTTTAGTGGAAATTGGGATGGGATGGGCGGCATATTGGATGGTGAAACAAATAAGGAAAAAGGGTTTCCGATTGATGAGAGGAAATGGCCCAAATGGTCTTGTCCAAAAGGTTCAGGTGGGGCAAAGAATTGGGCCAGGTTGGGAAAAACGTCAGGCTGGGGCGGCTGAAAATTGAGCTTGGGCCGCTAAAACTTAAAAATGGCCCAGAATCTCGTCTTCAAAAGAGTTGGGGAAAAAATGCCCATACAAATTAATTGTAGCCAATTAGAATTAACAATTTAGCCAAATTGGTTTAGTTGATGATTCACCTAAAAATTAATTAAGACGAATTTATATAAATAAATTAACGAAATTCTTAATCTTAACGAAATAAAATAATTACTTTAATTGTAAACTAGCGATAACATAAAACCATAATATAAACTAATTTAATAAAATACCTATTAAAAATAAAAATCTTTTTAAGATGATTTTTTTAAATATTTACAAAATATATAAATCATGTACAAAATTACATAAAACATATATATTACTTCAAATTATAAAAAGCTTCACAACTTATTTGAAATAACTTACGAACTTAATATTTTCTAAACATTTTATAAAAACTAATTATTTTAAATTGTTCGAAGTAGAAGAAGCTCGAAATGATTAATTTATATGGTGGAGGTCCAAAATTGGGTGTCAACATATTATACTACAACTAAAATATAAACTCTATCAGTTAAGTCTCAAATATTCATCTTCCAAAATATGGAAACAATTAATTCAAGTAACGTCAAATGTCTTCATCTTACATAATTTACACAATTTTCAATATTGTTTGTCTGGTAATTACTAATTGGCAAGTTTATAAACGAACATCATTATGTTGTGCCTTGCGTATATTAGAAGTCCTCAGTATCACCTAAACAAGCTACCATTTGATTGCACACTTTGCCTGTGTTTTTTATATGTAATTACGTTTGTTCCAATTTATGCATAGATTCTAGAATAAAGAGTTGAAATACTTAAATTTTACTATAAAGTTAGGTATAGAATTCATATATATATTTAAAAGGGAAAATGCATAAGTTCCCCCCTCAATCTATGCCTGAAATCTCAAAGACACACTTATATTATACTAAGGTTCTATTACCCTCATGAACCTATTTTATAAATAATTTTAACCCCTTTTTGGCCTACGTGACACTAGTTTAAAAAATATGTCAACACATGTTGGGTCTACAAGATAATGTCACGTAGGCCGAAAAGGCGTAGAAAATTATTTATAAAATAAGTTCAAGGGGATAATAGGACCTTAATATAGTATAAAATGTGTCTCTGGGATTTCGGACATAGGTGAGGGGGTACTTGTGCATTATCCCTATTTAAAATAAAATTTATATAGTCAAAATTTAGACAAAAGATATTACAAGTCACCATAGGTAATGATTTAAAAATTATAGAGAAAATTATTCAACTCCTTAAACAATAAATATCTTCACATAAAATAGGGAGAAAGGGAATCAACTTTTCATAAATTTATTTGGGAAAATGCATAAGTACCCCCTCAATCTATGCCTGAAATCTTAGAGAAACATTATACTATACTAAGGTCTTTACCCCCCTGAACTTATTTTATAAATAATTTTCTACCTCTTTTTGGTCTACGTGACACTAGTTTTAAAAAAAATGTCAACACACACTGGGCCCTACAAGATAGTGTCATGTAGGCTGAAAAGGGGAAAAAATATTTATAAAATAATTTCATGGGGATAATAAGGCCTTAGTATAGTACAAGTGTGTCTCTGAAATTTCGGGCATTGATTGAGGGGGTACTTGTGCATTATCCCAATTTATTCTAAGAAAAATGTTTATGAAAAATATTTGAAGTAATTTAAATTATTTATGCTATGAATGATTTTATGATAGTAAGATTATGTCATGTTTAAAGTTAAAAAAACAAATAACTTTTTAACTTTTTAAATTAGAGTTAAAAGTCAAAAACACATCTAAATTATTTCAAATCCTTTTTGAGTTTCATATGTGAAGAATTGAGAGTGTGAGTTTCCTACTTAAACTATCACACAAAGATTAGCGAAATACACATATATTGGTTGATTTTTAATGATGTGTGTACTACACTCTCTTTTTATTTAAATATTTCTTACACATACATGGAAAAATCATTCCATTGTGATTTGTGGGAAACCTCAAAAGTTTGTTAGGATCGAAAATAAGCATGTATAGCGCGGAAACAAGCAAAACAAACCTTAAAGACCATGAGTCAGATGAAAAATGTACAAAACTCCAAAAGATACAAAGATTTAACGTGGTTCGATCAATCCACCTACGTGCACGAAGAAAATGAGTAATCCACTATATAAATACGAGAGTACAAAGTATAGAGCTAATAACCTCAATCAATTCACTCGGAATACATAAGAGGTTTATAAAAGTGATAACGTATAGAGCTTGTGACCCACAATTTCCCCCTAACAAGAACTCTCAAAGCCCTTAAGACTATGTTGTGAATGTTAATTAAGATAAAAGGAATAAACTTCTATTTATAGAGTCTTACACATTTTCCTACAGAAAAAGGACTAGTCAGCCTTAATTCTTTTCCTAAAAAGAAACCTATTTATGGTAAGAAATTAGGGCAAATAATACACAACAAAAATAATATAGAATCTATATTCTACATGTATAGATTAAATAATTTTAATCACCACAAAAATCTGTTTTTAAATAATTTAAATAATTTTTTAAGAATAATTTTAAATCAATTTTGTAAAGTAGGGAATAACTGTAAATCTGTTTTTTTTTTTTTACAAAACTCTACAACGTGGTTTTTTTTGGAAAAGTATTATTATTATTAATTAAATAATAAATTATAATTTAAAAAACAAGATAAAAACTTAAAGCAGTTAAAAATATTTTTCTTTTCCACTTCTATAAATTAGTTTTCTCTGAAATAGTTAACTTCATTACAGAAATAAAATAGATTATAAAAATTTTTGTTATTGATATTTCTTTCTTCTTTCTTCAAGATCTATATCGTCTTACCGAACAATATAAATAAATATTTAAAACTTTCTATGTATTTTTATTTATATTTATATATTATATGATTTATAGATATCTTGAATTCCTTCTCTACTTGAAATTTTATAGTTATTAATGATTTCATAATCAATTCATTGTTGATAGTTTTTGATGATAGAGTTTTTATCTTTGTTATTGAAGAGATTGAGAAGGTTTATTTCTTAATTTGATATTTCAATTGTTTGCATATTTTAATTATTAGTTTTGGGCATAATATGGACTTATCAAGATTTTTAAAATAATCATTTCTATTTTTTGGAATTGGATTTTTTTAAATTAACATTATTTTTTGGGAATTAGATGTTGATGCTTATATTTTTATATAATTAGACGCAGAAAATTATATAAATCAAAGGAAATTTCATTATTTTTTCCGTTTGACAGATAAACAATTGACAGTTACACATGTATGAATATAATTTGATTAATTCATTTTTTATAAATAATAATTGTTCAGATGATATTCACTTTTACAAAGTGCTCTATTGAAAGTTAAGAAATTCATATTTTAATATTCAATTTAAATTCATCATTTTCATTTCAACTACAAAATTTAGGAATAATTTTTTCATTTTTTTTCAAAAATAAGAACAAGATTTTTTTAAAAAAAATAAATGACAGAAAGAAACCCATTATCCCAATCACCTTCGCTTCTTTTAATCTTTATTTAATAAACTCTTTTTACTTGAGATTTTGATTATTTTTTTTTAAAAAAAGAATAAAAAATGTTATTAGGTGTTTGAAATATTAGAAATCGACAATTTGTTTAAACATGTTTTTCATATAAAACCTAGAATTTATGTATAATTAAAATTAAAATTAATTAATTTTAGTTAATTTAAATAAAAAATCTTAATTGTAAAAAATAGGGAATAATGGTAAAAAAAATGTAATCCACATTCTTGAATTTGCACTTTTTAAAAAATAATAATAAAATTTATAAATTAAAAAAATGATTTATCAAAAAGGTTTCCGTCTAATAATAATAATTGAAAAATGATTTCTTATTAAAAAGTAAAGATTTAAAATTTGAATTAATTTTACAGTTTTAAATATGGTTACAACTTCTTTTTTTGCACAATTGTATGAGTTTTTAAATTCAAATATATCTTTTAAGAATATAAATAAACTAAACGTAAAAGCACAGACCACAAAATAAATATTTATTCAAGATATACAACTTCATAAACCTCTTAACTAATAGTGAACTTTCAGATAGTTATTTGTTAAGCTTTTTATTACTTTTCAATAACGAGTGTCTCAAAATTTTTGCACTATTAGTTTGTCAACGATAAGATGGAATCATCGTCGATTTTGTAGCAGTCCAATCTTTTATATCATGTCAATTTTTTGACAAGATTTTCCTATGAATAGACACAAATCTACAAGCAGCAATTTGCAAAGTTCAAGGTCCATTGTGTTCTACAAGCAGCAATTTGCAATTTCGCTAAAAGAATTCATGATTGATTATTCAATAAGCAACAGAATTGTGTCCTTTGAACATGATACCCAAGGCGGAAGATGAGGGATATAAAGACGAATGATCTATAATTAGATCTTTCTAAATTCTTACAATTTTTAATTTGTACATTTTCTTATAGATATGAGTATTGAAATACTGGACTAAAGAAAGGAGTATATTTAAATCAAAATAAAGTTAGAAAAAATAGATAATAAACTCCTAATCATAGTGTTTCATTAGTTATCATAAACTTAGTATATAATAACTTAATTATGTTTTAATACTTTCAGAAAATAAAATAAAAAATTTCTGAAAATTTATTTAATCGTACTAAAAAACTTTTACATATGACAAACTATTGTAATTGTAATAGGAGTAATTAATTTTGTTTTAAAAATTGTAACTTTCAAATTAATGTGTATTGAACAAAATTTTCAAATATTTTGTTATTCAAAACTCCACGATTTTTATAGTTATTAAGAATCACTTAAATTTTGTCCCTCTCTTTCAAACTTATATCTCTCTAATTTGGTACGTAGTCTTTTTTAAAAAAAGATAATTTTCTACAAAATAGAAACTTCTTGTTACAAAATGTATTCATATAAAAAATTTATTTTTATTATCTTTCGATTTTTTTATAAATATTTTATTCAAAATTGAAAATAATTTTAAAAAGCTAGCATTAAATCATAATTGTTGCTTAAAAGTGTTTTTCATAAAAACATATTTTTTAAATTTCTAAAAAATCTATTTACATCTAAATTCATTATTGTTGATTTATTTTATTTTGTATGAAAATCACTTATTTGTGATTGTTGCTTCAAATCTCAGCCTATTAAAAAAAATAACAAAAGAATATTATTTTAAGAGAATTAATTCAATATTTTAATATTTGATAATTAAATATTTTATTTTAAAATACTAAAAATAATTCTCTTTTAAATAATTTATCTTCTTACCTTAACTACTTCAAATTTAAAACTTGAATTCAAATATTAAAATGTATTAATCATGTAATTATATTAGAGGAGACGTGGTGTGGATGAAATAAGTAAAAAACAAATTGTATAGTGTATTATTTTTAAGATATCTGATTTCAATTTATTAAGAGATAAAAAAAATTTAATATCCATACATATTCTGAAGGTTGATTTAAACATTAAACAAAAAAAGGCAAAAAAAAAAAGAAAGAAAAAAGCATTTATGATAAAGAAATTACTAAAATTTCAAAATTGATTGCCAAGAAAAAATAAAAATAACTGTGAAGTTTTAGAAAAAAAATCTAATAATAAACTTTTAGAAATAAATATTTATTTTTATTATTATTACTATTTAATAATTTGTATTTATATTTTTAAATTGTATTTAAAAATAGGAAATTTTAAAATTCAAATTAAAAAATAATCGTGGAGACTAACTTATATGCCATTCGAAAATTCACATTCGCTATATTCGGATAACAACGAATTTGAATTGAGTAATTAAATATATGATTAGTTTGAAGAAGGATAAGATAATTAAAAAAATTAAATATAAAACAATTATTTACAGTTTCAGATTCTCAATTCAAAATTCAAATAATTCTATAAAAGAATTTTGAAAAAATTAAAAATTAAAATATGATAACTTCCCCAAAAAAGGAATTACACTGCCTTTTTTTTAGAACCGTTTCAAAATTAATTGGTTTAGTTTTTAAAACTTCTTTAGCAAGATGTAATAGTTGATATAATTTGTTTTTCATTTTTTCTAAAACATTATGTTTTTAATTTCTAATAATAATAATAATAATAATAATAATAATAATAATAATATATTAATTCCTATTAAGTTAATCTAATTTTAAAATTTTAGAAAATGCTCCAAAAATGGAATTTAGAATTATTACAAATAATGAAAAAAAAAAAAAAAACTAAACTGCACCACATGCATGGTGAATCTTCTTTTTAAATTTAAACTGAGGTTAGTTGTTTTGTTGTGACTCTTCCTAAATATTTGCTCCATTATTTTATATAAATGAATATTTTAAAAGAAAAGAAAAAGAACTTTTCTAACATTTCAAATACCTTCCATTACTACACAAACCTATAATCAATAAAAGTCTATGTTGATAACTTTTTATTTATTCATATTTATCTTAAATTAAATTTTTAAAAAACATGAATTATGAAAAATTGAAAACTTTGAAATAACAAAATTTAAAAAATATGAAATTAAATAAATTAGGGAAAAAAATCAAAATGATTGTGGATCAGCAACAAAACAAAAACTTATTCCAATTTCTTTTACATGAAGTCAACCAATTAGGAACTGATTAAATACAATATTAAACTATAAAATTGTATTTATACCAAAAATAATAAAGAGCTGTGATGACGGTTAAATATTTTATAATTAGTGGGATTGCTTTAAAAATTATGTAAATATTTTTGTATTTTAATTTTGTGTTATGAATGGAGTAATTGTTCCTAAAATATAGGTAACATTGATATTTGTTTATACTTATTCAATTAATATTTGTTTGCGTATTAGTTTTCAAATAAATCCCTTCATAAATTTTATCTAAATTAATACATTGAAGAGATATTTGCATAATAATAATTACTTCAAAATCCAACTATTGTATATGTATATAAAGCAAATAATTAGGGAACAATTACTTCATATATGTCAGATTTGAATTTTTATTTTTATTTTTGATAATAATATATTGTTGAAGTTAATATTATAATTACATTAATAAACTAACCGTGCAATGTATGGACAATTATACTAATTTAGCTTAAAACTTTAAGGTTAGAGATTAAAAAATTATCACTCTATAAATTGATTTATTTGTCGCCAAAATATCCGACATCTTCTTCTCCATCTTTTTAGCCTTGGTCTCGTATTAGCCATGACATCAATATCCCCAGCTTTAAAGGGAATTAACAATTTAAAGAAATCATTTTTTTTTCCACTATTTTAAGGATGAAATTGTAAGTGTTTTCTACTAGTATCTTTTATTCTTTACTGTCCAATGAAGAATCTACTAATTGATTTGTTAATTAATCCAGCAAATATCGCCTGGTTTCATGAAAGAAAACAAGAAGATGTTGGGCAAGACTTGCTTACTGAAAAATCAAATGTAGTTGGAATGACGTCATTGGAAGCAAATCATATCATATATTATTGTAAGTGTGAACAAAAAAAGTTAGAAGTTGAATTACGGTTTTACTTTTACTATAAATTAAAAAAAATATTAGAAAAAAATTAAATTACTGTTTTACCACTGCATTTGATTAAAATGTTATAAATTATTAATAAATTAAATATTAAATAATAACCATATTGTTATAAATATATTTGTGTTATAGTGAATGTCTAAAATTGTGGAGTCCTTTTACGATATGGTTAGGTGTAACGACCCCTTTGATCGTTTCGAGTGTTAAAGTCTTGTGTTTCATAAAATATTTTTTTTCAATAAATTCTAATTGAGTATTTTGGACTGTTCGTATATTTATGAAATTAGTGGGATAATTTTTATAAGTAAGTTAGTTGATGGTTAAAAAAGATAACTTTATAATTAATAGTGGGTCACTCTTATCACTTTTATAATTAGATAAGTATAATAATTAGGGTAATAAATAATTTGAAAAAAAGAAAAGAAAAGTAAAGCGAGAAACACATACCTGCGGCGCCTCTATTAGGGAAGAACAACAGTCAGGTAATGCTTAAATATACATATTCTTAATTAAAAGTAGAGTAAAAATGATTATTATTATTATTATTATATTGTATAATTGAAATTGGGATCTTGTAGGAATTATTGTTGACTACGGCCCTAATTCTACTGCAATTAAGAATTAACTATTGCATGGTCATGGTTGTTTTTGTATGTATCCACGTGTTTTTGAATGGACAGCAAGGTTAAGTGACTATTGTTCATCACATTAAGTCCTACACGTTCAAATTGAATAGAAGTCACTGGCTCTATAACCAGTTACTTTAACTTTTAAACATTATAATTTTGTTATTATGTTATAAATTAAATCTTAATATATTGAAATAGATAATTATATATTAGGTGTATTAAATTATTTAAATATCACTAAAGATATGCTAATTAGAGGAATTAAGACTTACCCTTAAGTTTGAATTTTAGGAAATTGATTATAGAATTAGGTGAATTTTTGGGTCTAAGCTAAACATAGAATAATAGAGTGATTATAGTCTTGTTAACTTACAAATTATGTATATATAATTGATAGATTGGAAAGGTTTGAAAGCATTGAGAAAAGAAAAAGCATTGGAGAAGTAGTTGCTTGACTTCAGTTCTTCGGTGGAGGTAGGTTATGGTTAATGCTATTTAATAGTAAACTCTTAATAGCGATTGATATGCATTGAATTATATTGTGAAGTTCTGTATGTACTTGATTATGTTATTGTGTGACTTGGTTGTGTGGTTTGTGATTGGTCTAAAATCTTGAGACCGTGAGATTTATAATCTGAAAACCTCTTTATCGAAGTAATGCCTTGAATGAAGAAGGATTGATGAAATATTATCATTGAATCTAAAGTAATGATAATAAATGAAAAATTATGGTATAATTGGATCGGAGTGTCACGTTCCGACACGGTATAATCGGATCTGAGTGTCACATTTAGACACGGTATAATTGAATCCGAGTTTCACGTTCCGACACAGTAACATTAAAGGAAAAGGATATTGATTTAGTTTAATGTACTCAATTTCAAAGAACTCATTTCCCAAATAACGTTGTGTGGAGGCATGAGTCCTCGTGTGTGCTTGATATTGTGATTGATTACGTACTTGCTTCAGTTGTCACTTGTTCATGTTGGTTGTTTCTTATCACCTATTAAGTGTTATAGTTGATTTTATACTATTATTCTTTGTATATTAGTTACTATTTCGGGTTAGCCGATGATACTTACTCAGTACATGTTGCTTAGTACTGAGCCCTATTTGTATTTTCCTTTGTTTTCCTTATATGCAGTGCAACAAGTGTATCGACAAATTTGAATCACCCTCAACTATATCAAGTCTCGGCATATCAGGATCATGGGTGAGCTATTCATTTGAACTTGGGTTAGATTCTCTCAGTCATTACCTGTTGTCCTTAATTTTCAACACGAATTACTGTATTTCATTTTTTTTGGTGTCTTTGATACTCTTAGACTTAGTAATTAGAGATTAGATGTCTTTGTTGTGATGACTTTCATGTTTTGGGAAAAGATATTTAGTAAGTTTTTGAGCTTCCACATTATGTTTGTAGTTTGTAAGTTGGGGTTAAATTCGTTGGTACTCCCACCTAGGGGGTAAAGTGCGGGTGCCACTCATGACTCATTTTGGATCGTAACAAACTTGGTATCAGAGCATTAGGTTAGATGTTCTCATCACAGAAGGATAGGTCTTGTAGAGTCTTGCGAAATGGTACGGGGACACCTTTACTTTTCTTCGAGAGGCTATATGACTTTAGGAAAACTCATATTTTCTTTCTTTCGTGCTATTATTTGGATCCAATTGGTATCTAGGTGATACAAATTGATATCTGACCTTCTCACTCTATTTCGTAGATGGTTAGAACTATTCCAACAATCGTGCCAACACCAACACCGGCAAGACAGGGTGCGTCCGAGCCAACCATTAGGGCTGTAACTCGAGAAGGAGTAGTGGCAAGAGGCCTTGGTAGAGATTGTGAAAGTACGACCACTAGAGGCAAAGGAAAAATACCTGGTCCAGATAGGGATAGAGCACTGACTCCTCTACCGACTGATGAGGTAGTGAGGGAGGGTGAAGAAAGGGAATATGAACAAATTCAGGAGAAGGAAGTACCACTCCAGCCTACGCCAGAGATGATTAATCAAGTTCTCACTTATGTTAGCTGGTTATCTGATCAAGGCCAGACACCCCTCAGTGTTTTTTGCACCAGCACCTCAGGTTCAGGGAGTACAACATGCATCTGCTATGGCTCCCCGCATGGATGCATCATTGGAAACATACACGTTTTTTCGATCGACTACAGGGTCTATAATGACAGGTGACCAGCATGACCTCTTCATGAAGTTCTTAAGGTTAAAACCTCCAGTCTTCAAGGGTGCCGAATCTAAGGATGCCTATGATTTCCTAGTTGATTATCATGAGCTGCTACATAAGATTGACATAGTGGAGCGATTCAGTGTTGAGTTTGTGACCTCTCAATTTCAGGGGGGTGCCAAAATGTGGTGGCGGTCTTATGTGGAGTGTCGACCAGCAAAGGCACCACCTATGACTTGGGCATCATTTTTAGATTATTCATGGAGAAGTATATACCCCGGACTTGGAGGGACAGGAGGAGAGATGAGTTCCTGAGCCAAGAGCAAGGAAGGATGTCTGTTGCCGCTTATGAGGCCAAATTTCGTGCACTATCTAGGTATGCCACTCAGGTTTGCTTCAGTCCACAAGAGCGGGTTTGCCTCTTTGTGAAAGTATTGAGGTCAGATTTATAGATTCCAGCCTTACAGGTGGCTGATGCAGCAAAATCCTTTCAGGTTGTGGTTGATTTTGTGATTAAGGTTGAGGGGGTAAAGCCAGACGACTTCACCAAGGCGTTGACATTTAAAAAGTTCCGTGAGGGAGGTGAGTTTAGTGGTTCTTACTCCAGAGGGCAGAGTGCAAGGGGTTATCTAGCCCGTCCTATTCAGTCTTTGTTGCAGGCTTCAGCTGAGGGTCCATCACAGACAGTCATCCTTTTTCTGAGTTTGGAGGTTATCTCCAGACTTCTTCCTCTCCACAAAGACCTACACTTGACTCCAGGACTTGTTATGAATGTGGAGAGGCTGGACATATTAGGAAATATTGTCCAAGGCAGAGTTACAGATTCTTAGTAGTTAGAGGAAGAGGTGGTCATGGTAGAGACATTCATTCTGGAGGACGTAGTGGCTAAGGTAATGGTGGTCACCATTTCTGTCGGGGTGGCGGGCAGGTTGGAACTACTGTAGCGTAGCCTAGTAGGAGCAATGGATAGATAGGTGATAGGGCTCATTGTTATGCTTTCTCCGGGAGGTCTGAGGCAGATACATTGGTTTGTGATTTCATGGTCTCTGTATTGTTTGATCCTGGATCTACATTTGCATATGTATATTCCTCATTCGCTACTGGTTTTGATTTACATTGTGATTTGCTTGACATGCTTATTCGTGTCTCTACTCATGTGGGTGAGTCTGTGATAGTTAAGAAGGTGTATAGGTCTTGCCTTGTGACTTTTGTCGGGAGCAATACTTATGTAGATTTTATTATTCTAGAGATGGTTGATTTTGATGTAATTTTGGTTATGACTTGGCTTTCTCCAAATTTTGCTATCTTAGATTGTAATGCTAAGACTGTGACCTTGGCCAAGCCTGGGACAGATCCGCTAGTGTGGGAGGGTGACTATATTTCCACTCCAGTTTGTATTATTTCCTTTCTTCGTGCTAAGCGGTTGGTGAGTTAGGGTTGTTTATCTTTCTTGGCACATCTCAGGGATGATACTTTCAAAGTACCTTTGATCGAGTCTGTTTCGATAGTTCGTAAGTTTGTTGATGTTTTTCTTGCAAACCTGCCTGGTATGCCACCAGATAGGGATATTGATTTTTATATTTACCTAGAGCCAGGGACTCGCCTCATTTCCATTTCACCTTATAGAATGGCCCCAGCTGAGTTAAGGAAGTGAAAGGCTCAACTTCTGGAGTTGTTAGGTAAAAGGTTTTATTAGACCAGTGCATCTCCCTTGGGTGCTCCAGTGTTATTTGTGAAGAAGAAGGATGACAGTTTTCGAATGTGAATAGACTACAGGCAGCTAAACAAGGTAACTATTAAGAACAAGTATCCCATTCCTTGCATTGCTGATTTGTTTGATAAGTTACAAGGTGCTTGTGTCTTCTCTAAAATAGATTTGAGGTCCGGTTATCATCAATTGAAAATACGGGCAACAGATATGCCAAAGACTGCTTTTTGAACCAGGTATGGGCATTATGAATTTTTAGTAATTTCTTTTGGGCATACAAATGTCCCTATTGCTTTCATCAGCCTGATGAACGAGATTTTTAAGTCATATTTGGACCTCCTTGTTATTATATTTATTGATGATATACTGATATACTCAAAGAGCAGGAAAGAACGTGAGGAGCATTTGAGAATTATATTAGAGTTGTTAATGGAGAAAAGGCTTTATGCCAAATTCTCCAAGTGTGAGTTTTGGCTCGATTCAGTGTCCTTCTTGGAGCACGTGGTTTCTAAGGATGGAGTGATGGTGGATCCTTCTAAGATTGAAGCAGTGAAGAATTGGGTAAGGCCTACTAATGTTTCAGAGGTAAGGAGTTTTGTTGGTTTAGGTAGCTATTATCGCAGATTTATCAAGAGGTTCTATTCTACTGCTTCCCAGCTGACCAATTTGACTAAGCAGAATGTTCCATTTGTATGGTCGGAAGAATGCGAAGAAAGCTTTTTGAAACTCAAGACCTTGTTGTCTACTGCACCGATTCTTACCTTGCCAGAGGAAGGTAAGAATTTCATTGTTTATTGTGATGCATCTTATTCTGGTTTGGGTGCAGTGCTAATGCAGGAGAGAAATGTAATTACTTATGCTTCGAGGCAACTGAAAGTGTATGAACGTAACTATCCGACCCATGATTTGGAGTTGGCTGCAGTTGTATTTGCATTGAAGCAGTGGAGGCATTATTTATATGGGGTCAAGTGTGAAGTTTATACAGATCATCATAGTTTACAATCTCAGAAGGACTTGAATTTTAGGCAAAGGAGGTGGATGGAGTTATTGAAAGAGTATGATATTACTATTTTATATCACCCAGAAAAAACTAATGTTGTGATAGATGACTTAAGTAGAAAAGCAGGGAGCATGGGTAGTTTAGCCCACTTACAAGTTTTTACACGCCCATTGGCTAGAGAGGTTCAAACTCTAGCTAATGACTTTATGAGGATGGAAGTACTAGAGAAAGGAGGATTTTTGGCCTGTGTGGAGGCAAGATCTTCTTTTCTTGACAAGATTAAAGGAAAGAAGTTTGCTGATGAGAAGCTGAACCAAATTCGAGATCTGATATTGCGAGGAGAGGCTAAAGAGGTAGTAATTGATGAGGAAGGGGTCTTGAGAATTAAAGGAAGGGTATGTGTGCCCTGTGTTGATGATTTGACTCACACTATTCTTGCAGAGGCTCATAGTTCGATGTATTCTATACATCCTGGTGCAACAAAGATGTATCGTTATCTAAGGTAACATTATTGGTGGAGTAGAATGAAGCGTGACATTGTTGATTTTATTGCCCTATGCCTGAATTGTTAGCAGGTAAAGAATGAACACCAGATGCCTAGATGGACACTTCAGAGGATGCCCATTCCTGAATGGAAGTGGGAAAGAAATGCAATGGATTTCGTAGTTGGTCTTCCAAAAATATTAAGTAAGTTTGATTCTATTTGGGTAATTGTTGACAGGTTAACTAAGTCTTCTCACTTCATTCTGGTCAAGATGACTTATAATGCACAAAAGTTAGCCAAACTCTATATCTCGGAGATTGTTCGATTGCATGGAGTTTCACTTTTCATCATATCAGATAGAGGTACGCAATTTACTTCTAAGTTTTGGAGGACCCTACATGCTGAATTAGGTACTAGATTAGATCTTAGTACTGCATTTCACCCTCAGACCGATGGGCAGTCTGAGTGAAAAATTCAAGTGTTGGAAGATATGCTTCGTGCGTGTGTAATAGATTTTGGTGGTCATCGGGATAAATTCTTACCCTTAGCTGAATTTTCATACAACACTAGCTATCACTCAAGTATTGATATGGCACCATTTGAGGCACTCTATAGGAGGAGATGTAGGTCTCCCATTGGTTGGTTTGATAATTTTGAGATGTGACAGTGGGTACTAATATTTTGGAATAATCATTGAGACAACTACCCTTTCTTCGCTTCTTTTGATCGTTCGAGACGAACTATGGGTAAATTGGTATTTATTGTAACGAACCCTTTGATCGTTTCAAGTTTTAAAGTCTTGTTTTTCATAAAATATTTTTTTCAACAGATTTTAATTGGATATTTTGGATTGTTCGTATAATTATGAAATTAGTGGGGTAATTTTTATAATTAAGTTAGTTGATGGCTAAAAAAGATATATCTATAATTAATAGTGGGTCACTTTTGTCACTTTTATAATTAAATAAGTATAATAATTAGGATAATAAATAATCTCTACACAAATGAAAAGAAAAATAAAGCGAGAAACACATACCTGCGACGCCTCTATCAGGGATGAACAACACTCAAATAATGCTTGAATATACATGTTCCTTATTAAAAGTAGAGTAAAAATGATTATTACTATTATTATATTGTATAATTGAAATTGGGATCTTGTAGGAATTATTGTTGACTACGGTCCTAATTCTATTGCAATTAAAAATTAAATAATGCATGGTCATGGTTGTTTCTGTACGTATCCATGTGTTGTTGAATGGACAACAAGGTTAAATGACTTTTGTTCATCACATCAAGCCCTACACGTGCAAATTGAATAGAAGTCACTGGTTCTATAACCAGTGACTTTAACATTTAAATATTATAATTTTGTTATTATGTTATAAATTAAATCTTAATATATTGAGACAGATAATTAAATATTAGGTGTATTGAATTATTTAAATATCACTAAAGATATGCTAATTAGAGGAATTAAGAGTTATCCTTAAGTTTGAACTTTAGGAAATTGATTATAGAATTAGGTTAATTTTTGGGTCTAAGCTAAAGATAGAATAATACTAGTAATTATAGGCTTGTTAACTTACAAATTATGTATATATAATTGATAGATTGGAAAGGTTCGAAAGCATTGAGGACACAAAAGGCATTGGGGAAGTATTTGCTTGACTTCATTTCTTTGGTAGAGGTAGGTTATGGTTTAAGCTATTTGATCGTAAACTCTTAATAGTGATTGATATGCATTGAATGGTATTGTGAAGTTTCATATGTACTTGATTATGTGATTGTGTGACGTGGTTGTGTGGTTTGTGATTGATCTAAAATTCTGAGACCTTGAGATTTATAATCTGAAAACCTCTTTAATGAAGTGATGCCTTGAATAAAGAAGGATTGATGAAATATTATCAATGAATTGAAAGTGGTGATAATAAAAAAAATTATGGTATAATTGGATCGGAGTGTCACGTTTCGACACGGTATAATTGAATCGGAGTGTCACGTTCCGACACGGTATAATTAGATCAGAGTGTCACGTTCCAAAACGAGATAATTGGATCGGAGTGTCACGTTCCAACACAGTAACATTAAAGGAAAAGATTAAATTAATTTAATGTACTTAATCTCAAAGAACCCATTTCCCGAAGAACGCGGTGTGGAGGCATAATTCCTCATGTGTGCTTGATATTGTGATTGATTACGTACTTGCTTCAGTTGTCACTTGTTCATGTTGTTTGTTTCTTATCACCTATTAAGTGCTATAGTTTATTTTATATTGTTATTCTTTGTATATTAGTTACTATTTCGGGTTAGCCGATAATACTTACTCAGTACATGTTGCCTAGTACTGAGCCCTATTTTTATTTTCCTTATATGCAGTGCAACAAGTGTACCGATGAATTTGAATCACCCTCAGCTCTATCAAGTCTCGGCATATCAAGTTCAAGGGTGAGGTATTCATTCGAGCTTGGGTTGGATTCTCTCAGTCATTACCTGATGTCCTTAGTTTTCGGACACGAATTACTTTATTTCATTTTTTTTGGTGTCTTTGATACTCTTAGACTTAGTAATTAGAGATCAGATGTCCTTGTTATGATGACTTTCAGGTTTTGGGAAAATATATTTAGTAAGTTTTTGAGCTTCCGCATTATGCTTGTAGTTTGTAAGTTGGGGTTAAATTCGTTGGTTCTCCCACCTAGGGGGTTAAGTGCAGGTGTCACCTATGACTCGTTTTGGGTCGTGACATTAAGAATCCTACTTGGGGACCAAGTAAGGTTTTCACAATAAATAAAGTGTTTTCCTTCATTGTATATAAGATTTGTGAAATATCAATGAATCATGAATATACTTCAAGATGAATAAGAAATCCGTTCTCTTCTCCCTAATTTATTCTTCATCATAATTTATATTATTTCATAACACGTTACATCACGATTGTTTTATTCTTAAAGAATTATGAAGAAGACGAGAAAAGTGCAAAAGAGATCTTGCATAAGTTATGCAATAAGGTTCTTATATGTTCAAGGTATGATTTATCTTTATGTTATAATTATTTATGTAACAAATCTGGAGGTACCATCTAAAGTAAGTATTTAAAGAGACTTGTCCACTTTCTATACGTTTAATTTTAACCAACTGGGAAGAGAATTCCTTAATTTATTGTAATAATTTAATAAGCACAATTTAGTGAAATATATATTTTCAATCTTTTTATGAGGTATGTGATCTATTAAACTATATCTATTCACTGCTAGTGTTGATTATAAGAAATCATTAGTCTCAGTTTTGTGTGTAATTATAATATATAATCATATTAATGATCATGAAAAGTGATAAAATTGCAATTATTTTCAAAGGCTTGAGGTTGAGCCTCATTGTGAGTAAGACAATGAATTTAAGTTATATCGCACCAAAAGAATAAGACGATAGATTTACGTCCAATCGCACCAAGAGGGTAAGACATCAGAAGTCTTGATGCTTTGTGATGAAAGATGTTGGATTCAAGTCCTTCATTGATTTATGGAAAAAGACGTTGGGTTTGAGTCTCAATGCACCATATTGAATATATTATGATGACTAAGGAAATAATGAGTTTTTGATAGAACTAGTTATGAAATATATCTCGTTGAAGCAGATCCATTCCCCAAAGTGAATGTAGCATTGCATAAATGTTAAAGAAGACAATTGATTAAATGATGCACATGAATATGGAATGAGGTACTAAGTTATCAAAATTTGATGTACTTAGATGATTGTGTTTCATTCATGAAGAATGAGAGTCTTTGATAAATGGTAAAAATACAAATCCATTCTTTAGAGTGAATGAGGTGATAAATCACCATGGTAGACGTGAAAAAGATAGCAAACTTTGGTCAATGATATGGTATCACCAAGAATGTCTGTCTCTAAGAAGGCATTTATAATAGAAAAATTTCATGTTTTATCTTCAGGCTTGTATTGAACAAGAATTTGTGCAATTGAGGCACATTCTATGGTAAATAAGAAGTTTACTAATTTCAATATTTTCTTAGTTTGACACGATTGTCTAGGACATCGTTAGTCTATAATGTTTAAACGAATTATGGAAAATTAAAATGGAAATCCATGGAATAAACTATTTTTTTTTAAATGGTGAATTTTCTTGTACTGTTTGTTAGCAAGACAAGTTAATTGTGAGACCATATACGAAAGTTGAGATTGAATCCTCCGCATTGTAGGAACTTATACAAATATTTGTGGACATATTCATCCACCTAGTAGATTGTTTAGATACTTAATGGTCCTAATAGATGTTTCTTCTTGATGGTCGCATGTGTGTCGATTGTTATCTCGCAACTTGATGTTTGCAAAAAAATGTTGGCACGAATAATACAATTACATGCATAATTTTATGATAATCAGAGTAGTCTATTTAGTGATGGGATCACGACTTACCTTTAGAAGAGGTAGAGTAATTGAGGAAAAAAATATTTGAAATGTACTCTGAGAGTATTAAAGTTGAACTTTTCTCATATAATAGTAATAAATTGAGAATTTACTAAAGAAAAAAAGCAGTTGACATAATAAACTTGGAGTTTACTAGTAAAAATAATTTATTAGTTGACATGAATAATTTGATCATCCCAAAGATGTGCATACTGAGTGATGAACATACATTGAAAAACTAGAAGATTCTTCAAGAATTCTTTTGTTGTTTGTTCTCATGACAAGTTGATTGGATCAACTAATGTTGGGATTAAATCTCTAAATTCTGAAAAATAAAAAAGGTGAATATGGGCTCGTTCACCTATCATGTGACATGATAAAAAGATGTATTTATAAGATAATCACACGTGCGTTTGTTGTCAACATATAGTTTGACATTCACAAAATTGTTTGTGCAAAAATAATTGAGTTAAGAGCACGATTTCTGAATATGTAATCAAGACAATTTATCTTGATAATATTGATAAATACTCAAGATGTTGTGACATTAAATGTCTGAGATATTGATATCATTGCTTGTAAAAATAAAGGTCCATGTGTTGATCTGAAATATGATACCGCATACAAAAGTAATTGTATGCATCAAACCAACAAATTATGATGAGATTTTCTTTCTGTTGATTTATGATCAGGGACCGAATATTTTTCATTTGACTATTGATATGTGGCATATAATCAATGAATATACATTGATGCACAAGGATAAATTCTTCAAAGATGAGATATATATTAGTTTGTCTAACATAAAGGGGAGATCAGAAGCAACACAAGAGTTGTACTCTTATTGAATGTCCCTTAAGGATAGAGTCTATGACATGCATGAAGCATGATAGACTAATCAATTTTAAATAAATAATCCTTGAAAAGGGGGAGGATCAAAGATTCAAAATGATCATAATAAGGAGACAATGTGCTCTTTAAGAGCATACGGCATAACACTTTATGAAACCTCATGAGAGGGGTAGCTACCTAAAAAAAAATGAAGTGATGAGATCTCAATAAGTTTTGTCGTATTGTGAATCGATACAAAATAGTATATCATTGACAATATCTTTGATACAATAGCGCAAAATATTGTAAAAGATTATGAGGATGTGAATTCTACATCTATTAAAACATGCTTATGTAGAAATAATTCAAATGAAAAGTGGAATGATGCATCTTGGTAAGCGTAAAGCTTATTTGACTTGCAATCTAGGCACTAGAAGATGTCATACATCTAATATTGAATGTTGTCACTTGACCAAATTGATATGAAAATATACACTCATGAGCTCCCAAGAATGGATATATCAACATGCATCGTGTTTGTTCAAGTAACAATAAAGTTGGTTTATCCACCAAGTCTCTACCAATTACAACTTTCAAGAAGATGGTGCACAAGCTTAGAAAACAAAGATTCTAGTCTCTGAATTGATGTTCTCATAAGGGGAGTTAATACGCGACATACTCTTTTTTCCTCACAAGATTTTTTTTCATTGGGTTTTCCTTGTAAGGTTTTTAATGAGGCATCCATAATGCGTATTATTAGATATGTGTACTCTTTTTCCATCGAGGCACATAATCCATCGACATTCAAGGGGGAGTGTTATAAACATATTTGTGTTATAGTGAATGTCTACTTATGTGGAAAACTTTCACGATATGGTTAGGAATCCTATTTGGAGACCAAGTATGAGTTTTTCTATAAATAAAGGGTTTTCTTTCATTGTAAATAAGATTTGTGAAAGATTAATGAATCATGAATATACTTCAAGGTGAATAAGAAATCTGTTCTCTTCTCCCTACTTTATTCGTTTTCTAATTTCATATAGTTTCATAACATATATCATATTATTTCATCATATTTTTGGCTTTTGATTTTCTTCCTAATCTAAATTACTCTCCCATTACCAATAGTTGTTCACTTCTATTATTAATAAAGAGGGTGAATGAAGAGTTGCATGGTATTGATTATGACTTTATGAGAGAAATGCATGACTATTAAACAAATGTTTCATTTCACTCTAAATATATTAGTGGATCAATAATCACTTTCATTATATTTTTTTATTTTTTTACCAGAGAAAAATGTACGTGTACATTCTAAAACTTCATACGGAACTTGCAGTGTGATGAAAATGGATGTTGAATATCTTTGTGGAGGTTAAAATTTATCTTTTCACAAAGTTGACCTTCTAACAAACATAGTAAGTAACTAATACATGTTCATGTTTTGATAAATTCTCTTTTGATATTGAATTTTTAGGCAATTATTGAAGAAATTCAAAGCGTTTTCACTTATTTACATACTTTGGGTAAGTGATATCAAAACTCTCTTCTTCCTTTCTTTGTCATTTTACTTAATTATGTTATGTAAGTTGATCATCGAAAAGGTGCTACATTTATCTATCTGTCATTAAATTTATTCTGTTTACTTCTCAGTTTTTCCTGTTTCATATCATACCTAGCTAACTACAATCTTTAGAAGAAAATCATTTTAGATAATAATGATGGTCATATCTAAATATTATGTGGCTTACCTATTTTTTATCGCATTCACCTAAGTACCAGCTCAAAGTGTACCAAAAAAAAGCATCCAAGCTAGTGATGTTTGCGTGCACTTTTTAGATTTGGAGTAAGAGTTCCTTGATATGCCACATATCATCAGATGCTATATTATCTGAATTAATTTTACATAATTCCACATATCTTATTTTTCAAACGAAAAGAATTAGTTGTCATCCTTGTATTTGTATAGAAAAACATATATTTAGATATTTTAGTTTAGAAGACTATATTTGAAATCCTTCTTCTCAATTACTTTTGGATGCAAAAGTAAATTTTATACAAAATCATATTAAATACAAGCTTTAGCGCATTTATAAAAATATATTGTGATAAATATTTATATATACATAAGACCAGATTTATATAAATTTTAGATTGTAATAAAAGATAAACGTACAGGAGCACGTTTCCAGAACTAGTATAGTGAGAAAAAGGTCGAATTACTTCATATGTGAAAGAGAGTGGACGCGGTTTGTGGTACATCACCAACTGCAACTAGGCGACGTGTTGCTATTTTTTCTCATTAATAAATCCACATTTCAAGTGCTTGTCTATACTCAAAAAAGTCATAGCAACAATCATCAATTTGAGGAACTCAGCAGTTCCTCTGGAGAAAAACAGGATGCAATTGGAAGAAACTCTAAGAGAGTTAAAACAGAGCCGTCTAGAAATCTTATGAATTTAATTCAATCTATTCAAACTACAGTACACATTATTTACTACTAAATTAACAATTGGGAGTGAAACACAGGCAATATTGTTATGGGTCCAGCCCATTTGATATTTTTTTTTATATAAGTGAAAGCCCATATATTTTGGGCTTTGTTGACTTCTTCTAGAAGTCTTTTGGGGGAGCTGAGTTGCTGGCTTAAGCAGTCTGTTTTTTGAAGTGAAAAATGGAGTGGAAAGAAATAGAGAGAAGGGAGATAGAGAGAAAAACATTTTTTGAGAAGAGAGGGTTTGAGAGCAGAACGAAATTTCAGTTTTCTGGAGATCCGACCGTTGGATCGTACTGAAATTTTCACAGCTGGTTCACAACACATAGCACTACACCTTGACCGTTCAGATCGTCAATCAGAGTTCTTGATCGTCGGTTATTGCAGCTGCTGTAATCTGCGTTTTTGGGTGACATTTCCCAATTTCTCTTCTCTTTTTTGTGTTGATTCTTATGTATGTTGTTGTTGGTGGGCTGTGACATCCTTGTAGACTGATTTGGGTGTTTTTACCCTCAATTTGCATAATAAGAGAAGAAGTAGGGTGGACTCCTACAAGTCCCGTGGTTTTTATCCTTCACACCGAAGGGGTTTTCCACGTATAAATCTCGTGTCTCACTTGCATATTTATAATTCATATTTGCTTGTGATTTAATTGATGTGTTGCTGATTTGAGCTTGGTTAATATAGTGGTGAATTTGTTTTGGTAAATTTGTGAAGTATATTTGGTTGATTGTCTTGAAGTCGATCCTAGTAGGTGTTGTATCCTACTTGTGTTGTTTTGTGTCTCCCCCTACATTTGGTATCAAAGCGGAGTGTTAAACCATAGACATGGAGCATGGAAATAACTCTATGGTTAAACTGACATCAACCAATTATTCCATTTGGCGTCCGATGATGGAAGATTTGCTATATTGCAAGGATTTGTTTGATCCAATTGATGTGGATAAAACAAAGAAAGATGACCAGCCCACTAAGCCAGAGAAGATGATAGAAAAAGAATGGGAAAAGCTGAAGAGAAAGACCTTGGGGACAATCAGACAGTGGATTGATATTAGCATATTCAATCATGTATCCCAGGAGACTGAGCCGCTTGAACTATGGAGAAAATTGGAGGGTCTTTATGAGAGGAAGACCGCTCATAACAAGGCCTCGTTGATTAAGAGGCTTGTTAATCTCAAGTTGAAGCCAGGGAAGTCTGTTTCTGAGCATCTTAGCGACTTTCAAGATATTATTAACAAGTTGACTGTTATGAAAATTGTTCTTGATGATGAGTTGCAGGCTTTATTCCTCTTGAGTTCTTTGCCAGACAGTTGGGAAACTTTGGTTGTGTCCATCAGCAACTCAGCTCCAGATGGTACGCTTTCATTGGATGTCATCAAAGAGAGCATGTTCAATGAAGAGCTTAGAAGAAAGGAGATGGGTGTTGATATTTCGCAGGCACTTGTGGTAGAGAATAGAGGAAGAAGCAAGAGTAGAGGTCCCAAAGGGCGTGGCAAGTCAAAGTATAGGTCAAAGTCCAAGGATGGGAGAGAACCTACGATATGCCACTATTGTAGCAAGCCTGGCCACATTCAAAAGTATTGCTACAAGTTGAAAAGAGACCAGCAAAATAAGAAAAATGACCATCATAAAGAGGGTGATGACAAGAATACAGCTGCTACAACTTCTAGTTCTGATGATCGTGTTTCTTTGATATGTGCTATTGGAGAGTGTTGTCATGTTGATAGTTCTGACACTGAATGGCTTATTGATACAGGAGCTTCCTATCATTGTGTTCCTAATAAGGAGTACTTTATTGACTACCGAGCTGGAGATTTTGGTAGTGTGAAGATGGGGAACCAGAGCTCAGCAAGTATTGTTGGCATTGGAGATATTCGAGTCCAAACCAATGTTGGGTGCTATTTGACGTTGAGAGATGTTCGCCACATTCCAGATTTACGCCTCAATTTATTGTCTGCTAACGTACTTGATGAAGAGGGTTACAAGCACACTTTTGGTGAGGGTAAATGGAAATTGACTAAGGGTTCCTTGACTGTTGCTCGTGGCAAGCTTTGTTGCACATTGTATAAGACACATTTGAAAGTGTGTAGTGGTGAGTTGAATGCTATTGAGGAGAAAACTTCTCCTAACTTATGGCACCGAAGATTGGGGCATGTTAGTGAGAAGGGTATAAAGCTGTTGGCCGGTATGTCTCTTATTCCTGCTGATGTTACTATTTCACTTGACCCTTGTGATCATTGTTTAGCAGGAAAGCAACACAGAGTTTCTTTTCCGAGGACATCTACAAGAAAGAAAGTGAAGTTAGAGTTGGTTTACTCTGATGTGTGTGGTCCCATAGAGGTGGAATCACTTGGTGGTAACAAATACTTTGTTACTTTTATTGATGATGCTACTCGGAGAACTTGGGTTTATATGATGAAGCACAAAAGTGAGGTGTTCGGTATCTTCCAGAAGTTTCATGCAATGGTTGAAAGGGAGACAGATTGCAAACTGAAGCGTCTTCGAACTGATAATGGAGGTGAATACACTTCAAATGAGTTTAAAGCATATTGCTCAAGATATGGCATTCGACATGAGAGAACAGAACCGGGTACCCCACAACACAATGGCGTTGCCGAGAGGATGAACAGAACCATTATTGAGAAAGTGAGATGCATGCTTAGAATGTCCAATCTTCCTAAGTCATTTTGGGGTGAAACAGTTGGAACTGCTGTGTATTTGATAAATAGAGCACCATCAGTTCCTTTGGAGTTTGATATTCCCGAGAGAGTTTGGTTTGGGAAAGACCCCTCTTATTCTCACTTGAGGGTGTTTGGATGCAAGGCTTTTATGCATGTGCCGAAGGAACATAGATTGAAGCTTGATTTCAAGACTTCTCCTTGTGTGTTTGTTGGATATGGTGATGAAGAGTTTGGTTACAGACTTTATGATCCAGCAAAGCAAAAAGTTGTGAGAAGTAGAGATGTTGTCTTTTATGAGCACGAGATGGGTTTTCATCTCTTGGGTGCTGATAAGACTTATTATTCTAATTTCTCTCATGATGTTATTGATATGCCCATGCCTCATGTTTCTGCTGCAGATGATCAATTAACAGGTGATGCTCCAGAGGATGGTCATGAAATTGCTCATGAACATGACCATATTGAAGAGGTACAACCTGATGTTGTTGTACCACAACCTGATGATGAAGCTGTAGATGTTCAACATGGAGAGTCTTTTAATCAGGGGGAGAAATCCAGCCCACAGGTAGAAGAGCCAACACTTAGAAAATCGACCAGAGTTCGTCAACCTTCAAGACTTTATCCAAGTTCAGAATACATCCTAATCACTGATGAGGGGGAGCCTGAAAGCCTTCAAGAGGTCTTGTCACATTCAGACAAAGACCATTGGCTCAAGGCTATGCAAGAGGAGATGGATTCTTTGAAGAAGAATGAAACCTATGACTTGGTGAAGCCTCCAAAAGGGAAGAAAGTCTTGAAGAACAGGTGGTTGTTTAAGAACAAGAAAGTTGACAACAAGCTAGTGAAGCGGAAGGCAAGATTAGTGGTGAAGGGATGCCATCAGAAAAAGGGCATCGACTTCGATGAGATTTTTGCACCAGTGGTGAAGATGACTTCCATTCGTATGATTTTGGGACTAGCTGCCTGTTTGAATCTTGAACTTGAACAACTTGATGTTAAAACTGCTTTCTTACATGGTGATTTGCATGAGGAGATTTACATGGAGCAGCCGGAAGGATTTGAAGTTAAGGGAAAAGAGAATTTTGTTTGCAAGTTGAAAAAGAGTCTCTATGGACTCAAGCAAGCACCAAGGCAATGGTATCACAAGTTTGATTCCTTCATGAGTAGTAATGAGTACAAGCGGACTACTGCAGATCCTTGTGTGTATTTTAGAAAATTCTCTGAAGGTAACTTCATTATCCTTTGCTTGTATGTTGATGATATGTTGATTGTGGGACAAGATGTTGAGATGATTTGCAGGTTGAAAGAGGATTTGTCAAAGTCCTTTGATATGAAAGATTTGGGTCCTGCGAAGCAAATTCTTGGTATGGAAATTACTCGTGATAGAAAAGCTGGTAAGCTTTGGTTGTCACAAGAAAAGTATATTGAACGGGTGCTTGAAAGGTTCAATATGAAGAATGCCAAGCCAGTCAATACACCACTTGCAGCCCATTTCAAGTTGAGCAAGCGTTGTTGTCCTACAACCGATAAAGAAAAGGAAAGTATGTCTCATATTCCTTACTCCTCTGCTGTTGGTTCATTGATGTATGCCATGGTGTGTACAAGACCGGATATAGCACATGCTGTTGGATTGGTTAGCAGATACTTGGCAAATCCGAGCAAGGTTCATTGGGAAGCTGTAAAGTGGATCTTAAGATATTTGCGAGGCACATCAAATCTGAGTTTGTGTTTTGGAGGTGGTGAGCCTATTCTTGAGGGATTTACGGATGCTGACATGGCTGGAGATCTTGATAACCGGAAGTCTACCTCGGGTTACTTGTTCAAATTTGCAGGGGGAGCCATTTCATGGCAATCCAAGCTACAGAAGTGTGTAGCGTTGTCTACAACCGAGGCAGAATATATAGCAGCAGTGGAAGCAAGCAAAGAAATGCTTTGGTTAAAGCGTTTCCTTCAAGAGTTAGGATTGAAGCAAAGCGAGTATGTTGTGTTTTGTGATAGTCAAAGTGCTATGGACTTGAGCAAAAACAGCATGTACCATGCTCGCACAAAGCATATTGATGTGAGATATCATTGGTTGCGTGTTGTCATTGAAGAGCAACTAATGAAGTTGAAGAAGATTCACACCAACAAGAATGGTGCTGATATGTTGACAAAGGTGGTCCCTCGAAGCAAGCTTGAATTTTGTTCCAAGCTTGCAGGTATGTCTTCTTGATGACCTCTTATGTTTGGTCTCCCCGAACTGGGCTGGAGGGGGAGATTGTTATGGGTCCAGCCCATTTGATATTTTTTTTTATATAAGTGAAAGCCCATATATTTTGGGCTTTGTTGACTTCTTCTAGAAGTCTTTTGGGGGAGCTGAGTTGCTGGCTTAAGCAGTCTGTTTTTTGAAGTGAAAAATGGAGTGGAAAGAAATAGAGAGAAGGGAGATAGAGAGAAAAACATTTTTTGAGAAGAGAGGGTTTGAGAGCAGAACGAAATTTCAGTTTTCTGGAGATCCGACCGTTGGATCGTACTGAAATTTTCACAGCTGGTTCACAACACATAGCACTACACCTTGACCGTTCAGATCGTCAATCAGAGTTCTTGATCGTCGGTTATTGCAGCTGCTGTAATCTGCGTTTTTGGGTGACATTTCCCAATTTCTCTTCTCTTTTTTGTGTTGATTCTTATGTATGTTGTTGTTGGTGGGCTGTGACATCCTTGTAGACTGATTTGGGTGTTTTTACCCTCAATTTGCATAATAAGAGAAGAAGTAGGGTGGACTCCTACAAGTCCCGTGGTTTTTATCCTTCACACCGAAGGGGTTTTCCACGTATAAATCTCGTGTCTCACTTGCATATTTATAATTCATATTTGCTTGTGATTTAATTGATGTGTTGCTGATTTGAGCTTGGTTAATATAGTGGTGAATTTGTTTTGGTAAATTTGTGAAGTATATTTGGTTGATTGTCTTGAAGTCGATCCTAGTAGGTGTTGTATCCTACTTGTGTTGTTTTGTGTCTCCCCCTACAGGTTTGTGGTACATCACCAACTGCAACTAGGCGACGTGTTGCTATTTTTTCTCATTAATAAATCCACATTTCAAGTGCTTGTCTATACTCAAAAAAGTCATAGCAACAATCATCAATTTGAGGAACTCAGCAGTTCCTCTGGAGAAAAACAGGATGCAATTGGAAGAAACTCTAAGAGAGTTAAAACAGAGCCGTCTAGAAATCTTATGAATTTAATTCAATCTATTCAAACTACAGTACACATTATTTACTACTAAATTAACAATTGGGAGTGAAACACAGGCAATATTGTTGTTGAATATTGTCCTAAGTAGATTAGATTAAGTGTTGTGAACTTTAACAGCTATGATTCAAACTTTGAAATAGTTATTAAAAAGTCCCACTCAACTTTTATGGCAAACTTGAATAATTTCCATTCTCCGAAATTTGATTTTGTGCGTTTATAGCTTTCCTCTGTTTGATCAAATATGTTTATTAGACTATTCCAGTGGACTTTGCAAGATGGGCTGGCTTAATTGGAATAGATAGAATGAATCTGGATTTTAATGGAAAAGACAATGAGTGGAAAATGTTTATAGAACGTATACAAGGGTGTTTTCACATAACACGTGGATGGCCTGAATTCAAGACTCATAACAAGATAGTCACTGGTGACACTTATCGCTTCAACTTGATTTGGTGACACTTATCGCTTCAACTTGTTCAGAAGATCTACAAACCCCATGCCTTGCTCTAGCTACATGTATGTATGTACATAGTATGGTTTCTCTTGGTTGTATTTTGACATGGTCCTGCTAGGTAGTATGGCTTCTTTTTGTTGTATTTTTACATCGTTCAACTAGGGTGGGTATCGTTCATATATATGATTATCTGGCTTCTTTTTGTTATATTTTGACATCGTTCAGCTAGGGTGGGTATCATTCATATCTATGATTATCTTCAATATCTTGCTAGTAAAGTTAGTTCAATATCATGTTAAGGTGCTGTTCCATTTGAACTGTGTCATTTGTCTTGAAAGTATCAAGTCTTTATCGGAAGGAACCTCTTTGCATATAATATATAGATTCAAAGAAGAAACATTCAATCATGAATCCAAAAAAAAAATCCTGCTTGTTGCCAATTAAAGATCCAAACCATACCTTTTTCATTTGCACCTGAACTATCATTACCTCTCTGCATCTTTGGTTAGTAGCAACAAAAACAACAAGGTGTTAGGACCGAAAATAAACAGGTCTAAACGCGGAAGCTAGCAAAACAAACCTCGAAAGACCACGAGTAAGAAGACAACGAGAAATATACCAAAAGACACAAAGATTTAACGTGGTTCGGTCAATCGACCTACATCCACAAAGGAGATGAGCAATCCACTATAAATATGAGAGTACAAAATACAGAGAGAAACAACCTCAACCAAATCACTCGGAATACATGGGAGGTTCACACAAGTGATAACATATCAAGCTTGTGACCCACAAATTCTCTCTCTAACCAAAACTCTCAAAACCCTTACGACTACATTGTGAATGCTAATTAAGTTAGAATGAACATGCTTCTATTTATAGAGTCCTAAACCTTTTCCTACCAAAAAAAGGATTAGTCAATTCAAAACCTTTTCCTAAAAGGAAAACCTATTTATGGTAAGAAATCAGGGCAAATAAAACCTAACAAATCTCCCCCTTGGCCTGAATTTCTGACAAAATAAATTTGTCCACCTTCTTTACTTAATCTTCAACAACTTGCTTCTCCTCTCCATAATCTCCTTTGCAAAATTTGTGTCTCACTGAAACAATTCTCCGACAAAATCTTCATTACTGTCAAAAAGGTTGCGGCTAGAACTACACCCGCCAAGATGAACACCTCTTTCTAACCTAGTTCAATAATCGATTATCGAACCACTGAACCTGACTCCGTCATTGAATCTGGCTCTGATACCACTTGTTAGGATCGAAATAAGCAGGTTTAAACGCGGAAGCTAGCAAAGCAAACCTCGAAAGACCACGAGTAAGAAGACAACGAGAAATATACCAAAAGACACAAAGATTTAACGTTGTTCGGTCAATCGACCTACGTCCACAAAGGAGATGAGCAATCCACTATAAATATGAGAGTACAAAATACAGAGAGAAACAACCTCAACCAAATCACTCAGAATACATGGGAGGTTCACACAAGTGATAACATATCAAGCTTGTGACCCACAAATTCTCTCTCTAACCAAAACTCTCAAAACCCTTACGACTACATTGTGAATGCTAATTAAGTTAGAATGAACATGCTTCTATTTATAGAGTCCTAAACCTTTTCCTACCAAAAAAAAGATTAGTCAATTCAAAACCTTTTCCTAAAAGGAAAACCTATTTATGGTAAGAAATTAGGGCAAATAAAACCCAACACAAGGCTGTCACAATGTAACTCAAAACATCTACCTAGACAATCAAAATTGATGTATCAATGGTTGTATTAATATATCAATAGTTGATGAAGAATATTCTAATTGATTTATGGATCTGTAAATCTCAAATAGTTGTATCAATGGGCAATGATTGAAAATCAAATAAAAAAACCTGTGATTTAGTCGCAATACACATTCTAACGAACTCAAAAAGTAAATTTCGGTTGTCAGGTAAGTTTCGTCCATAGATTTTAATGACTAGCTAAGCTAAAAAGAAACCATTTCACGTATAACTACAATTGATATATACTTAGCAACTAAATATAGTGTTTCTCAAATCTAACAGTCATGATCCTTATTCCAGTAGCGAGATTTGTGACATATCGATAGGTGACCCTGGTACATAATCTACAAACAAGTAAGTCATCATAATTCATAAATTCAAATGATTTTCAATGTGTCTCGGATAAATCAAGCTCTATTAAACATACAAGACAAATAAAAGATGTCCAAGTCGTAGTTCATTACAATGTGAATGCCAAAAGAAACCAAAATACAATGGAATGAGTTAAGAAGTTAGTTAAGGTGTTAAGACTAACTAATGCTATCAAGAACACATACTGTTAGAAGTAGTTATAGAGATAATTTATCTGAGTGTATAAATGGGGTCTTTACACCTCTACAGAGACAAAAGCTCTATCAATTCTTAATGGGATTGGATGATAACTACCTACAAGCTAGGAGTCAAATATTGTTGATGACACCATTGCCATCTGAGCCATAATAATTGGTGATGAAAGTCAAAAGGTCGTCATAACTTGTGACTCACAAGCGATCGCAATGCCTGATAATGTGGTCATGTACTCAAAGGCAAACTCTCAAAAGTTCAAAAAGAAGTATAATGTGATTACAGTGCTGCGTCTAATGAGGAACATGAAAACAAACAATATACAGGGCTGAATCCTGGAAATCAATCTATCCCGGTGCAACTTGAAGGAATATTGATTGTATTGAAGTGTTAACCTAATAAGGGAATACATGGGAGATATATATAGGAGATATAGGAAGGAGTACTAATCCTAATAGGACTAGGATTAAGGAGTACTAATCCTAATAGGACTAGGATTAGTACACAGTAAATACTAATATTATTTAATACTATTTATTTAATACTATCTGTTACTATCCCCCCTCAAGCTGAGCTGAGCGGAAGCTTGGAACTGAGGTAATCGTGCTGTCGGCTTAGGGAGAAGCTTGGTATAATTGGGAAGTTCTTGGTAAAGGAGTTGATAGGGTGATTTGTTGGAGAGAGTGTGACTGGGCATTCTGTTAATGAGGTAGTTTGCGGTGGCTAGAGCTTCTACCCAAAAGGAGACAGGGAGATGAGATTGATGTAGAAAAGTAACCACCATTTCAATGAGATGGCGATGCTTACGCTCAGCTACCCCATTCTGTTCGGGAGTGTATGGACAGGAGGTTTGATGTATAATTCCCAGGGATTGCAGAAACTGGCCAAAGATGTTATTGACATATTCTTTTCCATTGTCACTTCGAAAAAGTTTAACATGAGAATTGAATTGTGTTTTGACCATTTTTTCAAAAGTGACAAAGGTGGTGTATGCCTGTGATTTGTGTTTTAGTGGGTACAACCAAGTGTATTTTGTAAAATCATCCACAAAACAAATATAATAGCGAAAACCAGCAAATGAAGGAACAGCGGTAGGACCCCATAGGTCAGAATGAATAAGTTGAAAAGGTGCAGTTGTACGCTTCTCAGATAAAGTAAAAGGTAATTAATGAGATTTAGCAATTGAACATGCGTCACAATTGTTTACATGAATGGAAGAAAAACCTAATTGAGACATTAAATAATTTATTATTTGAGTAGACGGGTGACCTAGACGACTGTGCCACAACAGACTGTGGCCATCAGCCGAAAGAGCCACCGGAGCCACAGGAACGCTTTCTGAAACTGGGTGGGCAGACGAACTTGTGACAGGAAGAACGTACAGACCATGCTCACAGGGCCCCTGAAAAATCACCCTCTTGGTAGTATTGTCTAGGATCTGAAAATCATTAGAGGTGAACAAGAGAGAGCAATTATTGTCTTTTGTGAATTGATGAACTGAAAGGAGATTGGTTTTAATAGAAGGGACGTGGGTAAGGTTACCTAGGTGAAAGATAGCGGTGGGGGTTTTAATAGTACCCGTGCCAGTGTGAGAAATATTAAGGGACTCACCGTTGCCAACAGTAATACCATTGGAGCCATGATATGGATTTGGAGCGTTAAGCTTGGATAGATCAGAAGTAACATGCATGTTGGCCCCAGTATCCAATAGCCATTCAGAGGAAGGGCCGGCTTGAGATGCATAATTGGCACGGTTATCATTATTTCGGCTCTCCTCATACCGAAACCAGCAATGAACAGCGGTGTGTCCTGTTTTCTGACAGATTTGACAAGTTGGACGATCCCACTCGTAAGTGCCCTGTGCGCCGCTGGAAGATGACTGCCTGCCGCTGCCGAAGGAGTGCAGGCTGTTGTTGCTGCCGTGCTGCTGACCGTCGTACGGCGGACGACTGCCTTGCCGACCGCCGCGCCCGCGACCTTCGCTATTTCTGCCGTAGCCGCCTCGGCTCCCCTGCCGGCCGCCACCACGCCCCCCACGATAGTTTTGGCTTGCGGTGAGGGCGGTGGCCGACTCCATAAAAGCGGCTTCTCGGAGAAGAAGTTTACTCTCCAGATCCACGTTAATTTCTTCACTTTTTAGCCATGAGAAGAGAGTAGCCAGGTCAACGGGCGTTGGACTGATGCGAATCGCCTGTTTGATGGAGGAGTAAACTGATGGGAGCCCCCGAACGACGCACATGACGAGATCTTTTTCGGGAATGATTTCGTTCACGGTGTCGAGGGCTGTGATGATGGTGGAGACCTCGTCTAAATACTCCGCCATAGTTTTCGTGCCTTTGGTAATTGTGTGGAGACGATCACGCAATTGAAAAATATGAGAGTGGAAAATTGATGAATAGCGTGTTGCGAGGGCCGTCCACAGGGCTGAAGCAGTTGTGTAGGATCGGACGTGTTTCTAAACCGTGGGAGAGATGACCGCAATCAAACATGATCGGATCTGGCCATCCACGGCTTTCCAGGCGGCATGGGCCGGATTGGTTTTTTCTGATTTGTCTGTGGCGGTGATGACTGCCGGCGGCGGTTCTGTGCTTCCATCGACGTATTTGAGAAGGTAATTGGCCTCAAGGGCTGTAAGAACGGTGATTTTCCATGTAGGGTAATTTATGTCTGATAATTTTTCGGGAATCAAGGCATGAAGATGCCTGAGAAGGAGTTTAACACCAGAAGGAAGTGAATCGAGAGGATCCACCTCGGTTGTCATGGCTGCCGCCGCCCAAGAGAAGAGAGGGAACGATCGGTGCCCTAAAGAGAGAAAAAAACCTAGAGAAAAGAAGATTTAGGTTATATGCTCTTGATACCATGAAGGAATATTGATTGTATTGAAGTGTTAACCTAATAAGAGAATACATGAGAGATATGTATATAGGAGATATAGGAAGGAGTACTAATCCTAATAGGACTAGGATTAAGGAGTACTAATCCTAATAGGGCTAGGATTAGTACACAGTAAATACTAATATTATTTAATACTATTTATTTAATACTATCTGTTATTACAACTGATGGTTCTAGCAGGAGCTTGTAGTTTCACTAAAGAGCAGTATGATGAGATTGTTCTGTTGATAAAAACATTCAACTAGACAATTCAACAACAAAAGTCTCATGTTCAAATGCAGAAGGTAATGAAACAGGTATAAGTAGTTGTAAAGCTTTATTGGTTTCAAAATTTTGAGAGATTGGATTATTGACACATGAGCAACAAACCACATGGTGTCAGATGTTAATATGTTAAATAAAGCCTCAATAGTTAAAACTCCAAATCCAAAGACTGTGTTCTTACCCAATGGAGATATTACTTGCGTTACTCACATTGGTTCAAGTTCTATATCAACTAATAATACTCTAAGCAATGTGTTTTTTCTATGTTAGTTTAAGTAAAACGTAATGTCCTTATCAAAGGTAAAAATAGATCTGCAATACCCTGTCACTGACTCTTGTGTATTCCAGGATCTCTTCAATGGACAGGTGAAGGAGATTGGTAAAGAATGTGATGGATTGTATCTTTTAAGCAGTCAGTCTACTAGAAGAAGTGAAGAGCTCAGCGTATTAAAACAAGGAGAAAATCCGACCCGCAAGTAAGATATAAGCCTATGGCACAAAAGATTTGTCCATGTGTCGAGTTCAGTTTAACATAAAATATTACCTGCTAGACTTCAGGATATAGATGAAACTATTGAAAAATTTAGTGCAATGAAATGTAGATTGCCTTTTCCTTATAGTTGTATTAAAATTGAAGTTTGATAATGAGATTGAGTTTGTGAATAACATGTGTTGTACATTCTTTAAGCAACTAGGAAGCACATGCATATACTCGAGGTGAGTATTGCAATTAGATTTCAGCTAAGATGCCTCTAAAATTTAGGGGACATTGTGCTCTAGTGTTTGTGTATATATAATTAATAGACTGCCCTCTTTTGTTGTTGGTTCATCACCTTATGAAAAATTTTATAATCATAAACCTTATATTCAACATGTTAAAGTGATTGATTGTCTATGTTATGCAAATCATGTGATATAAACTGACCAATTACAATCAACAGTTAGAACTTCTGAAGTCGTGGGATACTTTTAGGTACAAAAGGGTTATATATTATATTATGTTCATAATCAATGCTTCTTTGTTAATAGGGATGTGGTTTCCTTTAATTTGGAATAACTCAATTAAACCTTTGTTTGTAGATAATTTGAGAGGAAAATACTATGAACAGATTAGTGTTCTAAGTCTTACTGTTCCTAATGGCTTATGCATTAAAACTAATCATCATAAGGAAAATGTTACACCTACGTACTGACAATATTATACCTACTGCATGTTGTCCATTGTCAAGTCGCAAAATCTTTTCAGCGCCTATGAACCAAGTGGCTCAACCTACACAAAAGAGTCATACATCTCCACAGATATACAGAGCTAACAGAGGCCTTACTGAGGTTAGAATTCTTCCAAAGTACTCGTTGTACATCAAGAAGTCAAATAAAGACATCATTGTGGTCTTAATAAATGTGGATGACATGCTAATAACAGGGGACAATATAGACCTTATAAAAGATACCAAACAGGCTCTACAACAAGCCTTCAAAATGAAGGGTTTAGGTGAGCTAATACTCTTTTTTGTATTAATTCGGAGCCTTATGTTAGTAATTTTTCCATCCAAGAATATTGGGCTTCATCTGTTCATACTTCAGAGTTACTGCTTTATCCTATTTTGATTAACCTATGCCTAATAGAAAACATACAGACCACCTTCCTTAATTGGCAAAGTCAATAGATCATTTACATGCTAAATGAAAATAGTATTACTTTATAATTTTATATTTTATTTTTTTTGAATTTGATGTGACAATACCTTGTCATATTACTTAAATATGTAGCGATCTCATATATAGGAACTCATTTACCCGTTGCAAAATTAATTAGGTCAATGAGATTTGAGAGGGGTAGGTTGGTGTTGCTTTATCCTAAGATGTTGTAGTATCTGTAGTGCTTCTTGCTTTGCCTCCCTTCTGATGTTGTATTTGTCGCTTTGTATAAATGTATTGATCCTTTTGAAGTCGGATGTACTTATAACTGAAGCACTCATTGGTATGATGTGTAAAATGGGTTCTTTCCATTGCAATGGTATGAAGTATATATAGGTCTATGGACTTTGCATACCTTCATTATAATTCACACAATTTGGTTAGATATTATATTATCTTTTCAAAGTAGCATCTCATTTCCTTGCATTTCAAATATTCAGATCACACAATAGTAGAATGTTTCTAGGGTGACTCTTTATGTTCCATGACCTCTACCTTGACATTCAGATTTATCTACCTTGTAAAGTCATCAACGTTTCTTGCAATCTATTTAATGATGAGGCATCAATCAATTCCTTCTTTTCTACGGTTGTTTACATTGAAATACTTGTTAAGTCATCTGAAAAAGTAAATTCATTCAAATCTCCGTTTTCTCTCCATATTTGTTACTAATTCTAAGTTTAAGATCACAACATTTTGCCCTTGCCCTTATCACTACCCCATATTATAATTGCAGAGTTGAGAAAGTTGTAAACATACTTTTCCATTTATTTGTTACCGCTTTTACTACATACAACCTTCAAATGGTAGATTGACAGCATTTTTCCATAAATGATGGCTTCTTGCATTTAGCAATGACGAGACACTTTCTTAATTAACACTACTACTGAACTAACTAGTTATTCAGCATATCGGCATCCATCTCTTGCTACTTTCAGAAAATGTGGTTTTCAAGTCCGAGTAAGTTTTACGTCTCTCTCTTAGGCTTGAATATATATAATACTACACAGCAAATCTTCTATAACTATAGTGTTCTTTTATTGACTACACCTTTTGGTTTATGTTGATGATAGGTACAGAGAGCATGGGACATGCATCTTACGTTCAAAGAAAATGCCCTGTTATATTCTGTGGATAACACTCTATTTATTGGACTAGCATCAAACAAAGACTGTTTTCCCAGACTTCCATACTCAGTTCATGTCTTGTATATTATTAGGAATCTGTATTAGTGGATTACCATGCATTATTCTGCAATGCACTATATATACATAAATATATAAATATATATATATATATATATATATATATATATATATATATATATATATATATATATATATATATATATATATATATATATATATATATATATATATTCAACTAGCATCAATGTCTTGATGAAATATAAATCAACGACTTGCTATTTAAGATTTTTAGTGAAAATGCTAGATTTAACACCCTACAAATAATGACCGATATATATATGTGCTAGTTGATAAGTAGACAAAACTCCTTTTTGTTTTTTCGACGATGGAAGTAGGGGTGTCAAATGGGCGGGTTGGGTTGAAATTGGAAATATTACAGTGGGTTGAATAGAAATCGGGTTGGGTCTTGACTCACCCAAGTTTACTTTGGTCTTGTTTAGAACTGTGTAATCTTTTTAATTCTGATTTTGAGGATTGGAATTTGTGATTTATCCGAACTCAATATCTTCCGTCCTTTGGTGGGGATATCTTGAAAACTGTGGTAGTGGATTGGGTTGTCTTGTTCAAGTGCAATGCTTGTAATACTGTCCGCTAATTGATTTGCTTCTCTTGTGTGTGTAATTTCCATCTGTAATTGTTGCATTGTATTCTTTATTTCTTCCACCTGTTGTACAATTTCCCATGGCACTTTCCACACTTCCTGGATGATATTCTTTAGTACTAAAGAATTAGTTTCTATTATTGAATTATGTATATATCTTGATAAACAACAATGCAGTGCCTTTTGTACTGCTATGGTTTCTGCAAAGATTTTAGTAACTGTTGCAATCTGATTTTAGTAACTGTTGCAATCTGAATTTATTTGTTTGTTTTGATTGTTAGTTTCATTTTAAATGTGTAGGGAAATGGAGATGATCAAATTTGAAGGACCGCTACAAGTTAATTTGATCTCATTAAAGTGATAGTGGGTGATGAGTTTTTGAAGTATTGTAAAAATTTGAATACATTATATTTGATTTTGTAAAATATATTCATTGGTGGAATATATTGAACTATTGTCAGAGTACTTTTTGAAAATTTGATCTCATTAAAGTTAAAGTGGGTGATGAGTTTTTGAACTATCGTAAAAGTTTGAATACATTATATTTGATTTTGTGAAATATATTCATTGGTGGAATGTATTGAACTATTGTAAGAGTACTTTTTGAACTATTGTGTAAACATTTAGAATATTGCTTTATAAGTATGTGTATGTACACAACACATATTATGTTTTGAAGTAATTGGAAAATCTATAAATTTGAATTGCTTATTAGCTAATTTAATGCGTGAGATTATTTATTGCAAAACAATATTGGTGTATTTTACTTAGAAAATGTGCAAAGACTACACTTCAAAGTGTTTTCATATGTTAGATATAAAAAGCAAACCTTAATAATTTTGGGCAATATGGTAGCAAAGGCCACGCTTAAAAGTGTAGCAAGTAAGACAACACTTTTGAGCGTAGCTGCAAAGTGTGGGCTTTTTGCCTATTAGGCTACACTATAAAGTGTCGCTGCTAAGGCCACACTTTTAAGCATAGCTTAAAAGCGTCGTCTTTTTGCCTTTAAGGCTACGCTTATAAGTGTAGCTGATAAGGCAACACTTTTAAGCGTAGCTGCAAAAGCGTGACCTTTTTTGCCTTTTGGTAAACTCTAAGGTTACGGGACTTTCAGCAACCCCTGAAAAAGTGTGGCTTAAAGTCAAAAGTGTGGCCATTTATCAAAGTCCACACTTTTTCATAGTTTAGGACACACTTTTCTAGGGTGGTTGTAGACATAAAATGTTGTAGTGATCGTTCTTTAATTCACGTATGAAACCATTAGCATCAAATGAGTTCAATTCATAGTTCATTCGACATTTAGCAATCAAGAACCCTACTCATTAATATCATCCATGACAACATACCAACAACATGATCAAGACTAATCTATGCGACATTGAAAACATAACAAGGATACTAGGGAAAGGGAAGTTTGACGAGAACTTTGGGAACAACCCTAGTTTTCAAGATCTCATGAATTACGATGATGGAAAGTACTCTTGGAGAAAGAATTTCATGAGATAAACCCATACCTTATGTAGATTCGATTCTACGAAGATCACTCTATACAAAATCCTTGAAAAATACTTTGAAATCGCCTAAGAGAGACCTTAGCGTTTTACGTTCTTGTGATTTGTGTTTACTGCCTTAGTCGTGAGTCTCTTGTGAATGAACGTGTTTCCAGGTTTTTGGAACTGATGTTGATTTATTCAACTTTAGGTTAATTAACTTAATTAATAAATAAATAAATTAATTACTAAAATACCCCTCCTATGTTGACTAGACATAGGAGGACCATTGACTTAGCCAAATCCAAAGTTGGCTAAGTGTCTCAGCTGGACAAACGTCTTAAATTAATTAATTTGGCTGCTTAGTTAATTATTTAAGGGATTTACTAAAATACCCCTAAGTCACTAGGACCACACTAACAACTTTGGACCATCCTAGGTTAGATACTAAGTTGTTCCTAAGTTAGGTGCCACCCGACTAGGTCTTAGGTTGTCGGGGTCCATTTGCTGGTTATTTTTGATTGATCCTACGTTAGCTAGCTAGTTGGTTATGTTAGTTAGTATGTGGAGTTGGTCAGGAGAGTGGAGCCCACACGGACGGACCCATGCACGCATGTCCCTAACCGCCTAACCGAAAGTGGTTGGCTGTCGCGTGGTCCTCCCTCTAGGCCGGTTGGCCCATGTGCTTGCACATGGGTTTGTCGCACTTTCCTAACTAATTTATCTTAATGTCTCATTGGGGAAAATTCACTTATTGTCCCGAGGACCCTCATCATGTCCTTGGGCACTGCTTAATTTACATGATCATTTAGATGGTCATGTGGAATGATATCTAGGCTTGACACTTGGATGCCTCATACCTTTTGTGAGTTGGACGACATATATTTTATCATCTTAGGGTCTTCATTGCAGGTACATTTCTTAAATGTTAATCTTGGATTGGGGTATGACAACCCAAAAGTATATTTCATATTCGTATATAGAAAATTGGCTAATATCTCCTAGTCAATTTTTCTATACTATGCCCAATATCTATCAATATTGGGCATTGGGGTGCCTATGTACCCCTAATAGGCTCTCCTAATGGCATACTGGGATCTTCATTAGACATGTGATTTTCCAGAACGTTACATCATCCCCCCGTTAGGAACATTCGTCCCCGAATGACACTTACACATCATTTAAACAAGGACGGTGATTATCGAAAGTTACTTTTTCATGCTTAAACTCTGTTTTGTGAATATCTTATTCACACTTATTTGGATGATGCATAACATTCAAGCTTATCTGAAGCTTCATATTTGAGATTGAGGAATTTCCTTATCAATCACACTTAACTTAATGCACATCACAACTCATGCAATACAAAAATCATGTCTATGCTACACAAAAATAGCAACATGAAATGCAAACATGAATTAATTTTAACTCACATAGTGCTATAATAAGATTTACGATTAGTGGCCTATCACATCTAATCGACTAAAACACTTAAACTTAGAGTTTTCTTAAACATAAATAGACTTAGGAAGAGAATATCTAACCTTAAGAATTGAACAAATGAGGGTAGCGGGATCTCATATCGGGCTCGGCCTCCCACGTTGCTCCCTCAACAAGATGGTTTCGCCATAGGAGCTTCACGATGGCAACCTCCTTGTTCCTCAGCCGCTTCACTTGGTGATCAAAAATTTCGACTGGAACATCTTTATAAGAAAGGTTCTCATCAACTCCTAATCCCTCAACAGGCAGGATGGATGTGGGATTGCCTAGACATTTCTTCAGCATAAAAAAGCGAAACACTGGATGAACAGAAGCCAAGTCTTGAGGTAATTTCAGCTTTTATGCAACGTTTCCCACTCGCTGCAAGATTACATAAGGACCTATATACCTCGGACTCAACTTGCCTTTCTTACCAAACCTCATCACCCCTTTCATGGGTGATATATTAAGGTAGACTTGATCACCCACCTCAAACTCAAGAGCTCTCTTTCGGTTATCTACATAGGATTTCTGAAGACTGTATGCAGTAGACAATCTATCCTTAATCATCTTCACCTTCTCCATAGCCTCATGCACGATCTCGGGACCAAGGATGGCCGATTATCCTACTTCAAACCAGTCAATCGGAGATCTACATCTTTGGCCATATAATGCTTCGAAAGGTGCCATTCTATTACTGGAATGGTAGCTATTATTGTAAGAGAACTCTATCAACAACAAGTCATCATCCCAACTCCCCTTGAAGTCAATAACACATGCTCTCTCTTGACATCCGATTTTGACCCTCCCCGATAGTAATTAACTAATGAGTTTCTTGAGTTTAAACAATTCAAAATAATTGATTTTAATAAATTTCAATATATATATATATATATATATATAAATAAATAAATTTTATTACTAATGTTTTGAAGCTTTATATTTAGCTATTACTTCATAGGTTCCAAATAAGTGTTATAAAAAGTTATTTCTTTCACCCCTTCCATAAGAGGGAGGGAATCGACTGAAGATTCCCCAATTTTTGTTGTCTTGGAAGATTGTTATAGGGATTTTGAGAATACGTTTTTATTATCAATGGGTAACGATGGTTTTGCTAGCTAGATCAACGAATATATCTGATATAAAAGATCTATGTACCCGTTGGCCATTAGAAGCTAGAAAACCCTAAAATACTGACCAAAGATATCTCTAAGAATAAAATGATTGTCAATACAAGATAAAGAAAAAGTATATATATATATATATATATATATATATATATATATATATATATATATATATATATATATAATATAATATTATATAATATAATATAATAGCCTAGCTTGCAAGCCATTTTACAAAAGTATTAATGCTTTTTTATTTTTTAGCTAATGTGTATGCTTACTTAATTATTCATAAAAATTCGTATAGTTATTTAAATTTTTATGAATATTCAAAATTGAGAAATAACAATGATAGTGATATTTAGTTTTATATGAATATTTGGTTAAATATCTTAGCTTATATTTTGAATTTTTGTTTATGTGCGAGTTAATTATTTTATTGTATTAACCTTAAGAAGCTTGTTAATTAATTATGTTAATTTGTCTTATCGAATTGGCCAATTACTAGTTAATTCGATTGATTCGGTATCATTATTCAAAAACCAAGTTTGGGCCCTCTTATTTTATTTCATTTTGAAGCAACCCATCTCGTATTTTATTCCAAATGACTCCCCCCTTTTCCATATTTTAGCCCAGTGCATCTTCAATTCCCTACAGCCCATACCTAGAGAAAATGTCAGCCATATCTTCCCAATTTTGACCCCAACAAGTTTGTTAAACCCGACCCATTTCCCTTTTCACCCTACTCAACGAGAGCAATACCTATAGACATGTAGTGTCCATCCCAGCGCGTAGGTAACGATACGAAAAATCCCAGCAACAATACAGTCGTTTGTTTCGCGTTGAGTACTACTCCTTCTTGCGTGTTTTCCCTTTCGCGCGTGATACGTTCCTTTCCCCCCTTTGTTCTGTCGTTTCCAGCCTTTAGACTGTGTACTCGTACGAACGCCAGCAACAGTAGACGCGGGGGGATCTTTCTACAGAGAGAACATTTGGGGGAAGAAACATTCCAGATTTATTGTAGCTTGGATTTTTTTTCTACAGAGAGTAAAGAAAGGATTTTGTGAGACGAAAAAAAGGGAGAAATTTTATTTGAAGTTGAGTTGTAAGAGATAAAAGGGTGAGATTGGAGAATTTTTTTCGATTGGAAATTGTTTTGGAGTTTTGAGTTTTGGTGGAATTCTAGTTTTTTTTCTAGCAAATACAGAGCAAAATTTGACTAAGTGTTTTTTTTTAAAAAAATACACACGAAATATATCTCAGAAGCAACAGATAGATTACTTTGTTCTTTTCTTGAGTTCCCTGTCATTCCCCGATCTTCTCTATCATCGTTCGCATCCGAGTTTGTGATTGGAAGGTCGTTTCAAGCGCGCTGCCATCCAGTTTACAACACTCAGAAAGGTAAATTGCATTTCTATTAGTATTTTTATTTCTTATGTAAATTCTGAAATTTGAAGATAATCAGTGTTGTTTCTCCGTTTTGTACATTTAAAGTTTCTAGTTCTTTTGGTTGGAACTCTTGTTGATTATATATAGTTCGGGACTATTCTTCTCTTTATCCGTTTGTTGTTTCATTGTTAATCTGCTTGTTGGCTGCAGGGAGTGTGTTGCTAATTTTTTTTGAGTCTAAAATGTCCATCCCCGCGGCTTATTTTGCAGCACTTTTTTTGGTCTGTTTTGGCAACGTGAAACATATTAGTTAAAATTTTTTATGTCTTCCTCTGTATTTTGTTTACCATGTCTATGTTTATATAAGTAATTTGATCTATGCGTGACAAAGCCTTCGACTTAATCACAAATTTTAATATGCATCTTTTGTTATTGTTGGAGTTTGTTATCGGTCAGAAGAAGAAGGCTAGTTATGTATGTCACCTCGCGTTATGTCGAATTATTGATTTTCCATATTTGCCTAAGTTCTAGAGATCAGTCTTTTGTTTGCATATGTTCCTTTTGGAATTTTGTTACACCAATTTTATCTATGGAAAAGTTTGCTCTCAAATGGCATTTGCTTATTGATTATAACATGCAGATTTTTTGTTGTTGATAATTTATTGCATAATCATAGAATTTGGTGGTTAATGTGTTATTCCATTGTTTTGTTTCAAGCTTTAGTCATCACTGTCCCTTGCATTTCTTGAAAATTACCCCTAACATACATATGCTCACTCATTTTGTCTTGGTAAAAAATCGAAAAAGGAGAACGATAATCTCTAAAGGGTTTTTGAAGTGAAGTAAAACTTTGTGTTTTCATGAATATTTCACAGTGAGTAGGCTGATATTAGTTTTGAAGTATATGCTTTGCAATTCATTGGTTTATGATGGATCTTTGGTCATTCTATGTTGGCTCGTTTTTTGTTGGGGCCATTCTGTGAAGCTTCTTGAGTCTAGGTCTTTTTTTTTTTTTTTTTTTTTTTTTTTTTTTTTTTTATCTTGGTGTATAATAGTAATGAATTTTGTCAATTTCTATTTGCTCGGTTCAGAAGTTGAATGAAGTTTTACCTTGTAACCATCATGCTGATTTTTTTACAGAAGTGTTATCATCATCTTAATTGTTTGAGTAGATTTACTAGTATTCATGCTTCCAATACTGTTGCTAGGAGATTTGGGGATGTTCGAGTTTAATTTAGGTTGATGATTTAGTCTGTGTGAGTTTTAGATGTTCACTGTGTTGAAAGATTATAACGGTTATCCTGTTATCGTTATTATATTTTTCGAGTTGAATATGTTATTAATTTGCTTCCTTCCATCTTTAAGTGTTCAAATTACTGTTCTGTTTGTTGTGAGTTGATACTTGCTATCACTTTTTTAAAAAGCACTTGTTTTGCTGCTATTGCTAGTGATAAGTTCAGCTTCAAGTCTATGTTATATTTTGTTTTTTAATTTTGTCTTAGTTTGCGCAGTAGGTAATCATGCCACCATTTTAAGTTTAATTGTTTGATATTGTTGCCTCTTTCTTTTATATACTTATTTCTTATTGTATTGATGTGTTTTTTTATAAATAATTTACGAGAAAGATTAGACGATATTTCATTAAGTGGGAATTGTTCCAAGCCTTATTGCATGTATTGTTGCATGTGTCCCTTTTACTTATTGTTAGTTATTTCTGGAGTTGTGAAAAATGTTCTAAAAGGGACATGACAATATCTCTCTTTGTTTTGTGCCTGAATTCCTGGCAAGAACAGTGACACACATTCACTATTTGGTTGTAGTTTTGCTCTTGTTTAAAAATCCCTAATTGTATTTTATGCATGGACTTAGTATTAGCTTGGCTTGGTTTTGCTTTGCATCTTAAGTATGATGCCAGAAATTTTTTATTTCATCATGTTATTTCATACCTTGAGATACCTATCCTACGGCATGAGGATTTGTTGTTTTTCTTTGTCATAAATGTATGTCATGTGAGTTTATTGAGAAGTAGTGGAGGAAATATCAATAAATGTGTGATGTTTATTTATTCTCTCCTTATGACCAATTTATCACTTGCGTATCCAAGATTTCAATACGTTTGTCTGGGCGTGATTCCCTTCACCGTTGACTTATCTGCATGATTGAATAAATATCACAATCCATCAAACATGTGTCTCTTATTTTCTTAAATTGTGTTTTCTCTCAAGTTTATTAAGTGCATCAGTAATAACTTTCTACTTTCCACTTATTTATTATTTATTCATTTATTTTTATTCATTTTTGAAGTTGTTTAGCGTATTATGTCTTGGTCATTTCTTTATTTTATATACTAATGTTGCCTCTTCTTCTGTGTGTTGTATGAACCCTTTCTGTGTCCATGATGGACTCCGTGGTGTCCACTGCATTTTCAAGGTAGTCGTAAAGACTCACATTTTCTACTAAGAGTTAGCCAGCATCGATTAAAGGTGTACAAGCTCTGGCAGCAGGAAAAGTCGAGACAAATCCAATTTGAAGAGATTAAGCTAAAGGGCTCAATTTTATTTTGTATTTTTTTAATCTTTGGGACTATGACCTTGTTCATATTTTTCTTTCGTATTTATTATTCACTTATTGTATCCTTAGTCTAGGACAATTACACGTGAAGTGGGCCTAAGCCCAAGACACAAATGGGCCTAAAAACCCAAAACAAGTGGGTCCAAAATTCCGGTCAACGCGGACAGAAATCCGGATTTGGACCCAAATCTCTCTCCCTCTCTCTTTACATGCTTTTTATTATTCATTGTTTGATTTTCGTTAGTCTTAAAGTTAGAAAATCCGAATCCTTTTAGAACGCCACAATGTTTTAACGACTTAAAATTGAACCAAGATTAAGTAGTTCAAAAATATTTATTTTTGCAAGTTAGATATTTCACTTAGAAAAAAGCTAAGTTTTCATTTCCCAAACAACTCTAAATAATTTCTATTTCAAACAATTCTTAGCCGAATATTAGTTTTCGGATAACCGTGTTAAGCGGAACGTCTTAGGTGCTTTCAAAACCTTCCTAAGACATTAATAGGAATCCCCGAACCCCTCTGATTGTTTTTAACGATTTTTCAGTTAAGTCTTTTGGAAACAAGTAGTTTTCTTGATTTTTCTTTAAAAAAAAATTACGTGGCGACTTTCAAAAAGTCAAAAACTTTTTGAAAATTCTGAAAACAAATATTTTTTTGATAAAATAGAAATGGTGACTCTGCAGGGGACTTCAGAGAATTCTAACCTTTAAACTAATGTTATTTGGCTATTTGTGATAAATTATCTACTTGTTTAGTTCAGCTTAGTTTTGAAATTGTTGCATTTCTATGGCATTCTTCCGCCAAACGGCAAGTAGTATGCATTAGAAAAATGAAAGTTACGTGACTTTCCACAACTTTCTTTAGAAATACACAAAAATTCATTTGGAAGTATCAAACAAATAGTTGGAAGCGGTCACCCAATGTTGTTTGGTAGCTTCACCCCGATGCTTGTCCGACTCGGGTAACCGTCAAATTGAAAATTATTCTAGTAAGCGTAGGTTAGAGCGGAACCAAAACCAAAACTGTGTCGAAGGTCTTCGACCTCACGAAACATCATTTTATGTGACATTTAATTGATGTACGTGTGAAAAATAATTTAGGGTGAGTAAAACCAATCAACTTCTGTTTTGTAGATATGGATCGTTTCCCAAAGTTTGACATGGTCATAACAGCGCCACCCAAACTCAAAATGTGGCATGACAATCTCGACGGGGATCATAGAAGAACCCTAAACAAATATATGGGTGCTCTGAAAGAATTAATCAACATGAACGGTTTGCTGAAATTGGTTAAGGTCCTCACAGGATATTGGGATAGGCAATGAATAGTGTTCCGATTCAGAACTGCCGAAATTACCCAAACTTTGGAGGAGATCAGAGAATGCATAAACACAGTAGGGACTGATATAGAAAGGAAGGCAAGAAAGCAAAAAAAAAAACATCTTCACCCCTAATAAGCCTTCCGTAGAAGATATTGCGGACAGGTTCGGGTTGGGAAAAGACTTTGCCTACTGGTGCCAAGAATCACATGTAGCATTCAGAGATCTTTTTATTCGATTTAGACATGCAAGTTTGTGCTCCACTTACAATCGAGAGTTCAAGATCTCCTACTAAGAATGGAATGAAATTTGTCCTCTAGTATTTGCTATAGCGTTACTGGGAACAATGGTATTCCCACATGGTCCAAGTCTGAGCATCAATACCCGAGTTATAACACTCGCACATACTTTTTTAAAAGGTTATGAGAACCAAGGGACAACAAAATACTATCCTGTAGCTCTAGTCATTCTGTCCGATATGTATCGAGCCTTGGGAAAATGCAAAGAGGGGCATCAATATTTCCAAGGATACATCTTGTTCCTTCAGTGGTGGATCCTCAGCCATTTAGCGAAGGGTGCTGGGACTTGGGAGCTGCACACTCTTGACAAAAAAACACCCTTAAAGATTTGAATGAGATGTTGTACTGGGCAAATATGGAAAATCGGAGAACGAGGGGGAGATGGGCTCAAATTTTCTCCGAAGTAAGAGAAGAAGATCTACAATTGATGCTTGACCATTTCATCTCCAAAGAAGTCATCATGGAGAGCCGCAGACAGATTATGCTTCCTCTACCAGGTATTCGGGGAATTTGCCCTTATGCACCCTTTCAAGTCTTGCAATAGTTCGGGAGGAGACAAACTGTACCCAAAGAGGCGTACTATGGCGCTTATGTATACGATGTCGGAGACAATAGAGTGCACAACACATATGAAATGTTAAGAGAATGGAAAAGTGCCAAGCGTATGGATCATAACACCATCTCCCCTAACCGATTCAATGCTGGATATGACAAGGGTTACAAAGAATGGCTAAAGAAGGACATACAAAACGTCTCCTCCCAAACCCCACATATCTTTCGCAGCCTAATGGACAGAGAAGCCAAAGCGGTGGCCGGGATACAAGAGGTCAAGAAAGAGGCCCAAGAAGTGTACTCTAAATTTGTCGAGAACCAAGATACTCTTGAGAAGACAACTCAAGAGGTGGAAATACTAAGACGTGGTTATTATGATTTCGATACCTGGGTCGAGGAGAAATTTGAGAGGATGCGATACGAAAGCTTGGAATATAAAGGACGACCGGGTGAAGGATTCTTACTGATTCTAAGATATGTTTCAGCGGTACAAGACTCAGTGGTACGAGCGACGGAGCAGGTTCATCTGGAGAGGCATAGTGGACTTCGTGCATGGGTTTTTATATGTATTTCCATTGTTTTTAGCCCCTGTGTGGGCGTGCCTTTATTGCACATTCAAATGTCCCCTGCGTGGGTTTGTCTTTAATATTTTATCCTTTATTTTCCCCTTTGTGAACATATTATTCACTAGTGAAATTTATTTTTGGGGGAATTGTTATTTTGTTCAAATTCACACGTACATCATTCAAATGCGCTAGGCCTACCCTTGGCACAAAAGGGTCCCTCTGTATGTGTTAGAACGCGATATATATGTGTTTAACTACTTATGTGTTATGTTTCTATGAATGAGGATATCGTGAACCCACTCCTATCAAGAAATTTTCTAAATAATATACAAAAGTCACTATTACAAAATGTGCGACCAAAATTTCCAAGTCTTAAGTTTCTCACTCAAAAGACCCCTCCTATACCACAAATCCTAAAACATACATTCTACCGTCTCATGAAAGGCAAAAATCACTGCTATGGACAAAGGTAAGAACATCCAGATGGAACTCACTGGAGAAGAACTACAAAGAAACATAGAACAGATCACTCAGGAAATTCAAGAAGCCGAGGAGGAAGGGCTCAGATTCAACATGGCCACCGCAAGATACATAGGCAGCCTCCCCAGACCCGACCCGTATCTTTACAAAAATTCATCCTCCCCCTTCATGTCACAAGAAGATACGAAGACCAATTCAACAAACGTCAAAGAGCAGCTGCAAGAAGACCGTAGCTCAACATGATTTAGCGTTTCTGAGACAATGTCGAAACTAAAATAAGCAAACTCTTGCTTGTTAAAAAATACGTTTCCGTCCTCACTAGTGGGTTGAGGATATCCTCAAACAAATCAACTTGTGTGTTTATCTGCTCTCTATGTGATATTTTACATTTTGTACTCTGAATCTGCACTGACAAATCTTCCTTTGAGTTGTTTTCCTTCTCAGATACTTTGAAACTGATATGTGTCGATAAAAAGCTGGCAGATCATACCTATTTCACCAAATCAAAAAGTCACAAAGCTCAGACAAAGAAAAGACTGTTATGGGGGATAATAACAAAGAAGTAAGTCTTACTAATGTTGTGCTAGCTCAACCCACCGTAGCAGACCAGAATAAGTTGATTTTGCAGCTGATGCCGCAGATTGTAGAGATGAGGGTGGAAATGCAAAGGAGACATGATCTGCCTCCGCCGGATTTTGCCACTAACGCTGCTGATGGGAGACCTCCAACTTACTTCCCTTTCTCAAATATGGATTCGACCCAGAACCAGCCATCTACACGTGCTCATAATCCGTCAGTTATAAATGTGACTATTCAAAATTCCCAATATGCTTCTGCATCTTACCAAACTCCACCTACTCCTCAAAACAACAATCCCAAAATGCCACCCCATCCCTAAAATACCCACCATCAAACTGCTCTTCCACCGCAAAATCAAAACCACAATACTTCTAATCCCCAAACACCCCATCACAACTTAAATCAGAATATAAATCCTCAAACGTACCCACAGAATTATCAAACCGTTCAAAATGCTCAGAGTCCCTTTATAGCTCCACCCTTACTAAAAAGAGCCACTTTCCAAATTCTCGTCCCTGTAGAGCACGATGTGCACGGTTCTGAGCTGGACCATTATGAGGAACAGGAAAAGGAATGGAAGGCAAAGGAAGAAGTAAAGGGCGACATAAAAGAAGAGATCAAGAAAGACATGAAAGAGATTCAATGCATCCCTAATATAACCGGGCTTAGTTATGAAGACTTATGTATTCACCCAAATTTAAATCTTCCAGAAGGATTCAAAATCCCAAAATTTGATACTTTCGGAGGAGTGGGGGAACCCTATGGCTCATTTGAGAGCCTACTACGACCAACTCGTTGGAGTTGGTAGGGATGAAGCTCTTTTGATGCCGCTCTTCAGCCGAAGCCTGTGTGGAGATGCTCTTGAATGGTTCAAACCAGGCAATGGCCCAGCTAGAATGCATTGTCCAAAGATTTTATCAATCGATTCTCTTACAACGTAGAAATTATTCCAGATCGATACTCTTTAGAAAAGAAAAAGCAAATACAAACTAAGAGTTATAGAGAGTTCGCCTATACATGGAGAAAAGAAGCGACAAGGGTAAGACCGCCCATGTCTGAAAAGGAAATCATAGAAGTGTTCGTGCGGTTGCAAGAGCCCGAGTATTATGATCGAATCCTGTTGCTCGTAGGAGAAAAATTTTCCAAGGTAGTCAAAGTTAGCGAGACTATCAAAGATGGGCTGAAAATAAGGAAGATAGCCCGTGTTGCTGCATCAGCCGAATCATCAAGAACGTTGAAGAAGAAAAGAGAAGAAATTGCTGACGTTTCATATGGGGGAAGGAAAACTCCCAGAAGCTTGTCATATTCCCAAGGTCGTTCTCGGCCTTCCCAAAATTCCTACCAAGCTTGCTAAACGCAAGCTGTTCATCCCAATAATCCTCCAATTTACCAGAATGCTACCGCCACACATCCAAACATTCAAGCTCCACTATACCGAAGTCCACCCCTCAATTACCAAATTCCATCTCCATTTACCGAAATCATCCTCCACCCCACTGAATTCCCTCTCCTTATTATCAAGGTGTTACTCCCAACTGTGTTAAGGTGCAGTCGAGCTATATAGCACCCCCTCGTGTATATCAAGTCCAAGATCCACTATACCAAAATTCCCCTCCAAATTTCCCTATCTCCATCGCCAAACTACCAAACAAATCAATATCCACGAAGCCAAGATCCCCCTCAAAATACCAGAAGTTATCAACAGGTTCCTCCTCCCCAACAAGGAAGTTATGATCCCCCTCGACCTCGATTCGAGAAGAAACCTTCGAGGAATTTCACTACGCTCGTAGAAAGTCGAACAAAGTGCAGGATATATTCACCTAGTGGGGCCCAAACCGGTGGATACCAGTTCTAAGTTCTATAGGCCAGAACAAAGGTGTGTTTATCATTTCAAGAGTGATGGACATGATACTGAAGACTGCATTAACCTTAAGCATAGGATTCAAAATTTGATCGACCAAGAGGTGGTCTCTCTTAAAACAGCCGCGCCTAATTTCAACACCAACCTTTTGCCGAATCATGGAGGCGTCAATATGAACATGATAAATACAGACGATGATTGGTGTGGGACCAAGGTGATAACTCCAATTGTGCATGACGAGCTAGAAAAAGTTGTGGCCTCATTAAGCGTCAAGGAGAAAAAAGAATTCGTGATCCTGACACCCGCAAAGGCTGTTGCCTTGGTGCCACCAGTGACTCTCGTCAGGCCAACATTTATGATTGAGACTACTGTCGCACAAGGTATGACCCGATCCGGAAAATGTTATACTCCTGAGGATCTTGCTCTCGGAATTCAAAAGAAAGGATCAAGCTAAAGGCCAATAAGCGAGGGTGAGGCAGATGAGTTCTAGAGAAGAATGCAGCCGAAAGATTATTCTATTATCAAGCATTTTAGAAGACTCCAGCCTAGATTTCTGTATGGGCCCTGTTGATGAGTTTTCAATCGCATAGGCAGGCTTTAATGAAGGCGCTCGATGATACATATGTACCCGCGGGAACGATAACGTGGCTGCTATGATTCACTAGGTTATTCAAGGACACCGAATAAGCTTTTGTGATGATGAGATGCCTTTTGAAGGGAGATCACACAAAAATGCATTGCACATCACTGTCGTATGCCGCGAGAAAGTTGTAAATTGCGTTTTGGTGGATGACGGATCTCGTCTGAATATTTTCCCGTTGTCGACACTGAGGCAGTTAAGGTTCAACCTTGGAAAGCTAGAACAAAACCAAGTCAACGTAAGAACCTTTGATAGGGTTCAGAGAGATATGTTGAGAGCGGTGAATCTGATCATCCAAATGGGTCCAACAGAATTTAGTGCACAGTTTCAAGTATTGGATATCGCTACCAGCTATAACCTTCTTTTGGGAATGCCTTTAGTCCATACGGTTGGACTTGTCCCTTCTACTCTGCATCAGATGATGAAGCTCGTTTGGAAGATTGAAGAGCTGGTTGTTCATGGCAAAGGGAGTCACTGTGGAAGACAGATGCCAATCATTGATGAAGTATCACGATGTACAACTTTTTCCACGGTGGAGCTGGTAAATGCCACCGGTGAAGACTTGGACCGAGAGACTCCCATGCCTGTCATGTACAATATGATAACCAATGTGATGCTGCAAAGTTGTTTTGAACCAGGTTTTGGATTAGGAAGAAATTCCCAAGAAATAATTGAGCCTATTCCGGTCCTTGTTAAAGGATCTAGATATGGTTTGGGGTACATCCCGACAGATGATGATATGAAGACGAAGAAGAAGAATGATCAATAATTCTCTAAGCCGATCCCACATTTGTATTAATCATTCCCAGTCCAGGAATATGTCGAGCATGAAGATTTAGGGGAAGGAATCTGTGGCCTTTTTGAAGAAATCGATGCTATCATTGAAGAACAGGTCAAGCTGGCAGGATTCTGCGATGCTGAGCCAGCAGAGATGCTGCAGAACTAGACCTCCACGCCTATCCTGATCCCTTTAACTCCTTGGTAGAAGGGCATTGTTGTATGCATATCGGTGGTAGTACGGAAGAGGCCCGAGACCCACAATTTTGCATTTTTCTTAACTATTTGAATTTTTGAATTTTCATCATGATGTTCAAAAAAGGCAACATGGCCCTATGCCATGGCCAAAGTTTGCATTGTTTTCCAATTTGAATGAAGCCTCTTTTGTTTATAAAATTTATTTATTTACTCATTTTTTATACTTTGATTGTCTAACTTTGTTTGTTTATGGTTTCAGTAATGTAAGTTTTAAACCTTCCAATGTCATGTCATGTCACGAGCATAATGAACAAAATGAGGTTGGTGATAACGAGGTTGATGATTACGAAGAAGAAAGTGAGGAACCAGAGTATGTAGCCAAGGACTTTCGGTAGTTTGAAAATCAGCATAAACTGAATTTAGAGGAAACTGAAACTGTAAATCTGGGAGACCATGAGTGTGTCAAAGAGGTCAAAATCAGCGTCCACTCGAATGAAGATCAAATAAAGGACCCAATTCATTTACTCACCGAGTACATTGACGTGTTCATCTGGGAAGTCAGCGACATGCTAGGGTTGAGTACCGATGTTGTATCTCATAAACGACCGATTAATCTGGGGTTCAATCCGGTAAAGCAAAAGGCTCAAAAATTCAAGCTTGAATTGATTTTAAAGATTAAAGAAGAGATTCCCAAGAAGATAGAGTCTCTATTGGTGGAATTGACACAATACCCGACTTGGTTGGCCAATGTTGTTCTGATCGCCAAAAATGATGGGAAAATGAGGATTTGTGTCGACTACAGATACCTCAACAAAGCTAGCCCGGATAATTTTCCATTGCCGAGTATTCATATTTTGATTGATAACTATGCTAAGCATGAAATGCAGTCATTTGTGGATTGTTACAGAGGTTATCATCAGATTCTAATGGACGAGGAAGATGCAGAAAAGATAGCTTTTATTACACCTTGGGGTGTATATCATTACAGAGGGATGCCATTCGGCCTCAAGAATGCTGGTGTATGTGGATGACGTCATAATCTAGTCCTTCTAGAGTTCGAACCACTCGACACATCTAAGGAAATTTTTTGATCGTTTGTATCGTCAACTTGAAGTTAAATCCCACCAAATGCGCTTTTGGAGTTCATGCCGGAAAGTTTTGGGATTATAGTTAGCAGAAGGGTTATTGAGCTCGACCCTTCTAAGATTAAAGCAATTCAAAAGTTACCTCCGCCGAAGACGAGAAAAAAGGTGATGAGTTTCTTAGGGAGGTTAATTACATCGTCGATTCATATCTCAATCGACTGTGGTGTGTGAGCCTATCTTTAAGTTGTTAAAGAAAGACGCCTATCAAGAACTATTTGTCGAATCCACCGGTATTAGTTTCTCCGTGAGAAGGGAGTCCTTTGTTGTTATATTTGTCCGTCTTAGATAGTGCATTCGGATGCGTACTCGATATGAAGATACAAGAAAGAAGGAAAAAACTATCTATTACATAAGAAAGAAGTTTACTCCATACGAGTCTCAATACACTCTATTGGAGAGAATATTTTGTGATTTGACTTTGCTTGCCTAGAATTTGAGACATTATTTGTCTTCGTATACCACAAATCTCATTTCCAGAATGGATCCATTGAAGTATATTTTCCAGAAGACGATGCCGATCGAAAACATAGCTAAATGGCAAATGTTGTTGAGTGAGTTTGATATTGTGTATGTGACTTAGAAGGCGATAAAAGCACAGACTTTGGCTGATCATCTCGCACAAAATCTTGTCAATGAAGAGTATGAACCGCTTAAGACTTATTTTCACAATAAAGAAGTGTCATTTGTGGGTGAAGATATTCGTGAGCCATACCCTGGTTGGAGATATTCTTCGATGGATGATATACCGTGGTTTCACGGTACTTTTAATGCTTTTTCCGTAAGTTTAGTGTGTGTCCGAAAGTCTTTCTGGTTCGTCGCAATGATCAGAGAGTAGTCCCAATATCCAAATTCCAAGAAGTGTAATCAAGTGAATTTCTGGATTTTATTCTTTCTCATTAAAGTAAGTGCATGAATTCTTAATTTAAATATATTTGTATTGTGATTATGAGTATGGGTAACTAATCTCCATAACTAGGGTTGTGGGAACCATGGGTGAATAATGAGGTAAAATCTAACTAAAATAACAATTCCAGATTAGTGTCTTGCATGTATTGATAATTCTTTCATTTAGAAGTCTTTTTAACGTATGGCCAACGTTAGATTTCGCCTTAATGCTACTTGCCGGTCCAAGGAGGCAGATAATAGTAAAAGAATTATCAACATAGATTTAGTGTATACTATCTAATAGGATAGTGTCGATTGGTACAAGGTAACAACTTAGTCAAATATCGAATATAATGCTTAATATGAGGTAAATGTAAGGGTTAGTATAGCAAAACATGTAGCCAGACCAAGGTGCGGAATGAAATTTTCTAGATGCCGGACCAAGGATTTAGAAATGCATAACTTATCACTTTGCATGCAAGATACTAGGAAAGAATTGTTATAGTTAGAATTATCAAGTTAGGAACCTGTGGGGAACACTTAAACCCTAGTTACTTTTATTAATTGATTAAACTCCAAGATTTGAATCTGTTAGTTGTTTACTTTAATTTAGTTAGTTATTTTCATTAATTAAGAAATAAAACCTCCCCTTTTATTGTCTTTTGTTTTCTAAGGAAATAATTTACTAAATTATAGTAATAATAGATTAAAGTTAAGTCTGAACTATTTTCCTCGTGCGAACGATCCCAACTTCATTAGTTGGGTTCTTTACTTGATACGACCGCTTTACTTCTTATTTGAGAAGTAAGTTTGAGTGTATCGAATTTTGGCACCGCTGCCGGGGAAAGTAGCTTTTAGATTAACTTAAACTTATTACTAAAGTTTAGTAGATATTTTCTTAACTTTTTTTCTTTTATTATTTTTGATTCTTGCAGAACTATCTTCCTTGTATGCCAAATACACAAAGAGGAAGAGAACCTTTGTTTTCCTACAATCACGAATTATAGCGTACACTACGCAATATGAATCGAAACGTTGGTATTAACGATGATGAGCCAAACCAGAATATCCCACCTCCTATTGATGTTCATGGTCAGTTATTACCCGATGATCAGGGTGAAAATCAACAAACAGACAAAATCTTGCTCTACGCCCTCAAGAATACTACAGAGGTTATGATAATATTGCAGACTCTGATGGGCCACTTGTCTTACCCCCTTCACCACAAGGCCACACCTTTGTGGTAACTAGTAGTCTGATGCAAATGCTCACTGCTAGAGGTTTGTTTTCAGAGCTACCTTCTGAGGACCCACATGCCCATATAGCTAAGGTAAGGGCAGTGTGTAAAAGTTGTGTAGGGAGGCCTGATTTGGATTTGGATGTAATAGGGCTAAGAGTATTTCCTCTCTCATTGACGGGAGAGGCTGCTATTTGGTTCACTGAGCTTCCTTATAACTCAATTTTCACTTGGAACCAACTAAGGGACGTTTTCTTAGCACATTACTACCGGTCTCCAAGAAACTAAACCACAAAGACAGTGAACAACTTTGTGGCACTTCTAGGAAAGTCAGTTAGTAGTTCTTGGGATAGATTCACTTGATTTTTGAGAAGTGGCCCCAATCACCGCATAGATGATGGATGATTCACTAAAGGAATACTTCTATAGGGGACAGGATGTAATAATAAAGCGGTATTGGGTACTATAGCGGGTGGTTCTTATGGAGAGTGTCCTTAGGCCGAGATTGCCAAACATTTAGAGAAAATCTTCCAGAATAATAAAGCTTAGAGTACTAGGAAGTCTGATACTGGGAGAAATACCTTCGCAGTGCAATCCACTTAAAACCCAGCCACATATGAGATTCGTAAAGAGATGGTTCAGATAAGAACTAATCTTGGATTTGGTATTAAAACATGTCACTGGGGGAGCAGAAAAGATAAATGCAGTTAACTACTTCTCTAAACCACCACCACCAAATAATGAATGCTATTATGAGGAGGATTCCTTTGTTGTAAATGAGCAGACAGGGGGTTTCCAATCGAGTTCCCAAGGCTGACATCAGGAAAATTGGCACCAAGGTCAAGGAAACCAAGGTAGGATCTATGGTAACTATAACCGTGAGGGTCATTATGTCCGAGATGGATATTACAACCGCGAAAACAACTTCAACAGGGGTAACTATGGTAACAGAAATGATAGGAATGGGCCCTATGTTCCTCCTCAAAATTGTGAAGTTACTCCTAGGGATGGTGGAGGTAGTATAGCGCGAGTTGAGGATATGTTGCACAAAATGATTAGGAGGTTTGTTGCTAGTGATGAGCACATTAAAGAGTTATGAGTGATTTAGCTAGTATTTGGCAGAAAGTCAATACACATGCAATATCGATTAAGCAGCTTGAGTTGCAAATGGCCCAATTATCTGCGACTGTGAACACATGGCAACCAGGCACTCTTCCTAGCAACACTGTCTAAAATCCAAAAAATAATGGACACTGTATGGCAATCACTACTCAAGGTGGTAAGCAAACCATTGACCTACCTATGCTGTCTAATGAGAAAAAGGTGATAAAACATAATGATAAAGTGGTAGAGGTTAGTGGTGACGTAAAAGATAACACTCGAAAAGATGCTAAAGTTCCTACAAAGGTAACTCCCATGCCTAGACCACCCCCCCTTTCCTCAAAGATTAGTGAAGAAGACCGAGGGTGGTAAATATCGGTGTTTTATAACAATGTTGAAGCAACTTTCAATCAATGTCCCTTTGGTAGAAGCTCTAGAACAAATGCCCGGTTATGTCAAGTTTATGAAAGATCTGGTCACAAATGAAAGATCGGTCACTTTTGAGGATGATGATAGAATGAAACATTGTAGTGCTATTGCTACAAGATCTCTAATACAAAAGAAAGAAGATCCGGGTGCGTTCACTATTCCTTGTACAGTCGGGTCATTACATTTTGCGAAAGCATTATGTGATCTGGGGTAAGCATAAATCTCATACCCCTATCGATTTACAAAAAGTTGGGTTTGGGTGATCCAAAGCCCATTACGATGCGGCTATGATGGCCGATTGAACAGTAAAAAAGCCTATAGGGATACTCCAAGATGTGCTAGTAAAAGTGGAGTCGTTCATATTTCCGACAGATTTTGTTATTCATGATTGTGAAGTCGATTTTGAAGTGCTTATTATTCTTGGGAGACCATTCCTTGCAACGCGTAGAGCCTTAGTTGATATGGAAAAGGGGCAGATGGAATTTCCGTTGAACAATCAAGAAGCGACATTCAACATTTGTAGGTCCATGAGGCAGAGTGGTGAGCTCCAATCGGTATTTGCTATATCCTACAATGAAAAGATGACGAAGTACCATGACCTAAAAATTGAAAAACGAGAGCTTATGGTTGGTGATTTAGTACTTTTATTTAATTCTAGGTCCCGCTTGTTTCCGGGCAAGCTCAAGTACAAATGAACTGGCCCTTAATTGGTTACCCAACTATTCCCTCATGGAGCAGTTGAGTTGGAAACCAAGGAGGGTATGCGGTTTAAGGTGAATGGACAATAAATAAAAATATATTTTGGGCATGCTGAATCTGCGAATGAAGTGATCGAGGCATACAATCTTGATGAAGTCTAAGTAATCAAGTGTCTTCAGTCGTGCCGCGATGTTAAATCCGGCGCTGGTTGGGAGGCAACCCAATACTTATAGTTTTATTTCTTGTAATGGTAGAATTTTCTACTAATGGGTTTTAAATTTGCAGGCACATCACTAGGAAACTCTGCAGAAAATCACTCTGCAACAGTCACTGACGGATACATCGACGGACCGTTGCATGAATTCGTCATTCCAAGTATGTATTTCATTTCACCCATTTCACCCATTTTATTCTCTCTTTACCCCATTTCCCTCCCTTTCAAACTTCCAACTTCCCACCTCTCTTCTCTATCAACTGATCACTTCCCCAAATCCCCAATTCCGGAAATCTCCTTTCTACTAGTTGGAGTCTGCTGTTGTGGTTCTGCTCTTGATAACCAAGTGCCTCATTTGCTTGTTTTTCTCCTCTTCTCAGGTATGTGTCTCTTATCTCTACCCATTTACATTATATTTTTGTTGTTTAATTAGTATTAGCCTATTTCTTTTTGGTGGGTCATCATTCTTTAATCCAATTTTGTCTGACCTTGGTTGAGAATCCTCGAATTATCTTGTTTAAACTCGAGAAATAGGTGCTTTAGCATTGCTAGTTTGCTAGGTATTTGGGTTAAAAATATGTAGGTTAACACTAAGTATTTCATTTGAGTCATAGAGGATGATTGTGGCATCCTCACTTATGTCAATGAATGACAGAATGAGACCCCGATGACGGACCGTTGTACCGACGATGGACCGTCATAGGGTCTGTTCCAACACCGCACTATTCGTTTTCTAGTGTCCACCAATGGACACATGCGACGGACCGTCGTTCCCATGACGGTCCGTCCTGCACAACCTTCATGGTTGTCAAAGACCCTTGTCCTAAGGGTCTCCAATTTTTTCTAAGTGTCCTCTGAAAGACACATGAGACGGACCGTCATACCCACGATGGTTCGTCCTGAACAACCGTCATGGTTGTCAGAGACCCTTGTCCTAAGGGTCTCCAACTTTCTCTAAGTGTCCACCAACGGACACATGCGATTGATCGTCGTTCCCATGACGGTCTGTATTGAAAACCGTCATGGTTGTTAGAGACCCTTGTCCTAAGGGTCTCCAATTTTTTCCAAGTGTCCTCTGAAGGACATCTACGATGGACCGTCATACCCTCGATGGTCCGTCCTGTAAAACTGTCATGACTGTCAGAGACCTCTCTCTTAAGGGTCTCCATACTTTTTCTAAGTGCCCCAAAACGGACATCGATCACGGACCGTCATTGTCATGACGGTCCGTTCTGCTTATCTGTCATAACTGTAAGAGACTTTCCTTAAGGGGTCTCCACATAAACATAGTTGAAGTAAGACATGATGGACCCCATGAAGATCCATCACACTCACGACTAGCCGTCACCTGGCCCATCGTATTTCACTGTTACTATAGAGATGTCATTACAACTTTGCTATTATATTTATTTTGGGTCATTTTTTGCTTGTCTTGTTTGCTCTTTATAGTACTAATATTGATTCTTTACAGGTACTATCTATAATGGCACCAAAAAAAGATCGAGTGTATGCACGTGGGCGTTCAAAATCTGTCGCCCCATCTGCCCGACTGGTGATAGGCTCTGATGATGAGCATAATCTCGAGTACGTGCCCCCAGGCACTGCCACTCCATCATGAGATGCACGTGCAACCAGAGCTACGCCCACAAAGGTGGCGTCTGGCGTAGTCACTGCCTCCCAGTCTGATGAGGAGAGCACACTGACCGGCACACCTTCTGGATAAGCTACACATGAATAAGGAGTTTCTGGTTCCTTAGGAGTTTCGTGATCGGAGGAATGCTCCGGGTCTGCAGAAGTCCCTGCACACGCCACAGCTGCACAAGCTAACTCATCTAATGAGGCTGACACTCCTGATTCCACTCCAGGCTCAGCGACTGGTGCTCTCACCCCGGTTGCCGACCATCTTAACCTGTGGTGTGTCGATAGGCAATACAAAGTGTATTCAGATGCTAAGTTTCTAAATGATAAAGGTGTCATGACACGGACCCTTACATTGGAGAGGCGGGTCCTTACAAGAAGTCTCCCCACCATGCCAGAGATCCACAATCTCTTCACCAGACACCGACTAGAGTGGACAACTCTTTCTTTAGGCCCCTATAGTGAGGAGTTTGTCTGAGAGTTTTACGCCTCTTACATGGCAACTCTCCGATCACAGATAGATAGGCGAGCTGACCCCGCCAAATAGGCCCTACTTGATCACGTCCTAGTACGCGGCATACAGGTCGACATCTCCCTGCCCGCCATCCGGCGATATCTGTACGGCGACGATGTTGATGCCAACAGGACCCCTCTCACCGCCGAGTTCAACTACCGGTGGCAAATTGTAAAAGATGGACCATTCTTGCATGATCCATCGCTGAGAGAGACCACCAAGAGGTGGATGGACCTGCACTTGCCTATTGATGGAGAGGGTGCCGAATAGGTAACGGAGCCGAAGGGAGCCATCAAGAAGGCTAACTTGACCTTCACGGCTAAGTTCTTATGTTTGATTGTTTGCCACTGCCTTTCTTCCACGGCTGCTGATAATATAGTCACATAGGTTCCCGGAGTTCTGATGGCGACGATGATATCCAGGTTTGAGTTGGACTTCGCTTGGCTTCTACAGGAGGTCATGCACGAGAGGGCTTTCAAGGTTACAACCACTTACCCTTTTCTTTGCATGATATTTTCCTAATGCAGATCCACATGTGTGCCCATTTGTCACATTGATCAGCTCAAGAATCCACTGGGCACTGTTGATATCGGCCTCATCAGGGATGAGGCCAATGAGTTGGCTCCACGCAAAGGGCCCCGTCCAGAGTTGCCTCCACTTGGTGAAAATCTGGCTAATACGGTAGCACATGCTCGAACAACTATGTAGGCTGCTTCCGAAACCACTGACACTACCCCGGTCGAGTCTATCCCGGGTAGTAGCACTGCCCCTAGCTCCTTCGCTCAGCCCCTTTTCCCGCTCTGGTCCATCTTGCTAGGGTCCAGAAACTAGAGGCTGAGATGGCCACACTTCTGCATCACATCCATCCTTGGATGCAGAGGTCTAATGCTAAGGCGGAGGAGCGCTTGGAGCGTAAAATGGTCTAGCACACACAACGGAAGATTGCTGAGGTTCATCAGCGCTTGGACACTTTTGAGTTGCGGGTGCTAGCCCAGCCAGCCCCTCGGGTGGACGTGTCGACCCTTCAGGCTGCGGTTGAGAGTCTTCGAGAGGATATGTATATAATCCTAGAGGATAGGGTGCCTGAGTTTGAGGCCCCTTATGTAGAGCCTGCAGAGGAAAAAGTGATGGCTGCCTTATTCGCCACTTCTGAGATTCCACCTCCTCCCCCTTGAGAACATGCCAAAAGGCGCAAGGGTTGAGAGGAGGATGAGGCTATAGCACGGAAGAAGGAGCGTCGTGAGATGAAGGCTGCAAAGAGAGACTCGCTTGCTAATGAGGAGGCACGTCAGATCAGGGCTGTAGAATCAGCTGCTAGGCATCTAGCTCCAGAAATGTGGAGACCGCGGGACGCACTACTGATAGTGTTGTTGCTGATGAGGACACTATTGAGGGTGTCCAGACTACATAGGTAGTGGGTTCCGGGGAACCGGACCCACCAGCTTGCTGATCGTCGGTGCTTTGCGCCCCAGGTTTGCTTCACCTACCACTCTCGTACTTCAGTTTTTTATGCATTGGGCACAATTGCATATATTTTTGTTGGGGGCGGGGTAAATTTAAAGTGAGTGCTAGGGTGAAGTCTGAGTAGCTCAATTCACGGTCGTCTTTTGTGGTTTTCTTGCCTGTGTTCTTTTTCTCCAAGAGACTGATTATTTTTATTGGTGAACCGGCATGTCTATATCTTGTGTACATAGTATAACTCTGAAGCATGATGGCTAAAACAAAAAATATATCTTGATGTAATTTAATGATGCATGGCTAGGCACAGTAATTTATAAATGTGTGGCTCTAAGAATTACATAGAGATACACCACTGCATGACCCTAAGTTTTAGACTCAAACTAGGTGTCTGATAATCTGGTAGAGTAATGAGATGTCAAGTGAGTGTGAGGAAAATTTGAATAGTCTACTATTTGCACTGAGCTAGAACTTGTCTGGTTAGTCTTGCTAGAAGTAAGATGTAATAGACAATTAGGAAAGGATCATAGGCCCTTGTTCAATATAGCCAATTTTTAGCCAAAGAAAACCAAACGAAATTAATCCCTCTTTGATCCAAATGATTTGAGCTTAAAATAGACCTTTATTTTTCACCCCAACTGATCTTTTCTGGGAATAATGTGTTGGCCCTGGTCCCTCCTTGGACATGTGCACCTCAGCTTATGCCAAAAGCATAAGTTGAGAGTGGCTAATGCAGTAAACAACCTTTTTGTGGCCCTGACCCAATTTTGGGTATTGTGTACTTTGACTCATGGCAAAGCCATGAGTTGAGGGTGGCTATTATGAGGGATGCTCTGGAAAGTGGGGTTGAAAGAGCAAAGAGAGAGAAAGAACAAAAGTAAAGTGATTATATATATATATTATATATATATATATCTATATATATATATATATATGTATATATATATATATGTATGAAATAATATATATATATATATATATATATATATATATGTATACATATATATATATATACATATACATATATGTATATGTATATGTATATATATATACATATGTATGTATCTGTATATATGTATATACATATACATATACATATACATATATGTATATGTATATGTATATGTATATGTATATACATACATACAGATACATATATGTATATGTATATGTATATATATATATATACATATATATATAAAATAAATACAAGCAAGAAAAGAAAAAGAGTCACTTACACAAATCAAGAGAGAAGGGAAAATAACAAGGTGAAAGAATATGAGAAATTGGGCGAAATAAAACGATAAAAAGTGGTATGTTTAGCCGATATGTCGAGGAGGGAAAAAAAGTCACTAATGTATACCTAAATATCCAACTTGACCTTGAGCCTACGCTACAAGCTAAGAAAGTCCTATCGTGATCCTAAGAGTTGTATAGCGAACTTAAAGCAGTGAAAATAAGGGCAAGCTTATAGCAATCTGTATGAATAAGTTGTGAATTTGTTCTGAGAGTGAGTATTGAAAAGTAATCCTTACACTCAAACTGAAATCATTGTGTGAAAAATGAGGATGTAGTTTTGAAGTGAGGACACTAGTTGCAATACCAGAAATATTAGCACCTCGGTGAGAAATTGAAGAGGATAGGTGTCAGTGCGTGGTGAGTCTGTGTCATGGTCTGATTCCTCATAATTCAAGCCTAATTGTGATAACATGTGTAAATATAATGAGATTGATCGAGATAATTAGTCAAATGATTGCGAAATCTAAAATATGGATACTATTGTACAAAGATTTTGTAGTGAGTCATAGGTGTCGCTTGAGGACAAACAACGAATTTAAGTTGAGGGTGTTGATATATCGTGGTTTCACGGTATTTTTAATGCTTTTTTGTTCAGTTTAGTTTGTGTCCAAAAGACTTTTTGTATTGATTTTTATGTAAGTTTCTCCTTATTTGCAGGAAATCTGTCAAAAGATGAACGCGGAAGTTTTTGAGCGAAGAAATGCAGAAGAGACCACCTACGGAGCTTATGACAGTCCGTCGAGCCTGTGACGGTCCGTAGGTGGCATCGTTGTGTAGCTGCTGAAGGAAGATGGGGAAGTCTGACTCAGTGTGGGATTACAGTAGTCCACGACGGACCGTCATAGCCACGACGGATCGTCATAGCCACGACGGTCCATCTTGCTGGTTCGTCGCAATGATCAAAGAGTAGTCCCAATACACAAATTCGAAGAAGTTTAAGTATTATCGAATGGAGACCCTCAACGGACCATCGTGCTTGGAACGGTCCGTCACACCTGCCGTTGAGGGTAATGAAGAGAGCAGCAGAAGCATTTGTGAAGTATGGGACGACGGAGGACAAGACGGCCCGTCGACCCAGTCACGTTTTGACAGAGTTTTAGTAATTAGAATTCTTCTTTTATTAGGTTTTGTTTTTATTATAAATAGTTCAAAAAACCTCATTTTTGGGGTTAGACTCTTTGTTCGTAGACTCTTTGATATTAGACTTTTTGATTGTTACACTTTTTTTGGAATTGATTGTTGGTGATTTTGTTGATTAATCAAGTGAATTTCTGGATTTTATTCTTTCTCATTAAAGTAAGTGCATGAATTCTTATATTAAATATATGAATATTGTGATTATGACTATGGGTAACTAAAATCCATAACTAGGGTTGTGGGAACCATGGGTGAATAATGAGGTAAAATCTAACTAAAATAACAGTTCCAGATTAGTGTGTTGCATGTATTGATAATTCTTTCATTTAGAAATCTTTTTAACGATGGACAATGTTAGAACTCGCCTTAATGCTACTATCCGTACCAAGGAGGTAGATAATAGGAAAAGAATTATCAACATAGATTTAGTGTATACTATCTAATAGGCTAGTGTCGATTGGTACGAGGTAATAACTTAGTCAAATATCGCATACAATGATTAATATGAGGTAAATGTAAGGGTTAGTATAGCAACACACGTAGCCGGACCAAGGTGCGAAGTGAAATTTTCTAGATGACGGACCAAGGATTTAGAAATAGATAACTTATCACTTTGCATGCAAGATACTAGGAAAAAAATTGTTATAGTTAGAATTATCAAGTTAGGAACCTGTGGGGAACACTGAAACCCTAGTTACTTTTATTTATTGATTAAACTTCAAGATTTGAATCTGTTAGTTGTTTACTTTAATTTAGTTAGTTATTTTCATTAATTTAGAAATAAAAAACCCCCTTTTAATGTCTTTTGTTTCTATGGAAATAATTTACTAAATAATAGTAATAATAGATGAAAGTTAAGTCTGAACTATTTTCCTTGTGGGAACGATCTCAACCTCATTAGTTGGGTTCTTTACTTGATACGACCGCTTTACTTCTTATTTGAGAAGTAAGTTTGAGCGTATCAATGGAGCGGCAAATCATCAAAGGAAAGAAATCAGACCGGTTTTAGTGTCAAAATTTGGGCATCATTACCCCATGGTAGCTAAGCTCCGATTTAATTGCATGAACAACATGGCTGAATACGAAGCTTATATTCTTGGGTTGAAGATGGACATTGACATGATTGTTTACGAGTTTTTTGTTATTGGAGACTCACATCTTTTGATTTATCAAGTTCAAGGAGAATGGGCCATGAAGAACCCAAAGATTATACCTTACGTACAGTATGTACAAAAGTTGTGCAAAAGATTTCCCAAGATCGAGTTCAGATATAATCCCAGAATAAAAAATGAATTGGATGATGCTCTCGCCACCATCTCTTCTATGATTAAACATACAGATACATATTATATTGATCCTCTGGATATAGATTTTAAAGAATATCCAGTCCATTGTTCCCATGTTGAAGCAGAACCAAACGGTTTGCCTTTTGATATAAAGAAGTATTTGGAGTCTGAAACTTATTATGAAGATTCTAGGTCCAATCAGAAGAAGTCGATACGCTGTATGACTCTCAATTTCTTTTTAAGTGGAGAAATCTTGCATAGGAGGACTCCAGACTTAGGTCTTCTCAGATTTGTCAATGTCGTTGAAGCTGCAAAACTTATTGAATAGATACATGCTGGAGTTTGTAGCACGCATATGAATGATCTCACTTTTGCAAGAAAGATCCTTCGAGCCAGCTATTTATGGATGACTATGGAGAATGATTGTTTTATGTTTGTGCAAAAATGTCATAAATGTCAAGTGCACGGTGATTTAATCCGTGTGCCACCTCACGAACTTAATACTATGAGTTCCCTTGCCCATTGGAGCTTGGGGTAAGGATATTATCGGTCCGATAGAGCCATGCGCTTCGAACAGATTCATTTTGGTTGCTATTGATTATTTCACGGAAGTGGGTGGAAGCAACATCTTACAAGTCGGTAACCAAGAAAGTTGTGGCTGGTTTTGTTCGCAACAATCTGATATGGAGGTTTGGGGTACTAGAGTTCATCATTAATGATAATGGTTCAAATCTTAACAGTCACTTGATGAGAGATATATGTGAGCAATTCAAGATTACTTACCGAAACTCAACTGCTTATAAACCTCAAATGAATGGAGGTGTGGGGGCTGCCAATAAGAATATCAAGAAGATCCTAAGGAAGATGATTGACAATCACTGAGGTTGGCATGAGATGTTGCCATATGCTTTATTGGGTTATCGAACGACCGTCAGAACATCGACTGGAGCTACTCTGTACTTACTGGTATATGGAACAGAGGCAATCATACCTGCTGAAGTTGAGATACCGTCAACGAAAATATCCAAGAAGCTGAGTTGAGTAACCTTAATGGATTCGAAAGAGAATCAATTAGTTAACTTTTATTGACGAGAAGAGAATGGTTGTCGTCTGTCATGGTCAATTGTATCGAATGAGAATGATTCATGCTTTTCATAACATAGTAAGAGCAAGAATTTTCGAAGTTGGTCAGTTGGTCCTTAAGCACATTTTCCCTCATCAAGACGAATACAAAGGAAAATTTGTGCCAAATTGGAAAGGACCCTACATTGTTCGCAAGGTATTATCCGGAGGTGCTTTGGTCTTGTCGGAGATGGATGAAACCACATGGACGAAACTAATAAACTCGGATGCTGTCAAGAGATACTATGTGTGAAGCTTCGATTTGCGTTTCTATTATTTACTTGTAATGATTCTGTTTACTTGTGTTGGGTTTGCTTAAAGTTTTATCCCTCTTGTAATGAACTACATCTGACCTGAATTCTCATGAATGAGATACGTAGGCAGCCTATGTCGGCTTCGGTCACTCCTTTTATCCGATTTAATACTTCTTTGTATTTGAACTACGTTCGACCTGAATTATCAAGAATGAGATACGTAGGCGGCCTGTATACGCCTTGGTCGGTTTCTTTGTAAATTTCTCTTTTGTTAACCTTTAAAGGGAAACTATGTTTTACCTAATTCCCACTTCAACGGGATACGTAGGAGCCACAAGGGTTCGGTCATATCGCCCGTAAGATTTCTATTCCTCTTTAAAATAGAAGCTGGGAAAGAATTTTTGGGAGGGACTCAAAAATTCTCGAGAAGAAGATTCTTCCTCAGTAAGTCAAGACTGAAGATAATTCGAGATTTGCAACTGGGACAGAAATTTTGAGGATGGCCTCAAAATTTCAACATTGATTTATCTACAAGTCCGTAGTGACTCTGAAAAACTCCCCACCGAATAATCATATATACCTCCAAACATCAGACTGAAAGAAGTTTGTTAAGACAGATATGACATGACTTGGCAGTGACCTTTTTAAGTTACTATTTTTCAAAATTTACTTCTCTTAAATTCCTTTTTTATGTTTCATTTGTTTTGGCATAAAATATTTTATCTTATCTATCAAGAGTCGGCAGATTGGGAAAATCAACCGTACATAGCAGGACAAGTTCAGACAACTGAAGAAATCAACACAGATCAGTTTGTTTTTAAAACCAACAATTTTTATATGGATGCATGTTTATAGCTTTGCTCTGAAGTCGACAAATTCTTCCGATGAATGAATATGGAGAATCAAAGGAGGAGAAAACTGTCCCAAAATCAATATTTTTCCTAGAAGCAGAATTCATTTTATGTTGCTTATGTCGGAGACTTAGGAATATGAATTGTTTATTTTAATTCCAACAACATGAAATTTATAAAGAACGTCTTGCTAGATTCGAAGATGAATCAAGCAAAAATCTCAAGGAAGAGTTTACGGTTTCCGTAGAGGACGCTATCTGCATCAAATTATCAGACAAGATAGTGTCGTTATTCGGAGGGGGTCATTTATTTTATTGTCGATCAAGATGACACACAACCCAGAGGGGTCATTCATTTTATTGTCTATCAAGACGATATATTATCTAGAAGTCATTTTATCGTTATCGTCAATTGAGATGATATGATTATCCAGAGGGCACCCAGAAGAGCACTATTTTGCTCAATTGAAGCACTATCTTTATTTGATACCAAGGATGACATAAAGAGTTAATATTCATGCATTGTGAGTCTATTTCCATGCATCGCGAGTCAATATTTATGCATCACAGAAGACCATGCATCACAAGTCAATATTCATGCATCGCTAGAAGATATTTATGCCTCGCCGAGAGATATGCATCGCGGGAAGTTTTCATGGCTCGTAGGAAGTTATGCATCGCGAGAAGATTTAATACCTCGCAGAAATTTTTACATCACGAGAAGATATTCATACCTGCAAAAATTTATGCATCGCGAGAAGATTCCATGCCTCACAGAAATTTATGCATCGCGAAAAAATTTCAAACCTCGCGAATATCATGCATTGCGAGTCAATATTCATGGATTGCGAGTTAATACTCATGCATCGCGAGAAGATATTCATACCTCGTATAAATTTACGCATCGCGAGAAGATAATCATGCCCCGTAAGAAATCATGCACTGCTAGAGAAAGAATCGTGCATCTCAAGGGAAATATTTACCCCTCAACATCAACTGCATATTTATTCGGCAAGAGTGAATGCCAAGATAATCATAAAAAACAACGAAGAAAATATCAAACCACAATCAAACCAGACCGCTATCAGAAGGCATGTGGGTTTTTCTTTGGCCTTTGTAAGTTTCGGTCTCGTATCCTTGAAATTTGGTATCTGCCGGAAAAAAATTTCCTATCTGAGTGACATGCACCAAGTTTTGGAAATTATGTCAGTGTAAATTCTTAATTATGGGTGTGAAGCGCACCACATTCATGACTAAGAGGTTACAAGCCCCCTTTTCATACTCGATTTAATTGGTCACTCGTCCAAAGCCAAAAGTCATCTAGCAAAATAGATTTCTTTTCCATTGATGGAGTCGAACTACAAACAACCTGATTCTTAAAGTTTAAGGTATGTAGGCAGCTCAGTGATGAAAACTCGGGTGTATTCCAACATTCACTCTTGAATCCCATTCCCGAGCATTTCGATCCCTTCCTAATCCTGTGTCGATATGACTTTTGAATTCCTTCAAAATTTTATGTTAAAACAAGCAGATCGAACTACAAGTGACCTGAATTCTCGTATAGCCTTAAATATGTAGGAAACTCGTGTCTAGGGCTTGGCTATATTTCCTAAAGTACGTACAAAATTCGATTCTAAGATGAATATGTGGTCGGTCAAAATTTATTTGGTCATTTCATTTTTCTCAATTTTCTTGCATCAATCCAAGTAAAATAAGGGACAATTGTTGACATCCGATTTTGACCCTCCCCAATAGTAATTAACTAATGAGCTTCTCGAGTTTAAACAATTCAAAATAATTGATTTCTATAAATTTCAATAATATATATATATATATATGTATATATATATGTATATGTATGTATACATATATATGTATATATATATATATATATATACATATGTATACATACATATGTATATATATATATATATATATATATATATATATATATATATATATATATATATATATATATATATATATATATATATATATTTATACACATATATATATATATATATTTTATTTTATATGAATATTTGGTTAATTGTTTACCTTATATTCTAAATTTTTGTTTATGTGCGAGTTAATTATTTTATATATTAACCTTAAGAAGCTTGTTAATTAATTATGTTAATTTGTCTTATCGAATTGTCTAATTACCAGTTAATTCGATTGATTCGGTATCATTATTAAGAGACCAAGTTTGGGCCCTTTTATTTTATTTCATTTTGCAGCAACACATCTTGTATTTTATTCCAAATGATCCTCCCCCCTTTTCCATATTTTTGCCTTGTCCATCTCCAATTCCCTGCAGCCCATGCCCAGAGAAAATGTCAGTCCAATCTTCCAAATTTGGACCCAAACCAATCTGCTTAAACCCGGCCCGTTCCCCTTTTCACCTTCCTCAATGAGAGCAATACCCAGAAACGTGAAGCGTCCATCCCAGCGCGTTGGTAACAATACGAAAAATCCCAAATGCAATACAATCGTTTCTTTCGCATTTATTACTACTCATTCTTGCGTGTTTCCCCTTTCACGTGTGATACATTCCCTTCCCGCCTTTGTTCTGTCGTTTTCAGCCTTTAGACTGTGTACTCGTACGAATGCCAGCAACAGCAGACGCGGAATCGTCCTTGTGATCTTGGAGATGGCGCCAGCGTGGCTCCAAGGACGATGGAGTTTATCCCGATTGTCCATTCCCAATTTCTATCCATTCAGATAGTAATCATTTGGGGAAAATATTTGGATTTTGGGGATGAATTTGAAGTTGAATTTTAAACCTATGGTGAAAAACTTGATTTTTCCCTCACCTCCCCCCCATCCGAAAAAAATAATATTTTTCTATAAGTATGCTCTTTCTCTTCACTTTGGGGGACACCTTTTTTTTGGGGGGAAGAAACATTTAGGAATCATTTTAGCTTGGATTTTTTTTTCTACAGAGAGAACAAAGAGGATTCTGTGAAAGGAAAAAATGGGAGAAATTTTATTTGAAAGCTGAGTTGTAAGAGAGAAAAGGGTGAGATTGGAAATTGTTTTGGAGTTTTGAGTTTTGGTGGAAGTCTAGTTTCTTTTTTTTTTTGTGTTTCAACAAACACAGAGCAATATTTAAATAAGTATTTTTTTTAAAGTACGCACGAAATACATCTCAGAAGTAACAAATATATTACTTTGTTCTTTTCTTCAGTTTCCTATTGTTACTCGATCTCTATCATCGTTCGCATCCGAGTTCGTGATTGGAAGGTCGTTAAAAGCTCGCTGCCATCCAGTTTTCTGCACTCAAAGAGGTAAATTGCATTTCTATTCGTATTTTTATTTCTTATGTAAATGCTGAATTTTGAAGATAACCGGTGTTGTTTCTCCTTTTGGTACATTTAAAGTTTCTAGTTTGTTTAGTTGGAACTCTTGTTGATTCTATGTAGTTCGGGACTGTTCTTCTCTCTATCAGTTTGTCGTTTCACTATTAATCTTGCTGGTTGCTGCGGGGAGTGTGTTGCTAATTTTTCGAGTCTTAAATGTCCATCCCTTTGGCCTGTTTTGCAGCACTTTTTTTTTGTCTGTTTAGCCGACGTGAAACATATTAGTTAAACAATTTTATCTCTTCCTCCGTATTGTGTTGGCCATGTCTATGTTTATATAAGTAATTTTATCTATGCGTGACAGAGCCTTCGACGTAATCGCAAATTTAATATGCATCTTTTGTTATTTTTGGAGTTTGTTATCGGTCAGGAGAAGAAGGCTAGTTATGTATGTCGCATCGCGTTATGTCGAATTATTGGTTGTCCATATTTTCCTATGTTCTAGAGATTAGTCTTTCTTTTGCATCTGTTCCGTGTACACCAATTTTATCTTTGGAAAAGTTTGCTCTCAGATGGCGTTTGCTTATTGATTATCAATGTCAGATTTTTTTGTTGTTGATGATTTATTGCATTATCATAGAATTTGGTGGTTAATGTGTTATTCCATTTTTTTGTTTCAAGCTTTAGTCTTCACTGTCCCTTGCATTTCTGGAAAATTACCCCCAACATACATATACTCACTCCTTTTCTCTTAGTAAAAAAATGAAAAAGGAGAAAGACAATCTCTAAAGGGTTTTTGAATTGAAGTAAATCTTTGTGTTTCATGAATATTTCCCAGCAAGTAGGCTGATATTAGTTTTGAATTATATATATGCTTTGCATTTCATTGGTTTATGATGGATCATTGGTCATTCTATGTTGGCTCGTTTTTTGTTGGGGCCATTCTGTGAAGCTTCCCGAGTCTAGGTCTTCTTTTATCTTTGTGTATAATAGTAATGAATTGGTTCAATTTCTATTTGCTCGATTCAGAAGTTGAATGCAGTTTTATTACGTAAGTGTTATTATCATCTTAATTGTTTGAGTAGATTTAGTACTATTCACACTTCCAATATTGTTGCAAGGATATTTGGGGTTAGTTCAAGTTTAATGTAGGTTAATGATTTTGTCTGTGTGAGTTTTAGATGTTCACTGTGTTTAAAGATTATAATGGTTATCCTATAATCATTATTATATTTGCCGAGTTGAATATGTTATTGATTTGCTTCATTCCATCTTTAAGTGTTCAAATTATTGTTTTGTTTGTTGTGAGTTGATACTTGCTATCTTTTTTTTTTTTTAAAAGCGCTTGTTTTGCTGCTATTGCTAGTAATAAGTTTAGCTTCGAGTCTATGTTATATTTTGTTTTTTTATTTTGTCTTAGTTTGGGCAGTAGGTGATCATGCCACCATTTTGAGTTTAATTTTTTTGATATTGTTGCCTCTTTCTTTTATATTCTTATTTCTTGTTGTATTGATGTGTTTTTTTCTAAATAATTTACGAGAAAGATTAGACTATATTTCATTGTGTGAGAATTGTTTCAAGCCTTATTGCATGTTTTGTTGCCTGTGTCCCTTTTACTTATTATTTGTTATTTCTGGAGTTGTGAAAAGTGTTTTAAAAGGGACATATCAATACCTTTCTTTGTTTTGTGCCTGAATTCCTGGCAAGAACAATGACACATTGACTATTTGGATGTAGTTTTGCTCTTGTTTAAAAAGGTCTAATTGTGTTCTATGCATGGACTTAGTATTACCTTGGCTTAGTTTTTTTTTGCATCTTAAGCATGATGCAAGAAATTTTTTATTTGATCATGTTATTTCATACCTTGAGATACCTATCCTACTGCATGAAGCTTGTTGTTTTTCTTTGTCGGAAAAGTATGTCGTGTTAGTTTATTGAGAAGTAGTGGAGGAAATATCAATTCCTGTGTGATGTTTATTTATTCTCTCCTTATGACCAATTTATCACTTGCGTATCCAAGATTTCAATACGTTTGTCTGGGCATTATTCCCTTCATCGCTGACTTATCTGCATGATTGAAAAAATATCACAATCCATCAAACATGTGTCTCTTATTTTCTTAAATTGTGTTTTCTCTCAAGTTTATTAAGTGCATCAGCCATAACATTCTACTTTCCACTTATTTATTATTTATTCATTTATTTTTGTTGATTTTTTAAGTTGTTTAGCTTATTATGTCTTGGTCATTTGTTTATTTTATATACTAATGTTGCCTCTTCTTCCGTGTGTTGTATGAAACCATTCTGAGTCCATAATGAACTCCGTGGTGTCCCCTGCATTTTCAAGGGAGTCGTAAGACTCACATTTTCTGCTACGAGTTAGCCAGCATCGAGTAAAGGTGTAAAAGCTCTGGAAGCGGGAAAAGTTGAGACAAAACCAATTTGAAGATATTGAGCTAAAGGGCTCAATTTTATTTTGTATTTTGTTATATTTGGGCCTAAGACCTTTTCGCCTTTTACTTACATAGTTATTATTCACTTATTGTATCCTTAGTCTAGAGAGGCCTTCACATTCCTAATCCGGTAGGGTCGGACGGCTTTCTTTGCCCCAGCTTAATTATTAATTGTTTGATTGTCGTTAGTCTTAAAGTTAGAAAATCAAAATCCCCGTAGAATGCCGTAATGTTGTAACGGCTTAAATCAAACCAAGATTAAGTAGTTTAAAAATACTGATATTTGCAAGTTAGATTTCACTTAGATAAAAACGAAGTTTTCATCTCCTTAACAACTCTAAATAATTTCTATTTCAAACAATTCTTAGCCGAATACTTAGTTGCCAAATAACCGTGTTAAGAGGAACATCTTAGGTGCTTTCAAAACATTCCTAAGACGTTATTAGGAATCCCCGAACTCCTCTAATTGTTTTCAAATGATTTTTTTGTTAAGTTTTTTTGGAAACAAATAGTTTTTTTGATTTTTCTTTAAAAAAATAATTAAGTGGCCACTCTCAACAAATCAAAAATTTCCCGAAAATTCAGAAAACAAATATTTTTTTGATAAAACACTCTCATCATGTCTTCAAGGGTCTGGATGGTACGCTCTGCTTGCCCATCTGTCTGCGGATGGAAAGCAATACTAAGCTTCACCTGTGTACCCAAAATTTTCTAGAATGATTTCCTAAAATGAGAAGTGAATTGAGCCCCTTTATCAAAATTAATAGATAGAGGAATCCCATGTCATCACACTATCTCAGATACATAAAGCTTGACATAGTCTTCGGCCTTGAAGGTAGACTTCACAGGTATGAAGTGAGTGGACTTAGTCATTTTTTCAGTAATAACCCAAATGGAATCATGTAGTTTCCTAGTTTTTGCCAGACCAAAAACAAAATCCAAATTGATAGACTCCCACTTCCACGTTGGGATGTCAATCGTCTGAGTGATACCTCAAGACTTAAGGTGTTCGGCCTTAACTTATTGGCAGTTTAGACACTCGTCCACAAACTTAGATATCTCTCTCTTCATGCCTTCCCAGCAATAGACCTCTTTACGTTCTTGGTACATTTTGGTGGCACCTGGATGGATGGAATATCGGGAACCATGAGCTTCTGCCAAAATACTTGACCTCAAATCATTCACATTGGGCACAAATAATCTGTTCTGATATCTGAGTACGCCATCTCCACCTAACGAGAATGACTTATTCAACTTACTAAATACCGAGTCTTTCAACTTCATGAGTACTGGGTCAAGGTGTTGATTGGCTTTAACATCTACAACAAATGAGGATTCAGAGATTGAGTGAATCGAAACACCACCACTTGGTGCATCTGTCAGCCGTACACCCAATCTTGCCAATTGGTGCACCTCTTTAACCAGCTATTCCTGCTCATCATCAATATGTGAAATGCTGCCCATGCTCAGTCTGCTCAATGTATCGGCCACCACATTGGCCTTACCTGGGTGATAGTACATACTCATGCCATAATCCTTGAGAAGTTCTAGCCATCTCCTCTGACGAAGATTCAATTCCCTCTGCGTGAATACTTACTGAAGAGTCTTATGGTCAGTATACACATCAACATGTACACCATATAAATAATGTCTCCATATCTTCAGCGCAAAGACAACCACGGCTAGTTCAAGATCGTGAGTAGGATAGTTCTTTCCGTGGATTTTCTATTGTCTTGATGCGTATTCAATCACTTTACTATTCTGCATAAGAACACATCCCAAACCTACTCAAGAAGCATCACAATGTACCACGTACCCATCACCACTTGTCTGCAATGTCAGTACTGGGGACGAAGTGAGTCGGTCCTTAAGTTCTTGAAAACTCTTTTCACATTTCTCAGACAACTCAAACTTCGCCTTCTTCTTTGACAATGCGGTCAATGGTGCAACAATAATTGAAAACCCTTCCACAAACCTGCAATAATAATTGGCTACACCCAAAAAGCTCCAAATATGTGTAGGAGTAAAGGGTCTCGGCTGATTCTTCACCGCCTAAACCTTCTTATGATCAACATCAACACCTTGGTCGGTCACAACATGTTCAAGAAAGCTCACTGATCTCAACCAGAATTCATATTTGTTGAACTTTGCATATAGTTGATGTTCTCTAAGTACTTGCAATGCCTTTCTTAAGTGTACCTCATGCTCTACTATAGACTTAGAGTGTATGAGAATGTCATCTATGAATACTATGACAAAGGAATCAAGTTACTCGTGGAAGACCCTATTCATAAGGTCCATAAATGTAGCTGGTGCGTTAGTGAGACCAATGGCATGACCATAAACTCATAGTGTCTAAATCTAGTACGAAAAGCCATCTTAGGGACGTCTTGTTTCCTCACTCTAAGATGATGGTAGCCTGACCAAAGGTGTATCTTTGAAAAGAAACTTGAACCTTGGAGTTGGTCAAATAGATAGTCAATTATGGGAAGAGGGTATTTATTCTTTATACTAACTTTCTTGAGTTCCCGATAATTGATGCTTATTCTAAGGGTTCCATCCTTTTTCTTTACGAACAACACTAGAGAACCCCATCGGGATATGCTCGGCTAGATGAAGCCCTTATCAAGTAGATCTTTTAACTGCAACTTCAACTCTTTGATTTCAGCTGGTGCCATCCTATACGAGGGAATAGAAATTGACTAGTTGTTGGGATCTAAATCAACACCAAAGTCAATCTCACGTTCATGAGGGACTCCTTGTAAATCCTCTAGAAAGACATCTGGGAACTCATTCACTATTGGCACAGAAGATATGGAAGGGACCTATTTATCTAAGTCATTGACTCTAACTAAGTGGTATAAATAACCCTTAGCTCTCATCTTATTGGCCTCTAATTTTGAAAGAATTTGGACGACTGGACTTGAACAATGCCCTTCCCATTCCAGTTCTAACACATTTGAATCTGAAACCTCACTACCCTATTTTGACAGTCTATTGTGGTATAAAACTTGTGAAGCCAATCCATACCCAAGATTATGTCAACATCGAGCATGGATAACTCCACTAGATCAGCGTGAGTGACTATACCAAGGACATGAATTGGGAAATTTGTGTACACTTTCTCAACTCTAATATTGTCCCCTATGGGAGTACTTACTAAAATTGGATCATGCAAGATTTCAGGAAGCACATCAAATCTACTAGCTATCAATGGAGTGACAAATGATAGAGTGGATCCAACATCTAATAATGCATACACAGGGAAAGTAAAGACATGCAATGTACCCGTGACTACTTCAGCTGACTTGCTCTTCTCTACCTTTCAACGCATAAAACTTGTTCCTCTTGGGAGGTCCGGCTGCAGCCTTTGCATTTGGCCAAGGCTGAGCAATTTCCTTGGCTTAGTTACTCACTTGAGGACAGTCTCTGACCATATGTCAACTCTTTCCTCACCCGAAGCAGGTGATTGTACCTATAAAAAATTCACCTCCATACGAACGCCCACACTTACCACAAGGCTTGTTGGTTCGCTGGACGTTACAATCATTGCCTTTTCTGGGGTCAAACTTATTCACCTTACCACTTGAATTACCTGAAGGATTCGAGTTACTAGAGTATCTCTTGAATTTAGGTCTGTATTGGACTCTAAATGAGCCCCTACTTGAGCTCGAACTAGGCTGGTTTGCGTCCCTAGGATTCTTGCCTTTGTGAACCTTTCTCTTACCGAGACTCTACTCCACTTGTTGAGAATGCACCATCAACCTGGCCAGATCCATATTGTCATGCAGCATGGCTTCCTGACAATCTTCTACCAGATCCTCAGTTACGCCAGTAATGAATTTGCTCATCTCATCCCTACTACTTGCCACCAGAGAAGAAGCATACTTTGACAATTTCATAAATTTCAAGAAATACTCTTTTACAGATATACCTCCTTATCTTAGGTTGATAAACTCTTTAATCTTGGCTTCTCTCTGCTCCCCTGGGAAGAATATCTCCAGAAAGGCAGTCTTTAAAACATCCCAAGTGATGGGAACAACTCCTCTAGCTCGGCCATCATCCCACATTCGGTACCAACCTTGTGCCACATTATTGAATGATATGCACTCAACTCAGCCTTTGCCTCCTCATCAATTTCCATGGCACACAAAATCTTGTGGACCTCATCTACGAACTCCTAGCCTTGGACCCGTAGTACGCTGAGGGTTCACCCGGTGAAGTCCCTTAGCTTGCTAGCCATGGTACTACAATGTGGGTTCTCTCTGGGAGCACCCCTTCTCGCTGCTTGAGACGTGATGTCTTGAGCCTGAGTCGTGATGTCCTATGCCATCTGCAGCAAAGCATTCCCCACTTCACCATCTGTCAACCCATCTGGGTTGATAGGCACTTGTTTAGCAGTAGGTGGGGCTTGAGGAGGAGTTTGATTCCCTTCCGCAACTTCTTCCTCAAATCTTTTTGTGGAATTCCTCCTTGTGTTCATTTTATACTTGTATGAATAAGAGAATTAGATCCTCAAAATGACATAAAATGTCGCAACTCTACATGGCATGATAAAGAGTAGAAGAAGGGAGAATTTCCTATCATCGCGTAGTCTCTAAGTCATGATTGTGGCATGCTTCACAACCATAAGCTAGAAGCTACATAACGTGGTTGTATTGATATTTAGATCCTAGGTAACTTAACCTCATGCTCTGATACGAAGTTTGTAACCACCCGGATACTGGAATCGAAATCGCCACTCGCATCGTTGACCTCTCAAAGGTCGCAGACAAGCCTCATCTTGCATTCATCACATTCATCTAGTTAAGTTTGTGGAAAATTTAAAACTTTTTATATGTATGAAGTTTACTTAGACTTCATATAGTCATTACATATTTAAAAACATATACTAAGCTCAACATAAAGATCAACCATTTATCATAAAGAATCAATTCGTAACTAAAGATGTATATATCATAAATAGTTTGCCAAAAATGGCCTTATTACAAAGCTTCGAAATGAAAGTACGAAAGAAAATCTACGAAACAAATCCAATAGCTATGTCTAAAACTAAGTCTAGACTAAAACTGTAGCATCCTCGAAATCAAGAGGACCTACCACATGGTTTGGAGAAACGCTGAAGTCCAAACCACTGCAAGTGTAGTCAATCTGCCCTCTCACATGCACCTATAAAATAGTAAATAGTAGGGGGTTATTACACCACTTGTTCTAAGTATGGGTGTATTCACACATACACATAAAGCTATACATGATCAATAAAATCTCTTCCTAAGCAACATGCCATTTTTGGAAAGTCTATTCATTAAACTTTCCTAATTCGTTAGTTGTGAATTGTGATATGAATATGATGTATTTTAATGCATTCAAAGCACAAAACTCATTTTCTATATGATTACAAGACATTAGTATCATCAACAAAACTTTAGAACAACTCGAGTGAAGATTTTAAAATTTGGTCTCCCTAACCCAAGAGCTCCATTTTTGACACTTATATTATTTTTCAGTCTTTTTATTCTAGTTGTTGTGTAGTTCAATAATTCCTTTGGTCATATGTTTTACTTACAAGTGCAATGATTCTTTGTAGTCTCATACCCACAATGAATTGATGTAAGTAATCCAAGGACTAAGGAATGATTTCCCTACCTTATAATGAGTGATTCTTTACACTGTATATCTTTTAGTTTCATAAACCATTCTATATTGGTCATGTCATTTATTTCATTACATTAATCTTAGGGAAGTTATGAGGTATTTAGTAAACATTTCTGTTTCTACTTCCCTTGATTGACATCATAGAAGAAGTCATTATAAGCCAATTTTATTTGGTTTTGCCCATTATTTGCGAAACTTCATGAGTGTGATATTGGAAATTGACATTCTCAAGCTCTTCTTCATTGCTCACTTTTAACATACGTTCCATCACAATCATTCATTCTCACTTTCATAGAGACATCATAGGGAATAAGATCATGCGTGCTAACATGAAATCCAGCGTCTTCCCCATACTGAAAAGAGGTGATTCACCGATTAAAATGAATCTAGACCACGTGAGCTACTCATGGAATCGTGCGTCTGTCCGATACCGAAAGGGGTGATCCCTAGCTAAGGCGAACCCATATCAAGTGTTCACTTCATACCGAAAAGGAATTGCTCAAGATTATAAGGAACCAAGAACATATCGTGAGCACTAACCGACATAGATCATCTTTGCTAAACATGAAATCCAGTGTCTTCCCCCCACCGAAAAGGTGTGGAATCACCGGCCAAGGTGAAACCATACATGCCTAGCTCGCTTAGGTGGAAACCACTGGCTAGTTCCTATGTTGGCTAGACGTAGTTCGAAGACTAGAGACTTAATGAGACTACTTATACACCTCGGTGGTAGCCTCTTCTTCATGAGACTTACACGTGTAATAATATGCCTATAACTAGTTTATCGGTGTTGTGATCACTTTCATTATCTTCTTTATCTTTTAGAGTTGACTCAAGCATTATGGAAGCTTACTTCTAGATTGAGATTTATTTACTCTTTTGATGACTTGTCATTCTTACTTTACATTTATGAAATATCAATTGTCGTTACATATCATCCTTGCTTTACATTGATGAAATGTGAATTGTCCTTACATATCATCTTTACTTTTCATCGATGAAATGTGAATTGTCCTTACATTTATTCTTTAGGTGTTAATGAGACTAGTCTCACACATTCTAACACCTTTTTTCGTGATTATTCTTTTAACATAGTAGCTTAGGTGTGAGTAAGACTTGTCTCACTTCCTTTAACATCCCCATTCTGGTCACTTACTTAAATTAGACCCCTTTGATTATGTTATAATTCATGTTACTTCTTTACTTTAGTGTAGTAGCTTCATTTCATCATTTATGGACAATGAGCACTTCTTTCAATGAGTTACATATGTTCAGGGTTCATTCTTGTAGAGCATTTTGGGAGTTGTCCGAATGAATGTCATGCCCTTGGTTATGGATTCATTGATGTTATTTTAGAAGTGTTCATAATATCATCTGATACTCTAACTACACAAGATTGGCATATGATTAGTATTGGCTCAACATTTGAATATTAAACTACATAACCATTTTTGTTGGCATAAGCCAATTTTATGTATGTTCATATTTAAATTGCCTAGCTATGAACCTTTAGCCAATATTTCAATCATTTACATAATCTCCCAGCCATTAGCATGCATTCGTTTTGATAAAGTAGTGTTAGCAAATTTTATTGGCATCAGATAGTCAATTCATTCAAGATGTGATTTCATAGTTTTCTTTTAAGCCCATCTTAGTTCATGACTTTAGTCATAACATTTTTAAACATTTTGGACAGCATCATATTAAAATTTGATGAATATAACATCGTCATAAAGTCACGGTTAGTATGCATTAAGACATCACACATCACACTTAACGTTTTCGATCATATTTAGTAATACACCATTCTTTAATTAACCTAAGAAACACTAAGCATCATACAAGTTCAATTCATAGTTCATTCGACATTGAGCAATCAAGAACCATACACATTAAGATCAACCAGAACCACATGCCAACAACATGATTAAGACTAATCTATTCAACATTGAAAACGTAACATGAATACTAGGGAAAGGGAAGTTCGACGAGAACTCTGGTAACAACCATAGTTTTCGACTTTTTATGAAATACAACGATGGAAAGTACTCTTGGAGAAAGAGTTCCAAGAGAGAAACCCATACCTTATGTAGATTAGAATCTACGTCGATCACTCTACACAAAATCCTTGAAAAGTACTTTGAAATCCCCTAAGAGAGACTTTAGTGTTCTACGTTCTTGCGGTACTGCCTTAGTCGTGAGTCTCTTGTGAATGAACGTGTTTCTAGGTTTTTGGAACTGATGTTGAATTATTACACTTTAGGATAGTTAACTTAATTATAAATTAATAAGTTAATTAGTAAAATACCCCTTCTAAGTTGACTAGACATAATAGGACCATTGAATTAGCCAAATCTGAAGTTGGCTAAGTGTCTCGGCTGGACCAAGGTTTTAAATTAATTAATTTGGATGCTTAGTTAATTAACTAAGGGACTTAAGGGAATTACTAAAATACCCCTTTGTCACTAGGACCATGATACACTCAAACTTACTTCTCGAATAAGAAGTAAAGCGGTCATGTCAAGTAAATAACCCAACTAGTGAGGTTGGGATTGTTCCCACGAGGAAAATAGTTTAGACTTAACTTCAACCGGTTATTACTATTGTTTGGCCAATGACTTCCTTGGAAAGTAAAAACATAAAAAGGGGGGTTTGTATTTCTAAATGAGTGGAAATAAATAACAAACTTGAAAGAGACACTTAACAGCTTTGATAGTTGAATTTTAATCAATTAATCAAGGTAACTAGGGTTTACGTGTTCCCCACAGGTTCATAACTTGATAATTCTAACTATAAAAATTCTTTCCTAGTATGTTGCATGCAAAGTGATAAGTTATGTATTTCTAAATCCTTTGTCCAGCATCTAGAAAATCTCACTCCACAGCTTGGTCCGGCTACATGTGTTGCTATCCTAACCCTTATCCTTACCTCATATTAAGCATCGTATTCGATATTTGACTAAGTTATTACCTCGTACCAATCAATACTAGCGTATTAGATAGTATACACTAAATCTATGTTAATAATTCTTTTTCTATTATCTACCTCCTTGGTCCGGCAAGTAGCATTAAGGCGAGGTCTAACGTTGGCCATCCGTTAAAAAGACTTCTAAGCGAAAGAATTATTAATACATGAAAGACACTATTCTAGCATTGTTATTTTAGTTAGGGTTTATCTCATTATTTGCCTATGGTTCCCACAACCTTAGTTATGGAGTTTAGTTACTCATGGCCATAAACACAATATTCAAATATAGTAGATAAAAATTCATGTACTTACTTCAATATGAAAGAGTAAAATCCAAAAGTTTGCTTGATTAATCTCCAAAAATCACTTGCAAGAATCTGAAAGTAATCAATAATCTCACAAAAAGTCTAATGATTATCAAGAATCTAACAATACAATGTTTAACAATACGGAGTTTAACCATCTGAGAGTCTAACAATACGGAGTCTAACTATCTGGTGTCTAACCTCAAAAACGTGGTTTTTTGAACTATTTATAAAAAAACAAAAACCTAATTAAACAAGGATTCTAATTGCTGGAAATCTGCCAAAACGCGGCTGGGTCGACGGACCTCGCGACGGACCATCGTGGTCACAACGGACCGTCATAGCCTCCGTCGTCCCATACTTGTGCAATTTCTTTTGCTGCTCTCTTCATTCCCCTCGACGGCAAGTATGACAGACCGTCATAGGCACAACGGTCCTCGAGGGTCTTCGTTCCAAAAAACTTCAACTCTTGGAATCTGGGTACTGGGATCACTTCTCTGAACTTCATGACGAACCTGCAGGATGGACCGTCATAGACACGACAGACCGTCACAAGCTACGTAACCCCACACTTGGTAAGACTTCCCCATCTTCCTTTAGCAGCTGCACTACGCTGCCACCTACGGACCGTCACAAGCACGATGGACCGTCATAAGCTCCGTAGGTGGTCTCTTCTGCATTTCTTCGCTCAAAATCTCCGCATTCAACTTTGGACAGATTTCCTACAAAACAAAGAGAACTTATATAAAAACTAGCACAAAAAGTCTTTTGGACACACTAAACTTAAGGAAAAAGTATTAATAATACCGTGAAACCACGGTATATCAACACCCTCAACTTAAATTCTTTGTTTGTCCTCAAGCGACGCACTATGACTCAATACAAAATCTTTGTACAATAGTATCGATGTTTTATCTTTCGCAATCATTTGTCTATCAATCCCGATCAATCTCATCATATTTATGCATGCTATCACTAATAGGCTTGAATTATGTGGAATCAGACCATGACACAGACTCACCGTGCACTAACACCTATCCTCTTCAATTTCTCACCGAGGTGCTAATATTTTCGATACTGCAACTAGTGTCCTCACTTTAAAACAAAATCCTCCTTTTTCACACAATGATTTCAGTTTGAGTATAAGGAGTACTTTTCAACACTCGCTCTCAGAACAAAGTCACACTCATTCATACCTATTGCCATAAGCTTGCCCTTATTTTCACTGCCTTAAGTTCGCTATACAACCCTTAGGATCACGATAGGACTTTTTTAGCTAGTAACATAGGCTCGGGTCAGGTAAGGTATATTTAGGTATACTTTAGTGACTTTTTGCCCTCCTTGACATATCAGCTAAACCTTCCACTGTTTATCATTTTATCTCGCCCAGTTTCTCATATTCTTTCACCTTGCTGTTTTCTCTTTTTTCTTCATTTGTGTAAGTGACTTTCTTCTTTTCTTGTTTGTAATTCTTGTATATTTTTCTTTTTCTTTACTTTTATTTCAACGAATTCTTGAGTCACTTTACTTTTGTTCTTTCTCTCTCTTTGTTCTTTCAACCCCACTTTCCAGAGCATTCCTCATAATAGCCACCCTCAACTCATGGCTTTACCATGAGTCAAGGTACACAATACCCAAAGTTGGGTCAGGGCCATAACGAAGGTTGTTTATGCATTAGCCACTCTCAACTTATGCTTTTGGCATAAGCTGAGGTGCACATGTCCAAGGAGGGACCAGGGCCAACACATTGTTCCCAGAAAAGATTAGTTGGGGTGAAAAAGAAAGGTCTAATTTTAAGCCCAGATTATTTGGATCAAAGAAGGATAAATTTCATTTGGTTTGTTTTATTTAGGCTAGAAATGGGCTATATTGAATAAGGGCCTATGATCCTTTCCTAATTCTCTATTACAGCTTACTTTTAGCAGGACTAACCAGGCAAGTTCTAGCTCAGTACCAATAGTGGACTATTCAAATTTTCCTCACACTCACTTGACATCTCATCACTATATTAGATTATCAGACACCTAGTTCAAATTTAAGACTCAGGGTAATGAAATGGTGTAACTCTATGTCATGTTTAGAGCCACACAATGATCAGTTACTATGCCTAGTCATGCATCATTTTCAAGTTTATCAGGATATCATTTTGGCCATCATGCTTCAGACTTAAACTTTGTACAAAATATATAAATATGCCGGTTCAACAGAAAAAGTAATTAGTCTTTTGGGGAAAAAGAACACAGGCAAGAAACCCCAAAAGAGGATAGTGAATTGGGCTACTCAGACTTCACCCTAACACTCACTATCCTTTTACCCTACCCCCAACAAGAAAGCATGCAATTGTACCCAATGCATAAATATCTAAATACTAGAGTGGTAGGTGAATCAAACCTGTGGCGCAAAGCGCCGTCGATCAGCAAGATGGTGGGTCGGGTTCCCCGGAACCCACCTCCTCTGCAATCTGGACACCCTCAGTGGTGTCCTCAGCAACAACCGCACAATCAGTAGTGCCTCCTGCTATATCTACAGTGCGGGAGCTAGACGCCCCAGCCGCTAACTCTGATGCTCTCATCTGGTGCGCCGCCTCCTCAACAAGTGAGGCTCTCCGCGCAGCCTCCATCTCTCGGCGCTCTTTCTTCCTTGCTCGCGCCTCGTCCTCTGCTCGACCCCTACGCCTCTTGGCACTCTCTCGAGGGGGAGGTGGTGGAATTTCTGAAGTAGCAAAAAGGGCCGCCAACACAGTGTCCTTAGAAGGCTCGATAGAAGGGGCCTCAGACTCCGGCACCCTAGCCTCTAAGATCGTGTCGATGTATGCACGAAGACTGTCGACTGCAGCCTGAAGAGTCGACACATCCACCGGAGGGTCTGTTCAGGCTAGCACTCTCAACTCAAAGGCGCCTAGGCGCTGGTTAACCTCAGCGATCTTCTGCTCTGTAAACTGCACCATTTTCTTCTCTTGGCGCTCTTCGGACTCAGAAATCGACTTCTGCATCCACGGCTGGATATGATGCAGAAAAGTGGCCATTTGTGCCTCTAGTTTTTGTACCCTTGCAAGCGGGACCAGTGCCGGTAAAGGGGCTGTGCGAGAGGAGCTCGGGGCTGTGCTACTACCCGAGATAAACTCGACCGGGTTAGTGTTAGTGGACGCCTGTGTAGCTGTGCGGGCCTGGGCTACCATATAAGAATGTGGGGGAAGCTCTGGACGGGGCCCTCTGCGTGAAGCCAACTCATTGGCCTTGTCTCTAATGAGGTCGACGTCAACAGTGCCCTGCAGGGTCTTAAGCTGATCTACGTGCGATATGGCCACACTTGCGGACCTGCAAAGGGCAAAGATCATGCACGGGAAAGGGTAGGTAGTAGTGACCTTGAATGTCCTCTCGTGCATGACAACCTTGAGAAGCCATGCGAAGTCCACCTCGAATCCGGCTATCATCGCCGCCATAAACACTGCTCGATCCTAGGTAACGATATTATCAGCAGTTGTGGGGGAAAGGCAGTGACGGACAAGCAGCCACAAGAACTTTGTTGTGAACGTGAGGTTGGCCTTCTTGATGGACCCCTTTGGCTCAGTCACCCAATCGGCACCCTCTCCATCTACTGACAGGTGAAAGGCCATCCACCTCTTGGTGGTCTCTCTCAGTGATGGCTTGCGCAAGAATTGGCCATCCTTAACTATCTGCCAGCGGTAGTCAAACTCGGCAGTGAGGGGGGTCCAAGTAGCATCAACACTCTCGCCGTATAGAAACCGGCAGATGGCTGGCAGGAAAATGTCAACCTGTACGCCCCGGACTCGGACCTGCTCCATTAGGGCCTGTTTAGCGGGGGCAGCCCGCCTATCGATATGTGATCGGAGAGTCGCTACGTAGGATGCGTAGAACTCTCGTACCATTTCTTCGCTTTATCATCCCAACGAACGTGCTGTCCACTCCAAGCGATGCCTGGTGAAGAGGTTGTGGATCTCATGCATCTTCGGGAGACTCCCTGTAAGTACCCGCTGCTCCAAAGTGAGTGTTCGAGTCATCACTCCTTTATCAGTCAGGAACTTGGCATCGGATTAGACTTGAAACAGGCCGTCGACACACCACTGGTTGGGCTGGTGAGTGGCTGGGGTGGGGACCTGAGCTGGTGAGACGGATGTAGAGTCTGAACTGTCAGCCTCATCAGACGAGGCCGACGCTGCAGCGGTGGCGGGTGCGGGAACCTCAGCAGAGCCAGAGGCTTCCTCGGACCATGATACTCCTAAGGAGCCAGACGCTCCTTCCTCATTTTTGGTTGACCCAGAGGGTGTGTCGGTCAGTGTGCGCTCCTCATCAGACTGGGAGGCAGTGACTACGCCGGACGCCACTTTTTTGGGTGTGGCTCTGGGAGCACGTGCAGCACGGGAAGGTGTGGAAGTGCCTGGGGGCACATACTCAGGGTCACGCTCATCATCAGAGCCGATGACCATGCGGGCAGATGGGTGCCATACTAGATAGTACCTGCAAAGGATCAATATTAGTACGAGTAGTGGCAAACAAGACAAGCGAAACCATAAGAAATAAAACATTGAAAATACTATGTCATTTCTGTAGAAACAGTGATACATGACGGGCCCACTGACGGCTCGTCGTGACTATGACGGACCGTCATGAGGTCCGTCGTGTTTTACTTGGACTATGTATATATAGAGAACACTGAAGGAGATTCTCTGACTAGCATGACAGTATGTGCAAGATGGACCGTCACAGGTACGACGGTCCATCGTAGATGTCCGTCGTAGGACACTTGAGAAAAAATATGGAGCCCCTTAGGAGAGGGGTCTCTGACCGTCATGACGCTCATGCAGGATGGCCCGTCATGGGTACGACGGTCCGTCACATGTGTTCGTTGAAGGACACTTAGAAAAAAAATGAGAGACCCTTAGAAACAGGGACTCTAACAACCAGAATGGTTGTGTAGGACGGACCGTCGTGAAGACGACAGTCCGTCACATGTGTCCGTTGGGGAACACTTTGGAAAAAATGAGAGACCCTTAGAAACAGGGTCTCTGACAACCAAAATGGTTGCGCAGGATGGATCGTCGTGAGTACGACAATCCGTCACATGTGTCTGTTGGGACAGGTGCTAGGGCTTTTGCAATGGACCCTACGACGGTCTGTCGTGGGTACGATGGTCCGTCGTGGGTACGACGGTCCGTCATCGGGGTCTCGTTCTGAATAACAGTGACAGAACTGAGGGCACCCTAAGCATCCCCGATGAACCCACATAAACCTTGTAGTGTTTTGGACCTACATGTGTCTAACCCAACTACCTAGGAAACTAGCAATGCAAAAGCACCTATGCCTAGGGTAATAAACATGGCAATTTCGAACATTTGTAACCTAGGTTAGACAGAATCGTCTAAAGTAAACAACATACGGCGAGGAACTAAGCTTAATACTAACTAGTAAACAAAAAGGCAAGATAAATGATTATAAATTTAGAGACACATAGCTTAGAAATGGAGAAAAAGCAAATGGACAATTACTCAGTTGGCAAAGTAGACACCCACAGCAGCAGCTCCGACTAGTAGATGATAACTCGAGGGCGTTGGAGAATTTTAGGGGGTAATGATTGGTGGGAGGGAATGTGGAAGTTGAAAAGAGAGGGGAGATGAGAGGAATAATAAAGGAATGGGGGTGAAATGAGGGTTTGGGGGGGTTTAAACGGTCTGATTTTGAAAAAGGGTCCAGCCGGGTCGGGTCGGGTATAACTTATTAATCACGCGATGGTTCCCCGACGACGGTCCGTCGCAGTTGTGACGACCCATTGTTGGTTCCGTCGTGTGTTACCTAGTTTCAAAATAACAGAAAAATGTACCTGGTACGACGGATGCATACGACGGTCCGTCGCAGGCTCAACGGTCCGTCGATGTGTCCATCAATGACTGCTGCAGAGTAATTTTCTGCAGAATTTCCTAGTGATGTGCCTGCAAATTTAAAAACCCATTAGTAGAAAAATGCTACCATTACTAAAAAGACGATAAGTATTGGGTTGCCTTCCAACAAGCGCCTGATTTAATGTCGCGGCACGACTGGGGACACTTGATTACTCAGACTTCATCAAGATGGTATGCCTCGATCACTTCATTTGCCGATTCAACATGCTCGAAATAGATTTTTATGCGCTGTCCATTCACCTTGAACCGCACACCCTCCTTAGTTTCCAACTCAACTGCTCCATGAGGGAATAGTTGGGTAAACAAGTAAGGACCAGTCCATTTGGACTTGAGCTTGCCCGGAAACAAGCGACCTGGAATTGAATAAAAGCACCAAATCCCCGACCATAAACTCTCGCTTTTCAATTTTGCTGTCATGGTACTTCTTCATCTTTTCTTTGTATAGTGCTGAGCTTTCATAGGATTTAAGGCAAAATTCATCGAGTTCATTCAACCCATTTAACCGTTGCTCTGCATCTTCGGTCCAATCCATTTTTAACTTCTTTATAGCCCACATGGCTTTATGCTCTAACTCAACCAACTCAACCGGAAGATGACAAGCTTTCCCATATACAAGTTGGTATGGAGACATACCTATGGGAGTCTTATATGCTGTCCGGTAGGCCCAAAGAGCATCATCAAGCCTCCTTGACCAATCCGTTCTGCTAGCGTTCACTATTTTTGACAATATCTGTTTTATTTCCCGATTCGACACTTCAACTTCCCACTAGTTTGAGGGTTGTAAAGAGTGGCCGCATTATTGTGAACCCCGTATTTCTCCAATAACCCCTTGAAAATTCTGTTGCAGAAGTGGGAGCCCCCATCACTAATAATGGCCCTTGGGGTGCCAAAACGAGAGAATATATTCTTTTTCAAGAATGTAGTGACACTCTTCCCTTCATTGTTTGCAAGGGCTATGGCTTCGACCCATTTAGATACATAATCAACTGTTACTAGAATGTACTTCATTCCATGAGAGCTCACGAAAGGGCCCATAATGTCAATACCCCAAACATCAAATAACTCAATCACAAGAATGGGGTTTAGAGGGAGCTCTTGCTTTCTTGAAATACCACCATCTCATTGGTATCTGTCACATGCTTTAGCAAACCCATGAGCATCTTGATGAAGAGTTGGCCAATAGTAACCACATTGTAATATCTTATGAGCGGTTCGGATACCACTGTGATGTCCACCAATGGGTGAGGAATGGCATGCCTCCAACACACTCAACATTTCACATTCTGGCACACAACGCCGAATAAGCCCGTCGGCACAAATCCTATACAAGTATGGTTCATTCCAAAAGAACTTCTTCACATCGTACATGAACTTTTTCCTTTGATGAAAGGACAAGTCTGATGGAACAATATCACTAGCGAGATAGTTTGCAAAATCTGCGAACCATGGGATCAAGTCTTGTGAAGCAGCTAATACATCTTCATCGGGGAAAGTATCATCAATGTCAGTCTTATCCCCTAACTCTCTCATAGCTTCATCCTCTAGACGAGACAAGTGATCAGCGACTTGATTTTCAGTTCCTTTTCTATCCATCACTTCAAAGTCAAATTCTTGTAGCGGTAATACCCAACGAATCAGCCTAGGTTTCGCATCCTTCTTCGCCATCAAATATCTCAATGCTGAGTGGTCAGTATGCACTATAACTCTAGTACCTAGCAAATAGGAGCGAAATTTCTCAAAAGCAAAGACTACTGCAAGGAGTTCTTGCTCAGTCACTGTGTAGTTCTTCTGAGCTTCATTTAGGGCTTTACTAGCATAGTAAATAGGGTGAAGGATTTTGTTTTTTCTCTGTCCCAATACTACACCAAGAGACACCCCACTAGCATCGCACATCACCTCAAATGGACTGTTCCAATCCGGAGAAATAATGATAGGCGCAGACACTAACTTTTCTTTTAGCTCACCGAATGCTTTAAGACAGGATTCATCAAAACAAAATTTACAATCTTTCTCCAGCAGTTTGCACAATGGGTGTGCAATCTTTGAAAAGTCTTTGATGAATTTCCGGTAAAAGCCTGCATGCCCAAGAAAGCTTCTCACACCTTTCACAGAGATCGGTGGGGGAAGTCTCTCTATTACCTTGACTTTAGCTCGATCAACCTCTATGCCCTTTTCTGAAATGCGATGACCAAACATAATACCCTCTTTCACCATGAAATGACACTTTTCCTAGTTTAGTACTAAATGCAGTCTTCACATCTCTTAAGGACCTCAGATAAATAGTTCAAACACCGCTCGAATGAATCACCAACCACAGAAAAATCATCCATACAAACTTCTAATGTATCCTCCACCATGTCAGAAAATATCGACATCATACATCTCTGAAATGTTGCGGATGCATTGCACAACCCAAACGGCATTCTTCTGAACGCAAAGGTCCCATATAGACAAGTGAAAGTGGTTTTATCTTGATCTTTTGGTGCAATAGAAATCTGATTATACCCCGAATACCCATCAAGAAAACAATACCACCCTTTTTCGGCAAGTCTATCCAACATCTGATCCACGAAGGGCATAGGAAAATGGTCTTTTTCAGTCCATGAGTTTAGTTTACGGTAATCAATACACACCCTCCATCCAGTAACCGATCTCATTGGAACAAGTTCATTTTTTTCGTTGGGGACCACAATCATTCCCCTTTCTTAGGTACACACTGAACCGGTCATACCCAACTACTATCAGCGATTGGATAGTTTACTCCGGCATCCAACCACTTAATGATTTCCTGCTTCACAACCTCTTGAATAGGAGGATTCAAGCGTCTCTGGTGCTCAATACACGACTTATGATCAGGCATGAGTTGGATTTTATGAGAGCAAATACCAGGAGTGATCCCAATAATGTCCGCAATAGTCCACCCAATAGCTCTTTTGAACCTTTTTAGTACCTTCACAAAACTATGAACCTGTTGTTCATCCAGGTTTGATGCAATGATTACCGGTAAAGTGTCACCATTTCCTAAGAATTCATACCTTAGATGAGGTGGGAGAGCTTTTAGTTCTAATTTTGGAACCTCCTCTATAGATGGTTTCGCGGGTGGGGACTCGCGATTCTTCATATCAAGCTCTAATTTCTTTGGTTTAAACCAAACATCACCTCGGTCAAGAGCCGCGATTAATAACTCATACTCTTCAATGCAATCACTATCAAAGTTCATTATCACTACCGCTAATGCTTCGACACCTAGACGTTCTTCTATTTGTGTCTCAGATGTCTCACCCATGTTGTAGGATATAGCAGATGCCGATTGGAGCTCACCACTCTGCCTCATGTACCTACAAATATTAAAGGTCACTTCCTCATTGTTCAACCGAAATTTCATCTGCCCCTTTTCCATGTCTACTAAGGCTCTTCCCGTATCAAGGAATGGCCTCCCAAGAATAATTGGCACTTCAAAATCGACTTCGCAATCTAGAATAACAAAATCTGCTGGAAATATGAATGACTCCACTATTACTAACACATCGTGGAGTATTCCTATAGGCCATTTTACTGTTCGATCAGCCATCACTAGCCGCATCGCAGTGGGCTTTGGGTTACGCAAGCCCAACTTCTTGTAAATCGAGAGGGGCATGAGATTTATGCTTGCCCCCAGATCACATAATGCTTTCGCAAAATGTAATAGCCCGATTGTACAAGGAATAGTGAACACACCCAGATCTTCTTTCTTTTGTACCAGAGATCTTGTAGCAATAGCACTACAATGCTGCATTCTATCATCATCCTCAAAAGTGACCGATCTTTTCTTTGTGACCAGGTCTTTCATAAACTTGGCGTAACCGGGCATTTGTTCTAAAGCTTCTACCAAAGGGACATTGATAGGAAAATGCTTTAACATTGTTATAAAACGACGATATTTGCCATCCTCGGTTTTTTTCAATAATCTTTGAGGAAATGGGGGTGGTGGCCTAGGCATAGGAATTACCTTTTTAGGCACTTCAGCATCTTTCTCAATGTTATCCTCTAATTCAGGATCAACATCTACCACTTTATCAGTATCTTTTGTCACCTTTTTCTCGTTAGATGGCATAGGTGGATCAATGGTTTGCTTCCCACCGGGAGTAGTAATTGCCATACAATGTCCATCATTTTTTGGATTTTTGACAGTGTTGCTAGGAAGAGTGCCCAGTTGCCGTGTGTTCACAGTTGCAGATAATTGGGCCAATTGTAAGTCAAGTTGCTTAATCGATATTGCATGTGTATCAATTTTTTGCCCAATACCTGCTAAATCATTCCTCAACTCTTTATTGTGCTCATCACTAGCATCGAACCTCCTCATAATTTTATGCAACATATCCTCAACTCGCGACATACTACCTCCACCATCCCTAGGAGTAACTTCACGATTTTGAGGAGGAACATAAGGTCCATTCCTGTCGTTTCTATTACCAAAGTTACCCCTGTTGAAGTTGTTGTCGCGATTGTAGTTTCCATCTCGGACATAATGACCCTCACGATTGTAGTTACCATAGTTCTGACCTTGGTTACCTTGACCTTGGCGCCAATTCTCCTTATTAGAGCCGTGGGCACTAGGTCAAAAACCCCCCATCTTTTCATTTACTGCATAGGAATTCTCCTCAAAATAACACTCATTGTTTGGAGGTGGTGGCTTAGCCAAGTAGTTGACTGCATTTATCTTTTCTGCACCCCCTATGACATGTTTTAGTACCAACCCAAGCTTAGTTCTCATCTGAGCCATATTTTCACGAATGTCATATGTGGTTGGGTTGTGAGTGGACTGCACTGTGAAGGTGTTTCTCCCTGTATCGGACTTCCTAGTACTCCAAGCTTTGTTATTTCGGGAGATTTTCTCTAATTTTTTAGCAATCTCAGCATAAGGGCATTCTCCATAAGATCCACCTGCTATAGTGTCCAACATCGCTTTGTTGTTATCATCCTGTCCCCGATAGAAGTACTCCTTCAGTGACTCACCATCTATACGGTGATTTGGAACACTTCTCAAGTATGAGGTGAATCTATCTCAAGAACTACTAACTGACTTCGTGGTAGTGCCACAAAGTTATTCACTCTATCTTTGTGGTTTAGTTTCTTGGAGACCGGATAGTAGCGTGCTAAGAAAACATCTCTTAATTGGTTTCAAGTGAAGATTGAGTTGTAGAGGAGCTCAGTGAACCATATAGAAACCTCTCCCGTCAGTGAGAGAGGAAACATTCTGAGCCCTATTACATCTAGATCCAAATCAGGCCTCCCCACACAACTTTTACACACTGCCCTTACCTTAGCTATATGGGCATGTGGATCCTCAGAAGGTAGCCCTGAAAACAAACCTCTGGCAGTGAGCATTTGCATCAGGCTACTAGTTACCACAAAGGTGTGGCCTGTGGGTAGAGGGGGCAAGAAAAGTGGCCCATCCGAGTCTGCTATGTTATCATACCCTCTGTAGTATGCTTGGGGCCGTGAAACGGCGTAGAACGGGATTTCGTCCCCTCTGTTGATGTTCACCCGGAGCATCGGGTAACATCTGACCATGAACATCAACCGGAGCTGGGATGTTATAGTTCGGATCCTCATCATTTATTCCCTAGTTTCGATTCATATTGCGCGTTGTACGCTCTAACTCGTGATCGTAGGGAAACCAGGGTTCTCTTCCTCTCCGTGTATTTGTCATACAAGGAGGATAGTTCTTAAAAGAAATCAAAAACAATAAAACAAAGTAAAATCAAGAAAATATCAACTAAACTATAGTAATAAGTTCAAGTTAATCTAAAAGCTATATTCCCCGGAAACGGCGCCAAAATTTTGTACTCTCAAACTTACTTCTCGAATAAGAATCAAAGAAGTCGTGTCAAGTAAATAACCCAACTAGTGAGGTTAGGATCGTTCCCACGAGGAAAATAGTCTAGACTTAACTTCAACCTGTTATTACTATTGTTTGGTCAATGACTTCCTTGGAAAGTAAAAACATAAAAAGGGGGGTTTCTATTTCTAAATGAGTGGAAATAAATAACAAACTTGAAAGAGACACTTAACAACTTTGACAATTGAATTTTAATCAATTAATCAAGGTAACTAGGATTTACGTGTTCCCCACAGGTTCATAACTTGATAATTCTAACTATAACAATTCTTTCCTAGCATCTTTAATGCAAAGTGATAAGTTATATATTTCTAAATCCTTGGTCCGACATCTAGAAAATCTCACTCCGCACCTTGGTCCGGCTACGTGTGTTGCTATCCTAACCCTTATCCTTACCTCATATTAAGCATCGTATTCGATATTTGACTAAGTTATTACCTCGTACCAATCAATACTACCCTATTAGAGAGTATACACTAAATCTACGTTAATAATTCTTTTCCTATGATCTACCTCCTTGGTCCGGCAAGTAGCATTAAGGCGAGTTCTAACATTGGCCATCCGTTCAAAAGACTTCTAAGCGAAAGAATTATTAATACATGCAAGACACTATTCTAGCATTGTTATTTAAGTTAGGGTTTATCTCATTATTTGCCTATGGTTCCCACAACCCTAGTTTGGAGTTTAGTTACTCATGGCCATAAACACAATATTCAAATATAGTAGATAAGAATTCATGTACTTACTTCAATGAGAAAAAGTAAAATCCAAAAGTTTGCTTGATTAAAATCCAAAAATCACTTGCAAGAATCTCAAAGTAATCAATAATCTCACAAAAAGTCTAATGATTATCAAGAATCTCACAATACAATGTTTACCAGTACGGAGTTTAACAATCTAAGAGTCTAACAATACGGAGTCTAAATATCCGGTGTCTAACCTCAAAAACAAGGTTTTTCGAACTATTTATAAAAAAACAAAAACCTAATTAAACAAGGATTCTAATTGCTGGAACAAAACGCGGCTGGGTCGACGGACCTCGCGACGGACCGTCGTGCTCACAACGGACCGTCATGGACTCCGTCATCCCATACTTGTGCAATTTTTTCTGCTGCTCTCTTCATTCCCCTCGTCGGCAAGTATGACGGACCGTCATAGGTACAACGGTCCGTCGAGGGTCTTCGTTCCAAAACACTTCAACTCTTGGAATCTGGTTACTCGGATCACTTCTCTAAACTTCATGACGAACCTGCAGGACGGACAGTCATAGACACGACGGACCGTCACAAGCTACGTAACCCCACAGTTGGTCAGATTTCCCCATCTTCCTTCAGCAGCTGCACTACGCTGCCACTTACGGACCGTCACAAGCACGAAGGACCGTCATAAGCTCCGTAGGTGGTCTCTTCTGCATTTCTTCGCTCAAAATCTCCGTATTCAACTTTGGACAGATTTCCTGTAAAACAAAGAGAAACTTATATAAAAACTAGCACAAGAAGGTTTTTGGACACACTAAACTTAAGGAAAAAGTATTAATAATACTGTGAAACTACGGTATATCAGACCACAACTAACAACTTTGGACCATCCTAGGTTAGGTACTAGGTTGTTCCTAAGTTAGTTAGGTGCCAACCGACTAGGTCTTAGGTTGTCGGGTCCATTGGCTGGTTATTTTTTATTGATCCTAGGTTATCTAGATATTTTGTTAGGTTAGTTAGGATGTAGATTTTTTAGGAGAGTGGACCCCACACGGACGGACCCGTGCACGCATATCCCTAACCGCCTAATCGATAGTGGTAGGTTGTCGCATGGTCCCCTCTCTCGGTCGGTTAGCCCATGTGCTTGAACATGAGTTTGTTTGCACTTTCCTAACTAATTTATCTTTATGTCTCATTAGGGAATTCTCACTTATTGTCCCAAAGACCCTCACCATGTCCCTGGGCACTGCTTAATTTACATGATCATTTTAGATGGTCATGTGGAATGGTATCTAGGCTTGACACTTGGATGCCTCATACCTTTTGTGAGTTGGACGACATATATTTTATTAGCTTAGGGTCTTCATTGAAGGTACATTTCTTAAACATCAATCTTGGATTAGGGTATGAAAGTCCAAAAGTATATTTCATATTCGTATATAGAAAATTGGCTAATATCTCTTAGCCAATTTTTCTATAATATCCATAATATTTCTCAATATTGGGCATTCGGGTGCCTATGTACCCCTAATAGTCTATCCTAAGGCCATACTTGGCTCTTCATTAGACATGTGATTTTCCGGAACGTTACACCTAGACTTGAGTGCATAGAAATGGTTCCTTTTTGGAGCTTCAAAATTAGGACCACTTGGTTGAGCTTGAATATTACCCTTACCCTGACTTCTCACATTAGGGAAAACATTCACCATATGGACAGCCTTGCCACAACCATAGCAACTATTAGTTCCAACAAGACGTTCGCCCCCATTCTTCTTACCACACTTCCCACAAGTTGGTCTTTCTCTTGGTGGATCAACTTTTTTCCCCTCTTGAGGTTTAGGATTAGAACCTCTATCATTTATAATCCTGGAGAAATCTGAAGGAACATAGTTTGAAAACCTCTTCTTAAACTTAGGCTTGCCTTTAACATCAAGCATACTTTTAGGAAAACCACTTACAAAAGACTTTGCCTTCTTTGCTTCACTATTTCTCTTCCTTAGGAGACTTTCCTCAACCCGTTCAGCATGAACCATCAACCTAGAAAAATCCATATTGTCATGAAGCATGGATGCACGACATTCTTCTACAAGATCTTCGGACACACCCGTTACATAATGGCTCGTTTCATCCCTAGCATTAGAAACCAAAGAAGAAGCATATTTGGACAGCTTAATGAACTTGAAGGAGTATTCCTTGACACTCATATATCCTTGACGAAAGTTGATGAACTCCTCTATCTTAGCTTATCTTTTCTATTTTGGGAAGAACCGATCAATAATGGAATTAGATGCTAAGATATACATCGTGTCAAAGCTCTAGAGGCACAAAATAGGAGTATCAAGAAATGAGAAGTTTCCTAATAATCACATACCATGTCGTCCACAATTGTGGCGCGCTTCACAACCATGAAGAAGATGCTAGATAACGTGGTGTAGTGAGACATTGATCCTAAAGATATTTAACCTGGATCTGATACCAAGTTTGTCACACCCAGATCCTAGACCCCGGATGAGACCGGCGTTGTTAACCTCTCAGAGGTCACAAACAATCCTCTTCTTAGCTTTTATCACAATCATACAGTTAAATTTTGTGGAAAATTAATTTTTTTTAATATACTTAATGAAGTATACTTAGACTTCATACTTAAGATTCATAAATATATACGCAATTCTAAAACTATCTCACTTATATAGAAACCATCTAAGAGTGCAAATCTGTACTTAGCCAATAATAGTCGATATGCCATATAGGCCTTAATACAAAATAATCCAAATAACATAACAAAATAACGTATTCTAAATACTACTAAGTCTTCATAGTCTGGAATATAAATGATAGCATCCCGAACATGAGGACCTACCAAGACTTGGAGAAAGAGTTCCAAGCTTCTTCAGATCGACTTGCTTAAATTCAATGGCAGGAACCTACAGTTGTATTAAAAAAAGTAATGGTGTTAGTACTCCACATGTACTAGTATGGGTATATGCATATAACACATAGGGACATGCATGAAAAAGAATCATTTATCATCTCTTTATAAAACCTGCCAAGTCATATGAAAGATTTCAATGCACATAGTATATGACATATACAGGTTAAAGCATGATCATAATCAACAAATCTTCTCATATAGTCATGTTAACATTTCATATTCAATCGATCATATAAACATAACACACAAAACAATTACCAATGTCCTCATCCCCAACATACAAGTGCAATGGTCATGTGAAGCCCCATAACCCCACTCAACCAAGTAGATAAGATAGGAGACCATAAGTAAAATTTTGCTTCATATAACTTGCAACATACGTAGTCATCACCTCATATAACAATATAGCCAAATAACGTTTTCATCATGATAGACAACATTCATATAAAATTAACATCATATATCATAAACATCATACGTTTCATATAAGAGTAACACCATGCATCATAAACATATATCTTTCATGTTGTCATATTACATAAGAACAATCTCCTAGGACTTCCCTTAGAGTCAACTTGTGCAATGTCTAGTCCCATACCACTACCTATACTAAGCAAACTCCTCAAGTCACCCTAATCAACGTTCATTTACTTGTCTTTTATTTTACATGAGCGAAAATACTTATTAACCGAAATAGACCATGTGAGCTAAACATGGAATCCAATGTTTTCCACACACTGAAAAGAGGTGGTCTACCAGCCAAAGTAGAACCGTACATGAAATAGCTTTCCAAGTGGATATCTAGCTAGTATGCTATGGTGGCAGCATAGTTCAATAACTAGTAGATGTATTAGATACCCATAATTACACATTATATGGCAGCCTCAATCTCATGAGAATCATTATGAACCTAACTTCCCTATAGGGAAGCGACACTTCCCATATCTAGTTCATCGGTGCTTAGCTTGAGTCCGTTTCTTGAAATAACCTTTAAGTTTTATTTTATCAAGAACTATCATTGGTCATAAGAGATTATCTCCTTGTATAATATGATCATGATCTCTTTTTGATTAGATGAGAATTTTCCTTTCATCGTAACCTTTCTTTTGTGAGATTTACATCGTATAATCATCTTGTGCAAAGCATACAAGAGAGTATCATAACTTGCATATTAGTATTCTTATCATAATTTCACAAGTAACATGTTCATATCCCATCATATTCTCATAGAAACATTATGCATATTTTTCATAACATAGCATCATACTTTATAAGCTAACATAAACATTTAGAGTAATCACACTGAGAAGACTTACCTCTTGCTTCTAAGAATATTACTCATCATGCGATATTGATAATCATACATAGTAAAACACTGAATGACATAATCAAGAACAACTCATAAAATCATGTACAAGATCTATGCATAGCGTAGGAGAGGGTAAACGGGTCATAAAAGGGTTCATTCAAACCTTAAATTTTAACCCTAAAATTTTCACGTTATCATACACTAAAACAACCCATTCAAAACCATAACATAGAGAAATATCATGTATCACATGACATTCAAACATTATCAACAAAATACATCAACAAATCGTGTAAAAATAATTATATAAAACGTTTACTTTTCACTGAGAATAATAAATCTAGGGTTAGGAAGAAAAATCCATTTTGTAGAGTAAAAACAATAGTATTGGAAGTTCTTGAAAACTTAGCTTGAAAGGACCTCTTGGGGAAAGGAATACCAAGAGTTAAAAACTCATACATTATAGATAAAGAATCCACGAAATCTTATTAAAAACTTCGAAACCTTCGTCTTCTCCCTTAAGCTTTTCTTGTTCTTTAATGGAGTTTGGGAAAGAGAGCGTTCTTGAGAGATTAAGAGAATTCTGTTTGATCTGATTTGGGACGTGTAAAGGTGATCTAAAACAGACCTAATATCAATATATATTCGTCCCATGAATTACCCTAAAGTCCCTCCTCTTAAATTACCAAAATTCCCCTCATAAATCGACTAAAACTAGGAGAGCATTTGACTAAGGGTCTCGGGTTTGAACATGCATTATATTAATTAATTAAGTTGTTAATTTAATTAATTAAGTGACCTAGGGTAATTACTTAAGTACCCCTAATTTGTTAGGACCATAACCAACCCTTTGGACCATCCTAGGTTAGGTACTAGGATGTTTCTTTAGTTAGTTACCCGGCTAGTGTCACCCGGTTAGGTCTTAGGATTACGGGCATACTAGTTAGTTTATTTTAGTTAGTCCTAGGTTTGTTAGTTAGAACATAGGTTTCTTTAGGTGCCTCGTCCCCACGTGGATTGATCCGACACGCCTGTCCGCTAACCACCCTAACCGAACCTGTTGGGCTTGTCTCTCGTCCGGTTGCACATGTGTTGCTGTGCACTTTCATAACCGTGTACTTCTGGAAAGTTTACTCCTTGTCCAAGGATTCTCACTATGTCTTTGGGCACTGCTTAATCTACATGATCATTTTGAATGATCATGTACTATGATACCTAGGCTTGACACTTGGATGCCTCGTACCTAATGTGAGTATGCGATGAATATAATTATTTTAGCTTAGGGTCTTCATTGCATGTAAAATTCCTAAATAAGCCTGGATTGGAGCATTTGAACATCAAGGTGTATTGTAAGTTATAAGTTAATTTTAAATATATACGAAAATTTGCTAACACCCTTAAGCCAAAATTCTCTAAATGCCCAATATTACTAAATATTGGACAATGGGATGCCTATGTACCTCAATACAAATTCTTAAAACCTAATAGAGCTCTTCACTACACAAGTACATTTTCTGGAATGTTACAAGTAGTTATATACATTTAACTACCAATAATTTGCTTGTAAAACGTGCTATCCACCTTCTTTCCGCTCTAAGCTTTCCTAAGTTTCAAACAAAATTCAACTTGAATGTTTGATGGATTGCAATTCTGCATCTCAAACCTATTTAAATTTCTCGCACATGCTTCTTATGAGAAAAAAATATCCCTTCATCAGATCGTTTACATCTTGAATTAATCAAACATGACACTACTATTCCCCATGAATATAAGATCATCAACATATAAGAACGCAATGAGTATTTTCCCATTCTCCCCAATTTTAACAAAAAGTGTATGCTCGTATGGACACTTTTGAAAACCCATTTTCTAAAAATGAGACTCAATACAACTATACAAAGCCCGTGGGGCTTGTTTTAGTCCATAAATAGCTTTCTTTAATACATAAACCTTCTCTTCATTATCAATATTAACATAACCAGGGGGTTGTTCTATAAATACCTCTTCCTCCAAGTATCCATGTTGGAAAGCCGATTTGACATCCAATTGGAAGATCGACCACACATTTTGTGCCTCCAAGGCAATAAGAATTATGATAGTGTCATGCCTTGCATTTGGAGCAAAAACTTCAATGTAATCAACACCATACTCCTCCTTGTATCCCTTAGCCACCAATTGCGCCTTACACTTATTGATTTCAACATTTTATTTCAACTTTGTCATTTAGAACCATTTGACACCAATGATTTTTTATTTCATTTGAAGATCAACAAGATCCCAAGTATCGTTCCTTTCAATAGCTTCAATTTCCGCATCCATAGCCTTTCTCCATTTCTCTTCTCTAACAGCGCACTAAAAAGTTATCGGGTCACAATCTACAAATAATTCAAAATGAGTAATTGCATCATCATTTACATTAATTCCTGTTACCTTGTAGTCCCTTATCCACGCAGGATTTCGCGAGCACGAGGAACAGACTGAGTTTCTGCATCAGTTATTTGTAAAGTTTAAGCAATTGGTAAAATTTCAGCATGAGCTATTGGAATTTCAGCCGCTGCACTAGTTGAGTTCTCCTCAGTTTCAGGCATTGCAGCTGCTTCTTCAACTCCAATATCAAATACAAATGGATTAGATTGTTGTATACCCCAATCCCAAGTGTTTTTTCATCAAAAATGACATCTCTAGTGATTATGATTTTCTTTGTTCATGGATTAAATAATTTAAATGTCTTAGATGATTCACTAACACCCACAAAGATACACTTTTCCCTTTTGTCATCAAGGTTCTTCCTTTTCTTGTGCATAGGCAATGCAACCAAAAGTTCGAAAGTGATCTACATATGGCTTTCTTCCACTCCAACCCTCTTCTGGAGTCATTCTTTGAACAACATATGTTGGGCTTCTATTCAATACATGAAAGCTCCAATTTATGGCCAGAATGTCTTTTCCAACCTTCCTCTTGCTAGCAAACTCTGCACCATACTAAGAATGGTTCTATTCTTTCATTCTGATACACCGTTTTGTTTTGGTGTATAAGTAGTGGTCAGCTCTCTTCGAAATCCATTAGACTCACAAAAATCTTTAAATACTTTTCAGCAATAATGGCCACCACGATCAGTTTGAAGAGTCATTATGGCCTTTCCAGATTCATTTTCTACATGAGCTTTGAAGGTTTTAAACACTCCAAAAGCTTCTGATTTTTCCTGCAAAAAATACACTGAAGTTTTCCGAGACAAATCATTTGTAAAGGTAATGAAATACCTTTCACCTCCATTTAGAAATTGGTTTAATTGGGCCACAAATATTTGAATGCACCAGTTCCAAAATAGCTTTTGCTCTCCACGACATTCCTTTTGGAAATTGAGAACAGATGTTGTTTGCCAACAACACATCCTTCGAAAACTTGGGAGGGTATGAGAATTTCTAGAATGCCTATCACCATATTTTTTGTTGGAGAGTATTTAATCCATCAAAACTCAAGTGACCATATCTAAAATGCAACAACCAGGAAAAATCTTTCACTTTTGCCTTCAGACATGATTTAATATTCTCAATGCTCAAGGGAAATAACCTGTTTGAATTTATTTTCATAACAACAATAGCTCCTCTAGTAGGACTAGAAATCTCACAAACAACTTTTCCAATGAGAATAAAAATACCCTTTCCCTTTCAATTGTCCGACACTCAATAAATTGCTATTTAGAGATGGAACATATAACACATTGGATATTATTTCTTCAAAACCATTCTTGACTTTAATTTTAATATCACCTTTTCCCATTGCATCTACAGTAGAGCAATAACCAAGACTAACTTTAGAACGAAAGTGTTCATTTAAATAAGAAAAGCAAGACTTACTCCCACTCATGTGATTACTGCAGCGTGTGTGCAGATGCCAAACATCTTGCAAAGTTTCTTCATGTGCTTGTGCTGCCATCAAGAAGGTCTCAGTTTCCTTGCTTTCTACAAAATTTGACTTCTCGTCCTTCTTATTAGGCAGCCTAGTATAACATTCGGATTGATAATGACCAAATTTATGACATTGATAACATTCTACCTTTTATTTGTCAAAATTCATTCCTCGGCCTTTCCGTAGTCATCACTGACCTTAAAATTCCTGCCACCATCTCTGTTTCCACGGTCTCCTCTTCCTTTTGCTCTACCTCTACCCCTTCCTCCATAATTTGAGAAACAAGTATTAGTAAATTCCTTCAAAGCCTGATCTTCAAAAGATGAACTGCGGTTCATTTTTTTCTCATGTACCTATAAGTACCTTTGCAATACTTCAAGAGATAATTCATCTATATCTTTTGACTACTCAATGGAGCAAACTACATAGTCCTACTTCGGCTCCATAGAGCGCAATATCTTTTCCAAAATTGTGACATTAGTCATCTTTTTACCATGAAATCACATTTCTTTGCTAATCTCCATTGTTCTAGTGCAGTAACTCACTACAGACTCTCCTTCCTTCATCTACAACGTCTCGAAATTTGTTTTCAAGGCTTGAAGCTATGCACGCTTCACTTTAACAGGACCTTGATATTGTTTCTTCATTGAATCTCAAATATCATTACTTTGCAAAGAATAGTTTCTAGGATGGGACGATCGATAGCCTGAAAGAGATAATTCTTTGCCTTCAAATGTTTCAACTTTTTTGCTTCCAATTCTGCCTTTTAAGCATTCGTCAAACTTTCGCCTTCCGCCGGAGTGTTGATCCCGTCCTTGACAATTGGCCAATACTCCTTTGGCCATATGAAATTATTCATTAGCATGCTCAAATGGTCATAATGACCATCAAAGCGTGCAATATCTGCTTGTACAAAAGTACTATCCGATGACATGAGTTAAAACGAAAAGAGAAAAAAAAGGTCTAGCTGCTATTTTCTGTTCACTCTAGAATCGTTGCTTCTTTCGTATTACTGCAGGATCTCACGCTCGCACTAATACCACTGTAAAAAGAAACAAGATAATGAAACTGAATTAAACAAAAACTGAGAAACGAGTCAAAACGATGAGAAGAAAGAGAACTACTTTGCTGCTATTTTAGTGCTATTCAACTTCAGAATTTATATGAAAAAATACACAACGTTTGAAGCTAAAAATAGTGGAACCACTAACTCCTAAAAATAAGAAGTCATGATAAACTACTTCCCTAAAAACTAGGACAAAGCTGAAAGAACTTGACATTATTTGCTAAGAGGACTATGTAACAGACTATTTTTCTAACAGGTAGGCTTCACAGATCTTGTGAGTTGTGAATCCCCAGTGATATTTCCTTTGAACTAGATTGAGTTCATAATTTCTAGTGTTGGGAGTGTTTCTTTAATTTTGGTTGTCTATTAAGTTGTACAGACGACGAAATAGCCGATATCATATTATACTCTTAACCTACATTTGTGTAAAATTGAAAAGTAATTCATAATTTAGATGATGTAATAATTTGCAGATTGCTACAGAAATGCTGTAAAATTTTCAGATTGCGCATTTTGCTATGAAATTTGCAAATTATAAATTGTTGTAAAAATTTGCAGATCGCAAATTGTTGTAAAAATTGCAGGTTGCATTTTTCTGTAAAAAATTTCAGATTGCAAATTACTGTAAAAAATTTCAAATTTAAGATTACAAATTGCTGTAAAAATTTGCAGATTGCATTTTGCTTAAAAAATTTACTGATTATAAATTAATGTACAAAAGATGTAAAAATTTGCAGATTGCAGGTCTTTTTAAAAATTTGCACATTACATTTTGCTTTTACAATTTGCAGATTGCAAGTTGTTGTAAACAGTTGCAGATTGCTATAAATATGTGGATTGCTGTAAAATGCAGATTGCTTACATAAGAAGATTGTTAAAAACTTTTCCATTACAATCAAGATTCAACATAATTGCTAACAACTTTCAACAACCAAAACACGATGATAATACATCAGTTGTAACTTGCAGATTGCTAACATTACATCAAAATATAAATAACTAAACCACACTACTAGAGAAGAGCTACATCAAACTACTAACGACTACACACTAGTAGAACAGAGCTACACCAAACACGATATTATGTACAAAAGGCTCATCACACTACTAAAAACATGCATGTAGCAACAATTATTTAGCAATAATTAAATATGTGTTGCAATAGATACTCATTCGCAACGATTATAACGTTTGCAATAGACAACTGGATCTAATGAAACACTTTAAGAGTTAATTCGTTGCATTAGTACTACAACCGTTGCCATAATATCTCTATATTGCAACGGTTCGTGAAAATTGTCCCCTTAGGTACTCTATGGAAACAGTTCCGCCAATTATTTTCCCTGACTTTTTTCCCTCCACTTATTTCACTACACCCGACAATTTTTTAAATTAATTTTTAAATTAAAATAAAAGGTAAATATATCACATTAATTAGGTCAATATTTTTCTTCACTGTTTAGAACAGTCCTAGTAAGTATCGGACTCCTCTCTCTTCTCTCTGAAGAACGAAAGCTCATCCATGGCTTTAACCATTTTTCTTTGCTTTTCGTTGTAGCAATCTGCAACTTTTTGGTCTTCTTTTTCATGAGTTGTACGTTTCTACTGCTACATGTATGTTGTGATTCATCATCTTCAAAGTTAGAAATTTATTAGAAGTTCGGGTTCTTGAAAAATGGGTTTCTTTAAAATTAGTTTTTTGATAGAGTTTATGTTTATAATGTCATCTTTTTGTGCATTAGAGTGTGTATTTCGATTTTTCTGAAGATTGAGAAATCTTCGCAAAAATGTTTGGATGGAAATTTTCAGTTCATGAAGAGTTAATGTTATGAAAGATTAGTTTCGATTCTTCAATATGCATGATTGTTCTTATCAATTGAAAAATCTTTTGTTTTTGAACAAGTGATATACCGTAGTTTCACGATATTATTAATACTTTTTCCTTAAATTTAGTGTGTCCAAAAGTCTTTTTTTGCTAATTTTTATCTAAGTTTCTCTTTATTTGCAGGAAATCTATCAAAAAGAGGAATGCAGATGTTTTTGAGCGAGAAATACAGAAAAGTACCACCTACGGAGCTTGTGACGGTTCGTCGTGCCCGTGACGGTCCGTAGGTTGCATTATAGTGCAGCTGCTGAAGGAAGATGGGGAAATCTGACCAAGTGTGGGGTTACGGAGTGCGTGACGGACCGTTGTATCCATAACGGTCTGTCCTACTAGTTCGTCATGAAGTTCAGAGAAGTAGTACCAGTACCCGAATTCGAAGAGTTTAAGTGTTTTGGAACGGAGAGCCTCGACGGACCGTTGTGCCTGTGACGATCCGTCATATCTGCCGTCGAGGATAATGAAGAGAGCAGCAGAAGAAATTGAACAAGGATGGGATGACGGATTACATGACAGTCCGTCGTGACCACGATGATCCGTCGCGAGGTCCGTCGACCTAGCTGCGTTTTGACAGAGTTCCAGCAAATAGAGTCCTTATGTTATTAGGTTATTATTTTTTTATAAATAGTTCGAAAAACCTCATTTTGGAGGTTAGACTCTGGATTATTTGGTTAGGCCCTTGATTATTGTTAGACTCTTGATTATTTTTTAGAGCTTTTGTGAGATTCTTGATTATTTTGAGATTCTTGTAATTTATTGTTGGTGATTTTTGTTGATTAATCAAGCGAACTTTTGGATTTTACTCTTTCTCATAGAAGTAAGTACATAAATTCTTATACCATATATCTGAATATTGTGATTATGACTATGGGTAACTAAACTCCATAACTAGGGTTGTGGGAACCATAGGCAAATAATGAGGTAAAACCTAACTAAAATAAAAATTCTAGAATTGTGTATTGCATGTATTGATAATTCTTTCACTTAGAAGTCTTTTTAATGGCAACGTTAGAACTTGCCTTAATGCTACTTGCCGGACCAAGGAGGTATATACTAGGAAAAGAATTATCAACATAGATTTAGTGTATACTATCTAATAGGCTAGTATTGATTGGTACGAGGTAATAACTTAGTCAAATATCGAATACGATGCTTAATATGAGGTAAAGATAAGGGTTAGTATAGAAACACACGTAGCCGGACCAAGGTGCGGAGTGGAATTTTCTAGATGTTGGACCAAGGATTTAGAAATACATAACTTATCACTTTGCATGCAAGATACTAGGAAAGAATTGTTATAGTTAGAATTAACAATTTATGAACCTGTGGGGAACATGTAAACCCTAGTTACTTTTATTAATTGATTTAACTCCAACATCGAAGCTGTTAGTTTTCTCCTTTAAATTCACTAGTTATTTTCATTTATTTAGAAATAGAAAACCCCCCTGTTATCATTTTTGCTTTCCAAGGAAGTAATTGACTGAACAAAGTAATAAAAGATTGAAGTTAAGTCTAAACTATTTTCCTCGTGGGAACGATCTCAACCTCATTAGTTGGGTTATTTACTTGACACGACCGCTTTACTTCTTATTTGAGAAGTAAGTTTGAGCGTATCAAATTTTGGCGCCGCTGCCGGGGAAAGTAGCTTTTAGATTAACTTAAACTTATTACTATAGTTTAGTTGATATTTTCTTGATTTTGCTTTGTTTTATTGTTTTTGATTTGTGCAGAACCACCCACCTTGTATGCCAAATACATAGAGAGGAAGAGAACCCTTGTTTCCCTATGGTGACGAATTAAAGCTTACACTATGCAACATGAATCAAAACTTGGAATTAATGATGATGATCCAAACCAGAACATCCTAGCTCCGTTTGATGTTCATGGTCAATTGTTACCCGATGCTCTGTGTGAACACCAACAGAGGGGACAAAGTCCCGCTCCACGGCCCGAAGCATACTACAGAGGCTATGACAACATAGCAGACTCTGATGGGCCACTTGTGTTGCCTCCTCTACCACCAGGACACACCTTTTTGGTAACTAGTAGCCTGATGCAAATGCTCACTGCCAGAGGTTTGTTTTCAGGGCTACACATGTCCATATAGCTAAGGTAAGGGCAGTGTGTAAAAGTTGTGTAGGGATGCCTGACTTGGACTTGGATGTAATAGGGCTTAGAGTGTTTCCTCTCTCACTAATGGGAGAGGCTGCTATATGGTTCACTGAGCTCCCTTACAACTCAATTTTCTCTTGGAACCAACTAAGGGATGTTTTCTTAGCAAGCTACTATCCGGTCTCCAAGAAACTAAACCACGAAGACACAGTGAACAACTTTGTGGCACAACCAGTAGAGTCAGTTAGTAGTTCTTGAAATAGATTCACCTCGTTCTTGAGAAGTGTCCCAAATCACCCTATAGATGATGAGTCACTGAAGGAATACTTCTATCGGGGACAGGATGATAATAATAAAGCAGTGTTGGACACTATAGTAGGTGGATCTTATGGGGAGTGTCCTTAGGCTGAGATTGCTGAAAAATTAGAGAAAATCTCCCGGAATAATAAAGCTTGGAGTACTAGGAAGTCAGATACCGGGATAAACACCTTCGCAGTGCAGTCCACCCACAACTCACCCACATATGAGATTCGTGAAGAAATGGCTTAGATGAGAACTTAGCTTGGGTTGGTACTAAATCATATCACTGGGGTGCAGAAAAGATAAATGCAGTTAACTACTTGTCTAAAACACCACCACCTAATGATGAATGCTATTATGCGGAGGATTCCTATGCAGTAAATGAGCAGACGGGGGGTTTCCGACTAAGTTTCCAAGGCTCAAATCAGGATAATTGGCGCCAAGGTCAAGGGAACCAAGGTCGGATCTATGGTAACTATAACTGTGAGGGTCATTCTGTCCCAGATGGAAACTACAACCGCGACAACAACTTCAACATGGGTAACTACGGTAACAGAAATGATAGGTACCTCCCCAAAATCGTGATGTCACTCCTAGGGATAGTGGAGATAGTATGGCACGAGTTGAGGATATGTTGCACAAAATGATGAGGAGGTTCGATGCCAGTGAGGAGCACATTAAAGAGTTAAGGAGTGATTTAGCCGGTATTTGGCAAAAAGTTGATACACAGGCAATATCGATTAAGCAGATCGAGTTGCAAATGGCCCAATTATCTGCGACTGTGAACACTCAGAAATCGGGCACTCTTCCTAGCAACACTGTCCAAAATCCAAAAAATGATGCACACTTTATGGAAATCACTACTCAGGGTGGTAAGCAAACCATTGACCCACCTATGCCGTCTAATGAGGAAAAGGTGAGAAAGGATAATGATATGGTGGTAGAGGGTAGTGGTGAAGCAGAAGATAGCACTGGAAAAGATGCAGAAGTCCCTATAAAGGTAATCCCCATGCCTAGGCCACCCCCCCCCTTTCCTCACAGTTAGTGAAATAACCAAGGATGGTAAATATCGGCGTTTTATAACAATGCTGAAGCAGCTTTCTATCAATGTCCCTTTGGTAGAAGTCTAGAACAAATGCCCGGTTATGCCAAGTTTATGAAAGATCTGTTACAAAGAAAAAATCGGTCACTTTCGAGGATGATGATAGAATGCAGCATTGTAGTGCTATTGCTACAAGATCTCTCGTACAAAAGAAAGAAGATCCGGGTGCGTTCACTATTCCTTGTACAGTCGGATCATTATATTTTTTGAAAGCATTATGTGATCTGGGGGCAAGCATAAATCTAATGCCCCTCTAAATTTACAAGATGTTGGGTTTGGGTGACCCAAAGCCCACTGCGATGCGACTACTGATGGCTGATCGAACAGTGAAAAGGCCTATAGGGATACTGCACGATGTGCTAGTAAAAGTGGAGTCGTTCATATTTCCGGCAGATTTTGTTATTCTTGATGGTGAAGTCGATTTTGAAGTGCGTATTATTCTTGGGAGGCCATTCTTTGCTACGGGTAGAGCCTTAGTTGATATGGAAAAGGGGCAGATGAAATTTCGGTTGAACAATGAAGATTCGACCTTCAACATTTGTAGGTCCATGAGGCACAATTGTGAGCTCCAATCGGTATCTGCCATATCCAACAAATAAAAGATGAAGAAAGATAACGAACTAAATAGTGAAAAATGAGAGTTTATGGTTGGGGATTTAGTGCTTTTAGATAGTTCTAGGTTGCATTTTCTTCCGGGAAAGCTCAATTCCAAAAAGAATGGCCCTTGCTTGATTACCCAAGCATTCCCTCATGAAGCAGTTGAGTTAAAAACCAAGGAGGGAGTGCGGTTTAAGGTGAATAGAGAACGAATAAAACTCTATTTTGGGCATACTGCATCGGTGAATGAAGTGATTGAGGCATACAATCTTGATGAAGGCTGAGTAATCAAGTATCCTAAGTCGTGCCGCGACGTTAAATCAGGCGCTTGTTGGGAGGCAACCCAATAATTATAGTTTTTTTCTTTTTCTCTTTAGTAATGATAGCATTTTTACTAATGGGTTTAAAATTTGCAGGCACATCACCAGGAAATTCTGCAGAAATCACTCTGCAGCAGTCACTGACGGATACATCGACGGACCGTTGTGCCTGTGACGGACCGTTGCATGAATCCGTCGTGAAAGGTACGTCATTATGTTATTTTCAAACTAGGGCACACGTGATGGAACCAACGACATACCGTCACAATTGAGATGGACCGTCGTCGGGGAATCGTTGCGTCATTAATAAAGCGTACCCGACCCGACCCGGCTGTTTTTTTTTTTTAAAATTCAACATTTAAAACCCCTACACCTTCATTTCACCCCATTCTTACACTGTTTCTCCCATTTCGCTCCCTTTTCAACTTTCAAAGATCATACCCCTCTCTCTTACAACCGATCATTTTCCCCAAATTCACCAAATTTCTAAAATTCATCATCTACTAGTCAGAGCTGCTCCTGTGGGTGTCTTCTTGATCACCAAGTACCTTTCCCTCTTGTTCTTCTCAAATTCTCAGGTATATGTCTCTAATTTCTACTCATTTATATTGCATTGTTGTTTATCAATTAGTATTAGCCTAGTTCTTCTTGATATGTTCATTCTTTAAAAAACATTCTGTCTGACCTAGGTTAAAAATCCTCGAAATTGCCTTGTTAAAACCCTAGAAAAAGGTGCTTTAGCATTGCTAGTTTACTAGGTATTTGGGTTAGACAAATGTAGGTTAAAAACTACCAATTCGATTTGGGTCATAGGGGATGAATGGGGCATCCCTAGTTCTATCACTGAGTTAAAGAACGGGACCCCGATGGCGGACCGTCGTATCCACGACGCACCGTCTTTGGGTCCGTTCCAACAACCCTAATACCCCACTGTCCTATTTTCTCCAAGTGTCCACCAACGGCCACATGCGACGGACCTTCGTTCCCACGACAGTCCGTCCTCCACAACTGTTCTGGTTGTCAGAGACCCTACCTAAGGGTCTCTCTCTATTTTTCTAAGTGTCCTCAACCGAACAACTACGACGGACCGTCATACCCGCGACGGTCCGTCCTGCATGACCGTTATGATGGTCAGAGACCCCTCTTCTAAGGGTCTCCATATTTTTCAAGTGTCCTCTGACGGACACCTACGACGTACCGTCGTACCTTTGACGGTCCGTCCTGCACATACCGTCATACTTGTCAGAGACTCTCCTTCAGGGTTCTCCATATAAACAAAGTCTAAGTAAGAAACGACGGACCCCATGACGGTCCATCATACTCACGACGAGCCGGCACCTGGCCCGTCGTGTTTCACTATTTCTATAGAAATGTCATTACATCTTAACTCTTTTATTTATTGTAGTTTTGCTTGTCGTTTTTGCTCCTTCTAGTACTAATATTGATTCTTTACAGGTAATATCTATTATGTCACCAAAACGAGATCGAGTCTACTCACGCGGACGATCGAAGTCTGTCAACCCCTCTTCTCGCCTGGTCATTGACTCTGATAATGAGCGTGACCCCGAGTACGTTCCCCCAGGCATTTACACCCCATCCCAAGCTGCACGTGCTGCCAGAGCCACACCCAAAAAGGTGGCATCCGGCGTAGTCACTGCCTCCCAGTCTGATGAGGAGCGCACGTTAACCAGCAGACCTTCTGGGTCAGCTACTAATGAAGAAGGAGCGTCTGGCTCCTTAGGAGTTTCTTGGTCGGAGGAAGCCTCGGGATCTGCTCAGGTTCCCTCACCCGCCACCGCTGTAGAGTCTGCCTCGTCTGATGATGCTGACAGTTCGGAATCCACAACCGGTTCACCGAATCGTCCTCTCACCCCGATGACCGACCAGCCCAACCGGTGGTGTGTCGACGGGCAGTATCAAGTCTACTCTAATGAAAAGTTATTGAATGACAAAGGAGTCATGACTAGGACACTTACATTGGAGCGGCGGGTCCTTACGGGAAGTCTATCGGCGATGCCAGAGATCCACAATCTCTTCACCAGACATCGCTTGAAGTGGACAGCGCGTCCATTGGGATGTTATAGTGAAGAGCTGGTCCGAGAGTTCTATCCATCCTACGTAGCGACCCTCCGATAACAGATTGATTGACGGGCTGCCCCCGCCAAACAGGCCCCATTGGAGCAGGTCTGAGTACGTGGCATTCAGGTTGATATCTCCCTGCCTGCCATCCGCCGCTTTCTATTCGACGAGAATATTGATGCTATTCGGACCCCTCTCACTGCCGAGTTTGACTACCGATGGAAAATTGTTAAAGATGGCCAATTCCTGCGTGAGCCATCGCTGAGAGAGACCACCAAGAGGTGGATGGCCCTGCACTTGTCCATTGATAGAGAGGGTGCCGACTGGGTGACCGAGCCAAAGGGGGCCATCAAGAAGTTCAACCTCACTTTCACGGCGATATTTTTGTGGTTGATTGTCCTCCACTGCCTTTCCCCCAAAGCCGCTGATAATATCGTCACATGGGATCGAGTAGTACTGATGGCGGCGATGATAGCCGGGTTTGAGGTGGATTTTGTGTGGCTTCTACAGGCGGTCATGCATGAGAGGGCTTTTAAGGTCACAACTACTTACCCTTTCCTGTGCATGGTATTTTCTCTATGCAGGTCCGCAGGTGTGCCTATATGGAACATTGATCAGCTGAAGACCCCTCTGGGCATTGTTGATATCAGCCTCATCAGGGATGAGGCCAATGAGTTGGCTCCACGCAGAAGGACCCGTCCAGATTTGCCTCCACTTGGTGACAATCTGGCTGATACGGTAGCACAAACCCGCACGGCTATGCAGGCGGCTTCCGCTGACACTACCCCGGTCGAGTTTATCCCAGGTAGTAGAACTGTCCTGAGCTCCTTTCGCTCAGCCCCTTTTTCGATCTAGTCCCGCTTTCTAGGGTCCAGAAATTAGAGGCGCAAATCGCTACACTTTTGCATCATATCCAGCCTTGGATGCAGAGGTCTATTGCCGAGGCAGAAGAGCGCTTGGAGCGGAGAGTGATCAAGCACACATAGCGGAAGATCGATGAGGTTCATCAGCGCTTGGACGCTTTTGAGTTGTGGGTGCTAGCCCGTCCAGCCCCTCCGATGGATGTGTCGACCTTTCAGGCTTCGGTCGACAGTCTTTGCGCATATATTGATATGATCTTAAAGGCTAGGGTGCCTGAGTCTGAGGCCCCTTCTGCAGAGCCTGCTAAAGACACAGTGATGACGGCCCTATTCTCCACCTCAGAGATTCCACCACCTCCCCCTCGAGAGCATGACAAGAGGCGTAGGGGTCGATAGGAGGATGAAGCTCGAGCACGGAAGAAGGAGCACCGTGAGATGGAGGCTACGAGGAGAGCCTCGCTTGTTGAGGAGGAGGCGCGTCAGATTAGAGCAGGAGATTTAGCTGCTCAGGCGTCTAGCTCCAGAATTATGGAGATAGTGGGAGGCACTGCCAATAGTGCAGTTTATGCTGAGGACACCACTGAGGGTGTCCAGATTACAGAGGTAGTGGGTTCCGGGGAACCGGACCCACCAGCTTGCTGATCGTTTACGCTTTGCGCCCCAGGTTTGCTTAACCTACCACTCTAGTATTTCAATTGTTTTATGCATTGGGGAAAATTGCATGTCTTTTTGTTGGGGGTGGGATAAATGGAAAGTTAGTGCTAGGGTGAAGTCTGAGTAGCCCAAATCACTATCCTATTTTGGGGTTTTCTTGCCTGTGTTCTTTTTCCCCAAGAGACTGATTACTTTTTCTGTTGAACCGGCATGTCTATATCTAGTGTACATATTTTAATTCTGAAGCATGATGGATAAAATGATATCCTGATAAAATGGAAAATGATTCATGACTAGGCATAGTAATTGATAAATGTGTGGCTCTAAGCATGACATAGAGGTACACCACTGCATGACCCTAAGTCTAAAATTCGAACTAGGTGTCTGATAATCTAGTAGAGTAATGAGATGTCAAGTGATTGTGAGGAAGATTTGGATAGTCCACTATTTGTACTGAGCTAGAACTTGCCTGGTTAGTCCTGCTTAATGTAACCAAATGAAATTATCCTTCTTTGATCCAAATGATTTGAGCTTAAACTAGAACTTTGATTTTTACCCTAACTGATCTTTTCTGAGAATAACGTGTTGGCCCTGGTCCCTCCTTGGACATGTGCACCTCAGCTTATGCCAAAAGCATATGTTGAGGGTGGCTAATGCAGTAAACAATCCTTTTTATGGCTCTGACCCAACTTTGGGAATTGTGTACTTTGACTCATGGCAAAGCCATGAGTTGAGGGTGGCTATTATGAGGAATGCTTTGGAAAGGGGGGTTGAAAGAACAAAGAGAGAGAAAGAACAAAAGTAAAGTGACTCAAGAATTAGTTGAAAGAAAAGTAAAGAAAAAAAATATACAAGAAATACAAGCAAGAAAAGAAGAGAGTCACTTACACAAATGAAGAATAAAAAAGGGAAAACAACAAAGGTGAAAAATATGAGAAACTGGGCAAAATAAAATGATAGAAAATGGTATGTTTAGCCGACATGTCAAGGAGGGAAAAAAGTCACTAAAGTATATCTAAATATACCCTACCTGACCCTGAGCCTATGTTACAAGCTTAGTCTGTTCTATCGTGATCCTAAGAGTTGTATAGCGAACTTAAAGTAGTGAAAATAAGGGCAAGCTTATGGCAATATATATGAATGAGTGTGAATTTGTTCTGAGAGTGAGTGTTGAAAAGTAATCCTTATACTCAAACTGAAATCATTGTGTAAAAAATGAGAATTTTGTTTTGAAGTGAGGACACTAGTTGCAGTATCGAAAATATTAGCACCTCGGTGAGAAATTGAAGATGATAGGTGTTAGTGCACGGTGAGTCTGTGTCATGGTCTGATTCCACATAATTCAAGTCTATTAGTGATAGCATGCATAAATATGATGAGATTGATCGGGATTGATAGACAAATGATTGCGAAAGATAAAACATCGATACTATTGTACAAAGATTTTGTATTGAGTCATAGTGCGTCGCTTGAGGACAAGCAATGAATTTAAGTTGAGGGTGTTGATATACCGTGGTTTAACAGTATTATTAATACTTTTTCTTTAAGTTTAATGTGTCCAAAAGCCTTTTTGTGCTAACTTTTATGTAAGTTTCTCTTTATTTGCAGGAAATCCGTCTAAAAGAGGAATGCGGAGGTTTTTGAGCGAGAAATACAGAAAAGTACCACCTATGGAGCTTGTGACGGTTCGTTGTGCCCGTGACGGTCCGTAGGTGGCATCGTAGTGCAGCTGCTGAAGGAAGATTGGGAAATCTGACCAACTGTTGGGTTACGGAGTGCGTGACGGACCGTCGTATCCATAACGGTCCGTCCTGCTGGTTCGTCATGAAGTTCAGAGAAATAGTCCAGTACCCAAATTCCAAGAGTTTAAGTGTTTTGGAACGGAGACCCTCGACTGACCGTTGTGCCTGTGACGATCCGTCATATCTGCCGTCGAGGATAATGAAGAGAGTATCATAAGAAATTGAACAAGTATGGGACGACGGAGTACATGACGGTCCGTCGTGACCATGACGATCCGTAGCGAGGTCCGTCGACCCAGCCGCGTTTTGACAGATTTCCAGCAAATAGAGTCCTTATGTAATTAGGTTTTTATTTTTTATAAATAGTTCGAAAAACCTCATTTTGAGGTTAGACTCTGGATTATTTGGTTAGGCCCTTGTTTATTGTTAGACTCTTGAATATTTTTTAGATCTTTTGTGAGATTCTGGATTATTTTGAGATTCTTGTAATTGATTGTCAGTGAATTTTGTTGATGAATCAAGCGAACTTTCGGATTTTACTCTTTCTCATTGAAGTAAGTACATGAATTCTTATACCATATATTTGAATATTGTGATTATGACTATGGGTAACTAAACTCCATAACTAGGGTTGTGGGAACCATAGGCAAATAATGAGGTAAAACCTAACTAAAATAACAATTGTAGAATAGTGTCTTGCATGTATTGATAATTCTTTCGCTTAGAAGTCTTTTTAACGGCAACGTTAGAACTCTCTTTAATGCTACTTGCACGACCAAGGAGGTAGATAATAGGAAAAGAATTATCAACACAGATTTAGTGTATACTATCTAATAGGCTAGTATTGATTGGTACGAGGTAATAACTTAGTCAAATATCGAATACGATGCTTAATATGAGGTAAAGATAAGGGTTAGTATAGAAACACACGTTGCCAGACCAAGGTGCGGAGTGAAATTTGCTAGATGCCGGACCAAGGATTTAGAAATACATAACTTATCACTTTGCATGCAAGATACTAGGAAAGAATTGTTACAGTTAGAATTATCAAATTATGAACCTGTGGGGAACATGTAAACCCTAGTTCATTTGATTAATTGATTAAACTCAAACATTCGAAGCTGTTAGTTGTCTCCTTTAGTTTTGCTAGTTATTTTCATTTATTTAGAAATAGAAAACCCCCCATGTTATCATTTTTGCTTTCCAAGGAAGTAATTGACTCAACAATAGTAATAACAGTTTGAAGTTAAGTCTAAACTATTTTCATCGTGGGAACGATCTCAAAATCATTAGTTGGGTTATTTACTTGACACGACCGCTTTACTTCTTATTTGAAAAGTAAGTTTGAGCGTATCAACAAGGCAAAAGATTTCTAAGAATAAAATCTTCAATCTCCATGATAGTTCTTATCTAAGTATTTTTCTACTATAAAAGTCCTTGCCGTCGAGCATTGAGGGATTTTGTTTATACTTTCCTCTCTTTCGACTATATTATGCAAGTTCTAAATTAATACTTTCCTCCTTGTCTGAATTTTTTAGTGGAGAAACTAAAAATTGGTCATCAAGCTCAGCTCATTGCTCAAAAAAGAGGTAATGTTCTTGTTTCTTTTTTTCTCTTTTGCTTTTTTTTTTTTAACTTTGATGTACATTTGTGTGTCTGAATATTTTTCCTGCTTAAAAAGTAAGTCTTTCCTATATTGAAATAATTTACCTTCAATTAAATGTAATTCGAAGCTACATTTGGAATATAGAAGCATCTTTTGTTTGAATGTTATAATACAACTTGATGGAGTACATGTTTTTGCATTTCTTATCATAGTACGATGCCTTAATGCATCTTGCAGCACTTGTTTTCAGTATAGGCATATAAAATTATGAAATAAATATAAATATAACGTCTCATTTATACTGTTCAGCTGGTGTGTATATTAGATACAACAATCATTTTTGTACCTCTGCTCTACAAGATGTTGTGGTAGGAAGGAATAGAAAGCTATGTAACCGTAATCATTTACTCACATTTGTCAGTGACCTGCATATTTATTGATTTAATTTTTTGTGTATGTTAACTTTGATGCAATGTTCAAGTTGGTAATGTTCTTGTTTCTCTTACTAATTTTTGTTCGTTATTGCTTGTTCATTATTCAATTAAATCATTCCATATGACTATGTTTTTCAAAATTAAGGTTGGTATTGTGAGTTTAGAATGTTGGAATATTTTAACTTTATGATTTTAGTGTAAAAAGAAATTTATGATAAATTTTCTTCGTTATTACTTAAGAGCTTCAATAACTAGATCATTCACGTTACTTTTGGCCTTAGTGAACTCCATCCCGTCCATTCCTTTCCCAGTGTACCAATGCAAGAAAAATATTCTTCTGAAGATAGTTGTGTAGTGGTGGTGTGTAGTGGTGGTCTGTTTTCTTCTTGTAAGGCATTGAGTGTTAACAACATCTCTAACGCTGCTTCTATATTTGGATCTTCATGTATAAATTTAACCATACATCCAAGGTCTCTAAGGCTTCTCCTTCTCTTTTCTTATAAATTTTAAGTTTTACTATTGAGTCACTTAGTTTCTTTAGTGAGGTTATTGACTTTAATTTTGTTGTCTTTTCATGCTTTTCTTTTACCTTTAAATTTGTTTACAAGTCTTTAATTAGAGACATAACACCCTCAAGTTATTAACTCAAATTGTCAAGTTAGCTTAGTCATGATTTATAAATCGTAAAGTTTTCATATAGTGAGCTTTTCACTGCTTAAAAAGAGGTAATATTCACTTGTCTCATAATTTTGTATTTAGTTTCATTTTAGTCTACTCTCATTTCCATTGATGTGTGTATGAATCTTGATTTTTACTCTTATATTTGTGTTGTTTATAATCATTTCAAGGTGATTCTTTTCCCGTATACGTGCTCTTTAAATGTTGTGCATGTATAGATAGTTTAGAGTGTTGGACACGATATCCCTTTTAGGTGACTATCCTATTAGTCTTTTTTTCTGATTCATGTTCTATTTTGTGACCAATGTTGATTGTAGAATTGATTTAGTAGATACAAGGTCTGGTTGAACAGTAACTCATCCTCTCAAGGGGGACTCGTGCAATGTGTATAGTTTCTTTTGTGAGGTTGTTGTCTTCGAAAAAATAATATTATGTTGTGTATTTTTTATATGAAATTCATTACATCTTGTAAGTGTTTAGATTTGTCAAAATTGTTTGACTTTGTTGTCGTGTCTTATTATCTTCAGATTGAGTTTTTAGATTTTAAATAGTTTACTTTTTCTTCTCTTTTAACTAATTGAAATTATAGGTCAAATTGGTATTGTTAAGTATACAAATGATTATGCATAAGAAATAGTTCAAGGAAAACACATATTTCAGTTATGTTGTTACATAAAATAAGATAGAGCAACTGATCAGAATCTTCTTTTTTATGTCTTATCTTTGTAATTTGATTTTGGTGTCATATAGGATATTCAATATTAAATGGATAGTGGAGATAAAAGTTTGATGGGTCTCCGGAGATCCACCAATGAGTATATCAATGGTGTGAATAACTTTCTTGACAAAACTTTTGAACTAGCTTCCAAAGGAGATGAAATATTGTGTCCTTGCAAAAAGTGTGCTAATTGTAAGTGGCATCAACGAAATATTGTAGAGGATCACTTGGTTGTTTATGGGTTTGTAAAAGGGTACATCAAATGGAATTTTCATGGAGAAAGTATTTCCTCGAGAAATAATCTAGATCATAATAAGGAAGGTTCCAACATGTGTTACAATAATGATGGCCTACTTTATGATACTATTAGAGATGTTGCAGGTGATTTGGGGATTGAGGGACTGAGAGAGGGTTTATCAGAAGATGCAAAGAAATTTTATAAATTACTAGAGGAAGGTAAACAAGAGTTATATCATGGGTGTAAGAATTTCTCGAAATTGAATGTCACCATTCGATTATTTTTGTTCAAATGTATTCATGGTTTGAGTAATGTGGCCTTTGGAGACTTGCTAGACCTGTTTAGAGAGGAATTTCCATTTGCTCATATACCCAAGTCATTTCACAAAGCAAAAAATATGATGAAAGATTTGGGTATTGATTATAAAAAAAAATGCATGTATGCCCTAATTATTGTATGTTATTTCTGAAGGAAAATGAGAAGAAAAATAATTGTTGTGTTTGTGGCTCGTCTAGATGGAAGACTATTAATGATCCCATGTATAATCAAAGAACAAAAATTCCTGCAAAGATTTTAATGTACCTTCCCTTAAAACCTAGGCTTTAGAGAATATTCATGTGTCATGAAACAACTGCAAATATGAAATGGCATGATACTGAACGACCCAATGATGGAAATATAAAAGTCCTGCGGCTGATAGGGAAGCTTGGATATATTTTGCTTCTTTGCACGAAGATTTATTTAGAGATCCTCGTAACGTTAGATTGGGTCTTTCAAGTGATAGTTTCAACCCATTTCGAACCATGAGTATTTCTCATAGGACATGGCCTGTTATGTTAATGAATTGTAATTTATCGGTGGATTTGCATGAAACCGGCAAATATGATCTTATCTATGATCATTCCAGGTCCATCTTCTCAAGGAAACAACATTGATGTCTACCTTCAACCAGTGATTGCCGAATTGAAAGAATTATGGGAAACTGGGATGGGATCATATGATGCTAATTCTAACCAAACTTTTCAATTGCGTGCAGCCTTATTGTGGACAATAAGTGATTTTCCAGCCTATGTAATGCTTTTTGGTTGGAGCACAAAAGGAAGAAATGCATGCCAAACTTGTAATCACGTGACATGCTCTCAATATATCAATCATAGTCGTAAGATGTGTTACATGGTTCATCGAAAATTCTTACTTCCTGATCATCCATTTTGAAGAGATAAGCAATCATTTTGTGGTAAAAAAGATCACAGATCTGCACCTACTCTCTTATCAGGCACATAAGTATTGGAAGAGTTGCGTGGATTCAATAATGTTTTCGAGAAGGGTCAAAAGAGGAAGCGTCGTGACAGCGAGGGCTCATGGAAAAAAAGATCCATTTTTTTGAATTGCTATACTGGGAACATAACAAACTGAGGCACAATCTTAATGTGATGCACATAGAAAAAAATTATTTGTGATAGTTTGCTCGGAACTTTGTTGGATGTAACTGGAAAGTCAAAAAACCATGTTTTTTGTCGATATGACTTGCAAGAAATGGGCATAAGAAAGGAACTCCAACCAGTAAAATATGATAATACAAAATTTCATTTGGCTAAATCTTGTTTCTCCAGGAAACCAGAAGAGAATAAGTTGTTTTGCACTGTTCTTAAAAATGTCAAATTACAAAAAGGTTGTGTTTCAAATGTATCAAGATGTGTGGAAGTGGATGAGATGAAAATATTAGGTTACAATAGCCATGATGCTTATTTCATAATGCATTACTTGATCCAAGTTGTTGTTAGAAAAGTGTTGCCTAAAAAAGTTTCATAGTATTGATTCGGTTACGGAACTTCTTTGGAGTTATATGTGGCAAAGTTATAAGGAAAACAGATCTTGATAAAATGCAGTTTGAAATCAATGAGATTATATGTGACCTTGAAAAGTTTTTCCCTCCATCCTTTATTGATATAATGATACATCTTCTCATCCATTTAATAAATGAAGTGGGGTCCGACATTTATTGATATAATGATACATCTTCTCATCCATTTAGTAAATGAAGTGAAGTTTGGGGGTCCGACACATCTTCATTGGATGTATTCCACTGAAAGAAACCTATGCTTATTCAAGGGGCTTGTTCATAATCGATTTCATCTGGAAGCATCTATACTAAAGGGATTCGTGGCACTAGAGCGCGTGAATTTATGTTCCAAATACCTACATGTTGGGGTGAAAACAAAATTCAGTCGATATCAATTAGAGGATGAGCAGGGAACTGAAACGAAGGGAGATAATTTGTCATCTATATATTCTGTAAATTTGGCCATCCCATTGGAAGAGAGAAAAAAAGCAAAGGCAATAATTTTCACATGGATCTCTAGTTATGTCTTGATATACATCGATATGTATTGTTTAATACAGGAAATGGAAAAATGGAGACCTTTTTCATGTAAGATTTGTTACTTATATTATAAATTTCAATATTTTTTATAGGATAAGAACTTTGAAACATGCTAATTTGAAATATGCTTGCTTGCAGGGAACATAAGACTGTAATTGGCAATCATAGCAGAGTAAATCCATGGATTAGAGCACCGAATCATAGTCATAAATTTGGCAACTGGTTTAAGAAGAATTTTAAATTTGTTGAAGTGCATGAACATTTACGACAACTTTCTAAAGGGCCTAATACTATGGAAAAAAGGTATACAACATATTTCATCAATAGATATCAATTTCACACAATGAAACAAGGTAGTCAAGGTAAGACGTAGAACTATGAAGTAACATTATCAGCAACGAGTGATAGTCTTGCTAGTTCTAGAGACCAAAATCCTATTGATGGAGAGGTTGTCTATTATGGAGTTATTCAAGATATCATAGAGATTGATTATTGGGGCTATTTTAGTGTTGTGTTGTTTAAATGTGATTGGTTTCATAATGAAGTAGATGAATATGGATTACCTCGGGTATACTTCAATAAGTCATGCAGTACTGAAGATCCATTTGTTCTAGCATCTCAAGTGCATCATGTTTTCTATGTGGACGATCCAATTGAGAAAGATATTTATTATGCAAGGACTAAAGCTAATGTTGATTTATTTTGTTTAGAAGAAGATCAGAATCGACCTAATATTTTTTTGGGGATCCAGACAATGACATTGGAACATCAAATGGAATATCTGATGTTGATTTTGATCTTAGACGATCGAGAGAAGATGTACCTGGTGATGTCATTGATATGCCAACTCATGATCAATATTAAGAATACATGGAAGAAGATCATATGGACACATCAGAAGAAGATGAAGACTTTGATGATGTCGATTGGGATTAGATGGTGGCTGATGATTGACGAAGGAATTGTTGAACTTCTTTTAATAAATATTTATTGCATTTTCTTATATGTACTATTGGTTTGAAAGTCAATTGAATGAATGCTGATTTTTCCTGTTTTATTCTTATTGTGTATTTCTGTCTTTTTTTATTTTCGAAATATTATTATAGTTGGTTTAGTGTCTCTTTTGTTGAAATGAGCTAATTGATTTTGCTTCAGATATCATATGTGAATCAGGTTGCAAGACATGGTGATTCTAATTTCTGCTTCACCCTTTCTCCTTTTTACTAGTTGATTTTACTGCTACTGTAATCTTCTTTTACTTGTTTCTGGTGGGATGTCTAACTCATTATCTGTATATCTATTTTTTTAAAGTAGGTAGTATTTGGTACTCATGACACAACGAGTGTCTTCAAGAATAAGGAATAGAGAAGCAAGAGCAACTATTCCAGCTAGAACGCTCACACTTTGGCGAATCAAAACAAATTGTTGCTAGCTAGAAAAAGACAAGATCTAATCGTCGCAAAGCGTCAATGTTCAGATGTAATTGAAGAAGAAGATTTTCTAGAATAACATATTCTAGAGACATGAGTTTGTATACAAGTTGACTCAACTAACAATGTAGTGCAACCAGCAGAAGAACAACTTCAACTGAATGCTACTATTCTTGAAGAAAAAGAACAATGTGCAGAGCAAGGCAAGAACATCAATATTTTATTTATAATATTACTTGTCTTTTTTATTATAAAATAAAATTACAATACTACTTTGGAAGGGTTATCTTTATTTGTGTATTATTGTAGAGTAATCCACTAATAACAGACAAAGAGGTCAAACAAAGATGTTATTTGTACATGGAAGGAATGATCGTAAACTTATTATACTGAATAAAGTTTGTTAGCGAGTTGGTCCTAGTAATGATGTCGTGATAGAGTTGAGCAGCTTCCTCGGTACACTTGCTAGGAATGCGACCCTTTGTCCTCTTGATATAGAAAATTGGAAGCTGATGGACACAAAAGATGATTTGTGGGATTATACCAAGGTTTGAAGTATTCAATTCTCTATTAAGTTAAATATATTAAAAATTTATTGCACTAACTCAATGTTAAAATTTTCAGGAAATATAACACTCCAGAAATTGGTGTTAGATTGACTTTAAATACAGTTCAAGAATCTTGGAGATGACGTAAGTTTGATTTGAAAACACAACACTTTGATACCTGCGCTAACGATCGAATTCAGATGGAAAAGAAGCCTGATGATGTTCCAACATCTCAATTTTAGGAACTTCTTAAGTATTGGAACTCAGAAAAATTCCAGGTAAGTGTTACTAGTTTGTAGTGGTTCAATTATGTTAAGTTGGAGTTTACGTTATCATTTTCCCTTCTGTCCTTGTTGGATCTGAGAACAACTTGTAATACATGTTTCTTGGTTGAATTTTACTCCTTATGGATTTAGTTACTCCTCTTTTAGTAAAAGAATATTGTGATTAGCTGATTTAGTGGTTATTTTTGCTCTTCATTCCCAAAATATTTTAAGTTATATAAACAGCTATTTTCTTCTATAACTGATCACTAGTAGTGTCTGTTCTATCTCTTCATTTTGGGAGGCACTAAGATCTTTTTTTTTATGAACCAATGGAAAGAAACTTTCGTCTTCTATAAAAACACTTGATCATTGTGGAACTCCTCTTCTATTTGCAGAAAATGTCAAAAAACAATAGCGAGAATCAAAAAAAAGTTGAAGAATCCACATACTGTTTGCAAGAAAACCTTTGCTTTAGTTTGGAATGATTTAGTATGGGCTCTGTCATAGCATTAAATAAAAACTTGTCACATTTTAAAGAAGATGTTTGATATCCACTTTTAATGTCTACAGGAAAAACAGAGGGAAACTAGTGATACTCCATCAGCTAAGGAATTTTTTGTGGTTACAAGAAAAAAAATCCCAATCGATCATACAAGAATACATATGAAGATACAACTAGTAAAATTGTGAGATTTCTATCTAATTTTTATTTTGTTTGATATGAATATGTTTTTTCATATTTACTCTTTATGTGTGTACTTGAATTATGTTGTTATCTTAATAATAAAATTGCATTATAGGCTGAGATGGAGAATATTGAAATGCAACAAAAAGAAGATGGAAATGAGACAAATTGATGCATTTTCTTTTGTCATGGGATCAGAACATCCAACAAGTTTGAGATTATATGGAAGATGTGTTACAAAAACAACTTTGAAAGAGAAAGTGGGAAATTTTGAAGCTTGTCAATCCAACAAATGACCTCATGAAAAAGATGGAAGAGAGAATGATGAGAATGGAGGAAAAAATTAAGGAACAGAAAGAACAATATGACCAAAAAAAGACCACGATGCGAGAATAAATTTTAGAAGATGTAACGTTTAGGACTAACAATAGATGATAATGTTCTAGCAAAATTACTTGATGTTTAGTCAACACAAAAAACAAGAATTTGATCAGTCCATCGTTCATCTACCTATAGCAACAATGAAGGTCAGAATCCCCCTCCTTCTTCATTTTCTTCTACTACTAGTTTTGTAGTTTCTTGTTTGGTTCATATTCATCTATGGATTGTTAAGTTAATATTCTTCTACTCTTTTTATTGTGCTACTACACTTACAATCTTCTTGTATTATTGTTGGTGCAACTGCAATGATCCTTTTATTTTTATCAAAGTTGATAGTATCGAGATTAGTGTTACTGTTGTTTGCATTGTTTAGGTGTTGTTGGTATTTATTAACTTGAGATCATCATTTTCCTTTGTGTTTCATCATTTTTTTCTAATGTATGTGTTCTTGTTATATTTACTCTTGATGTAGCCCCTATTTGTTGCTTTGTCTATTGTGTTTAACTTTTACATTTTGATCAACAAATATCATGTTTATGATTGTGTAATCTTTCTAATTCTAATTTTGAGGATTGTAATTTGTTATTTATTAGAATTCAAAATCTTCCATCCTTTGGTATGGAGAGTTTGAAATTGTGGTAGTGGATGGAGTTGTCCTGTTCAAGTGCGATGTCGTAATGTAGTTATCTTACTGATTTGTTCCTGACATAGTTGTTCCCGATCATCTTCTTCACCTGGTGCTAATTCTTGTGTCTGTTCACTGGCTGCTAAATTATCCTCATCTGGGTAAACTTTTATAGCTATATTTTCCGGATAGGTTTGGCTCCTCCTCATGAACAATTAGAGCTTTTACCTCTATGTTAAAGTCTTGGTTTCCTTGTAGTTATTTTCATCATGGACAGAAATAGAAAACATTAGGAATTGTGTGTCTTCTTTTACCTTTTTATTTTTGAAATTCCACTTTCCTAATTGTTGACCCTTTTGAAATTTTAGGTGAACAAAATGATGAGCAAAGAGGGGATGAAAGCAGCGAAGACCTTACTTAAAAAGAATTGGTTTCTACAAATATTCTAGCACTATTTGTTTTTTGGCCTAATTTTGTGAACTTATATGAATGCCAACTCTTGAACATTCTAGCATTAATTTTACTTTTTGGCCTAATTTTGTGAAGTTTGAATGAATGTCAACTCTTAAACATTCTAGGACTATTTTAATGTTTAGGCTTAATTTTGTGAACATCAATGTATGTTAACTCTGAATTGCAAATCAAGATCATTTCGTTTTATCTATAATATATGAATGCTACAAGTTGATCTACATATTGGTTTAATATCTTCTATCATTGTATCATAGTTTATTTTTAAAAATGGCTACAATAGCCTGCAATAACTATTAAAAAGGTCTATTGCGGTAGCTTAATAACATTTTTCCATAGTTAATAAGAACCATAGTAATAGGTCGTTTGCAACGATTTGCAACTGTTGCTGAAAATGCAGAAAAGTGTCGTCGTAGAATACAAAATATTTGTTGTTATAGATAGTGTGTTGCAATAGTTCACAATTGTTTCTATAAAATCTTTTGCAACAGTTTGCAACTGTTGCAACAACCATAGAAAATTATCGTCTTAAAATAAAATATAATTGTTGACATAGACAGTGAAACGGTTTACCACCGTCGCTATAAACTATTTTGAATGATTTGGCAACTATTGCAACAGCTGCAGAAAAGTATCATCCTAGACTAAAGAATAATTGTTGCTATCGATCGTCTGTGGCAACGACTTTCAACAGTGTCTAGTAAACCGTTACTACAGATATATCGCAACAGCCTTATATGCAACACACCAGTTTCCGTTGCCATAGATCAATTGCAACACTCTTTTAGTCTATGGAAAAATTATTCTTGTGCTGTAACAGGCATATTTTATAGTAGGTTCATCACAAACAAGAGAGAAAAACAGGAACAAGAGGATCACATTTACGCGAATGATGAAATCTTCCATGGTGAAACTTTTCTCTATAATGCTGAATATAATATTGGTTATTAGCTTGACATTTTTCCTCATGGACAAGGTAAATATAAGGGGATGTATGTGTGTTGGAGATTGGTTTCGTGGCAAAACAATGGGGAAAGGTATGTTTTGTTGGCCCTGGAGGGAAATATACGAGGGAAATTTCAAGACTGGATTTACGGATGGAGATGGTACCTATAGTTGTATCAGTGGGACGGCCTGGTCCTCCACCATCAACAGATCTCACTCCATTTGAAGTTGAAAAAAGTTACTCTACAAGATTGAGATAATTGTGTGATATTGGTTGTCCATTTGAGTGTTTAATATCTGAAGATAGGAAAAATCAGGGATTCAAAATTAAAACCTTGAACACCAAACACTCATGTGGTGAAAATGATTTTAAGAATAGAAGAGCCACTTAAGAAGCTTTAGCATACTACTTCAGGAAAAAACTTCAGAAAAATCCAAAGTACAGTGTTAATGATATGAGACAAGATTTGGATGATAATTTTAATTTGAATGTTTGTTATTCCAAGATGAAGAGGGTTAAAAGGCTTGTGTTAGAGAAATTGAAGGGTAGCTACATATATGAATTCAATGAGTTGGAGGGTTATGCTCAAGAATTGAGGGACAACAACCCCGGTACTGATGTTATCATAAAATATCTAGAGAGGCTTTGGAACATGGAAAAAGAAGATTTTATAGAATATTTGTGTGGATTCAAGATTTTAAAAATATATGTATGCAAGGGAATATTATTGGTTACAATGGGACAACATTCAATGAAACACTTTTATCCACTTGCTTGGGCAATGGTGGACAGAGAGACACTTAGAACATGAAAATGGTTTATTGAGCTGCTGAGAAATTCTCTAGACCTGGCAGATGGTGAAGGAGTAACATTCATGTCTGATATGCATAAAGTAGTTTTTTCTGATTTTAATAAATTTCTAATTTTCATTTAAATCTATACAAATAATACTTTAAACTTATTATGATACTTATTGTTACAGGGCTACTGAATGTTGTTAGTCAGGTGTTTCCTAAAGCATATCTTAGCTGGTGTGCAAGGCACATAGAAGCTAATTGGAGCAAGTATCCTAAAAGTGTACAGATGAAGAAATTATTGTAGTGGTGTGCCTGGAGCACTTATGAAGAAGAATTTCATGATCAATTAAAAGTCATGGGTGTTGTGTCTAAACAAGCTGCAAAATATTTGGTATCGTACACTGCACAAACTGGTGCATGGCTTATTTTGACACAGTCTGCAAAAATAACTCACGTGAGAATAATTTTACAAAGTCATTCAACAAATGGATTCTAGAAGGAAGGGCAAAACCTATAATCAAGATGTTAGAAAATATTAGAATGAACGTGAGTTGTTACTGTTTATATTATCATCTTTTATATTACCTTCATCTAACTGTTAGGTTCTATGTAGGTTATATTAATGTGGGATGCTACTGAAAATTAGAGTTTGGGTTTTTCACAGTTCGATGATTTTTAGTTTTCAGCTCACAAAGTTGTACTTTTTCATATTCTTTTCAAATTCCACTACTTTTTGTTGTTATCTATGACCTTGTTTCTCTATTATTGATTCCCTGTGGTATTTACAAAACCAACTTATCAGGAACTGAATTTTACATTTAAGATTAAAGCCTTAAAGAGTAGTGTTCAATTCTCTGTCAATTTATTTTCATTGAGATATGTAATGTTTTAATAGAAATTACATAACATAGCTTGATGTGATTGTTATATTGATAGGTTATGTTGATCTTACTTCTGTGCCATGGTGTTGTATAATGATTTTCATATCATTGTACAATGTTTTCAAGTTCAATCTAATGGAGACCAAGGATATGAGATAGTTGAGGGTGAAGATAGACATGTGGTGAATCTTAATAGGAAGAAGTGTGCATGTAGGACATGGGACTTGACTTGTATACCATGTCCTCTTGCCATTAAAGCATATCTTCATGACAAACAAGAACCACTAGATCAAATGAGTTGGTGGTATTCCAGAGAAGCTTACATGTTGATATACAAGCATAAAATACAACCTGTTAAAGGTGGGAAGTTCTGAAAAGTTGATCCTTCTCATGTTATGAAGCCACCAGAAATACATAAATTTGAAGGTAGGCCAAAACATAAGAGAAAGGGAGAAAAGGATGACACAAGGAAAAGGGAAGGGGTGTGGTCAGCTTCAAGAAAAGGACTAAAATTGACATACAGACATTTTAGTGCAACATGCCAACCAAAGAAGATGTCCTATGGTATATAATTTTCATTACATGGTCAATATTTACTATAGTTAATTGAATTTCTAACTAATTGTCATTTTTATAGCTTCAAAGATCAAAATAACCAGCGCAAGATGTGCAAGTGTCAACACCCCAAGCCAGTCAAGAAGAATCTGGTAGTGTCTTCATGTCTACTCCTTGATTTATTGCTTCTTCAAGTCAACAAAGTATCCAACCCGATGGTACTTCAAAATCAATGAAAATTTAAAGAACCCTACTAACCTTAAAAATTAGAGAAAAAAATAATTGTTGATGAATCTGAGGATGAGAAACATGTTGCACCTTCAAGTGCTGTTAGTGATGAGGATGGAGGTGAGCTTGAAAGTGAAGACGAGCAGATAATTCTAAGGCCGATGGCAATTTCTGAAGCTAGGACTAGGCTTCAAGCTAAAAATATGCAGATTCAACCAACTGGTACCAGGAGGAATGGCTTCAAAGGAGATGACAATGGTGTGAGCATTCCACCTAATTTGCCATACTCACCGAGAAAATTGGCATGGAAAGGAAAAGAAGCTATGACTTCAAATAAATTGACAATTGAAAAAGAGACAAGAATTGACAAATTGAAGGCAAACAAAGGAAAAGAAACTACGGCTTCAAATCAACTAACAGTTTAAAAGGATAAAAGAATTGGCAAATTGAAGGCAAAGAGGGATGGAAAGAAGTAGTTGCATTATGAAGTTGTTTTTTGTTTTCCAGTGCTATGTTATGGCATGAAGAAACTTAGTATTCTGACTTTTTTGATGTTACTATGTCTTGAACAAGTGTATGTAAGTTTTTGTGGGTTCAAGATATATGACAATGCCATTACCACTTATCTATGTAGTTGTTTTTTGTTTTTCAGTTGCATTATGTATGTTGCTTTATCTACGAAGATGTCTTGATGGTAGGCTAGACAGATCTTGTAAGTTGTGAATCTCCAGTGATATTTCCTTCGAACTAGATTGAGTTGATAGTTTCTAGTGTTGGGAGTGATTCTTTAATTTTGGTTGTCTACTAAGTTGTACAGACGATGAAATAGTGGAGATCATATAATACTCTTAAGGTGCATTTGTGTAAAATTGAAAAGCAATTCATAATTTAGATGTTGTAATAATTTGTTGATTGCTACAAAAATGTTGTGAAATTTGCAGATTGCAGTAAAAATATTCAGATTGCACTTTTTGCTATAAATTTGCAGATTGTAAATTGCTGTAAAAATTTGCAGGTCACAAATTGTTGTAAACATTGCAGATTGCTATAAAAATTTTAGATTGCAAATTACTGTCAAAATTTGCAGATTGAAGATTGCGAATTGCTATAAAAATTTGCAGATTGCATTTTTCTGCAAAAATTTACAGATTAAATATTGATGTACAAAAGCTGTAAAAATTTGCAGATTGCAGATTTTTGTAAAAAATTGCACATTGCATTTTGCTGTCACAGTTTGCAGATTGCAAGTTGTTGTAAACAATTGCAAATTGTTGTAAAATGAAGATCGCTAACATTAACAAGATTGCTAACAACTTTTCCGTTACAATCAAGAGATCAACACGATTGCTAACAACTTTCAACAAGCAAAACACGATGATATTACATCAGTTGTAACCTGCAGATTGCTAACATTACATTAACATATAAATGAATACACCACACAACTAGAACAGAGCTACACCAAACTACTAACGACTACACACTAGTAGAACAGAGCTACACCAAACACTATTTTTTGTGCACAAGGCTCATCATCACCAACAAGAGAGAAAGAAAATCAGGAACAAGATGATCACATTTACGCGAATGATGAAATCTTCCATGCTGAAAGGTTTCTCCCAAATGGCGATTACTATAGTGGTTATTAGCTTGATATTTTACCTCGTGGACAAGGTAAATATTGGTTGATGGATGTATCTATGTACATTGCAGATTGGTTTCGTGGGAAACAATGGGGAAAGGTATATTTAGTTGGCCCTCGAGGGCAATGTACGAGGTCAATTTTAAGACTGCATTTATGGATGGAGATGGTACCTATAGGAGTATCAGTGGGACGCCCTGGTCCTCCACCATCACTAGATCTCAAGTCATCAAAGTTTGATCCTCTAGAGAAGTATTGGACTGGATTTCCAATAGAAGGATCCAAGATCACACCTCCTCATCTGTCTTGTGAATTCATATAGAAGGATTATTGTCCGAAAGTTTTCAGGTAAGGTTTCATTTCTATTACTTGTTTAAAATGATGAGTTTCCAAAACTTGAAACTAATGGTCATCCATTGCAATGTTCCTCACGACATTAAAGATGCTATTCGAAGTGGATGCAGTTGATTATATGATATTGATATGTGGTAATGATGTTCTCCGCGAGCTTTGTTCCCCTGGAAAAAGTGGAAGTTTATTCTATTTGACAAACGATGATCGTTATATGATCAAAACAAAGAAGAAGGCAGAAACATAAGTAAGACTCTAAATAACTGCAATTTTTTTTTGCAAAGATCAGTACTTCTGCTTCTAAGGAAAATTATTAATTTCAATGCCACCCATTTCATTTGGTTTATGAATTTTGATTGCCACCATTTCCTTTTGGATCTTCTTCGATCGCTTTCTTTCCTTCCGAATTGAATCTAATTCAATATTTTGATCGTGTCATCAATGACACATAACTTGGAAGTTTACTATCGATTTAATCCAATAACTGCAAGATAATGAGTTAGGACGACAATATTTGAAGAATTGACGTGACGTCCACCATTCTCACGGGTCATAGCAGTAAGATATTTTTTCTATCAATTCACGCTTATATGTAAGAAACTCATCTTGTTGAGGTGAAAAAAAAGAAGACGATGTCATCATGGAAACAACATAAAATTTAACAAATCTGATGAAGAAGATGATTTCCAAAAGAGCTCCAAGAACTAATGAAGTTGGGGGAAAATGTTTAGGGTTTTGTTTAAAGAATTGGGTAATGGATATTTTATTTGGATGAGTTGGGTATTTTGAAAGATGGGTCGGGTGGATCCGGGTGAATAGGGTGGTTTGGGTCAAACAAATTTGGATTTAATTAATTAATTTCCAACCAATTACAACATTCAACGTAATAAATGAAACAATTAAATATATTGACTAAGTAGTTTGCTAGCCAAAAGGGCATAATAGTTCGCTAAAGGTTAATTCCAAGGGTATTTTGAGACCAAAAGGTAAACGAGGGGTATTTTTGTACCAATTCTAATACTATAAGAGTATTTTAGACCCTTCTCCATAACATTTTCTATCTCACTGTTAAATTTATTGTGTAGGATCTGTAGATTCTTCCACTGTTTTCCACTCCTTTTTTTTGGTGGTGGGGGTGATTCAAAATTTAACAATTTCTAATCAATAGAATAATAGAAGTTTGTAATTGGAATATCTTTTTAATCAGAATAATATGCACTACACGATTACTTTTTGGGAAGGTTCATCTACATTGATTTGGTTGCCTAATTTCACAAATCTCATAATTTTCTATGACTAAGGTCTCACTAGGTAGGAGGAATATGGGATAACTAATCTTGGGGATAATTTAGGATGAACTTATTCCATGTTTAGTTGGGTTTAAATCATGGTATAAATTATCCCAGAATTAGTTATACCGGGATTTTAGCATTATTTTTATCCCACATTGAGGGTGGGATAACAATTCGGGATAACTTGTTCCCTAACCAAACATTCCCTAAGAGTTTTACTTTCATGCAAAACAGAAGAGAAATATTGTCCAGAAATTGAGTAGGAAGATATTAGTTTTCCATTTCTTGTAACATGTAGATTCAGAACATGTACATATTTGCAGAGACAGGTTAAGTGCTCACTATATATGTGAAAGTATTTTAACATTTGTTTCTTCCTCTGCATGAAGATGACCGAGGATGATCCTGCTGAAACTAAGTTTGGTATGTTATTCAGTTCCTCTGCAAGACAAGTTGAAGTCCCCTCCGGTCAAGAAACCACTACTCCAACTTCTAAACTTTTGTCATCACGAACTAAGAGATGCACCATCGTCTAAGAAGGTAACTGATAGCTCTGTGTTTCTCTTTTTGCATGTATGGGGATACAGTTATGTAGTGGCCCCCTGCTCTACCTTAATCCACGTGCATTGTAGAGCACTAGTTTTTCAGGTGGTCCAGGTCTCCACTGTCGGGTTTTTGTTTAAGTTCAAGATTACTTAGTGGTTAAATGGGATAAATATGAATAAAATTCTTACAGGTCACAAACTAAAGCACAATGTTCATTGCCAATGAAGGTCTTCTGTAAAAAGGTATTGAATGTATTGCACGAGAATGGAAGTGTCATGAAACTAGAGTATGCACAAGATTAAAAACAAGAGTGAATTTCCTTGTGTGAAATATGCATTGACTTTGAGGATGCTTCAACTATTTCTTTACTCACATTTTTATCATAATGTTAAGGAACCATACAAGAAAGTTGAACTTAGCCATTACTCCGAGATCATATTGGGCCGTAAGATCCAGTAATTGCACAAACCTCTATCAAATTTGTGAAGGAGCAAAGTCTAGCATAGTATTAACCATCACACTACAAAAGGTCCTCCCTCTTGTAAAAGCTGGAATCAACTTTGATCATCTTGATAGCTTTCGCGAAGTTTAAAAGAAAACTCCTCATTTTCTATCCCTAAAGCCGAAAGTGCATTGTACATCATCATATCCTCTTGAAGTGATCCCTATGATACTTCTAAAATCCTCGCACAAAATTAGTTTCTCAGCACGCACGATAACTCCCACCATCTTCTCTTTTTTTCTTAAATTGTGTACTTTGTCTACTCCTCAAAAGTCAATACTGAAACTATACTGATCAGTATTTACAGGATGTACTTAAAATCCGACTATCTTTACTAAATTATGTCTAGTACATCAATTATGGAGATAATATCCTTTGAGTATAATTGCAGAAGGACCTTTAGTTTGACTTTTTGCATACTATTTTCAACACTTTTAAAAGCTCTAGAGTTCCTTTCCTTCAATATTACCCACCATATACCAGGTGGGATTCTTGGATTGCTTTCTTGTTTCCTCCAAACTTTGGATTACTTCTGTGATCTTGGCAGACACAGTCCATGACATACCCTTAAGGCTCAAGAATAACTTCCATTGTTTTGTTGTGATCTTGCAGTGCAAAAATATATGGTTAACTGTTTCAACAGTTTCCCCTCAAAAGAAACATCAAGAACATAATGGTATCCCCCTTTTCATTTAATTGTCTTGAGTCAGTACTTTCTCCTTGGTTAACAACAAAACAAAACATGCCACTTAAAGTGGAATTTTAACCTCCAAATTCCTTTCCATGGCCAGGGACTTTGAGGCAAATTGGTGTGGTTCAACCAGTTGTATTCATAATCCACCTTAAAGCTTCCTTTCGATTGCCTTTCCACCACAAAATGTCTTAACCTCCTTCCATTCCATTAAATTTCCCAATGGTGTTGAAAAAAACTTCTACCCTTTGAATCTCCCAATCATTTAGTTGTCCTTTAAAGTTGAACTTCCATCGTTGAGGAGTCCAGTGAGCTACTATGGTCTTCTGTTGGTATAGCAGGATACAAGACCTCTAGCCTACCTTCCTCATGCCAAACATCTTTCCATTATTCTGTTATCTCTCCATTCATCACTTTGATCTTTGTGTTAGTCTTACTCAGACCACAGAGATCTAATATATCTTCATACACTTACCTCATATGGTGTAGTCACTTTTTTGGTTATCTTCCTCTTCATATTTGTTTTAATGACTTCCTTCCAGTAGGACTGCTCTTTATTATTGAACTTCCACAACCATTTCATCATAAGGGCTTTTCTTTGATTAACCAAATTCCTTATTCCGAGACCTCCATGCTTCTTTCCCACTATCACAACATCCCATTTTAAAAAAGTTGTAGCCTCTCCTCTCATTGTTTTCTTACCAAAAGAATTTTCTTCTGATTTTATTCAACCTAGTGATTGAACTTTTGAGAATTGAGAATACTGACATCATATAGGTTGGTAGTGATTCAAGAACAAAATTATTCAAGGTCAACCTACCACCCCTGGGGAGATTGTCATTTCCATCTTGCAAACTTCATTGCACATTTTTTAACCACATTGTTCCAGATTTCATATGACAATCTGTTACAGAAATATCAGATTTTGACAACCAATCTAGGATTTCTAGATCATGGGTACTGTTACTCTTCCCAAAACAAAGAAGTTCTTTTTACCTCGTCGTCCAAACCCGTTTTCTCTACATATCCCTCCCAAAAATTGTCTTAATGAACATTAAGTTATCGTTCACCCTCCTAATTTCTACCGCTTGCTCCTTGAGTTCCTTGTCTGCGAAAAGTCTATTCTATTTCTACTCCTTAGTCTTCTTTATTACCATAACTTAAATTCATCTACATCCCTGACCTTGGTTCCTACCCATTTGGTTTATTTTATACAACTTTATTGATCTTCCTCTTCATAAGAATCTTCTGTAACTGTATCAATTTTCTTGTTAATGTTCCTATGTTTCAAGACACAACTCTCAACCTAGGATCTCCCTTGGTACCCTCACCATCCCTGCCCCCGCCACATGACCATAAACTACATCAAACTATGAATATACTAACTCCGGTAATAGAGTAATCAAGTGTTTAATAAACAACAAAAAATAGGCAACCCATAACGACAAATACCCTGAATCATAATATTGCCAGTCACACAATACGAAGATGAAAACAAATAGAAGTAATAAATGATAGAAAAGATATTGTTCAAAGTAGGAACCAAAAAATGCAGTAGTATTTATTACGGTGCAGAAACAAATTCATGAACGTGATATCAGATTAAGGAAATCAGTAAACAAGCAAGCAACAATAAGGGGCTGCACAGTCTGTGACGGAAAAATTTGATTTAGACAAACGAATCTAGAATTTCTAGAACATGGGTGCACCACTAAAAGAAGAAGGAAAAAAATGTATTGAGTAGATTGTGATTCTCGGTCTTCTAAGTAAATAACAAAATATTTAATTAAGTGCACCTTTTAGGCTTTTTGTAGCATGGTTGCTAGTATATAATATTATTGGGAGGAGGCTTGGAACACTTTTCACTTATCATGGGGTTTCACTAGGTATCGACCCCTATCCTGTTCATTTTTGCCTTTGTGATGGATGAGTTTGCACGATATATTCAATTTTATTTATTGTGGTTTTTTCCGTTCGTAGATTACATAGTATAGAATAACAAGATACAGGGTTGAGTTAGCGAATAATTGGAAGTTTTGAGATAGATCTTAGTTCATGTTAAGCAAAACTTAAACAAAGTATTTTGCGTGTAACTTCAATGAACACTTCAGAAATAGGTGGAAGTGAGGAATGACTTACAAATCCTATTCAAGACAAAGATAAGAAACTTCAATTATTTTGGGTCTATAATTAGAGGTGTATGATGTTTAACATCATATTTAAGTATGGTGGGTAAATTGAAGGCACACATCTTTGGGTACTTTGCGATAAATATGTGCTGCATGGCTTAAAGGTATGTTCCATAAAGTGGTGGTTAGACCTAGTGTTATCAAAGGCGCTCTTAAGCCCTGAAGTGAGGTTTGAAATGTGTTAAGCGCTTTGCCTCACTTTATGTGCGGTTCAGTGTTTTCATGAAGGTTCTAAGGCAAACATTTCCTTGCCAATGAGCCTCTATTGAAGAACTGACACTAAATAATTAATATTTCACTTTATCAGAAAAAAATTTAATTTGTTTGGTCATATTTTTGTCATTCATATTTATAATTATTAGTCTTGTCTAAACATATATAGTTGTAATCTTTTCTTCCTTTGCGCCTTTTTTCGTTGAAGCTCACACTTTATTTGCACTTTGTGTTTAAGCCCTCCACGGACCTTACAACTTTTTTGTGCTTTTCTCTTTTGATAACACTACTTAGACCTACATGGTTGTATGGGTAAGGGGTTGTTCATGTTTATGGTGCATTTATAAACCCTAGGGAGTCGTGAAGAGTGGTGTTTCAGGGGGTACATCATCTAGAAATTTAGGACGACGATTGTCAAAAGATTAAATAATTGGGAACTAAATGTGCATGGATTGTAGGGATTGGCGACCAAATCCACAATTCATCCTAAATGACCTCAGTTCCTGTTAGAATAATGGCACATGTAGTGAAAATTAATTAGCATTTGGCTCGATAGATGAGAAAATTAATGTACTCATGTTTAATATTTTAACAAATGCACCATTTTATGGAAATTTCGGTATTTAGTGTTTATGCATGTAAGTGTTAGATATTTATTTGATGAACATCAGATAAATGAAGCTTAAGCATAACTGAATCAAGTATCCTATATAGCATGAGGTTATTGATAAACATAAAAGATCGGATATAGGGGCTGAATAAAACTTATGCTTGATGGCAGAATGTAGACATGGACCTTGTCTACCCATAAGATCTGATTATGAATGATTTAGTTCAAATCTGGTTGAATTTGTTGATGACATTTAAGAGTTCGATTTGCTCTCAAAATCTAAAATGTCAGAGTGATGTGATGGGTCATAGTATATATAGACAGATATGAATTTGGTAGGCTATAACTTGTCCTTTTATAGAAACTATTTCTCGAACACGTGCAAACACATGATTTATACCATTTTAAACTATACGAACACACAGTCAACTATGAACTTGTGTGCAAACATAGTCCATGTCCATATTTCAAAATTCAAATATGCAAAGGCATTCACAGATCAACTCATTTCTGAATTTGAGTTTTATTACAGTAGAAGTTTTTCATAAATAGATATTATACTTTGAAAAAAGTGAATTTGCTGCTAGCTTAGCAATAATACAAAAGGTGTAGGTCAATATTTTTTTTCTAAATCAATTATATAGGAATAGATTTACCTGAAGTAGAATCTTTTTGTTGGAGTAATCTAACTAAAGAAGGCAACTGAAATAATTGGACAAACCCACCTTATGATACACTTTATAGAGTAATTAACAAAAGTGAAAAGATTGATCAGAATAATCATTGAGAAGATTAAACTATGTACAACCAATAATAACAAAGAAATTTTATATATTAAAATATGGATGAAGATTGTAGAAAGAAGTTACTTTTGGAAGATCAAAGAATTAAAATTTAATGAGTTCAATAAATATTAGAGTTCCTACACTAAGTTTTTCTTTGAATAGCTAAATTTATAGAAAAACTTACGGAAACATGAAAAGACATATTGAAAATTAAAAGGTCAAATACTTTAAAATAAATATAAAAAAGATAGAGATGAGATTTAACTTTAAAAGATACATGAATCTACTTTAAATTCTTGTCTTTAACGAATAATTACTCATTTGAACTTTTTTTAAAATTTGTGTGAGAAATTTGAAAGGTCAAGATTTTGAAATCAGAATAAGGATATTAAATACACATATATAAAAATTATATAAGTTTTAATTTAGTAGAGTGGAAAAATGGTAATTCAACTTTTTACTTTGGAGCTTCCCACTTATAATAATAATAATAATAAATAATAATAATAATAATAATAATAATAATAATAATAATAATAATAATAATAATAATAATCTATATATATACGATAGATGAATTGTGATAGAATTATCATTAACTTCAGTTTATTTCAAGTAATGCTTTTTTACATTCTTCTCCCCTTGCACTAGTACAATAATAAAATCGGCCAATTTGCCTAAATATATGAGGGTCTCATTACTACTCTGTAGGGTGAGAGTTGAAGTCCATAGAGGTGGCTCAGTGACTGATAATTGTATAAATTTCATATTTGGTAAGTATGCCTCAACTTGTGAATTAAATTAAGAAAATACATGTATTAACATAGAGCTGGCTATTTCCTTGGAAATATTCGTTAAGACTTTGGTGTTAGGATTGAAAATAAGAAGGCGTAAATGCAGAATCTAGAAAAGCGAACCTCCAAAGGCCACGAGTAAGAAGACAAACAATAAATATACCAAAAACACAAAGATGTAACGTGGTTCGGTCAATCGACCTACGTCCACAAAGAAGATGAGCAATCCATTATAAATATGAAAGTACAAAATACAGAGGGAAACAACCTCAACCAATATACTCAGAATACATGGGAGGTTTGCCCAAGGGATAACGTATCAAGCTTGTGACCCACAAATTCTCGCCCTAACCAAAACTCTCAAAGCCCTTAAGACTACATTGTGAATGCTGATTAAATTTTCTTAAACCTTTTCCCACCAGAAAAATGACTAGTCAGTCCAAAACCTTTTCCTGAATACAAAACCTATTTATGGTAAGAAATGAGGGCAAATAAAACCAAACATTTGGCTACTTGATTTTTGATATTCTGGAACACCTGAAAACCACAGTAGTATGCGGCTTGCAAAAGATTAAGCATCTTAAGGCAATTTGCTCTAGTAAAAAAGAATTTTGAAAAGAACAAACCACGTTTGTTTGTTTGATTATCTGGACAAAATTATTTTCATGAAGAACAAACATTTTTAAAAGAAACAAGGGTTTTGAAAGGACTAACCTTTTTATTGGATTCTTATTTTGGCAAAACTTGTCTAGATATTAGTTGTGGTGATTTACTCACACTTGATAGTAGTTGAAAGGTGAGGGTTGGGGTACGAGTGTGGTCTTTTACAAATATTTTGAATATTAAAGATAAAGAACAATTAGTGAATGGGGTAGGAGTTGAGATATTCATGGGAAAAAATGAGTTAGACTCCTTAGTAGTTCGGAAAATTTTGATGGTGAAAGAATTTCCATGAATCTTTTTCCGCCATTCCACAGCTAACCTAAGTATCTTTTTTCTTCCAAGAGTGAAAGGAAAGTGAGGATTTTGAATTTGGAGATAAAAATGACTACTTTTATTTCATATATTCCAAACTTCGTTTCGAATATTCCAGAAAATTTCTAGAAGAATATGAACAAACCCGTGAACTATATGGGAAAACATAATAGAACGAATTGATCAGTGAAGCTTGATAATTATCTCTTGTCCTATCGCACTACATACGAGACTCCCATAGGTATGTCTCCATACCAACTCATATATGGGAAGTCTTTCCATTTTTCGGTAGAGCTAGAACATAAGGCTATGTGGGCAATGAAGAAACTAAAGTTAGATTTGAGCACCACATCAACCAAAAGAGCGAATGACTTGAATTTGCTCGATGAGTATTCCCTAAAAGCCTATGAAATTGTTGCCTTGCACAAAGAAAAGATGAAGAAGTACCACGACCGAAGGATTGAAAATTTAGACTTTGTTGTTGAGAATCTTGTGCTTTTATTTAGCTCTAGGTTGCGATTATTTTGAGGCAAGCTCAAGTCCAAATGGAACGGGCCATTATACTCACGCAAGTGTTCCTACATGGAGCGGTGGATATCGAAAATAGTGAGGGAACAAGGTTCATGGTGAATAGGTAGAGAATTAAACTTTATCTTTGGAATGCCAAAAGTATGGAAGAAGTGATTGAGTCCTACTGCCTTGGTGAAGTAAGAGAAATGAAGAGGCTAGAGTTGTGCCGCGGTGTCAAATTAAGCGCTACATGGGAGAAAACGACCCAAGATTTAAAATCTTGCAAACAATAGGATTTATGTCAAGTAGTTTTCGTTCTTTATTTGATTCTTCTTAACAAATTTATTAGGTGTTCATTTTTTGTTATGTGTTTTCTAGGTATAACATTGGGTCTGTGTCTAGAAAGTGTCCAGAAAATAGAAAAAGAATATTCTAATGGTTGCTACATGTGTAGGTTAGGAAGGCAAAATATAAAGAAAAAGGTCGTGCAGAGGTCTACGGACACCATCGACGGTCCATAAGTTATCCTACGGTCCATAAATGGTAACCGTGAATCCAAAGTAAGTGTTTGAATTTCTTCAAAGAGTCACTGTGCTCTACGATCTGGACTTACGGACCGTAGATGACCTACGGATGGTAAGCAGTATATCGTAATATCCAAGCCCTAACGTGATCGACCCAACCCGGACCCTTCTTATTTACAAATCCCTATTTTCAAACCCTTCCCCACGACTTATAAAATTCTCCAAATCACTCCACAGAACTAAAATCCTCTAACTACACTCCCTCCCACAACCACTACATCATCGATCACAAGAAAATCATCCCCATTATTCTAAACCCTTACTCTTCTTCCAAAATTCTATCCTCCTATATATTTCCCAAAGGAACTCTGGTGTCCAGGTACAATGCGAATATGTGATAATTTTTTGTGGTGATTGTTGAAATCTTAGTGTCGTCTCACAATCACACCACTCCTCGTTGCTTGTAAGGTAATTTACTTTCACCTCACTTTGAATTTGGTTCATAGATTGATTTTGAAATTCCCGAGTGGGTCTTGACCTTGGGTAGTCAACTATCCTTAAAAACATGTTAGATGTCAAATATGAAAATCCTTCGGACGATGGACGGTGATTGTGGGTAATCATACCATTATATCAATGAAAATAAATTATATATATGTAAGTTTTGACTTAGGATTCCATATCGGGCTTTGAAATGATGATAAAATTGAGTAAACTGAAAACCTTAGGATGAAGAACTAGAATGATTGAATATTGGAATGGATGAGTAGACTAGAATGCTATTATAATCGGCATAATATAGGGTCTCAAAAGTAAGATTCATATGAGACTTGGCACACACCCCACCTACATAACCATGTCTATGGACCATAAGTCAAGTTACGGAGTGTAGATCAAGTCCATCGGTGTAAGCATTGGCAACTTTCCTTAAGTGTGGAACTACTGACATTGATTAAGGTCTGTAGTTCAATCTACGGAACATTTTGCATGTCTGTATTTTCCATCAGAGACCAAATATCTTGGTATCTTTGACCTATAGAGGGGTTGTTCGGACTGTAACTCCTATTACGGACCATAGTTCCTATATTCGAAGGCCACTATATCATGCTATATTAACATTTTTTTTTTCATTTTTGGTTCTAGAATTATTTTGTGTGTTATAGGTTTCTTTTGGTAGTAACTACTACTCTATAGGTTTGATGGCACCCAAAAAGGCACAAGTCACAAAGAGGAGGTGCAAATCAACTAGATCGTCTCTAAAATTTGTTTTCAATGACTCGAAGGGTGACAAATACCTCGAGTATGTTCCCACCACCTCAAGGACCCTAACTGCAGCAGCCCGAGCTGCTCAGAAACAACCCAAGAAGGTTATCTCTTATGTAGTCACTGAGTCTTAAGTCTAATGAGAATGATATATTGATCGAGTCATGTCGGATCTTCTTTGGAATCGACTAATGGTTGCAGAGACTAGAATCAACATCCCTCTTCAGATGAGTCCACTAGATTTGAGGAAGCTCAAATCCCTTAGATTGATCAACCGAACCCCGTAGCAAAAGAGCCTAACCGATAGTGCGTGAAGGGGTAATGACAAATCTATCTAGTTTTTTTTATAACTTACATGTGTCTCATGTTGTTTTGCATCTTAATATGGTGAAGAACATTTGACTTGATGAGGTGGGTAAATGAACATGCTTGGTTGCACTTTTGATATAAGGGTATTTTGGCCACACATTGAGATGTTGACATCTTTTTAAAATGAGAAAAGATAAATTTCCTTTAAGAATATGTGATTTTTATTTGATTGGAAGTGTAAATATAGGGCCACTCTTTGGAAGTGATGGTGTATCTAGCCAATATAATTGATATGTGTCTATGAGCTATAATATTTTCCCTACATGATGCATATTCATGAAAACTAGTGTATGCTACAAATTGATATTTTGTGAGATAACTTCCTAATATTTTGATGTGTTTGGTACAATCTTCCATTTTGACTTCAAGAGAAAAGAATTATGTTTATGCTTTGGTTATAGGTTGGGAATTTCTCCTTAAATAAATGGATCCTTGTGGAATATTTGCATATGAGCTTGATGATGCTATATGTGTATGTTGTGATTAGGAGAAGGCAGTTCCTCCTTGAACACAACCAAACATGGTAATGTCATATATGAACTTGATGACATTATGTCAAAACTATAAGATTGTAGTTGATCTACATTATTCATGATTTATGTGCATCTAGTATGAATTGCTTAATTTTCTCAAGAGTTGAAGTGTGGATCATGCAGGTGTGCATTTGAAATCCATTGAATTTTCGAAATTATGATTAAATGATGTTCATGCCTAAAGTTGGATAGGGTAGTTCCTTCAAATGGCCAAAAAAGTATGATAAAGCATGTGTGAACTATGAGTTGTGGATATAGACTCCACTTACGTGTGTTGCATTGAGTTCATAATGATATGAAGTTGGTGTTCCTTGTAAATTCTGTTAATTAACTATGATGTTGTGTATTGTTAGCTTCTAGTTGGGACATTGAGACCTTGGAAGTGTTTTAGTGACACTCGAGGCTGATGTTTTCCATGTGGGGGATATTGTAACGACGCCCAAAATGAAATAGGATGAACTAGAACCTCACATTAGTTTTAAGAGTTAATAACTTGATATTAAGGTATGAAAAGACTTTTAATGTTTTGTTTAAAGAGGTTTGAAGTCAAACTTTAAAAGACAACCAAGACGTCTGAAAACTAGTCTTTTGGGTGCTATGGTGTCCTAGTATGCTTGTCATATTTTTATGTGTTGTTTAGAGCCTAAAACCAGTGGAGTTTACCCTAGTGTCTTATAATTGTGTTTAGGGTCAAAATATTTGGGTACGGCTCCCCAAGGACCAATATAAGGGTCATTGAGAAGGACCCAAAGCGTTGGCCAAGAAGTTGTCAAGGCAGTGTGCAGAACCAAGATTTGGAGTCCAGTCCGCACCACGGGTTTGACACTCTACTTGACTCCACGTCTCGTGACTTTCACGAGGCTGACTTCCTTAAAATTAATTCATGAAACAAAACTATGAATTTCCTCCGCGACGCGCAACCTTTTCATAGATGTGGCTACGTCAACAAAAGTTGAGTTGGAAGTTTCAAAAGTCCAAATAAGTATGGGGTGTTTTGGGTTCTTTTGGGGTTAGTTATAAGTGGGTTTTAATTCATTTTTAGACCCATTCCCCCATGTCAAAACACAAATACCCAATGAGAAATCAAAGTCCAAAACCCTCTTCCCTTACAAAATTCTCTCAAAATCCCATTGGAGGTCAAGCTCAAGCTCAAGCTAGAAGGTAAATTTTTAACTGATCATTCTCGAATTTCATGGTTCCTCGATTAATAAGGTATTGTAACTCTTGATTCTTGAATAACCTTTCATTCAAGGAATTTTATCTAAGATTTTCAAATGTGATCAAAGACTTAAATTCCAAATTTTCAATCTAAGAATGGGTTCCTTGTCAAATAATTTTCTAAGTCATTATTATAATGAATAAATGTTGAATTAGTGTTTTTTTGATGATTTCCTGTGGAATTTATGAAATAACCCATGATTCTCCTAATTCTTGAAATTGGCCTATAATGCGGGTCTTTGTGAATATGATTTTATCTTAATGAATTGTACTTGAATTGGAATGTATTGTTAGATTTGATTATATATACATCCATTGCTTATGAATTATGGAGGATTTATAAATGACCTAATCTCTAGGCTATAGTGTATGAATTGATGTTGGACGGTATGGTCCACTTATAGTGGCGGTGTTGTTCCTTGTCTATCTATGCATGTTGTGATCATGACCTTGAAGGAAATATATGTAAAGTGAATTGTTGATTATTATGCATATGCTTATTAAGTTGTGTTATGGAGGTTATGTAAGTAAATCCTCAATGCTAGCATGATGTTTGAAGTATATTGATGATAAAGGAGTATTATGTGAATGATCATGTTAGGGATAAGGTGCGGTCTACTTGGTTTATGTTAAGTGCAATGTTCGAATGGCCCCTACCTATATGAACTCTATATGAATGTGTGATCTTAGGTATGTTAAGAGTTGTCTATTCAAATGTGGAATGTGCTCTTGTCTTCTACGATAAAATGTGGTGTGTGGTCTAGAATCCCTAAAATGCTCTATATGTGAGTTATTCATGACTTTTGGGATATTGTAAATGTGTTGTAATACATTGAAGGGAAGTTACCCTCAACACTAATTTGGTTGTTATTATGTCATTATGAGGACCAATATGTATACACACACCATGCACATTTATATATTCTTATGCATGAAAAGTAAATGATTTGTGAAGTATGAACATGTTTTGTCCAAATGTGTTTCTCACATATGTATACACACACATGAATGTATGAATGAAGAGGGTTCATGATAATCTAGTGAAATCAAGTCTCTTGAAAGGTTTTCTCAATTGTACTCTAAACTAGACTATGTTATGAATATGATATGATTATATGAAAGGACATTCTCACATAATGTAGGTTCTATGATGAAAGGACATTTTCATCCGATAAACCTTTGAGCTATATGATATATGAGGGAATCAAGTCCCTAAATCCTACTTTATGAACTAATGCTAAATAAAGGATTAAAGATGTTTTAAAATGAAGTTTGAGCTTAGCACTGAGTGAACATGAAAAATGAGAGTGGGGGCTTCACGTCTAGCAAGTCCAGCTTCCCACAAGAGAACCTTCACATTTAGCAAGTCTGGGTTTCCAATATAGATGTTGTCTCATGAGATATACACCTCCATGTCTAGTAAGTCAAGGAGTCTAGAAACAATCTCCTTGTTCCATAACAACGTGCCCCCGTAGGTCTTAGCTTAGTGGATCCACTAGAAGACCTATTATGTATGAAGGTCCTACCTTGGCAAGTAATTACCTCTCTTTTCGGTGTGGGAGTAGAACACTGGATTCCATGTAGCTCACATGGTCTATGTTGGTTATGGATATGTCTTTCAAAATTTAAGAAATGAACTATGATAACATTATGAACTCTAATCTAAACCCTAAATTTACTTAGTATAGGTAGGACTATTGAACCTACCCATGCATTGCACAAGTGGACTTTAAGAAAGGATAGGATTAGAGCCTCTTATGAAATGAAGACTTATTGTGTGTATGATTACTATGAATGTATGATAAGTGACACTATAATGAATGTATGTTAAAGTAACTTTGCTTATGTCAAAATATGAATTATGATTATGCATGTGATTATACTTATGACTTCTTAATGGGTTTTCTAAGTATGTGCGGGGGAATAGGATTCCATGTGTGCATTGCACAAGTGAACTTTTGAAGGGGTGATGAGGGTGGTTAACCTATGATACGAACTAAATGGGTCATGACTAAAGATGTAGTAAATGAATGATTCTATATATGATGTTATAAAGTATGTGGGTCTTATGTGTAATGTTAAATGAAGATGTTATGACTTGTTGGATATGATGTAACTAGTCTAGGGTGGCTTCCTAGGACCACTTGATATGAGTAGTATTATGGGATGCTACTTTCACATTGCATTAGTGTTACTTGGGGATTGTCTTGGGTGATGGTTCATGTCTGAAGGTTATGTCTTATGATGTGCTTATGACATTATGATTATATGTGGTTAGATTTATAATGTCTATATGAAAGTTAATCTTTGGTGACCTTTATATGATACATTGTATTAAGTATCATTTATGGGTTTCTTGAGGAAAGGAGTTAAGATAAAAACGAAGGTAATGCAATGTATGTATTGAAAGTTCCTCAAATGTGATAAATGGATTTATCAGTTACCATGAATGGTTTCCATGTGCTTGGTGATGTATGTAGTCTATTATGTTCCTATTGTATGAATGTTCATGGTCTATGATGTGCCTATTGTATGAATGTTCATGATTTTTTACCCGTAAAAGGCATGGTGCACGGTTTCTAACCAAATGTCCCTTTTAAAACATGTTTTTGCACGGTTATCATACTTAGTTCATTCTTGTACTAAGATTATTTTTCTTCATCTGTTTACACAAAGTGTAGGTGGTAGTGGCTTATGGACCTTTCCTAGAATTATAACTTTGATTACTATTCCTAAGTTCGGGTGTATCCTTACTGATTTAAGAACCCTATGTTAAGAATTTCCTTAAGTTCATATAATAGCTTAGTAATGCTTCTTTTGTATTGTGAGGGTCCTATCCCTAAGTATATATGGAAGTCGTGTCTAAGATGTCATAATGATACTTAGTGTCTAAACTTTTTATCAACACTTTTTAATTGAGATGACTTTTAGTCGTGTGTTATGTTATCAAAAATTTTTAAATTTTCCGCTATTTTATGTTTATGCGATGAAAGTATGCTAAGGGCTTGTATAAGACTTCTGAGAGGTTGAATACGTTGTGTGATACCTAGCGGGTACTCCCGGGTCGTTACAGTGAGTGCATCAATACAAGACCTGATAGGCGTCAGTGCAGTAGTAATTAGTAACAACTCTCTCAATCATCAACGAAACCTCGATCCCTAGTATGGAAGCCTGCACATTGGCAGAATAGGCTTGGTGCCACATCATGAGAAGTTTGGCCGGGTGTATAAGAGTCCAAGAGGTAGTAGTATTAGCAGAAAATCTAGAAGCGGGGGGGGGGGGGCAGAAGAACTCGGGGCCTTAAAAAGAATGGGACTGGAAGTACCATAAGGCTCGGAGGCCAGTGTAAGGAAGGTTGCCTCTATAGGTAATGTATATATATAAACCTCTAGTGATGTATTATGCGGAACTACACTCCTCTCATCAGCCTCGTCCCTTGTGTACTTAAATCTATGTGTCGGATATCGGTAGAAGATGTGGGTGTTACCTGAACATCCCTCTTCCCATAACAAGGAACTCTGGCCCAACGACACAACTCTGTAATCACTACTGGAAAGTTAAGGTATATTTGGCGTTGTTTGGCCCTCCTGGACACCTCCTCATAAATAATGAATCCCAAATTCAACCGCTTTCTCACTGTGATAAACTCGATACAGGCCTCGTTTGCGTAGCAGACAATGGAATTGTTCTGTGACGGCATTACCGTGGTGCTGATGAATCAAAACCAGTACAGGTCCATTATGTTTATGTCTTTCTTCTCGATAAGTACTCTGATCTCAATCTACCTTGGGGTGGTTTAAGATATCAGGGGGACTAGCATACCCATCAGGTTATTCAAAGTCTTTATAGTAGTCATACTCGGGTAGTCTTGCATGAAATTTGTATGGCTCTCAAGTGTAGCATTTATAGCAGCACTTCTAGATCTAACCTTCCTCCCTCCGACCATCACAAGTTCCATTGGCCTAAAGGCACTAGTCTTATTCTTTCCCTTAGGTTCTAGGTCACTATAGGGTGAGTCCCGAACCTAGGTGGGAATGTATGGTCCATGGGACCTAATGAAAATGTCGAATCTGAGGAACTAGAGAGTTTTCCACACATATGGATGACTATCCACTTCACCATCCATGGACAATCTCTTCTCTCACAAGATATTCCTCAATTCCATAGTCTTTAGTCGGTTGAGTAATCGGGGAGGAGGACCCTAAACTAGTGGTGCTTGGAGCAGCATCTGTGATGCAGCTGGAACTAAAACTAAAGCGGGAGGGGTATGCTCCCTTTATCCTAGTAACTTCATGCCTTTTATGCTGGAAGAAACTGCTTCCTCATTTATCAAGATCCCTCGTGCCCGGTTTCAGAGCGGCATGCCACTATCATTCACGTTTGGTCTAGCCATTCCTTCAAACAACAATTTTTTTTTAAAAAAAATTAATTCAAGAAAAATGCAAAAAATTAGTTGCATAAAGACTTGTCTAACAAGTCACCAAGTCGTCGTGTCACTTAGGTGAGCTAGATAGGTCTATTCTATGTAACAGCGAAAAAAATATCAAAACTCAAGACAAGTCAGTAATTTGCAGGGTATTTGATGAATCGCCGACACAATTCATCGAGCTAGAAGTAGCCTACCTAAATTTACAATTTATTTAAGAGTTAGGGGCGCAAACAAGGCGATAAAAAAGGCCTTTAGGCGAGTCACCGAGTGAACTCGGCGAGTCTCAGTCACTCCGATGAAAGTTAGAGAACAAACTCAACCACAATTTTAAATTAAAGGTGATCGGTGAGGACTTTGGTTAACCACCGAACCACTCAGCGAGCTCGACATAACTTGCCAAACGGCTTAACGTGCCAATATCAATCCCAAACTAATAATCAAGTGTGCCGCCCAAGAATTCAAAATAAAACAAAAACATCATTAGATTAAAGTCAGATTATACGACCCCGTAAGCTCAGGATACTCAAAATTCCCCCGATCTGGCAAAAATTGGCCATTTGATTACATTTATCCTTAAGAATGACGTCGAACGCTCCATCATAGAGAAAAATACGTCATTTAGAACAATTTGGGGTTTCTTTTTTATTTCATCCTATTACACCCAAAACATACAAACTGCAACAAAAAAATTTAACACTATATTTCAAGCAAGAGCACAAAAATTTATCAATTTAAAACATTTAGGCACATATTTAAACAAATTACGAGCAATCCAATACATTAAACACGATTATACAACCTACCCAACAAAAAATAACAACAAATTTACCTATTGCATTTGATTTCAACCACAAAAAAACTGTACGGGGTTCGAAAAACCAACCTTAATGCCGAAATATAAACTTGAATAGCTTGGCGTCAAAGATTTTCAATTATGAGCATGATTTCACACAAAAACTTGGGTTGCCTCTAAGAAGATCCTTAGTTAATGTCGTGGAATGAAGAAAGTACCCATTTAGGGATAATTCTTTGACTTTCCAAGGTATCACTGCTAGATCACCTTTTTCCCTTTGATTGAAATGAGAAGAAATTTGACCTATATGGGTCTCCGATTGGTTGATTGACATGAAATGAGAGGTGACCGCATTATTAAGTGCAGAGACGTCCTCCTTCATCTTTTTATACACCTTGTCCGACCCTTCAAATTTTTTGAGACAGAGTGAGAGCTTGTCTTCCGTACAGTCATTTTTCAGATTATTTGGTCTTCTATAGATCATAGGTGGAACGTACTTGTCCTTATCACCCTTTTTTTCATCCATGTTGCATTACAATCACACCATTATCTATCACGGTCTCTCCATCCCTCATCTCGATTCCATCACGGGTCCCCCCCCCCCCCGGGGGCTATGGATAATTTTGCTGATATCCACCTCTTTTATTAGCTAGAAAGTTTATTTCCTCATTACAAATTTCTTCAAAAAGAGCTTCTTGAAGATATACTACACCAACACCAACAACATTTACACTCTTTGCACCACTAGCCATCAATTCTTTTTCCATGATATTCATTTAGGTAGTTATTTTTGCCATGTTTGATTCCTCTCATGATCCTTTTGATCTCTTCTTTTTTTCATACTAAGATTTAGAGGAGACACTTTGTCCCCACAAGTATATCATGCTCTATTTATCTTGGTAATGCCATCAAGAAGTTGTGATGCTACTCCATATGGTTGTTTCACTATACTACCCGGACCATGTTGATCAACAACTCATTTGTTCAACGAGTTAAGGATCCTATAGAAGTACTGCTTCAATATGTGATTAGGAAGCTAATGGGTCGGATATTTAGGTAATAATTTCTTAAACCTTAGCCACGTCTAATGGATAGGTTCACCATCCAAGCCCTTGAAACCTTGGATATTATCCCTAAGGGTCATGATCCTTGACGGGGAAAGAATCCCACATGGAATGTTGTAATAAGCTCATCCAAAGAGGTAATGGAATCCCTTGGTAACGCAACAAACCATTTACTAGCCTCGCCTATCAAAGATAATGAGAACAACCTAAGACAGATTGATTCCTGTGAGTTCTTGAATGTGAACTAACCAGAAACGTCCACAAAATTCCAAATATATTCACGTGGGTCTTTATGAGCCAGTCCTCCATGCAATGGCTTTATTTGGAGAACCTGCAATGTTATGCTCGTGAAATGTAAGAAAACAGTTCCCTAAATTTGAGGTAGATGTATTGCACCCACTCCGCCCCATGGCATTAGGTCATTCACATGTGGGTCATTTACATCATGAGGTTCCCAATATCGTCTTGGTTTCCTTGCCGACTTGTTTACCATTGCTCCCGCTAAAGCTCACCTCTTCTTCTGTTCAACACAAGGAACAAAAAAACAAAAAACTAAAGTAAGTATATTGCACTACAACCAAAGAGAACATAATTAAACAAAAAAAATATTTGTAAATTTGTGAAACTTAAACGGTCATATCATTTGCCTCAGATGTCCGATTGAGGCGATTTTTTTTCAATTCGGTTATTTTTCTAAGATCTACTCAAACAAACAGCACACACAAGATAGAATTTATAGTTTTAAGTATATCTTTGTTCCTATATATAAGTAAAATTATAATAACAGAGAAAAAAGAAAATCAAATAAAGAAATAGAGTTTATAACGTAATCTTGAAGAAACAACCAGATTGGAAAAAAATTAACTCAACGGATATTAAAGGCCAAAGTAACAATCATTTGTAGTTTCATAAAATTATAGAGTGTAACTTAAAATAAATAGTTGTAAATTTGTGAACCTTCAAATGGTCATATCTTTTGCCTGGAGTGTCCGATTGAGGCGATTTTTTTCTCAATCCGGTAATTTTTTGAGATCTATGTCAACAAGCAGTATACAGAGTTAGGGTTTACAGTGTTATTTTTATCTTTGTGTCACTATATATAAGTAAATTTATAATAATCTAAAAAAAATTAAATCAAAAAAAGGAATAGATTTTAACACGTAGATCTCAAAAAGATAACAGAATTGGAAAAAGAAATCGCCTAAAACATATATTTGAGGCCAAAGTTACGATCATTTGAATTTTCACAAAATTAAAGAGTAAAACTCAAAAAAGTAGTTGTAAACTTGTGAACCTTCAAATGGTCATAACTTTTGTCTCAGGTGTAAGATTGAGGCGATTTTTTATTTCAAATTAGTTAGTTTTTCGAGATATACGCGAACAAGCAATCGCATATTCAAGGTCAACATTATGATCATTTGAAATTTCACAAAATTAAATAGTGTAATTGAAAAAAGTAGTTGAAAAATTGTGAAACTACAAACGGTCATACCTTTTACCTCAGATGTCCGATTGAGGCAATTTTTTTTAATTCGATATTTTTTCGAGATCTACATGAATATAGACCAAACACTGAGATTCTTTGTGTTATTTATATACGTTAAATTATAATAAGAGAAAAAAAAGCAAATCAAATCAAGGAATTGAGTTTACCACGTAGATCCCCAAAAAATGAATGTAAAAAATAGCCTCAAACAAATATTCGAGGTCAAAGCTATGATCATTTGAATTTTCACCAAATTAAATAGTGTAATTTAAAAAAGGTAGTTGTATATTTGTGAAACTTCAAATGCTCATAACTTTTAACTTGGATGTCCGATTGAGGCGATCATTAATTTCCAATTGGTTATTTTTTTGAGATATACGCGTACAAACACCACACACTCAGATATGATTTATAGTTTTACTTTTTTTATTTGTGTTACAATATATAAGCAAAATTATAATAAGAGAAAAAAATCAGATCAAATAAAGAAATTGAGTTTTCCATGTATATCTCGAAAAAATAACATAATTGAACAGAAAAATCGCCTCAAACGGATCTTCGAGGCCAAAGTTCAATTTGAAGTTTCACCAAATAAAAGAGTGTAACTCAAAAAATTTGTTGTAAATTTCTGAAACTTCTAACGGTCATAACTTTTACCTCGGATGTCCGATTGAGGCGATTTTATTTTCAAATCGGTTATTTTTCGAGATCTATGTGAACAAAAATCACACACGAATATAAAATTTATAGTGTTACTTTTATCTTTGTGTGACTATATATATGTAAATTATAATAAGAAAAAAAAAAGCAAATCAAGTAAAGAAATTGAGTTCACCATGTAGATCTCGAAAAAATAAAAGAATTGTAAAAAGAAATCGCCTCAAACGGATAGTCGAGGTCAAAGTTATGACCAATTGAAGTATTACCAAATTAAAGAGTGTAACTTTAAAAAAGTAGTTGTAAATTTATGAAATTTCAAACGGTTATAACTTTTGTCTCGGATGTCCGATTGAGGTTATTCAAGATCATAAGTTGGGTAGTTTTCTTCATGCACCTTGAGTTTTCTAGAGGCATTATGCTATCACCTCACCATGTTGCATGAGGACACAACCTAAACTTACTTGGGAAGAGTCATAATACACAACAAACCCTTTTTGTACCCTTCGATAAGGTCAACACCGAAGCGGAGGTAAACTTATTTTTAAACTAGTTCTAATCCTTTTGATAAGACACAATAAATGAATAAATATTTGTTCACACTACCATATGTTGACTATAAATACAGAGATTTCTTCCAACCCATTTCAAAAAAATAAAAATTCTTAAGCACTTCTTCTTCTTCGCAATTAAATATTTGTGTACGTTACTCATATTTATTGGCTATGTGACACATTGCTTATTTTATCGATCACGGTAAATATTTTTGCAATTATTAGTTTATTATTATATGTTATTAACGATAAATTATAAGATGTAATAATTTTCATTTTTCTTTATATAATTAATATTTATGTAAAATAATATAGTGATTTAGTTCTAATGACTGATAGATTTTAAGTTTTTATATATTCTGTGATATTAAATTTCACATGAAGCGCATATAGTTTTATTAGTGATGTATTAGCTATTAGTATAACATATACTTAAGATCCTAGCAAATAAATAATTAAACCATACTAAAACTAATGAAATATTGGATCAGTAAATAAATAAGTGTAGTAATATTAGCCTATGCGTGTGTTTAAAGCCTTCATCTATATACATGTCTTCGATTTGGCAACTTTCTTGGCATTAGTGGGATTGAGGAAGGTGAGAAGCCCAACATCTATTTTCATGGATTTTTGGAGTTTTCTTGCCGTAACTCTCTTCCTTCACCTCCTCATTTTTTTTGTAATGTAATGCCATTACATCGACATATTGAAATTGTTATTGCAACTAATTGAAAACTTATCAAAGATTCAATATTCAAATATATTTTTCTTGTCCCTTTTACTTCTAATGGGAACTTTATTCAAGATTCTGTATTGAAATCATTTCTCATCCAATATTCAGTATCCAAGACGGGAGAATATTTTTCTTTTTTACAATTTCAGAGAACCGAAGAACTCGCCCATATAAATATGTCAACTAGAAAATTCCATCCTAGCAAGAATGTCACTGCAATCTTTTGATAGTAGTATTTTGTTCAGTGTTTATTTGATGGTGTGGGGTATGCTTAGTTCTTTGTTTGAGGATGCAATTATTAGGTTATGAATAAAACCTATTTGCGGTAACAATAATATGTTGCATTCTTTGTTTTAAAAAAGGGTTTTTAAAAGGAGTAATCTATTTATTGGATATTTATTCAGGGTAAACTGGTCTAAATATTATTTGTCAAGTTTTACTCACACTTGATAGCAGTTGAAAGGTAACGGTTGGGGCAAGAGTATGGTGTTTTACTTGTTATTTGAATATTAATGATAGGTAACAATTGGTGAATGGAGTAGGAGTTGAGATATTACTAGGAAAAAAACAAGTCACTCCTAAGTAGTTCGGAAAATTGTGATGGTGAAAGAATTTTCAAGAATATTTTCCACCATTTAACACCTATCCTAAGTATCTTTGAGCTTCTGTGTGGCAGGCAAGTGTGACTTTTGAATTTGGAGAGAAAATATCACATTCCAAACTTTGTTTCGAATATTCCAAAAAATTTCTAGAAGAATATGAGCAAACCCATGAACTAGATGGGAAAACATAATTCTTATATGGTAGAAAATGGAAGATCATGTGTTCTACATATACAAATTCAATTCGCTGCATGGTTAGCAGATTGTATCATTAGAAAAACAAAGAGTAAGAATGTTTAAGCAATAAAAGGAAGTGTTATGTAGAGAGCAACTAACTTTGCATTTGGAGCGAAAGAAATAAGAAAATTTCAAACACCCAAGCAAGAGACAACTGGACATGTAAATGTTTTTTTGGTGGAAATCTTCACCCTCAAAATGTCCACTTTTAATGTCAAGAACTATGAATACATTCAGATATATGTTTTTCACTGAATGTGAAGATTGATCCAATTGTCTTTCCACCCTCATTTTTAGTAGTTTCATTTGTAGGAAATATGGAAGGAAAATAGTATCTTTAGATAATGCTCAAGTTTATTATAGGCTAATTAGGGTCACTTGAGATGATTACAATCATAAACTAAATCACTATTTATGCTACTCAAAATAGAAAACAAAAAGTCTTGCACAAGTAACTTGAGACATGTATCACAAATTACTAGATACATGTATTTCAAAATCCTAAAAGACTTCTTGAAATACTAAACATCAAGGTGTGAAGTGAATGCATTAATTCCAACACTCCCCCTTATTTATTTGCTTGAAAATTCCAATGCCTTCTCGAACATGGCAAAACTTTCACTTGGAAGTATTGTGGTGAAGATGTCAGCAAGTTGTTCTCCTGTATGGCAATAATTGCAACTGAATTTCATCCTTCTCTAGGGTTTTTGAATATCTCTTTTTTGATCGAGTTTGCTTTAGATGTTGCAACCTTTTTGCTTCTCAACAAGGGCTTTAAATTTCAACTTGAATGTAGCAAATGCTTCTGACTTTTCTTTCAAGAAATAAGCCCAAGTCATTCGAAATCATCAATGAAGATTAGAAAATACCTTTGACTTCCAAGAGACGGAGTTTTAATTGGTCAGCAATGTCGGTATGGATTAGTTCCAAAAGTACACTTGCTCTCCAAGACACCCCTTTTGGAAAAGACTTTCTACGTTGTTTCACCATTATACAACTTTCACATGGATCCACCTCAGTATGTATCTCAGGAAGGCCTTGCACCATCTCTTTTTGATTGAGAAGCTTCAAAACATGAAAATTCAAGTGACAAAACCTTTTGTGCCAAGGCCATGAATGATCTACAAATTCATTTTTTAATGCATCGTAATGAAAGTACAAAGGGAAATTTCTTTTTATCGTCTTTACTTCAACAATGACTTCATTTGACTCAATTTTATCATAAATTCTGCAATAATTATCAATAAACGAAAGAGAATAACATTTTCCATGAGTTGACCAACACTAAACAAATTTTCTTCCAAGTCACGAACTGTAACGACCTGTTTAGTCGTTTTGAGCAGCAGATTTCATTTCTGGAAAAACAGGCTAAGATTACGGACACCACGACGGACCGTCATAGGCACGACGGCCCGTCACAGATGTCTCGTTCCCGAACACTTAGAATTCTGAAATTGGGTACTGAAAATCGACTCTCTGAACTTCGTAACGGACTTGCAGGACGGACCATTACATGTGTGACGGACCGTCAGAGACTCCTTAGTGAAAAATGGAGTTCTGGTCCTTGCAACGACCTTCGTGACGGACCGTCACAGGCACGACGGCCCATCACAGGTTGCGCAAATCCCAGGCAGAATCGGATTTCTTTACACGTTTTAAGGGACGTTTTGGACTATTCTTTCCTTAATTATAGATTTCGTGGGTTTATATGAATAACTCAAATTCTTGAGGGATAAAAGAGGTAACTTTGGGTTAATTAGAGGGGTATTCTTGCCATCTTTTACACTTAATTATATCTTAATTAGGGTAAAAGAAAGAGGGTTTGAATAAGAAAAAGAGAAAAGAAAAGAGAGAGAGATAGATTGATCGATTGAGAGAGTCGAACGAGGAAGAAGAATATCAAAGCTTGGGAAATTGCTTGTTGATTCCAGTTCTTCGGTGGAGGTAGGTTATGGTTTTTACGATATTCGTAGTGAACTCTTAATAGTGAATGATATGTATTGGTGGTATTGTAAACCTGTCTATATGCTTAATTGTATGCTTGCATGAATATGATTACGTGAATTTGATAAAACAAGCATGATGAAAACCATTGAATCCCAAATCTTGAAAGAAACTTTAATCTACTTATTAATGATGATGCCTTGGTATAAAAGAAGGCTTGATGAATTAAAGTAATGGGATTGATGATGCCTTGGTATAGAGAAGGCTTGATGAACGGATAGAATGAGATTAGTGGATCGGAGTGTCACGTTCCGACACATAGTATTAGTAGATCGGAGTGTCACGTTCCGACACATAGTATTAGTGGGACGGGTGTCACGAACCAACACGTAGAATTAGGGGATCTGAGTGTCACGTACCGACACATTTAGGGGATCGGAGTGTCATGTTCCGACACATGTAGGGGATCGGAGTGTCACGTACCGACACATATAGGGGATCGGGTGTCACGAACCGATACATAGAATTAGGGGATCGGAGTGTCACGTACCGACACATAGTGGTAGGGGATCGGAGTGTCACGTACCGACACAAAAGGAACAAAGATAATGAATCTTGAAAGATGATAAATATACTCAATCTAATAAACTTAATTCCCAAATGAGTATGGAATTGAGGCTTGAGCCCTCATGGATGAACTTGATGGTACTTGTTGGTGCTACATGTTGAGTTTATAGTTGATTTATAATATTAACTGATATATACTGTTTTCTATTTTGAGTTGGCCGATGATATCTACTCAGTACTTGTGGTTGTACTGACCCCCCTACTTTTATGTTTTCTTCTTTGTTATTTGTGGAATGCAGCAAACGTTCCGTTAACTTCAACTCAACAGTAGATCTAGCCAGTCTTCACTACTTTCGGAAATTCAGGGTGAGCTAATGCGTCTAGCTTGGACTGGATCTTCTTCTTCAAGTCTTGATGCCTTGACTTCCGGCATGGACTAGCTTTATATTATTTTGTTTTCTTAGATATTGTTAGTTTAGTAATTTGAGGATAGATGTTCTTGTGATGATGACTTCCAGATTTTGGGGATAATAATAATAGTTTTGAATTGTTTTTATTAATGAGTTTAAGTCTTCCGCATTATTTTCTGTTGATATATTTGAAATGTTAAGGTTTAGATGGGTTGGTTCGCTTACATAGGAGGGTAAATGTGGGTGCCAGTCGCGGCCCCGATTTGGGTCGTGACAAACTTGGTATCATAGCATTAGGTTCATTGGTCTCATCACACAAGAACGAGTCTAGTAGAGTCTTAAGGAACGGTAGGGGGACGCCTTTACTTTTCTTTGAGAGGCTATAGGACTTTAGGAAAATTCCATTCTTTTATTCTTTCTTTCGTGCTACTACTTGAGTCCAATTGGTATCTAGGTGATACAAATCGGTATCTGACCATCTTCACTCTATTTCGCAGATGGTTAGAACTAGAGCAACGACCGCACCAGCAGCGACAACGGCAAGACAAGAAACGACTGAGCCAGCCACTGGGGCTGTAGCTCGAGGAGGATCAGTGGTAAGAGGCCGTGGAAGAGGTCGTGGGAGGACGTCCTCTAGAGGAAGAGGACGAGCCTCTAGCCCATCTGATACTAGGGCGGTGACTCCTCCACCAATTGAGGAGGTAGTAAGAGAGGGTGAGGAAGGGGAAACTGAACAAGAGCAGAATGAGGAATTGCCACCCCAACCTACCCCAGAGATGATCAATCAGGTTCTTGCTTACCTTAGCGGGTTATCTGATCACGGTCAGGCACCTCCAGTGGTTTCTGCACCAACACCTCCGGTTTCAGAGATACGACATGCGGCCGCTATGGCTCCCTGCATGGATGCATCATTGGAGATAGGCACATTTCCACGTCTGACTACTGGGCCTATAATGACTAATGATCAGCATGAACTTTTCAGTAAGTTCTTGAAATTGAAACCTCCAGTCTTCAAAGGTGCTGAATCAGAAGATGCCTACGATTTTCAGGTTGATTGTCATGAGCTCCTACACAAGATGGGTATAGTAGAGCGGTTTGGTGTCGAGTTCGTGAGCTATCAGTTTCAAGGGAACGCCAAAATGTGGTGGCGATCACATGTCGAGTGTCAACCGACAGAGGCCACACCTATGACTTGGGCATCCTTCTCTACCCTGTTTATGGAGAAGTATATCCCAAGGACTTTGAGAGATAGAAAAAGGTATGAGTTCTTGAGTCTCGAGCAAGGTAGGATGACGGTTAACACATATGAGGCTAAGTTTCGTGCTTTATCAAGGTATGCCACCCAACTTTCTTTCAGTCCACAAGAGCGGATTCGCCGTTTTGTGATGGGGTTGAGGTCAGAATTGCGGATTTCAGCCTTACAGGTAGCGGCTACGGCAACATCCTTCCAAGACGTGGTAGACTTTGTGATAGAAGTGGAAGGAGTGAAGCCAGATGACTTCACCACGACATCGACATCAAAAAGGTTTTGAAGGGGAGGTGAGTTTAATGGTTCTTACTCTAGAGGACAGAGCTCCGGAGGTTACTCAAGTCGACCAATTCAGTCTTCACTACAGACTGTAGTTGGGGGTCCACCTCAGAACGGTCAACACTACTCCGAGAGACCTATGCCTGACTCCAGAGAGTGTTATGGATGTGGGGAGATTGGACATGTTAGGAGGAATTGTCCAAAACAGAGTTACAGACCCCCAATAGCTAGAGGTAGAGGTGGTCATGGTAGAGGACGCTTTTCTGGAGGACGTGGTGGTCTAGGTAATGGTGGTCACCACAACGGACAGACTGGTGATAGGGCCCATTGTTACGCTTTCCCTGGGAGATCTGAAGCGGAGGCGTCTGATGCTGTTATCACAGGTAATCTTTTGGTTTGTGATTGTATGGCATCTGTATTATTTCACCCTGGCTCCACGTTTTCATATGTATCTTCATCATTTGCTAATGGTCTAAATTTACATTGTGAATTACTTGACACGCCTATTCGTGTTTCTACTCCGGTGGGTGAGTCTGTGATAGTTGAAAAAGTATATAGGTCTTGTTTGGTGAATTTTGTGGGGAGCAACACTTATGTAGATTTGGTTATCTTAGAAATGGTTGATTTTGATGTAATTCTGGGTATGACTTGGCTTTCTCCGCAATTTGCGATCTTGGATTGTAATGCTAAAACGGTGACGTTAGCCAAGCCTGGGACAGACCCGTTAGTGTGGGAGGGCGACTTTACCTCCAATCCGGTGCGTATCATATCCTTTCTTCGTGCTAAGAAAATGATTAGTAAAGGGTGTTTAGCATTCTTGGCACATCTCAAGGATGACACTACCAAAGTACCTTCGATTGAGTCGGTTTCGGTAGTCTGTGAGTTTTTGGATGTGTTCCCTGCAAATCTTCCTGGTATGCCACCAGATAGGGATATTGACTTCTGTATCGATCTTGAACCGGGTACTCGCCCCATTTCTATACCCCCGTATAGAATGGCTCCCGCCGAATTAAGAGAGTTAAAGGCTCAACTTCAAGAGTTGTTGAGCAAAGGCTTCATCAGACCAAGTGCATCTCCTTGGGGTGCTCCGGTTTTGTTTGTGAAGAAGAAGGATGGGAGTTTTCGGATGTGCATAGACTACCGGCAGTTTAACAAGGTAACTATTAAGAACAAGTATCCTCTTCCTCGCATTGATGACTTATTCGATCAACTACAAGGTGCTTGTGTCTTCTCGAAGATCGACTTGAGATCCGGTTATCATCAATTGAAAATACGGGCAACGGATGTGCCAAAGACCGCTTTTCAGACTAGGTATGGGCATTATGAATTTGAAGTGATGTCCTTTGGTCTTACAAATGCCCCCGCTGCTTTCATGAGCTTGATGAATGGGATATTTAAGCCGTATTTGGATCTCTTTGTGATCGTATTTATAGATGATATACTGATATATTCTAAAAGTAAGGAGGAACATGAGGAGCATTTGAGAATTGTATTGGAAATGTTGAGGGAGAGAAAGCTTTATGCCAAGTTCTCTAAGTGTGAGTTTTGGCTAGATGCAGTGTCCTTCTTGGGGCATGTGGTTTCTAAGGAAGGAGTGATGGTAGATTCTTCTAAGATTGAGACAGTGAAGAATTGGGTAAGACCCACTAATGTGTCAGAAATAAGAAGCTTTGTTGGGTTAGCTAGCTACTACCGCCGCTTTGTCAAGGGATTCTCTTCTATTGCTTCCCAATTGACGAACTTGACTAGGCAGAATGTTCCATTTGTATGGTCGGATGAGTGCGAAGAAAGCTTTCAGAAACTCAAGACTTTGTTGACTACCGCACCTATCCTCACCTTGCCGGTAGAGGGTAAGAACTTCATTGTTTATTGTGATGCATCCTATTTGGGTTTGGGTGCAGTGCTAATGCAAGAGAAGAACGTGATTGCTTATGCTTCAAGACAATTAAAAGTGCATGAACGTAACTATCCAACTCATGACTTGGAATTGGCCGCGGTAGTGTTTGCACTAAAGCAATGGAGGCACTATCTATATGGGGTTAAGTGTGAAGTCTATACGGATCATCGTAGTCTACAGTATGTCTTTACTCAGAAAGATTTGAACTTGAGACAAAGGAGATGGATGGAACTACTGAAGGACTACGACATCACTATGTTGTATCGTCCGGGGAAGGCGAATGTTGTGGCAGATGCCTTGAGTAGAAAGGCGGGAAGCATGGGGAGTCTAGCTTATTTGCAAGCTTCTAGACGCCCATTGGCTAGAGAAGTGCAGATTTTGGCTAATGACCTCATGAGTTAGAAGTAAATGAGAAGGGAGGATTGTTAGCTTGTGTGGAGGCAAGATCCTCGTTCCTTGACAAGATTAAGGGGAAGCAGTTTGATGATGAGAAATTGATCCGGATCCGAGATAAAGTGTTGCAAGGAGAGTCTAAAGAAGCAACACTCGATGAGGAAGGTGTTTTGAGAATTAAGGGAAGGGTATGTGTACCCCGCATTGATGATTTGATCAACACTATTCTGACAGAGGCTCATAGTACAAGGTATTCTATACATCCGGGTGCAACCAAGATGTATCGCGACCTAAAGCAACACTTTTGGTGGAGTAGAATGAAGCGCGATATTGTTGACTTTATTGCCAAATGTCCAAACTGTCAACAAGTAAAGTATGAACACCAGAGGCCCGGAGGAACGCTTCAGAGAATGCCCATTCCTGAATGGAAGTGGGAGAGAATCGCAATGCACTTTGTGGTTGGTCTTCCAAAGACAATGGGTAAGTATGAATCCATTTGGGTGATTGTTGATAGGTTAACTAAGTCTGCTCATTTCATTCCGGTCAAGGTGACTTATAATGCAGAAAAGTTAGCAAAAATCTATATCTCGGAGGTGGTTCGGTTGCATGGAGTCCCACTCTCCATCATATCAGATAGAGGTACGTAGTTTACTTCTAAATTTTGGAAAACATTGCATGCAGAATTGGGTACTAGGTTGGACCTTAGTACCGCGTTCCATCCTCAGACCGATGGTCAGTCTGAGCGAACGATTCAAGTGATGGAGGATATGCTTCGCGCATGCGTCATAGAGTTTGGTGGCCATTGGGATAGCTTCTTACCTTTGGCAGAGTTTTCGTACAATAATAGCTATCACTCCAGTATTGATATGGCTCCATTTGAAGCATTGTATGGGAGGAGGTGTAGATCTCCCATTGGTTGGTTCGATGCATTTGAGGTTAGACCTTGGGGTACTGATCTGTTGAGAGATTCTATGGAGAAGGTGAAATCTATTCAAGAAAAGCTTCTAGCGGCGCAAAGTAGGCAAAAGGAGTATGCAGACCGAAAGGTTAGAGACTTGGAGTTCATGGAGGGTGAACAAGTCTTGTTGAAGGTTTCACCCATGAAATGGGTGATGCGGTTTGGAAAAAGAGGTAAGCTTAGTCCAAGGTATATTGGACCATTTGAAGTACTAAAGCGAGTAGGGGAGGTGGCTTATGAATTAGCCTTACCTCCAGGGCTGTCCGGAGTGCATCCGCTATTTCATGTGTCTATGTTGAAAAGATACCATGGGGATGGAAACTATATCATCCGCTATTTCAGTTTTGCTTGATGAGAATTTGAATTATGAGGAGGAACCGGTTGCTATATTAGATAGAGAAGTTTGCAAATTGAGGTCGAGAGAGATTGCATCCATCAAAGTTCAATGGAAGAATCGACCGGTTGAAGAGGCTACTTGGGAGAAGGAGGCAGATATGCAAGAAAAATACCCACATCTGTTTAAAGATTCAGGTACTTCTTTCCACCCTTGTTTCTCTTCTTTTGATCGTTCGAGGACGAATGATGGGTAAATTGGTATCTATTGTAACGACCTGTTTAGTCGTTTTGAGCAGCAGATTTCATTGCTGGAAAAACTGGCTAAGATTACGGACACCACGACAGACCGTCATAGGCACGACGGCCCGTCACAGATGTCTCGTTCCCGAACACTTAGAATTCTGAAATTGGGTACTAAAAATCGACTCTCTGAACTTCGTAACGGACTTGCAGGACGGACCGTCACATGTGTGACGGACCATCACAGACTCCTTAGTGAAAAATGGAGTTCTGGTCCTTGCGACGACCTTCGTGACGGACCGTCACAGGCACGACGGCCCGTCACAGGTTGCGCAAATCCCAGGCAGAATCGGATTTCTTTACATGTTTTAAGGGATGTTTTGGACTATTCTTTCCTTAATTATAGATTTCGTGGGTTTATATTAATAACTCAAATTCTTGAGGGATAAAAGAGGTAACTTTGGGTTAATTAGAGGGGTATTCTTTCCATCTTTTACACTTAATTATATGTTAATTAGGGTAAAAGAAAGAGGGTTTGAATAAGAAAAAGAGAAAAGAAAAGAGAGAGAGATAGATTGATCGATTGAGAGAGTCGAACGAGGAAGAAAAATATCAAAGCTTGGGAAATTGCTTGTTGATTCCAATTCTTCGGTGGAGGTAGGTTATGGTTTTTACGATATTCGTAGTGAACTCTTAATAGTGAATGATATGTATTGGTGGTATTGTAAACCTGTCTATATGCTTAATTGCATGCTTGCATGAATATGATTACGTGAATTTGATAAAACAAGCGTGATGAAAACCATTGAATCCCAAATCTTGAAAGAAACTTTAATCTACTTATTAATGATGATGCCTTGGTATAAAAGAAGGCTTGATGAATTAAAGTAATGGGATTGATGATGCCTTGGTATAGAGAAGGCTTGATGAACGGATATAATGAGATTAGTGGATCGGAGTGTCACGTTCCGACACATAGTATTAGTGGATCAGAGTGTCACGTTCCGACACATAGTATTAGTGGGACGGGTGTCACGAACCGACACGTAGAATTAGGGGATCAGAGTGTCACGTACCGACACATATAGGGGATCGGAGTGTCACGTTCCGACACATATAGGGGATTGGAATGTCACGTACCGACACATATTGGGGATCGGGTGTCACGAACCGACACGTAGAATTAGGGGATCGGAGTGTCACGTACCGACACATAGTGGTAGGGGATCGGAGTGTCACGTACCGACACAAGAAGAAGAAAGATAATGAATCTTGAAAGATGATAAATATACTCAATCTAATAAACTTAATTCCCAAATGAGTATGGTATTGAGGCTTGAGCCCTCATGGATGAACTTGATGGTACTTGTTGATGCTACATGTTGAGTTTATAGTTGATTTATAATATTAACTGATATATACTGTTTTCTATTTTGAGTTGGCCGATGATATCTACTCAGTACTTGTGGTTGTACTGACCCCCCTACTTTTATGTTTTCTTCTTTGTTATTTGTGGAATGCAGCAAACGTTCCGTCAACTTCAACTCAACAGTAGATCTAGCCAGTCTTCACTACTTTCGGAAATTCAGGGTGAGCTAATGCGTCTAGCTTGGACTGGATCTTCTTCTTCAAGTCTTGATGCCTTGACTTCCGGCATGGACTAGCTTTCTATTATTTTGTTTTCTTAGATATTCTTAGTTTAGTAATTTGAGGATAGATGTTCTTGTGATGATGACTTCCAGATTTTGGGGATAATAATAATAGTTTTGAATTGTTTTTATTAATGAGTTTAAGTCTTCCACATTATTTTCTGTTGATATATTTGAAATGTTAAGGTTTAGATGGGTTGGTTCGCTCACATAGGAGGGTAAATGTGGGTGCCAGTCGCGGCCCCGATTTGGGTCGTGACACGAACATAAAGAACGTTATGAATTTGCTTACAGCTTTCTTTCATATTGATCGAAATGGTACCTTTACCCTTTGCATCAACTAAGGCTCCATTCCCCATTCTCACTTTAGTCGTGATGCTATTATTAATTAAGAGGAAAGCCTTTTCATCTCCAGTCATGTGATTACTACAACCAGTATCAACATACAATTCATTGTATTTTGTTGAAGCATCAGATTTAGAGGAAAAGAAAAAGTTATATTCCCTTTCTTCCTTATGTTTTTTACAAAGTTTTGTTTGCTCGATTTCTTGTGCCAGCAATTCTTTTCAACGTGGACAAACTTTTTATAAAAGTTACATTGGGTCTTCCCTTTTTGACAACATTTTAATGCATTGTGATTAGTCTTTTTGCAAACTTTACAAAAAAGACTGAGTTTTTCTCACCTTTTTCTTCAACCTTCTTGGAAGAACCATCATGATCCTGCTTCTTTTTTGGCTTGTAATTCTTCTTCTTTTGATTTTTTGAGAAATTTTGAGAATTCTCATTTGTTTAGACTGGAAAGTCGTATCTTTGGGTCGATCTTCACGAAAAAATCTTCGCTTCTCGTGTGCACGAAATCATCCAACTAGCTCTTAGATGGAAAGCTTCGAAAGTCTCCTCGTACTCATACTTTTTTGTGACACCAATTGGAATCTTTTTCACAACTTGCTTGTCAGAAATCGTACACCATGATTTCTCATTTCATTAACAATATTCATGACTCTTGTGCAATATTATCAATTTTTTCAGATTCTATCATCTTAAAATTTTGAAACTCTCTTCTAAGAGATTGAAGATTTATAGTCCGTACCATTTCGTCGCTACACCTCAGTTTCCATAGAATTCCAAACTTCCTTTGCAGTCTCACAAGTAGAATTTTTTGCAAAATATTCTCTTGAGAATCTCATTTGTATTTTGCTCAAGGCTTTTGCATCTTGACGATAATTAGCCTCAAGATTTTTCATCTCTGCTGTAAAATCACCATTATTGTCTGTCTCTTCAAAGTCATTTGCAAAAATAATCCACAAACCTTCATCTTTAAAATATATTCTCATTCTTATCTTCCAACATTCAAAATTAGTTCCATAATAAAATGGAGTAAGAACAATTGAAAAATAAGCATCTTCATTTGTTTTGGATGCCATATTTTTTTTTCTTCACCTAATCCCATATTAAGAATGAAAACCTGCTCTTGATACCAATTTTCAGTAAATATGGAAGGAGAATATTATCTTTAAAGAACGCTCAAGTTTATTATAGGTTACTTAAGACCACTTGATATTACAATTATCAACTAAATCACTATTTATACTACTCAAATTAGAGAACAAAAAGTCTTGCACAATTAAATAGATACATGTAACACAAATTACTAGATACATGTATTACAAAATCCTAAAATACTTCTTATAAAGTAGGAGATAATATGGAAATACTAAACATCAATGCGTGAAGTGAATGCATTAATTCTAACAAACTTTGCATAGCCATATGATCTGGTATATTATTGTTTATCCTGAAACAAAGCATAATGCAAGATATTACAATTATAATGACACACATATGTAAGTCAAATGTCCTTTGAGATGTCACAATGTAAATCTACAATGAGGTCATGAAAAACTAACAAACTTGTAGGTAAGCATACAGTGATAGACATAGTATTAACATATCCAATGCACCTAAAAGTAGAACTTGACATATCCAATTCATGGAAATTCCATTCATTAAAGTGGAACCATCTCCGCTTCCCGCACATCGTAAGATCTTAGAGCACTGAGCTTTCCTATAGAATCTTATGCATGCATCTCTAAATTCACTTATTGATATGGATTTTCTACGGGAACATTCATTGAGCAAGAGGCGTTATCTTCTGCCATTGGAGGTAGAGACTCGAGTATTCTATAATAGTTGGTGATACAATCTAGTAGCATTGCTCCAATACCAATCTCATAAGGAGGAATTTATTTGTTCGTTGCATAAATTTAGAGTAACATCTTCACCACCATCTCGTATATTTTCAAATTTTGACTCCTATAATGTTATAAAGTTGCATCTGGAGTCTTTCCACAGGTGACAAAACGTGTTGTCTAAGCTTTGATCTGTTTCTTTTCGGGTCACAATTTGGATTCCATAAAGTGTCTTTCCATGCTTCTCGCAACAAAAGGTAGTGTTAGTGCACATAAAGCAATAAAGTACTAATACAATAGATTTTTTTTGTCAACCTAGTATTATTTGTTCGGTTAAGGTATAGTTGGACTTGTCAGTTCATATCTTTATTGAATCCAAATTACCATAAATTTGTCAATTTTAGTTCATTGTATAAAGGGAAGTTAGTTCTAAAAATTTAGGGGAGACACTATAATTAATGGCCTACGAGGAAGAAAGAGACCAAAGATTGTGCTTGTAGAGTATCATATAGTAATTTCACCTAACAACTTATTTGGTAAAATCTTGAATGTGATTTGACATTACATAATTGTAATGGCACATCACAATAATATGAAAACGACAAGAATTTCCTGCGTAAAAAGAAATCCAAGTGTCTTAATTCTTCTTAGTATTAGTCACCAACATTAAATTTTCGGTGAAGAATCTAAAATATCCTTATAGTATTAGAATTGGTAAAAAAAATATCTCTCGTTTACCTTTTGGCCTCAAAATACCCTTGGGGTTAACCTTTAGAGACCTATTTTCGCTTTTAGCTAAAAGACTACTTAGTCAATATATTTAATTATTTCATTTATTACGTGGCATGTTGTAACTGGTTGAAAATTTAATAAATTAAAACCTAATTTATTTGACCAAAACCACCATATCCACCCGGATCAACCCGACCCATCTTTCAAAATATTCAACCCATCCAAGTAAACACCCACTACCCATTTCTTTAAACAAAAACCCTAAATATCTCCCCCCCCCCTAACTTCATCATTTATTGGATTTGCAGCGATGTTCAAGTAAAAAGTGAAGAAATCGATTTGTTACTCTGATAAATAAGAACTTAAGAATTACTTTTAATATTTTCATAAATATTATGTAATGATTGTTCGATTAATGTATTTTGTAATTTTTTAGAGTTTAGTTTTATTCAATTTTTAATTTGATTTGCTCTATTATACTATAACATTGTGAAGTTTGTGTATTGTTGACATTATCCATTGTTTTATGATATTAGGTCCTTTTATTGCTTTTACATGCTTTATAGATTGTTTCTCGAGTTAGGTATGTGTGTGATTGGTATGTGAATGACTTCATTGTTCCCAATTTGTGCACTTTATTGTTTGCTTTAGTATTGTATTCTATGTATAGTTTAAATAAATAATGTTAGTTGTCCTATAATTTTACTACCTTTATCATCGTATTAAATAATCTTAGTTTTCCTATAAGTTGTTTAGTTTATATCTAACAATTGCTTTTAACTTTTTGTGTCTGCCATGTGCAAAATTTGAAGAATGACCGAAAAAGTGGATTTAGTATTTAACTATTGGGGCAGGTGGGTCCTTTTTCCTCAAGTTGTATACATTAAAAAATTGAATGAAACAATCATATATTGATATTTTCTTAGAGTTGATTCAGAAATGTGGGTTTAGTGCTGTGAAACAAAAGTTAGTAATAGGACCAACTAGTAGGTACTATTTGCTTGAGGATGATTAAAGCGTTAGGACTCTATAATCTGCTTTGTCTAGCCAGTTTAGTGTTCTTCAATTATTTGTTGTAGATGAGGGCTAAGCTACTGGTTTTAATCCTAATATTTGTGACCTAATCAAGACTTGCCCTGTTTTGCCAGTAGAGGTAGCAACGAATTGTGAATCAAATTATGAGGATGAGGATCAGAATGAACCTATCCTATTGATTACAATAGTGATGAGTTGGAAGTCTTTGAAAAAGGAAAAAAACAGAGAGATCAATGACAAGCTAGACAAATTCTTAAAGTTGGAAAACGGTATGTGCTTTCAAGTCGTAAAGAATCTAAACGAATTGTGACTTTTTACTATATTGTTAGAAAGGTTGCATTTAAAGTTGAAAAAAGTGACTACAAGATTGAGATAATTGTGTGATATTGGTTGTCTATTTGAGTGTTTGATATCTAAAGATAGGAAAAATCACCTATTCAAAATAAAAACCTTGAACACCAAACACTCATGTGGTGAAAATGATTTTAAGAATAGAATAACCACTCAAGAATCTTTAGCACACTACATCAAGAAAAAACATCAGAGAATTCCAAAGTACAGTGTAAATGATATGAGACAAGATTTGGATGATAATTTTAATTTGAACGTTAGTTATTCCAAGATGAAGAGGGTTAAAAGGCTTGTGTTAGAGAAATTGAATGGTAGCTACATTGATGAATTCAATAAGTTGGAGAGTTATACTCAAAAATTGAGGGACATCAACCCTGGTATGATGTTACCATAAAATATCTAGAGAGTCTTTGGAACAGGGAAAAAGAAGATTCTTAAGAATATATGTATGGATTCAAGATTTAAAAAATATATGTATGCAAGAGAATCTTATTGGTTGCAATAGGACAAGATTCAATGAAACACTTCTATCTACTTTCTTGGGCAGTGGTGGACAGAGAGACACTTAGGACATGAAAATGGTTTATTAAGCTGCTGAGAAATTCTCTAAACCTAGCAGATGGTGAAGGAGTAACATTCATGTCTGATATGCATATGGTAGTTTTTTCTAAGTTTAATAAGTTTCTAATTTTCATTTAAATTCTTATACAAATAATACTTTAACTTATTATGATATTTATTGTTACAGGGGCTACTGAATGTTGTTAGTCAACTCTTTCCTAAAGAACATCATCGATGGTGCAAGGCACATAGAAGCTAATTTGAGCAAGAATTGCAAAAGTGTAAAGATGAAGAAGTGATTGTGGTGGTGTGTCTGAAGCACCTATGAAGAAGAATTTTGTGATTAATTGAAAGTCATGGGTGTTGTGTATAAACAAGCTGCAAAGGATTTGGTATCATACCCTGCACAAAACTGGTGCAGGGCTTATTTTGACACAGTCTGCAAAAATAACTCACATGAGAATTGTAACGACCTGTTTAGTCGTTTGAGCATCAGATTGTAATACGGGGAAAACTGGCTGAGACGACGTGTGTCCCGACGGACCGTCGTGGTCACGACGGCCCGTCGAGGAGGTGTCGTCCCATGACACTTAGAATTCTTCAAATTGGATATTAAAATCGACTCTCTGTAAATTGTGACGGACCTGCAGGACGTGCCGTCACATACACGACGAACCGTCGTGAGTTCCGTTGCAAAACACTTCAACTTTTGAGAATTTGGTGCAACAAACGAGTTTCTGACCATCATGACGGAGGTGCAGGACGGACCGTCACAGGGGTGACGGGCCGTCACAAACCACCTGGAATTTGGGGAGGTGGCGACGGCCATCGTGACGGACCGTCGCAGGCACGACGGCCCGTCACAGGCTGCGCAATCCCAGGCACTTTAGGATTTCTCCACACATTTTAAGGGTCGTTTTTGACTATTCTTTCCTTAATTATAAAGATTGAGGGTTAACATTAATAAGTCTAATTACTTAGGGGTTAAAAGGGGTAACCTTAAGTTAATTAGTGGGGTTTATTGTCCTTTTTCACACTTAATTATAAGTTAATTAGGGTAAAAGAAAGAGGGTTTGAACATAAGAAAACAAAAGAGAAAGAACAGAAAGGGATAGAGAGATCGATCGAGAGGCTGAGGAGAATAACAAAGCTTGGGAATTTCTTGTTGATTTCCATTCTTCGGTGGAGGTAGGTTATGGTTTATGTTACGATATTCGTAGTGAACTCTTAATAGTGAATATTATGTGTTGATAGTATTGTAAACCCTGCTATGTGCTTAAATTGTATGCTTGCATGATTTGATTACGAAATTGTGATGAATTAACAAAGCATGATGAAGCTATTGAATCCCAAATCTTGAAAGAACCCTAATTCGCTTGATATATTATATAATAAGATTGATGATGCCTTAGTATGAAAGAAGGCTTGATAAATTATATAATGATAATGAGGATGCCTTAGTGTAAAAGAAGGCTTGATGAATTAGGGGATCGGGTGCCACGTTCCGGTACCAGGATAGAATGAATATGAGGATCGGAGTGTCACGTTCCGACACCAGGATAGAATATGGATCGGGTGCCACGTTCCGGTACCAGGATAGAATGAATATGAGGATCGGAGTGTCACGTTCCGACACCAGGATAGAATATGGATCGGGTGCCACGTTCCGGTACCAGGATAGAATGAATATGAGGATCGAAGTGTCACGTTCCGACACCAGGATAGAATATGGATCGGGTGCCACGTTCCGGTACCAGGATAGAATGAATATGAGGATCGGAGTGTCACGTTCCGACACCAGGATAGAATTAGAGGAGCGGAGTGTCACGTACCGACACAAGAGGAAGAAAGATAATGAATCTTGAAAGATAATGAATATACTCAATCTAATGAACTTAATTCCCAAATGAGTATGGTATTGAGGCTTGAGACCTCATGTATGAACTTGACGGAAATTGTTAATGATAAAGTAATTGTTGTTGCTACATGTTGAGTATGGTAGTTGATTTACATTATTATTGAATATATATTGTTCCCTATTTTGAGTTAGCCGATGATATCTACTCAGTACTTGTGGTTGTACTGACCCCCTACTTTTATGTTTTCCTCTTTGTTATTTGTGTAATGCAGCAAACGTTCCGTCAACTTCGACTCAGCAGTAGATCAAGCCAGTCTTCACTCCATCAGAAATTCAGGGTGAGCTAATGCGTCTAGCTTGTACTGGGTCTTCTTCTTCAAGTCTTGATGCCTTGAACTTCCGGCATGGACTAGCTTTTTAGTTATTTTTGTTCTTAGACATTCCTAGTTTAGTAAATTGAGATAGATGTTCTTGTGATGATGACTTCCAGATTTTGGGAATATTAATAATAGTTGAGTTGTTTATTTATGAGTTTAAGTCTTCCGCATTATTTCTGTTGATATTATATTGAAATGTTAAGGTTTAGATGGGTTGGTTCGCTCACATAGGAGGGTAAATGTGGGTGCCAGTCGCGTCCTCGGTTTTGGGTCGTGACAGACTTGGTATCAGAGCATTAGGTTCATTGGTCTCATCACACAAGAACAGGTCTAGTAGAGTCTTAAAGAACGGTAGGGGGACGCCTTTACTTTTCTTTGAGAGGCTATAAGACTTTAGGAAAATTCCATTCTTTCATTCTTTCTTTCGTGCTACTACTTGAGTCCAATTGGTATCTAGGTGATACAAATTGGTATCTGATCATCTTCATTCTATTTCGCAGATGGTTAGAACTAGAGCAACGACCGCACCAGCAGCGACAACGGAAAGACAGGAAACTACTGGGCCAGCCACTGGGGCTGTGGCTCGAGGAAGGGTAACGGCAAGAGGCCGTGGAAGAGGTCATGGGAGGACGTCCTCTAGAGGGAGAGGACGAGACCCTAGCCCATCTGATACTAGGGCAGTGACTCCTCCACCGACCGAGGAGGTGATAAGAGAGGGTGAGGAAGGGGAGAATGAACAAGGGTAGAATGAGGAAATGCCACCCCAACCTACCCAGAGATGATCAACCAGGTACTTGCTTATCTTAGCGGGTTATCCGATCAGGGTCAAGCACCTCTGGTGGTTTCTGCACCAACACCTCCGGTTTCAGAGATACGACATACGGCTACTATGGCTCCCCGCATGGATGCAACATTGGGAATAGGCACATTTCCACGTCTGACTACTGGGCCTATTATGACAAACGATCAACATGAACTTTTTAGTAAGTTCTTGAAATTGAAACCTCCAGTCTTCAAGGGTGCAGAATCTGAGGATGCTTATGATTTTCTGGTTGATTGTCATGAGCTACTACACAAGATGGGGATAGTAGAACGGTTTGGCGTTGAGTTCGTTAGCTATCAGTTCCAAGGGAACGCCAAAATGTGGTGGCGTTCACATGTGGAGTGTCAACCAACAGAGGCACCACCAATGACTTGGGAATAATTCTCTACCCTGTTTATGGAGAAATATATCCCAAGGACATTGAGAGATAGAAAGAGGGATGAGTTCTTGAGTCTGGAGCAAGGTAGAATGACGGTTAATGCATACGAGGCTAAATTTCGCGCACTATCCAGATACGCCACCCAACTCTGTTTCAGTCCACAAGAACGGATCCGCCGTTTTGTGAAGGGGTTGAGGTCAGAATTGCGGATTTCAGCCTTACAGATAGCGGCAACAGCAACATCCTTCCAAGAGGTGGTAGACTTTGTGATAGAGGTGGAAGGAGTAAAACCGGATGACTTCACCACAACGTCTACATCAAAGAGGTTTCGAAGGGGAGGTGAGTTTAATGGTTCTCACTCTAGAGGACAGAGCTCCGGAGGTTACGCAAGTCGACCAATTCAGTCTTCACTACAGACTGTAGTTGGGGGTCCACCTCAGAACGGTCAACACTTCTCTGAGAGGCCGATGCGTGAACCCAGAGAATGTTATGGATGTGGAGAGATTGGACACATTAAGAGGTATTGTCCAAACCAGAGTTACAGAACCCCATTGGCTAGAGGTAGGGGTGGTAATGGTAGAGGTCGTTATTCTGGAGGGCGTGGTGTCCGAGGTAATGGTGGTCACCAGAACGGCAGAGGTGAAGGGCAAAACGGAGCCACTACTACACAACATGGTAGGGGCAACGGACAGACAAATAATGGGGCTCATTGCTACGCTTTCCCTGGGAGATCTGAAGCGGAGGCGTCTGATGCTGTTATCACAGGTAATCTTTTGGTTTGTGATTGCATGGCATATGTATTATTTGACCCTGGCTCCACATTTTCTTATGTATCTTCCTCATATGCTAATGGTCTGAATTTACATTGTGAATTGCTTGACACGCCTATTCGTGTTTCTACTCCGGTGGGTGAGTCTGTGATAGTCGAAAAAGTGTATAGGTCTTGTTTGGTGAATTTTGTGGGGAGCAACACTTACGTAGATTGGTCATCTTAGAAATGGGTGACTTTGATGTAATTCTGGGTATGACTTGGCTTTCTCCAAACTTTGCGATTTTGGATTGTAATGCCAAAACGGTGACGTTAGCCAAGCCTGGGGCAGACCCGTTAGTGTGGGAGGGCGACTACACTTCCAGTCCGGTGCGTATTATCTCCTTTCTTCGTGCTAAGAAAATGGTGAGTAAAGGGTGTTTAGCTTTCTTGGCACATCTCAAGGATGACACTACTCAAGTACCTTCGATTGAGTCAGTTTCGGTAGTCTGTGAGTTTTTGGATGTGTTTCCTGCAGATCTTCCTGGTATGCCACCAGATAGGGATATTGACTTCTGTATCGATCTTGAACCGGGTACTCGCCCCATTTCTATACCTCCTTATAGAATGGCTCCCGCGGAGTTAAGAGAGTTAAAGGCTCAACTTCAAGAATTGTTGAGTAAAGGCTTCATTAGACCAAGTGCATCTCCTTGGGGTGCTCCGGTGTTATTTGTGAAGAAGAAGGATGGGAGTTTCCGAATGTGCATAGATTACCGACAGTTGAACAAAGTAACTATTAAGAACAAGTACCCCATTCCTCGCATTGACGACTTGTTCGATCAGTTACAAGGTGCTTGCGTCTTCTCAAAGATTGACTTGAGGTCCGGTTATCACCAATTGAAAATACGAGCAACGGATGTGCCAAAGACTGCTTTTCGGACTAGGTATGGGCATTATGAGTTTGTGGTGATGTCCTTTGGTCTTACAAATGCCCCCACCGCCTTCATGATCTTGATGAACGGGATTTTCAAGCCATACTTGGACCTCTTTGTGATTGTGTTTATTGATGATATACTGATATACTCCAAAAGTAAGAAGGAACATGAGGAGCATTTGAGAATGGTGTTAGAGTTGTTGAGGAAGAAAAAGCTTTATGCGAAATTCTCCAAGTGTGAGTTTTGGCTAGATTCAGTGTCCTTCTTGGGGCACGTGGTTTCTAAGGAAGGAGTGATGGTAGATCCTTCTAAGATTGAAACAGTGAAAAATTGGGTAAGACCCACTAATGTGTCAGAAATACGGAGTTTTGTTGGGTTAGCTAGCTACTACCGCCGATTCGTCAAGGGATTCTCTTCTATTGCTTCCCAATTGACGAACTTGACTAAGCAAAACGTTCCATTTGTATGGTCGGACGAGTGTGAGGAAAGCTTTCAGAAACTCAAGACTTTGTTGACTACCGCGCCTATCCTTACCTTGCCGGTAGAGGGTAAAAACTTCATTGTTTATTGTGATGCATCCTATTCCGGGTTGGGTGCAGTGCTAATGCAAGAGAAGAACGTGATCGCTTATGCTTCAAGACAATTAAAAGTGCATGAACGTAACTATCCAACTCATGACTTGGAATTGGCCGCGGTAGTATTTGCACTAAAGCAATGGAGACACTACTTGTATGGGGTTAAGTGTGAAGTCTACACGGACCATCGTAGCCTACAGTATGTATTCACTCAGAAAGACTTGAACTTGAGACAGAGGAGATGGATGGAACTACTGAAGGACTACGACATCACTATCTTGTATCATCCGGGAAAAGCAAATGTTGTGGCAGATGCTTTGAGTAGGAAGGCCGGAAGCATGGGAAGTCTAGCTCATTTGCAAGCTTCTAGACGCCCATTGGCTAGAGAAGTGCAGATTTTGGCTAATGACCTTATGAGGTTAGAAATAAACGAGAAGGGAGGATTGTTAGCTTGTGTAGAGGCAACATCCTCTTTTCTTGATCAGATTAAGGGGAAACAGTTTGATGATGAGAAACTAAGGCGAATTCGAGATAAAGTGTTGCAAGGAGAGGCTAAGGAAGCAATAATCAATGGGGAAGGTGTTTTGAGGATTAAGGGAAGAGTATGTGTACCCCGCGTCGATAATTTGATCACCACTATTCTGACAGAGGCTCATAGTTCCGGATATTCTATACATCCTGGTGCAACCAAGATGTACCGCGACCTAAAGCAACACTTCTGGTGGAGTAGAATGAAGCGAGATATTGTTGAGTTTGTTGCCAAATGTCCAAATTGTCAACAAGTAAAGTATGAACACCAAAGGCCCGGAGGAACACTTCAGAGAATGCCCATTCCTGAATGGAAGTGGGAGAGAATCGCAATGGACTTTGTGGTTGGTCTTCCAAAGACCTTGGGTAAGTATGACTCCATTTGGGTGATCGTTGATAGGTTAACTAAGTTTGCTCACTTCATTCCTGTCAAAGTGACTTACAATGCAGAGAAGTTAGCCAAGATCTACATCTCAGAGATCGTTCGGTTGCATGGAGTTCCACTCTCCATCATATCAGATAGAGGTACGCAGTTTACTTCTAAGTTTTGGAGGACATTACATGCTGAATTAGGTACTAGGTTGGACCTTAGCACTGCATTTCACCCTCAGACCGATGGTCAGTCTGAGCGAACGATTCAAGTGTTGGAGGATATGCTTCGTGCATGTGTGATAGAGTTTGGTGGCCATTGGGATAGCTTTTTACCTTTGGCAGAGTTTTCATACAATAATAGCTATCACTCCAGTATTGACATGGCTCCATTTGAAGCATTGTATGGGAGGAGGTGTAGATCTCCCATTGGTTGGTTTGATGCCTTTGAAGTTAGACCTTGGGGGACTGATCTGTTGAGAGATTCTATGGAGAAGGTGAAAGCTATTCAAGAAAAGCTTTTGGCGGCTCAAAGTAGACAAAAGGAGTATGCAGACCGAAAGGTTAGAGACTTGGAGTTCATGGAAGGTGAACAAGTCTTGTTGAAGGTCTCACCCATGAAAGGGGTGATGCGGTTCGGAAAAAGGGGTAAGTTAAGTCCAAGGTATATTGGACCATTTGAAGTGCTTAAGAGAATAGGGGAGGTGGCTTATGAATTAGCCTTGCCCACAGGGCTGTCCGGAGTGCATCCGGTGTTTCACGTGTCCATGTTGAAGAGATACCACGGAGATGGAAACTACATTATCCGTTGGGATTCAGTTTTGCTTGATGAGAACTTGACTTATGAAGAGGAACCGGTTGCTATATTAGATAGAGAAGTTCGCAAGTTGAGGTCGAGAGAGATTGCATCCATCAAAGTTCAATGGAAGAATCGACCGGTTGAAGAGGCTACTTGGGAGAAGGAGGCAGATATGCAAGAAAAATACCCACATCTGTTCACAGATTCAGGTACTCCTTCTCGCCATTGTTTTTCTTCTTTTGATCGTTCGGGGACGAACGATGGGTAAATTGGTATCTATTGTAACGACCTGTTTAGTCGTTTGAGCAGCAGATTGTAATACGGGGAAAACTGGCTGAGACGACGTGTGTCCCGACGGACCGTCGTGGTCACGACGGCCCGTCGAGGAGGTGTCGTCCCATGACACTTAGAATTCTTCAAATTGGATATTAAAATCGACTCTCTGTAAATTGTGACGGACCTGCAGGACGTGCCGTCACATACACGACGAACCGTCGTGAGTTCCGTTGCAAAACACTTCAACTTTTGAGAATTTGGTGCAAGAAACGAGTTTCTGACCGTCATGACGGAGGTGCAGGACGGACCGTCACAGGGGTGACGGGCCGTCACAGACCACCTGGAATTTGGGGAGGTGGCGACGGCCATCGTGACGGACCGTCGCAGGCACAACGGCCCGTCACAGGCTGCGCAATCCCAGGTAGTTTAGGATTTCTCCACACGTTTTAAGGGTCGTTTTTGACTATTCTTTCCTTAATTATAAAGATTGAGGGTTAACATTAATAAGTCTAATTACTTAGGGGTTAAAAGGGGTAACCTTAAGTTAATTAGTGGGGTTTATTGTCCTTTTTCACACTTAATTATAAGTTAATTAGGGTAAAAGAAAGAGGGTTTGAACATAAGAAAACAAAAGAGAAAGAACAGAAAGGGATAGAGAGATCGATCGAGAGGCTGAGGAGAATAACAAAGCTTGGGAATTTCTTGTTGATTTCCATTCTTCGGTGGAGGTAGGTTATGGTTTATGTTACGATATTCGTAGTGAACTCTTAATAGTGAATATTATGTGTTGATAGTATTGTAAACCCTGCTATGTGCTTAAATTGTATGCTTGCATGATTTGATTACGAAATTGTGATGAATTAACAAAGCATGATGAAGCTATTGAATCCCAAATCTTGAAAGAACCCTAATTCGCTTGATATATTATATAATAAGATTGATGACGCCTTAGTATGAAAGAAGGCTTGATAAATTATATAATGATAATGAGGATGCCTTAGTGTAAAAGAAGGCTTGATGAATTAGGGGATCGGGTGCCACGTTCCGGTACCAGGATAGAATGAATATGAGGATCGGAGTGTCACGTTCCGACACCAGGACAGAATATGGATCGGGTGCCACGTTCCGGTACCAGGATAGAATGAATATGAGGATTGGAGTGTCACGTTCCGACACCAGGATAGAATATGGATCGGGTGCCACGTTCCGGTACCAGGATAGAATGAATATGAGGATCGGAGTGTCACGTTCCGACACCAGGATAGAATATGGATCGGGTGCCACGTTCCGGTACCAGGATAGAATGAATATGAGGATCGGAGTGTCACGTTCCGACACCAGGATAGAATTAGAGGAGCGGAGTGTCACGTACCGACACAAGAGGAAGAAAGATAATGAATCTTGAAAGATAATGAATATACTCAATCTAATGAACTTAATTCCCAAATGAGTATGGTATTGAGGCTTGAGACCTCATGTATGAACTTGACGGAAATTGTTAATGATAAAGTAATTGTTGTTGCTACATGTTGAGTATGGTAGTTGATTTACATTATTATTGAATATATATTGTTCCCTATTTTGAGTTAGCCGATGATATCTACTCAGTACTTGTGGTTGTACTGACCCCCTACTTTTATGTTTTCCTCTTTGTTATTTGTGTAATGCAGCAAACGTTCCGTCAACTTCGACTTAGCAGTAGATCAAGCCAGTCTTCACTCCATCGGAAATTCAGGGTGAGCTAATGCGTCTAGCTTGGACTGGGTCTTCTTCTTCAAGTCTTGATGCCTTGAACTTCCGGCATGGACTAGCTTTTTAGTTATTTTTGTTCTTAGACATTCCTAGTTTAGTAAATTGAGATAGATGTTCTTGTGATGATGACTTCCAGATTTTGGGAATATTAATAATAGTTGAGTTGTTTATTTATGAGTTTAAGTCTTCCGCATTATTTCTGTTGATATTATATTGAAATGTTAAGGTTTAGATGGGTTGGTTCGCTCACATAGGAGGGTAAATGTGGGTGCCAGTCGCGTCCTCGGTTTTGGGTCGTGACAAGAATAATTTTACAAAATCATTCAACAAATGGATTCTAGAAGCAAGGGTAAAACCTGTAATCAAGACGTTAGAAACTATTAGAATCAAGGGGAGTTGTTACTGTTTATATTATCATCTTTTATATTACCTTTATCTAACTGGTAGGTTCTATGTAGGTTATATTAATATGGGATGCTACTGAAAATTAGAGTTTGGGTTGTTCACAGTACAATGATTTTGAGTTTTCAGCTCACAAAGTTTTACTTTTTATTATTCTTTTCAAATTCTGCTGCTTTTGGTTGTTATCTATGACCTTTTTTATCTTTATTTGAATCCCTTGGGTATTTACAAAACCAACTTATCAGGAACTGAATTTTACATTTGATATTAAAGCCATAAAGAGCAGTGTTCAATTCTTTGTCAATTTATTTTCATTGAGATATCTAATTTATTAATAGAAATTATATAACATAGCTTGATGTGATTGTTATATTCATAGGTTAAGTTGATCTTAATTCTGTGCCATGGTGTTGTATAATGATTTCAATATCATTGCACAATGTTGTCAAGTTTAATCTAATGGATACCAAGGATATGAGATAGTTGAGGGTGAATATAGACATGTGGTGAATCTTTATTGGAAGAAGTGTACATATAGGAATTGGGAATTGACTTGTATACCATGTCCTCATGCCATTAAAGCATATCTTTATTACAAACAAGAACCACTAGATCAGTTGTGTTGGTGGTATTCCAGAGAAGCTTACATGTTGATATACAAGAATATGATACAACCTAGTAGAGGTGAGAAATTCTTGAAAGTTGATCCTTCTCTTGTTATGGAGCCACCAGAAGTACATAAATTGGAAGGTAGGCCAAAACATAAGAGAAAGAGAGAAAAGGATTAGACAAGGAAAAGGGAAGGGGTCTTGTCAGCTTCAAGAAAAGGACTAAAATTGGCATGCGGACATTGTGGTGCAACATGTCACAACCAAAGAAGATGTCCTATGGTATATAATTTTCTTTACTTGGTCATCATTTACAGTAGTTAATTCAATATCTAACTAATTTTGTCATTTTTATAGCTTCAAAGATCAAAATAACCAGCGCAAGATGTGCCAGTGTCAACACCCCAAGCCAGTCAAGAAGAATCTAGTAGTGCCTTCATGTCTACTCTTGGATTTATTGCTTCTTCAAGTCAACAGAGTAGCCAACCTGATTCTACTTCCAAATCAAAGAAAATTGAAAAGAACCCTGCTAGACCTTCAAAGTCAAAGAGAAAAATAATTGCTGATGAATATGAGGATAAGCAACATACTACACCTTCAAGTGCAGTTGCTGATGAGGATGGAACTGAGCATGAAAGTGAAGACGAGCAGACAATTCTAAGGCCTAAGGCAATTTCTGAAGCTAGGACTAGGCTTCAAGCTAAAAATATGCAGATTCGACCAACTGGTACCAAAAGGATTGGCTTCAAAGGAGATGACAACGGTGTGAGAATTCCAACTAATTTGCTATACTCACCAAGAAAATTGTCATGGAAAGGAAAAGAAGCTATGACTTCAAATGAATTGACTGTTTAGAAGGAGACAAGAATTGACAAATTGAAGGCAAACAAAGGAAAAGTAGCTACGACTTCAGATCAATTGACAGTTGAAAAGGAGAAAAGAATTGCCAAATTAAAGGCAAAGAAGGGTGGGAAGAAATAGTTGCATTATGAAGTTGTTTTTGTTTTCCAGTGTTTTGTTATGGCATGATGAAACTTAATATTTTGACTTTTTTGATGTTACTATGTCTTGAACAAGTGTTTGTAAGTTTTTGTGGGTTCAAAATATATGACAATGTCATTACCACTTATCTATGTAGTTGTTTTTTATTTTCCAGTTGCATTATATATGTTGCTTTATCTACGAAGATGTCTTGATGGTAGGCTTGACAGATATTGTGAGTTGTGAATCCCCACTGATATTTCCTTTGAACTAGATTGAGTAGATAGTTTCTAGTGTTGGGAGTGTTTCTTTAATTTTGGTTGTCTACTAAGTTGTACCGACGACGAAATAGCAGAGATCCTATTATACTGTTAACCTGCATTTGCGTAAAATTGAAAAGCAATTCATAATTTAGATGTTCTAATAATTTGTTGATTGCTACAAAACTGTTGTTTAATTTGAAGATTGTAGTAAAAATTTGCAGATTGCACTTTTGTCTATAAAATTTGCAGATTGTAAATTGCTGTAAAAATTTGCAGATCACAGATTGTTGTAAAAATTGCAGATTGCAGTAAAAATTTGCAGATTGCAAATTACTGTAAAAATTTGCAGATTGAAGATTGCAAATTGCTGTAAAAATTTGCAGATTGCATTTTGCTGTAAAATTTACAGATTATAAATTGATGTACAAAAGCTGTAAAAAATTGCAGATTGCAGATTTTTGTAGAAATTTGCACATTGCATTTTGCTGTTACAATTTGCAGATTGCAAGTTGGTGTAAGCAATTGCAAATTTCTGTAAAATGCATATCGCTAACATTAAAAAGATTGCTAACAACTTTTCCGTTACAATCAAGAGATCAACACGATTGCTAACAACTTTCAACAAGCAAAACACGATAACGTTACATCAGTTGTACCCTGCAGAATGCTATCATTACATCAAAATATAAATGACTACACCACACTACTAGAACAGAGCTACACCAAACTACTAACGACTACACACTAGTAGAACAAAGCTACATCAAACACGATATTCTGTACACAAGGCTCATCATCACCAACAAGAGAGAAAGAAAATCAGGAACAAGATGATCACATTTACGCGAATGATGAAATCTTCCATGCTGAAAGGTTTCTCCCAAATGGTGATTACTACAGTGGTTATTAGCTTGATATTTTTCCCTCATGGACAAGGTAAATATTGGTGATGGATGTATCTATGTACGTTGGAGATTGGTTTCATGGCAAAACAATGGGGAAAGGCATATTTATGGCCCTCAAGGGCAATGTACGAGGACAATTTCAAAACTGGATTTATGGATGGAGATGGTACCTATAGGAGTATCAGTGGGACGGTCTGGTCCTACACCATCACTAGATCTCAAGCCATCAGAGTTTAATCCTCTAGAGAAGTATTGAACTGGATTTCCAATAGAAGGATCCAAGATCACATTTCCTCGTCCGTCTTGTGAATTCAGATAGAAGGATATTGTCTGAAAGTTTTCAGGTAAGGTTTCATTTCTATTACTTGTTGAAAATGATGACTTTACAAAACATTGAAACTAATGGTCATCCATTGCAATGTTCCTCACGACATTAAAGATGCTATTCGAAGTGGATGCAGCTGATTTATGATATCGATATTCGGTAATGATGCTCTCCGAGAGCTTTGTTCCCCTGAAAAAAGTTGAAGTTTTTATACTTGACAAACGATGATCGATATATGATCAAAACAAAGAAGAAGGAGAAACAAAAGTAAGACTCTAAATAACTGCAATTTTTTTTTTTGCAAAGATCAGTACTTCTGATCTGAGGAACATTATGAATTTCAATGACACCCATTTCCTTTTGGGTTATGAATTTGAATTGCAATACTTTTTTTTGTGGTGGGGGTGATTGAAAATTTAACTATTTCTAATCAATAGAATAAGAGAAGTTTGTAATTAGAATATTTTGAATCATATGCACTGCACGATTACTTTTTGTGAAGGTTCATCTATAATGATTTGGTTGCCTAATTTGACCAATCTCATAATTTTCTTTGACTAAGGTCTCACTTGGTAGGAGGAATATGGGATAACTAATCTTGGGAATAATTTTAGGATGAACTTATTCCATGTTTAGTTAGGTTAAAATCATGGTATAATTTATCCAAGAATTAGCTATACCGGGATTTTAGCGTTATTTTTATAACACATTGAGGGTGGGATAACAATTTGGGATAACTCGTTCCCAAACCAAACTTTCCCTAAGAGTTTTACTATCATACAAAACAGAAGAGAAATATTGCCAGAAATAAAGTAGGAAGATATTAGTTTTCCATTTCTTATAACATGTACGCTTAAGAAAGGATTTGATTCAGAACATGTACATATTTGCTAACACAAGTTAAGTACTTACTATATATGTGAAAGTATTTTACCATTTGTTTCTTCCTATGCATGAAGATGACCGAGAATGATCCTGCTAGAACTAAGCTTGGTATGTTATTCAGTTTCTCTCCATGACAAGCTGAAGATCCCTCCGGTCCAGAAACCACTACTCCAAATTTTAACCTTTGGTCATCACAAGATAAGAGACGCGTCATCGTCTCACAAGGTAACTAATAGCTTTGTGTTTCTCTGTTTGCATGTCTGGGGATATAGTTATGTAGTGGCCCGATGAGCCACCTTAATCAACATACATTGCAGAGCACTAGTTTTTCAGGTGGTCCAGGTCTTCACTGGCGGGTTTCTATTTGAGTTCAAAATTTCTTAGTGGTTAACTGCGATAAATATGAATAAAATTCTTGCAGGTCACAAACTAAATCACATTGTTTATTGACAATGAAGATCTTCCGTAAAAATGTATTGAATGTATTGCACGAGAACGGAAGTGTCATGAAACTAGAGTATGTACAAGATTAAAAACAAGAGCGAATATTTTGTCTTTAACATGCATTGACGTTAAGGATGTTTCAATTGTTTCTTTACTCACATTTTCATCACAATGTTAAGGAACCATACAAGAAAGTTGAACTTATCCATTACCGCGAGCTTATGTTGGGCCGTATGATCCAGTCATTGCATAAACCTCTATCAAATTTTTTAAGGAGAAAAGAATCTAGCATAGTATTAGCCACCACACTACAAATTTTGCTCCCTCCTGTAGAAACTGGAATCAACTTTGATCATCTCGATAGCTTACGCGAAGTTTAAAAGGAAACGCCTCATTTTCTATCCCTAAAGCTGAAAGTGCCTTGTACATCATCATATCCTCTTGAAGTGATCCCTGTGTGACTTCTAAAATCCTCTCACAAAATTAGTTTCTCAGCACGCGCGATAACTCCCACAACCTTCTCTTTTTTTCTTAAAGTGGTAACTTTGTCTATTCCTCAAAAGTCAATACTGAAACTGTACTGATCAGTATTTACAGCATGTACTTTAAATCCTGCTATCTTTTACTAAATTATGTCTAGTACATCAATTATGGAGATAATATCATTTGAGTATAATTGATTACACCAAAACTATAGTTACATAAGGACCTTTAGTTTGACTTTTTGCATACTATTCTCAACACTATCAAAAGCTCTAGAGTTCCTTTCCTTCCATATTATCCACCATATACTAGGTGGGATTCTTGGGTTGCTTTCTTGCTTCCTCCAAACTTCGGATTACGTCTGTGATCTTGGAAGGCATAGTCCATGACATACTCTTAAGACTCAGGAATAACTTCCATAGTGTTGTTTGTGATCTTGAAGTGTACAAATAGATGGTTAATTGTCTGAGCAATTTCCCCACAAAAGAAACATCTAGAACATAATAGTATCCCCCTTTTCATTAAGTTGTCTTGAGTCAGTACAGTCTCCTTGGTTAACAAACAAACAAAACATGCCACTTTGAGTAGAATTTTAACCTCCAAATTCCTCTCCATGGCCAGTGACTTTGAGGCTAATTGGTGTGGTTTAACCAGTTGTATGCACAACCCACCTTCAACCTTCTCTATAGATTGCCTTTCCACCACAAAATGTCTTGACCTACTTCCATTCCATTAAATTTCCCAAAGCTGTTGAAAAAACCTTTGAATCTCCCAATCATTTAATTGTCCTTCAAAGTTGAAGTTTTATCCTTGAGGAGTCCAGTGATCTACTATGATCTTTTGTTGGTATAGCAGGATACAAGACCTCTAGCCTACCTGCCTCATGCCAAAAATCTTTCCATTATTTCGTTTTCTCTCCATTCATCACTTTGATCTGTGTGTTAGCCTTAAACTCAAACAACAGAGATCTAATGGATCTTCATACAATTACCTCATATGGTGTAGTCACTTCTTTGGTTATCTTCCTCTTCATATTTGTTTTTATGACTTCCTTCCAGTAGGACTATTCATTACTGAACTTCCACAACCATTTCATCATAAGGGATTTGCTTTGATTAACCAAATTCCTTATTCTGAGACCTCCATGCTTCTTTCCCACTATCACAACATCCCATTTTAAAATGTTCTAGCCTTTCCTCTCACTGTTTCCTTACCAAAAGAATTTTCTTCTGAATTTATTCAACATAGTCATTAAAATTTTGGGAATCGGGAATACTGACATCATATAGGTTGGTAGTGAATCAAGAACAGAATAATCAAGGTCAACCTGCCACCCGGGGAGATTGTGATTTCCATCTTGCTAAATTCATTGCAAATTTTTCAACCACATTGTTCCAGATTTCATATGACAATCTGTTACAGAAATATCATATTTTGACAAACAATCTAGGATTTCTAGATCACGGGTACTCTTACTCCTCCCAGAACAAAGAAGTTTTTTTTACCTCCTCGTCCAAACCCGTTTCTATACATATCCCTCCCAAAATTAGCTTAATGAACATTAACTTATCTTTCACCCTCCAAATTTCTACCGCTTGCTGCTTGAGTTCCTTGTCTGCTAAAAGTCTATTCTATTTGTACTCATCGGTCTTGTTTAGTACGATAACTTAAATCCATCTACATCCATGAACTTGGTTCCTACCCATTCGGTTTCTTTTATACAAGCTATATTCATATTCCTCCTCATAAGAATCTTCGGTAACTGTATCAATTTTCTTGATAATTTCCCTATGTTTCAACACACAACTCTAAAACTTGGGTCTCCCTTTGTACCCTCACCACCCCTGCCCCCGCTCCTGCTGCCAATCAAGTACATACCCATAAACTACATCAAACCATGAAGCCACTAACACCCGTTATAGAGTAATCAACTGTGCAATAAACAACAAAAGACAGGCTACACATAACGACAAATACCCTGAATCATAATATTGACAACATGTAATACAATGACGAAAATAAATAGAAGTAATAAACCATAGAAAAGATATTGTTCAAAGTAGGAACCAAAAAATGCAATAGTATTTATAATGGCGCAGAAACAAATTCATGAACGTGATATCATATTAAGAAAATCAGTAAACAAGCAAGAAATAATGAGGGGTTGTGCAATATGTGACAGAAATATCAGATTTAGACAAACGAATTTAGCATTTCTAGAACATGGGTGCACCACTAAAAGAAGAAAGAAAAAATGTATTGAGTAGGAAGTTATTATATGTCCTCTAAATAAATAACCAAAATTTAATTTAGTGCATTATTTAGGATTTTTGTAGCATCGTTGCCATCATATAATATTATTGGGAGGAGGCTTGGAACATTTTTCAGTTATCATAGGGTTTCACTAGAGATCGACCCTTAGCCTGTTCATTTTTTCCTTAGTGATGGATGAATTGACACGATATATTCAATGAAATATATTGTGGTTTTTGTCATTCCTAGATCACATAGTATAGAATAACAAGATATAGGGTGGAGTTAGCGAATAACAGGAAGTTTTAAGACAGATCTTAGAGAATGAACTTTTCAGGTTAAGCAAAACTAAAACAAAGTATTTCGCGTGTAAATTCAATTAACACTTGAGGAATAGGTGGAAGTGAGGCATGACTCACAAATCCTATTCAAGACAAAGAGAACAAACTTCAAGTATTTTGGTTCTATAATTAAAGGCGTATGATGTCCCACATCATATTGGAGTAGGGTGGGTAAATTGAAGGCACACATCTTGAGGTACTTTGCGATGAATATGTGTTTCCATGGATTAAAGGTATGTTCCATAAAGTGGTATTTATAACTAGTGTTATCAAAGGCGTGCTTAAGCCCTGAAGTGAGTCTTGAAATGTGTTGAGTGATTCGCCTCGATTTATGTACGTTCCAGTGTTGTCATGAAGGTTCTAAGGCAATCATTTCCTCGCGGATGAGCCTCTACTGAAGAAATGATACTAAATAATTGATATTTCACTTCATCATAATATTTTTCAATTTGTTTGGTAATATATTTGTCATTCATATTTATAACTATTAGTCTTGGCTTAACATATATAGTTGTAATCTTTTATTCCTTTGCGCCTTTTTCGTTGAATCCCACATTTTATTTGCACTTTGCGTTTAAGGCCTCCACGGACCTTAAAGCTTTTTTGTGTTTTTCTCTTTTGATAAGACTGGTTAGACCTACATGGTTGTATGGATAAGGGGTTGTTCATGTTTATGGTGCATTCATTAACCCTAGGGAGTCGTGAAGAGTGGTGTTTTCAGGGGTACATCATCTACAAAGCAAGGACGATGGTTGTCAAAAGATTAAATAATTGGGACTACATGTGCATGGATTGTTGGGATGGGGGACAAAATCCACAATTCATCCTAAATGACCTCAGTTCCTTTTAGACTAATGGCAGATGTACTGAAAATTAATTAACATTTGGCTCGAGCGATGAAAAAAGTAATGTACTCTATGTTTTATTTTTTTAACAGATGCACAATTTTATGGAAATCTAGGTATTTATTATGTATGCATGTAAGTGTTTAAAATTCATTTGTTGAACATCTGGTACATAATTCTTAAGCATAACCTAATCAAATAACCTGTAACGCATGAGATTGTTAATAAAGATAAAAGAAAGGATATAGTTGGTGTATGAACTTACTCTTCTTGATGCCACAATGAAGACATGAACCTCGTCTACCCATAAGATCTGATTATTAATAATTCAGTTCAAATCAGGTTTAATTTGTTTTTGCTGACCTTTAGAGTTTGATTTGCTCTTAAAATTTAAAATGGTTAATGTGAGGTGATAGGTCACAGTATAATATATATAGGCATATAAGAATTTGGTATATTATACCTTGTCCTTATATGGAAATAGATTATTTATGATAGATTTGTCATTAACTTCAATTTCTTTCCAATAAACGTTTTTTCTTTATGAAAGAACTACTACATTCTATTTATTTCCAATAATGGTTTTTTTACATCCATTTCCCCTTGTACTAGTACAATAATCAAATCGACCATTTTGCCTAATTACATCCATTTCCCCTCAACTTGTGAATTAATTTAAGAAGATATAGGTATTAACATAGAGCACGCTATTTCATTGGAAATATTCTGTAAGACTTTGGCTCCTTGATTTCTGAAATTCCGGTTCTCCCAAAAACCACTACTTTTTGGAAAGGCTCAATTATATTAAGGCAATGTTTCCCTAGTAAAAAGGATTTTAAAAAGAACAAACCACGTTTGTTTGATTATCAGTAGCAAAACTGTTAGTTATATCAATAAGATCACTCTATCAAATTATTATTTATAAAATATTGACATGACAAAATAAAATTTATTTTAATGTCATCTTAACATGAATCCATATAACAAATAAAATAAAATTAAAGAAAAATCATTAAGAGATTTTATTTTATGAATCACAATTCCACCGAACACTTACGCTTTTTATAGTTGAAAATAACACTAACTAATAGTTAATTTGTGGCATGAATCTCCATTATCTTTAATTTATGAATTCCATATAAAAACAATTTATTTTATCATGTTAATATTTTTTTAATAATAAATTTATTTGAGTGATTTTACCGATTCAAATAAAAAGTTGAGTGATTTTATTGATACAAATAATAAGTTACTTTTAGCGTGCGCGCGCGCACACACACACACACACACACACAAACACACACACACACACACACACACGCACGCACGCACGCACGCACGCACGCACGCACGCACGCACGCAGTACGCACGCACGCACACACACACACACACACACACACACACACACACACACACACACACACACACACACACCTTAGGTCGCCTACGTGGCGTTACCAAATACCATGATTCACTTTTAATTAATTTATTTACAAAGTTAGTCTTGTCTTTCCTGAAAAGTTGAGATAATTACGAGAAGTTGTGATTTTTATGAAAAGTTACGACTTTAATGAAGAGTTGTGACTTTTATGAAAAGTTGTGACCTTAATGAAATGTTGCGACTTTAATGAAAAATTGCAACTTTTATGAAAAGTTGTGACTTTTATGAAAGATTGTGACCATTCTAAAGGATTAAACTTTTTCTAAATAGTTGTAATCTGTCTGATAAAGTACAATAAATGAATAAATATTTGTTAATACTACCATATGTTGATTATAAATACAGAGATTTCTCTCATTTCAAAACAACCATAATGTTGAAGCTCTTCTTTATCTTCACAATTAATTATTTGTGTATGTTACTCATGTTGAGTGTCTAATGTCTTTGTGACACCATTGCTTATGTTATAGATCACGGTATATATTTTTGCAATTATTAATTTATTCATATATGTTATTGAGGATAAATTATAAGATGTAATAATTTTCATTTTTCTTTACATTATTAATTTTTTATGTAACTAATATAGTTTAGTTCTAATGACTGATAGATTTAAGTATTATTTTATATATTCCGTGATATTAAATTCTTGCACAAAGCGCATATAGTTTTACTAGTGATGTAACATAAGCTTAAAATCCATACAAATAAAGAATTAAACTATGCTAAAAATAAATAAGTGTAGCAAATTTTAGCACATGAGTGTATTTAAAGCCTTCATCTATATACATGTCTTCAATTTGGCAACTTTCTTGGCGTTAGAGGGATTGAGGAAGATGAGCCCAACGTCTATTTTCATGGCTTTTTGGAGTCCTTGCCGTAACTCTCTTACTTCTCCTCCTCGTTTTTTTTTTGTAATGTAATGCCATTACATTCACATATTGAAATTGTTATTGCAACTAATTGAAAATTTATCAAAGATCCAATATTCAAATATAACTTTTTGCCCCTTTCCATTCTAATGAGAACTTTATTCAAGATTCTATATTAAAATTATTTTTCATCCAAGATTCAGTATCCAAGACTGGAGAATTTTGTTTTTTGACAATTTAGGAGAACCCAAGAACTCGCCCATATAAATATGTCAACTAGAAATTTCCATCCTAGCAAGAATGCCATTGTAATTTTATTTTGTTATTAGTATTTTGTTCAGTGTTTATTTGATGGTGTGGTTCTTTATTTGAGGATGCAACTATAAGTATGTGATTAAAACCTATTTGGGGTAACAATAATTTGTTTCATTCTTGGTTTAAAAAAAGGGTTTTTAAAGGATAAACTTTTTATTGGATATTTATTTTGGGTAAAATAGTCTAAATATTATTTGTCGTGTTTTACTCACACTTGATAGCAGCTGAAAGGTGAGGGTTGGGGCACTAGTATGATGTTTTACTGATTTTTGAATATTGATGATAGACAACAATTGGTGAATGGAGTAGGAGTTGAGATATTAGCGGGAAAAAATGAGTCACTCCTAAGTAGTTCGGAAAATATTGATGGTGAAAGAATTTCCAAGAATCATTTCCATCATTCCACAGCTAACCTAAGTATCTTTTTGCTTCCCAAAGTGGCAGGAAAGTGTTGCTTTTGAATTTTGAGAGAAAATTTCACATATTTCAAACATTGTTACGAATATTCCAGAAAATTTCTAGAAGAATATGAGAAAACCCATGAACTAGATCGGAAAACATTATTCTTATATGGTACGAAACAGAAGATCCTATGTTCTACATATACAAACTCATTTTTCTGCATGGTTAACAGATTGTATCATTGGAAAAACAAAGAGTAAGATTGCTTAAGCAATAAAAGGAAGGGCTATAGAAAGAGCAACTAATTTTGCATTTGGAGCGAAAGAAATTAGAAAACTGCAGATACCCAAGAAAGCGACAACTGGACATGTCCATGTTGTTTTGGGTGGAGATATTCACCCTTAATACGTCCAGTTTTAATGTCAGGAACTATGAACACATTAGCATATATGTTTTCCACTTAATGCGAGGATTGATAAATTGTTTTTCCAGTTGTTTCATTTTGTATAGCCACATTCCATTTTAGTATTATTTATCCTAAAACAAAGTAAAATGCAAGACAGTACAGTTATAATGACACGCATATGTAAGTCAAATGCCCTTTAGGATGTTACAATTTAATTCTACAATGATGTCCAGAAAAACTAACAAACTTGTAGGTAAGCACATGGTCATAAACTTTGGAATTAACATATTAAATGCACCTATAAAGTGGAATTTTATATGTCTAATTCATGGAAATTCCATCCTAGGAACCCCGCACATAGCGAGAGCTTTAGTCCACCAGGCTTCCCTATTGAATCTTATGCATGCCCCTCAAAATTCACTTAGGGTCATGTTTGGAAAGACACTAGGTAATTGGAATTGGTGTAAAACTAGGGTAGTTATTATCAGCCTAGTATTTATACTGACATGTTTGATTGCCACAATTACACATGTCTTGTTTTAATGCCACAATGTAATTAAACATGTTTTCTTTGGATGCACAATCGCAATCATAAAATTATAATAAATTTAAAAATAAAATTGATTATATAAAATTTATACTAGACAAATAAGAAACTTTATAAATGACATTAAACAAAATATTTAAGATATAAATTCTTTTTTACAAATATATTAGTTAGTAAACATATTTTCTGAAAAAATAATGGATTTATATTTTTTCAAACTAATATATTTCAACTGAATTGATCGTAACAACTAAAATTATGAAGTTTCTATGAACATCGTGAAATTCATGTTTGATAAGAAAAAATAACATATAAATAAAATGTAATAAATTATTAAATATTTGACAAAAATATAATCTGTCAAATATAATAAAAAAATGACGTGCAATATAAATTCAATATTACTAAAACAAATGAAATTGAAAAATAATTGCATAAGTGATCAATTCAAAAAAAAAATTCAGATAATACTCTTTTTAACAAATTTCAACATAACAATAAATATGATTTTTTTTCTTAATAAAGAAAACATAAGTCTATAACCTTACTTAACAATACTTTCTTTTAATTTAAAAATTAGGATACTAATAAAATTATGCAAATGAGAAAAATAAGCATGACAAAAATAAATAGATAATACGAGAAAATTACGAAGAATCACGTAAAGTAAGGTTGAGAACAAGAAGAAAATGGAATATAATTATAAAAAATAAAAATAAAATTTTACAAACTTTAGAATAATAATAAAATAAGAACTTAAAATAATAGAAGTAAAAAACTAAAAACAAAAATTTTAAAAATATAAAAAGTAATCACGTGATAATTACACCATGTAATTGCCAGCAATTCACCGTCTCTGCCTGTGAATTGTATAGTATAATTACCCCCAGCTAGTTACACCAATTTCCTGTTGACCAAGTAATTACATGTATTTCCAAACAGGACTAGTCAATGTAATTACACCAATTACACCGATTACACTAAAACTAATTACCAGGGTGTCCTTCCAAACAAGCCCTTAGAGATTTGGATTTTCTACACGAACATTCATTGAGTAACAATCATTATCTTCTGCCATTGGAGATAGAGACGTTGAGCGTTCTCTTGTAGTAGTTGGTGATACGAGAAGCATACCTCCAAGACCAATCTCATTTGGAGGAATGTATATGTTCCTTGCTTAAATTAGAGTAGCATCTTCACCACCCGTCTGGTATGTTTCCAAATTCTGGTTCCTGTAGAATGTTATAATGTTGCCTCTGGAGTCTTTTGACAGGTGCCAAAATGCATTATTAATCTCTGATCTCTTTCTTTTTGGGACACTGTTAGGATTCAAGGTAGGATCTTTGTTTGCTTCTCCCAACAAAAGGTAAATTTTAGTGCACGTAAAACAATTAGGTATTAATACAATAGAATTATTTGTATGGTTAAAGTATAGTTGGACTAGTTAGTTCATATCTTTATTACAAATCCTCAATTTCAGTTCATTGAGTATAGTAAAGTTAGTTCTCAAAATTTAGGAGAGACACTATGATAAATTAACCATTTAGAAAGAAAGAAACCAAAGATGTTGCTTGTAGAGTATCATATAGTAATTACTTTCATACGGCATATTTGGTAAAATCCTGAATGTGATTTGACATTACATAATTTGACATGCACATCACAGTAATCGAAGAACGATATGAATTTCCTACTTAAAAATAAGTTCATGTCTCATGAATGTTGATACATGCTTATCAAGTTTTCTCAATGCTCATGGTGTAAATGATTCTTTTGAATATTAGATACCAACATAAAAAAACCACTTCGATAGTGGAAGAATGCTGATAAAATTTTCTTTCTCACAGTTAAATTTGTTGTGTATGGTCTGTAGATTCTCTTCCCTTGTTTTCCGCTCCATTTCTGGAGGTGGTTCAAATTTATCCATTACCAATCAATAGAATAAGAGAAGTTTGTATTTGGAATCAATATTATTATTGGGTTAACTGTTTCTTTCTTTTCTTTTGAATTCTGAAAATTATGCACTGCAGAATTACTTTTTGGTAAGGGGAATCAACAATGATTTGGTTGCCAAGTTTCACGTATCTCATAATTTCTTTATGTCACGACCCAAAAATCAGGAGTCGTGATGGAACCTATATTCCCAACCAATAGGTAATCCAACCAACATATTTTAACAAACTTAACTAACTAATGAGTGAAAAGACAACAATAAGTCAAATCTACAATACTGAGTTCCTTATATGTATGAATGCGGAAAACTGGAAAAAAAAATACTACCCAAGAATTGGTGTCATAAGTACAAGAGCTTCTAGAATACGATGCAAGTCTGAAACTAAAATGATAAATCTAACATAAGGGATATCATGTCTGAATACTGAATAACAGAATAAGTAAAAGATATAGGGAGGTGTAGTCCACGGAACAGCCAAGTAGCTCACCACAATTCCAAGACACTCTAAACTCGGACTCAAACTTCTCCTCGAGATGTGCTCTTACTCGGAATCGAATCTGCACCACAAAGAGTACAACAAGTGTAGTATGAGTACGAAACCACATGTACCCAGTATGTCTCATTGACCGACAACGAAGAAGTAGTGACGGGAGTTTATATAAGAAAAATAAATTCTTAACTTATATAAGTATATATATAGATATTACACTTACTATTTAAGTTTCATCAAGAAATGTAATCAAACATCAAGTACTTTCCAAACACCAAACAAAACACATAATCATCGAGAATGAATGATGTGATGAAATGTAATGCAATATGATACCATGTAATGATATGTATCAGAATACCCAGTACTCACTCAACCGTATATACATGATACTCCTCGGAAATACATTGACAGCTCATGACCCATGAGGGACTCGCGAAGTCCATATACCAACACGGACGATCTCCATGTATCTGTGTGAAGGATCTCAATGCACTATCATAATATCAAACAATTTCTGCATGGGCGATCTCCACGTACCCAAATTACAATCTTAATATCTCACCATCCCCAGCACGGACGATCTCCACGTGCCCAACTTATACTCAGTCTCATGTCTATGAATGTGCACAATATTATTTCAATATAAGGGGATGATAATGCATCTCAATCAATCAATATCAACATAATACATAAACACCTCAATTATCACAACTATACAAGTGAAATAAAGAAAACACAATCACAGAAGGATTTCAAGTCAATAATATATCAGCTAATGCTAATATGTTTTGGCATTCTAACATTAAAATCCACCTTCTATAGTAGTAACTTTCTCCTTTTGTAACACTGGTACTCGTACCAATGCCTGTCACACCATTGATACGAGACCCCCATCTTTCGCCCTTACCCCTTGTCTATTCCATTTTTTAAAAAAAAATAATTAGGAAAATCATCCTTCAACAAGTCTAAAAAGTCTTAACATACCTTAAATGTCGAACTCGTGTCATGAATCTTCACAATTCCCTTTCGCAAAGCTTCAAAACGTTCACAATCTACCAATTACACATTATTCGTAAGTAAGCGAGTTTGTAGACATTCAAATTATTATATGTCTATCATAGACCCTAAAACTCACTCATATTTCTAACCAAGCTCCAAATCTTGATATAATTTGTATGCCAAAATTTCGTACTTGCTAAATTTCAAGCCAATAACTTAACTTTAATCTCTCCAAATACCCTATAATTAAATGTTAAATCATATAATATGCACCTAATAATTAATTACCTATCTGAATATATCAAAACTAGTATCTTAATTTTATGTTTAACTTAAGCAGGTCAATGTAATAACCTAAACTACAAACCAGTGGAATTCCTGCGAACATCACCTATTTGCAATATGCCTAACTCCAACAAAAAAAAAATGTCAAATGCCAATCATTGGCATGAATTCCCAATGATTGGATTTAAAATTTTGTCCTCCCACCATTTTGATGCCTCACTAACCAAAAGCTTAAAAATATATCATCCAAATTTCCCCCATTCATATAATAATAATAATAATAATGTTAATAAATCAAATAAAATTAACTAATATTATAATGACATTCAATGCAAAGTTTGAAATTTTGAGAATTAGTGTTATCGTCTTACCTGAACAAGGGTTTCTTCTCGTCGATGTATTTGAGCAGTTAGTTCTATGTCTATTTTTTTCTCAAATTCTAATGTAATAATTTTAACCCCCTTATATTTATTTTAATGAATGGGCCAAATATAACAAAAATATTTAATGGGTTATGGACTTGACCCCCAACTATTAACTATATTAATTATATAGTTAAACAATTCACCAACTAATTACTCATAGTTACTGAATAGTTAAGAAATACCCCCTATAAATTTTCAAAAGGAGTCAAAATAGTCCTAGTTCTCAAAAAGACCTAGCGGTTCATTACATCACCTAACACTTAAACAAACGTTCGTCCTCGAACGGAAAAAGAAAAGAGCTTACCTGAACGCTCAAGAAGATAAGGATATTTACTCCTCATATCTGATTCTGTCTCCCATGTAGCCTTCTCCACTGGACGATGCTTCCGCTGAACCTTTACTGAAGCAATCTCCTTAAACCTTAGCTTCCGAATATTTCCTATCCAAAATGGTTATCGGCTCTTCCTCAAAAGTCAAATTCTGATCAAGTAATACTTAATCCCATTGAGTCACATGAGCACCACCCTGATGATACTTCTTCAGCATTGAAATATGAAATATAGGATGGACACCTGACAACCCAGGCGGAAAAGCCAACTAATATGCCACCTCAACAATACGCTCCACAATCTCGAAAGGACCAATATACCCTGGGCTCAACTTGCCCTTGTTTCCAAACCTCATCACACTGAAACCTTCAATAAAACCCTCTCTCCAACCATAAACTCTAAATCACGAACCTTTCGATCTGTATAACTCTTTTGCCTACTCTGATACATGAGAAGTCTATCTTGGATCAACTTGACCTTGTCCAAGGACTCCCTCAACAAATTTGTACCCCATGGTATAACCTCAAATGCATCAAACCAACCAATTGGAGATCGACATCTCCTATCATACAGAGCCTCAAATGGTGCCATCTCAATGCTCGAATGATAACTATTATTGTAAGCAAACTCCGCTAAAGGCAAGAACTGATCCCACTAACCACCAAAGTCAATCACACACGCCCGCAACATGTCCTCAAGAACCTGAATAGTCCGCTCAGATTGACCATCAGTCTGAGGGTGAAAGGTTGTACTATGATCCACCCAAGTGCCCAACTCTTTCTGCATAGAGCGCTAGAAATGAGATGTAAATTGGGTTCCAAGATCTAAAATAATAGATATAGGAACCCCATGCAATCGAACTATCTGCTGAATATAAATCTTGGCTAACTTCTCTGAGTTATAGGTAGTCTGAACTTGTACAAAGTATGCAGACTTAGTTAGTCGATCCACAATGACCCATTTAGCATCGAACTTACCCAAGGTGCGTGGCAATCCTAACACAAAGTCCATAGCAATACGCTCCCACTTCCACTCAGGTATGGGCTTACTCTGAGTCATTCCTCCTAGCTTTTAGTGTTCATGCTTCACTTGCTGACAATTCAAACATAGAGATACAAAATCTACTATGTCCCTCTTCATATGACGCCACCAATAATAATGCTTCAAGTCACGATACATCTTAGTAGCCCCCGGTTGAATAGAGTACCTCGGACTATGGGCCTCCTCCATGATCAATCTAGTCAAATCACCTGTACGAGGAACACAGATATGACCTTTAATCCTCAAAACTCCTTCACTATCAAGAATTGCAGCCTTGTCTTCTACTTTTAACATATTGTCCTTAGTCTTACATAAGTCACCATGTTGAGCTCGAATCTTCTCCAACAAGGATGACCTAGCCTCCTTATAAGCCAACACCTTACCAGATTCTGTAATATCAAGTCTCACAAAGCTACTAGCCAGGGATTGGACATCCCTAGCTAAAGGACGCTCGCCCACCTGTAACATGGCTAAACTACCCATACTTACCGCCTTCCGACTCAAGGCATCTGCTACAACATTTTCCTTGCTTCGATGATAAAGAATAGTCATATCGTAGTCTTTGAGAAAATCCAACCATCTCCGCTGCCTCAAATTCAGATCCCTCTAATTGAATATATATTGGAGACTACGATGATCTATGAACACCTCACAATGCACACCATAAAGATAATGCCTCCAAATCTTCAATGCAAACACAACAGCCGCCAACTCTAAATCATGAATAGGATAGTTCTTCTCATGAACCTTCAACTATCTCGAAGCATAAGCTATAACTTTTCCCTTCTGCATTAGTACACAACAAAGACCAATCCGAGAAGCATCTCAATATACAATAAAACCCTCTCCCTCCACGTGTATGGCCAAAATCGGAGCAGTAGTTAATAAAGTGTTGAGCCTTTGGAAACTAACCTCACACTCGTCAAACAACTGAAAAGTCACCTCCTTCTGTGTCAATCTAGTTAATGGAGATATTATGGATGAGTAACCCTAAAAAAATCATCGATAATAACCTGCAAGGACTAAGAAACTCTGAATCTCAGTAACTGAAGCAGGTCTGACGCAATCTCTAACTGCCTAAATCTTCTTAGGATCCACCATGATACCCTCCTTGGACACTACATGTCCTAAGAATGCTACCGAACTAAGCCAAAACTCACACTTTGAAAACTTTGCATAAAGCTTTTTCTCCTTTAGAATCCCAAGCACAATCCTAAAATGATGCTCATGTTCCTCCTTACTGCATGAGTATATCAATACATCATCAATGAATACAATAACAAAGGAATCCAAATACAGTATGAACACTCCATTTATCAAGTCCATAAAAGCTGCAGGGGCATTAGTCAATCCAAAAGACATCACCAAAAACTCGTAATGGCCATAGCGTTTTTGAAAAGTTGTCTAAGGGATATCCTCCGACCTAATATTGAGCTGATGATAGCCATATCTCAAATCAATCTTGGAGAAAACTGAAGCACCCTGAAACTGATCAAATAACTCATGAATACGAGGTATCAGGTACTTATTTCTGATGGTTACCTTGTTCAACTGTCGATAGTCAATACACATACGCATAGATCCATCATTATTCTTCACAAATAACACTGGATCACCCCAAGGAGATATACTCGGTATAATAAAACCTTTGCTCAACAAATCCTGCAATTGCTCCTTCAACTCTTTCAATTCAGCTGGTACCATACGATAAGGAGGAACGAAAATAGGTTGAGTGTCTGGCTCCACATCAATACAAAAAATTAATATCACGATATGGTGGAAGACCTAGCAAATCGGTCGAGAATACCTCTGAAAATTCACTTACCACTGGAATAGACTCAAGCATAGGAGTATCATCACTAGTATCTCGAATGTGTGCCAAGTAAGCCAAACATCCTCTCTGTACTAACTGACGAGCCTTAAGAAATGATATCACACCCTTAGGAGGGTGACTAAGAGAATCTCTCCATTCTACTATAGGAATTCCAGGCATCGCTAAAGTAATTGTCTTGGCATGGCAATTTAAAATTGCGTGGTAAGAAGATAAACAATCCATACCAAGAATCACATCAAAATCTATCATATCTTAGACCTTTAAATATGGATGAGTTTCATACCCCATCAAGGTAACAATACATAATTGATACACCCGATCGACAACTACAAAATCCCTGACAAGAGTAGAAACATGTATCTGCAAATCAAGAGACTCACATAATATATCCAGACTAGGAGCAAAATATGTTGACACATAGGAATAAGTAGAGCCTCGATCAAATAATACAGTAGTTGGTCGATAACAAACCGGAATAATACCTGTGATAACAGCATCTAAAGCCTCAGCCTCTGGCCTACCCGGAAAATCATAACAGTGAGAACGACCTCCCTCAGATTGTGAATCTCCATAACCACCACCTCAACCAGAAAAAGAACAACCTCTACCTGAGTAAGAACCACCTTTACCACTCTATGCACCACCCTTAGCTGGAGGTTGTGCAGCCCTAAAAGTCGAAGCCTGAGAACCCGGATGTAAGCCACCACGCCTAGTCCTAGAATAGTCTCTCACATAATGTCCCATATAACCACACTCAAAAAAAATTCTATGAGATGTAGGCTGATGAGAGGATCCTGAATGACCAAAATGCCCTCCACGAACTACAAGTATAGAAGATGAACCCTGTGAAGAATGTACTGAGCTCGAAGATCTATGCCAGTTTAACAAACCTCAGACGTTGGTATAGCAGCATGAATGGGCCTGCTGGACTAAGGGTGATAACCTCTGCCCAAGTAACCACGACTCCTAGGCGGAGCACCACCATAATCACCTGAATAGCGAGTCCTCTTGCCCTCACGCTGCTCAAGTCCCTCACGCCGAATCATCTCCAACTCCTTAGCAGCATCTACCACTTTTTTGAATGGAACATCAGAAACAGCAACCTGAGAAACTCCTAAACGAATCGGAATAATCAGCCCCTTAACAAACCTTCTCACTCTCTAACCCTCTGTGGGAAGTATCATCGAAGCATGCCTAGCCAAGGCATAAAATTTACCCTCATACTTTGTAACTGACATACCACCTTGCTGCAAACCCTCAAACTCGGCACTCTTACGCTCCCTATCACTGCATGGAACAAATTTGGATAGAAATACATTAGTAAACTGAGTTCAGGATAGTGGAGGGCATCCAGATGGCCTACTGCTAATGTAATCCCTCCACCATTGCTTGGCAGAGCCAGTCATCTGAAACGCTGTGTAGTCAACTCCATGAGACTCCACTAGTCCTAGATTATGCAACCTCTAATGACAACTAACTATAAATTCATATGCATCCTCAGTAAAATCACCAGTATAAGTAGGAGGATTCATTTGTCTGAACCTCCCAAACATTTTTTGCTCATTAATGGTCATAGAAGGTCTGTTCACCAGATGAAATGCAATATCTAGAAACTCCATACTATCCAAAGGACGAGCTACAACAGCAGCAGGCTGAGTCCTGGGAGTCTGAGAATCTGGAGCAACTATTGGATCTGGAGTCTGACCTCCAACACAGGACTGTGAGCCATCAGAAGTGAAAGGTAGAACTCCTGCCTGAGCCATCCCCTGTAGGAATCCTAACATACGAGCAAAGGTATCTTGAAGCACTAGGGTGGCAATAGTACTGGGTGGAGCCTGAGCTGGCCCATCCCCATCGACACGATCTTGCACATCCCCATAAATAACCACTGCATCAGGAGGTACGATCCTATCACGACCCTGGGTAAATATTGGTACTTGACCTTCCACGCGTGCTGCAATACGGCCCCTACCCCGACCTTGAGCTTTTCTTTTGCCTCTACCTCGGATAGTGTTCCTAGAAGAAGGCGCAGAAATAGGATTTTAACCCCAACTTGTCGATGTATGAGTCCTCGCCATCTGAGAGAATGAGATATCAAGATTAGGATTTTGACAAGGTCAAGCATGCAAAATATGGAATAAAAGAAGAGAATATTTCCTAAATGTCCTATAGCCTTTCAAAGATAGGTATGGACGTCTTAATACCGATCCGCCAGACTCTACTAGACATAGCACTTGTACTCGTGAGACCGATGAACCTAGGGCTCTGATACAAAATTATCGCGACCCAAAAATCACGAGTCGTGATGGCACCTACATTACCAACCAATAGGTAAGCCAACCAACATATTTTAACAAACTTAACTAACTAATGAGTGAAAAGAAAACAATAAGTCAAATCTCCAATACTGAGTTCCTTATAAGTACGAATGCGGAAAACTGAAAAAAAATACTACCCAAGAATTGGTGTCATAAGTACAAGAGCTTCTCGAATACGATGCAAGTCTGAAACTAAAATGACAAATCTAATATAAGGGATATCTTGTCTGAATATTGAATAACAGAATAAGTAAAAGATAGAGGGAGGTGTGGGTCATGGAACAGCAAAGCAGCTCACCATAACTCAGAGACACTCCAAACTCAGACTCAAACTTCTCCTTGAGATTTGCTCCTACTCGGAATCAAATTTGCACCACAAAGAGTGCAACAAGTTTAGTATGAGTATGAAACCACGTGTACCCAGTATGTCTCATTGACCGACAACGAAAAGTAGTGACAGGAGTTTATATAAGAAAAATAAATTCTTAATTATATAAGTATATATATATATATATATATATATATATATATATATATATATATATATATATATATATATATATATATATATTACACTTACTATTTAAGTTTCATCAATAAATGTAATCAAACATCAAATACTTTCTAAACACCAAACAAAACACATAATCATCGAGAATGAATGATGTGATGAAATGTAATGCACTATGATACCATGTAATGATATGTATCAGAATACCCAGTACTTACTCAACCGTATATACATGATACTCCTCAGAAATACATCGAGAGCTCATAACCCATGGGGCACTCAGGAAGTCCATATACCGACACGGACGATCTCCACGTGTCTTTGCGAACAATCTCAATGCACTATCATAATATCAAACAATTTTCACACAGATGATCTCCACGTGCCCAAATTACAATCATAACATCTCACCATCCCCAGCACGGACGATCTCCACGTGCCCAACTTATACTCAGTCTCATGTCTATGCATGTTCACAATATTATTTTAATATAAGGGGATGATGATGCATCTCAATCAATCAATATCAAAATAATTCATAGCCACCTCAATTATCACAACTATATAGGTGAAATAAAAGAAAAAAAATCACACAAAGATTTCAAGTCAATAATATATCAGCTAATGCCCATATGCTTTGGCATTCTAACATTACAATCCACCTTTTATAGTAGTAACTTTCTCCTTTTGTAACACTGGTACTCGTACCAATGCCCGTCACACCATTGATACGAGACCCCCATCTTTCGCCCTTACCCCTTGTCTATTCAATTTTTTTTAAAAAAAATATTTAATTAGGAAAATCATCCTTCAACAAGTCTAAAAAGTCTTAACATACCTTAAATGCCGAACTCGTGTCACGAATCTTCACAATTCCCTTTCGCAAAACTTCGAAACGTTCACAATCTACCAATTATGCAATATCCGTAAGTAAGCGAGTTTGTAGACATTCAAATTATTATATGTCTATTATAGACACCAACTTCATATCATTATGTACTCAATGCAATACAAGTAAGTAGAGACTATCTCCATAACTGATAGTGCACACATGTTTCATTTTTTGTCATTTGGAGGAACTACCTTCTCCAACATTAGGCATGCACATCAATATCATAAGTTCAAGCATGCAATGGATTTCAAATGCACACATGCATAATCCACATTTCAACTCTTGAGAAAATTAAGCAATTTATACTAGATGCACATAAATCATGAATTGTGGATCAACTACAATCTTATAATTTTGACATAATACCATCAAGGTCATATATAAAATTACCATGTTTAGTTGTGTTCAAGGAGGGACTACCTTCTCCTAGTCCAAAATACACACATAGCATTATCAAGCTCATATGCAAACATTCCACGAGGGTCCATTCATTTAAAGAGATTTCCCAACCTCTAACCAAAGCATAAACATACTTCTTTCCTCTTGAAGTCAAAATGGAAGATTGTACCAAACACATCACAACATTAGGAAGTTATCTCAGGAAATATCAATTTGTAGCATACACTAGTTTTCATGAACATGCAGCATGTTGGGAACGTATTATAGCTCATAGACACATATCAATTATATTGGCTAGATACACCATCACTTCAGAAAAGTGGGCCTATATTTACACTTCCAAACAACTAAAAATATACTTTAACTTTCCAGTAGCGGTTGAATTTGGGATTCATTATTTATGAGGAGGTGTCCAGGAGGGCCAAACAACGCCAAATGTACCTTAACTTTCCAGTAGTGATTACAGAGTTGTGTTGTTGGGCCAGAGTTCCTTGTGATGGGAAGAGGGATGTTCAGGTAACACCCACATCTTCTACCGATATCTGACACATAGATTCAAGTACACAAGGGACGAGGCTGATGAGAGAAGTGTAGTTCCGCATAATACATCACTAGAGGTTTATATATATAAATTACCTATAGAGGCAACCTTCCTTACACTGGCCTCCGAGCCTTATGGTACTTCCAGTCCCATTCTTTTTAAGGCCCCGAGTTCTTCTGCTCCCCCCCCCCCCCGCTTCTAGATTTTCTGCTAATACTACTACCTCTTGGACTCTTATACACCCGGACAAACTTCTCATGATGTGGCACCAAGCCTATTCTGCCAATGTGCAGGCTTCCATGCTAGGGATCGAGGTTTCGTTGATGATTGAGAGAGTTGTTACTAATTACTACTGCACTGACGCCTATCAGGTCTTGTATTGATGCACTCACTGTAACGACCCAGGAGTACCCGCTAGGTATCACACGACGTATTCAACCTCTCAGAAGTCTTATACAAGCCCTTAGCATACTTTCATCGCATAAACATAAAATAGCGGAAAATCTAAAAATTTTTGATAACATAACACACGACTAAAAGTCATCTCAATTAAAAAGTGTTGATAAAAAGTTTAGACACTAAGTATCATTATGACATCTTAGACACGACTTCCATATATACTTAGGGATAGGACCCTCACAATACAAAAGAAGCATTACTAAGCTATTATATGAACTTAAGGAAATTCTTAACATAGGGTTCTTAAATCAGTAAGGATACACCGGAACTTAGGAATAGTAATCAAAGTTATAATTCTAGGAAAGGTCCATAAGCCACTACCACCTACACTTTGTGTAAACAGATGAAGAAAAATAATCTTAGTACAAGAATGCACTAAGTATGATAACCGTGCAAAAACATGTTTTAAAAGGGACATTTGGTTAGAAACCATGCACCATGCCTTTTACGGGTAAAAAATCATGAACATTCATACAATAGGCACATCATAGACCATGAACATTCATACAATAGTAACATAATAGACTACATACATCACCAAGCACATGGAAACCATTCATGGTAACTAATAAATCCATTTATCACATTTGAGGAACTTTCAATACATACATTGCATTACCTTCGTTTTTATCTTAACTCCTTTCCTCAAGAAACCCATAAATGATACTTAATATAATGTATCATATAAAGGTCACCAAAGATTAACTTTCATATAGACTTTATAAATCTAACCACATATAATCATAATGTCATAAGCACATCATAAGACATAACCTTCAGACATGAACCATCACCCAAGACAATCCCCAAGTAACACTAATGCAATGTGAAAGTAGCATCCCATAATACTACTCATATCAAGTGGTCCTAGGAAGCCACCCTAGACTAGTTACATCATATCCAACAAGTCATAACATCTTCATTTAACATTACACATAAGACCCACATACTTTATAACATCATATATAGAATCATTCATTTACTACATCTTTAGTCATGACCCATTTAGTTCGTATCATAGGTTAACCACCCTCACAACCCCTTCAAAAGTTCACTTGTGCAATGCACACATGGAATCCTATTCCCCCGCACATACTTAGAAAACCCATTAAGAAGTCATAAGTATAATCACATGCATAATCATAATTCATATTTTGACATAAGCAAAGTTACTTTAACATACATTCATTATAATGTCACTTAACATACATTCATAGTAATCATACACACAATAAGTCTTCATTTCATAAGAGGCTCTAATCCTATCCTTTCTTAAAGTCCACTTGTGCAATGCATGGGTAGGTTCAATAGTCCTACCTATACTAAGTAAATTTAGGGTTTAGATTAGAGTTCATAATGTTATCTTAGTTCATTTCTTAACTTTTGAAAGACATATCCATAACCAACATAGACCATGTGAGCTACATGGAATCCAGTGTTCTACTCCCACACCGAAAAGAGAGGTAATTACTTGCCAAGGTAAGACCTTCATACATAATAGGTCTTCTAGTGGATCCACTAAGCTAAGACCTACGGGGGCACGTTGTTATGGAACAAGGAGATTGTTTCTAGACTCCTTGACTTACTAGACATGGAGGTTTATATCTCATGAGACAACATCTATATTGGAAACCCAGACTTGCTAAATGTGAAGGTTCTCTTGTGGGAAGCTGGACTTGCTAGACGTGAAGCCCCCACTCTCATTTTTCATGTTCACTCAGTGCTAAGCTCAAACTCCATTTTAAAACATCTATAATCCTTTATTTAGCATTAGTTCATAAAGTAGGATTTAGGGACTTGATTCCCTCATATATCATATAGCTCAAAGGTTTATCGGATGAAAATGTCCTTTCATCATAGAACCTACATTATGTGAGAATGTCCTTTCATATAATCATATCATATTCATAACATAGTCTAGTTTAGAGTACAATTGAGAAAACCTTTCAAGAGACTTGATTTCACTAGATTATCACAAACCCTCTTCATTCATACATTCATGTGTGTGTATACATATGTGAGAAACACATTTGGACAAAACATGTTCATACTTCACAAATCATTTACTTTTCATGCATAAGAATATATAAATGTGCATGGTGTGTGTATACATATTAGTCCTCATAATGACATAATAACAACCAAATTAGTATTGAGGGTAACTTCCCTTCAATGGATTACAACACATTTACAATATCCCAAAAGTCATGAATAACTCACATATAGAGCATTTTAGGGATTCTAGACCGCACACCACATTTTATCGTAGAAGACAAAAGCACATTCCACATTTGAATAGACAACTCTTAACATACCTAAGATCACACATTCATATAGAGTTCATATAGGTAGGGGCCATTCGAACATTGCACTTAACATAAACCAAGTAGACCGCACCTTATCCCTTACATGATCATTCACATAATACTCCTTTATCATCAATATACTTCAAACATCATGCTAGCATTGAGGATTTACTTACATAACCTCCATAAAACTACTTAATAAGCATATGCATTAATAATCAACAATTCACTTTACATATATTTCCTTCAAGGTCATGATCACAACATGCATAGATAGACAAGGAACAACACCGCCACTATAAGTGGACCATACCGTCCAACATCAATTCATACACTATAGCCTAGAGATTAGGTCATTTATAAATCCTCCATAATTCATATGCAATGGATGTATATAGAATCAAATCTAACAATACATTCCAATTCAAGTACAATTCATTAACATAAAATCATATTCACAAAGACCCGCATTATAGGCCAATTTCAAGAATTAGGAGAATCATGGGTTATTTCATAAATTCCATAGGAAATCATCAAAAAAACACTAATTCAAAATTTATTCATTATAATAATGACTTAGAAAATTGTTTGACAAGGAACCCATTCTTAGATTGAAAATTTGGAATTTCAGTCTTTGATCACATTTGAAAATCTTAGATAAAATTCCTTGAATGAAAGGTTATTCAAGAATCAAGAGTTACAATACCTTATTAATCGAGGAACCATGAAATTCGAGAATGATCAGTTAAAAATTTACCTTCTAGCTTGAGCTTGAGCTTGACCTCCAATGGGATTTTGAGAGAATTTTGGAAGGGAAGAGGGTTTTGGACTTTGATTTCTCATTGGGTATTTGTGTTTTGACATGGGGGAATGGGTCTAAAAATGAATTAAAACCCACTTATAACTAACCCCAAAAGAACCCAAAACACCCCATACTTATTTGGACTTTTGAAACTTCCAACTCAACTTTTGTTGACGTAGCCACATCTATGACAAGGTTGCGCGTCGCGGAGGAAATTCATTGTTTTGTTACATGAATTAATTTTAAGGAAGTCAGCCTCGTGAAAGTCACGCGACGTGGATTCAACTAGAGTGTCAAACCCGTGGTGCGGACTGGACTCCAAATCTTGGTTCTGCACACTGCCTTGACAACTTCTTGGCCAACGCTTTGGGTCCTTCTCAATGACCCTTATATTGGTCTTTGGGGAGCCGTACCTAAATTTTTTGACCCTAAACACAATTATAAGATACTAGGGTAAACTCCACTAGTTTTAGGCTCTAAACAACACATAAAAATATGACAAGCATACTAGGACACAGTAGCACCCAAAAGACTAGTTTTCAGACGTCTTGGTTGTCCTTTAAAGTTTGACTTCAAACCTCTTTAAACAAAACATTAAAAGTCTTTTCATACCTTAATATCAAGTTATTAACTCTTAAAACTAATGTGAGGTTCTAGTTCATCCTATTTCATTTTGGGCGTCGTTACAATATCCCCCACATGGAAAACATTCAGCCTCGAGTGTCACTGAAACACTTCCAAGGTCTCAATGTCCCAACTAGAAGCTAACAATACACAACATCATAGTTAATTAACAGAATTTACAAGGAACACCAACTTCATATCATTATGAACTCAATGCAACACATGTAAGTGGAGTCTATATCCATAACTCATAGTTCACACATGCTTTATCATACTTTTTTGGCCATTTGAAGGAACTACCTTATCCAACTTTAGGCATGAACATCATTTAATCATAATTTCGAAAATTCAATGGATTTCAAATGCACACCTGCATGATCCACACTTCAACTCTTGAGAAAATTAAGCAATTCATACTAGATGCACATAAATCATGAATAATGTAGATCAACTACAATCTTATAGTTTTGACATAATGTCATCAAGTTCATATATGACATTACCATGTTTGGTTGTGTTCAAGCAGGAACTGCCTTCTCCTAATCACAACATACACATATAGCATCATCAAGCTCATATGCAAATATTCCACAAGGATCCATTTATTTAAGGAGAAATTCCCAACCTATAACCAAAGCATAAACATAATACTTTTGTCTTGATGTCAAAATGGAAGATTGTACCAAACACATCAAAATATTAGGAAGTTATCTCACAAAATATCAATTTGTAGCATACACTAGTTTTCATGAATATGCATCATGTAGGGAAAATATTATAGCTCATAGACACATATGAATTATATTGGCTAGATAAACCATCACTTCCAAAGAGTGGCCCTATATTTACACTTCCAATCAAATAAAAATCACATATTCTTAAAGGGAATTTATCTTTTCTCATTTTAAAGAGAGATTAATATCTCAATGTGTGTCCAAAATACCTTTACATCAAGAGTGCAACCAAGCATGTTCATTAACCAACCTCATGAAGTCAAATGGGATCCACCATAGTAAGATGCACAACAACATGAGACACATGTAATTTACCAAAAATCTCGATAGATTTTCCATTACCCCTCGACGCACCATCGCTTAGGTTCCTCGGCTACCAGGTCTGGTTGATCATTCAGAGGGATTGGAGCTTCATCAAAGCTAGTGGACTCATCCAAAGAGGGAATTTGATTTCGGGCTCTCGAACTAATAGTTGATTCCAAAGTAGATCTGACATGACTCGATCAGTGTATCCTTCTCATCAGACTTGGAGGCAGTGACTACATCAGAGATCACCTTCTAGGGTTGTTTCTGATTAGCTCGGGCTGCTACAGTTGGGTTGTTTCTGATTAGCTCGGGCTGCTCCTAGTCATTGAAAACAAACTTTAGGGATGGTCTAGTTGATTTGGACCTCCCCTTTGTGACTTGTACCTTTTTGGGTGCCATCAAACCTATAGAGTTGTAGTTAGTACCTAAAAGAAACCGAAAACACCCAAAATAATGTTAGGACCAAAAATGAAAAACTAAAATTTTAATATAGCATACTACAGTGGCCTCTTACTATAGGAACTATGGTCCGTAATAATATCTACGCTCTGTAACTTGACTTACGGTCCATAGACAGGGTCGTGTAGGTGGAGTCTGTTCCAGGTTTCATATGCATCTTACTTTTGAGACCCTTTATTGTGCCGATTACAATAGCATCCTAGTCTACTCATGCATTCCAATATTCAATCATGCTAGTTCTTCATCCTAAGGATTCCAATTTACTCAATTTTATCATCATTTCAAAGCACGATATGGAATGCTAAGAAATAACTTACATATATAAATTATTTTCATTGATATTATAGTATGATTACCCACAATCACCGACCATCGTCCCAAGGGTGTTCATATTTGACATCTAACAAGAATTTAAGGACAATTGACTACCAAGGTCAAAACCACTCGGGAATTTCAAAAATCAATCTATGAACCAAATTCAATGTGAGGTGAAAGTCAATTACCTTACAAGCAATGAGAAGCGGTGTAATTGTGTGACGACACTAAGATTTTGACAAACACCAAAAAAAATATCACCTATTTGCATCGTACCCTGACCACCAGAGTTCCTTTGGGAAATTTAAGGGAGGATGGAATTTTTGAAGAAGAGCAAGGGCTTGGAATAACGAGATAATGGGGGATTATTTGCTTATGATCGATGATGTAGTGGTTATGGGAGGGCGTGTAGTTAGCGGATTTTAATTTTGTGGAGTGATTTTGGGAATTTTATACGTTGAGGGGTCCGGGTTGGGTCGATAATGTTAGGGCTTGAACAGTATGAGACACTACTTACGATCCGTAGGTCATCTACGGTTCGTAAGTCCAGATCTTAGATCACATTGACGCTTCGGAAAAATTCAGACACTTACTTGGAATCCACGGGCACCATGTATGGTCCGTAGGAAAACTTATGGACCGTCGATGGTGTCCGTAGACCCTTGCACCTACCTTTTTCTTTAGATTTTGCCTTGCACACCTGCACATGTAGCAACCATTAGGCCATTCTTTTTGTATTTTCTGGACAATTTCTAGACATGGATCCAATGCTATATCTAGCCAACACATAACAAAAAATGAACACCTAATTAACTATTTATGAAGAATCAAATAAAGAAACAAAACTACTTGATAGAAATCTTACACCTATTGTTTGAAAGATTTTACACCTTGGGTCGATTTATCCTATATAGATCTTAATTTAACATCTTGGTACAACGCTAGCCTCTTGATTTATCTTACTTCACCAAGGTAGTAGGCCTCAATCACTTCTTGCACACTTTTTGCATTCCCGAGATAAAGCTTGATCCTCTACCTATTCACCTTGAACCTTTATCCCTTACTATTTTCGAGCTCCACCGCTCAATGTAGGAACACTTTCTTAAGTAAAAACGGCCCAGTCCATTTGGACTTGAGCTTGCCCCGAAATAATCGCAACCTAGAGCTGAATAGCAGCACAAGATCATCAACAACAAAGTCTCAGTTTTCAATCCTTTTGTTGTGGTACTTCTTCATCTTCTTTTTATACAAGGCAGCAATTTCATAGGATTTTAAGGAAAAATCATCGAGCAAATTCAAGTCACTCACTCTTTTAGTTGATGTGGTGCCCCAAACTAAATTTAGCTTCTTCATTGGCCACATAGCTTTATGCTCTAGCTCTACCGGCAAATGGAAAGATTTCCCATGTAAAAGTTGGTATGGAGACATACCTATGGGAGTCTTTATGATGTGCGATAGGAAAGAGATCATCATCATGCTTCCTTGATAAATTCGTTCTACTATGTTTTCCATCTAGTTCATAGGTTTGCTCATATTCTTCTAGAAATTTTCTGAAATATTCGAAACAAAGTTTGGAATATATAAAATAGAATTAGTCATTTTTCTCTCCAAATTCAAAAGTCTTACTTGCCTTACACTCTAGGAAGAAAAACGATACTTAGGTTATCTGTGGAATTGTAACGACCTGTTTAGTCGTTTTGAGCAGCAGATTTTATTTCTGGAAAATTGGCTGAGACGACTGACCCCACGATGGACCGTCATGGGCACGACAGACCGTCGCAGGGTCTCGTTTCAAAACACTTAGAAATTCTGAAATTGGGTACTGAAAATTGACTCTCTGAACTTCGTGATGGAATGGCAGGACGGACCGTCATAGGCGTGACGGACCGTCACAGACTCTTTGGTGAAAATTGAGTCTCTGAACCTTGCGACGACCTGTAGGACGGACCGTCGCAGGCAAGACGGGCCATCACAGGTTGCGTAATCCCAGTCTGGGTCGGATTTCTTTACACGTTTTAAGGGACGTTTTGGACTATTCCTACTTTAATTATAATGTTGGAGGGTTAAGGTTAACAAGTCTAATTACTTGGGTGTTAAAAGAGGTAACCTTAAGTTAATTAGTGGGTTATTATTGCCATCTTTCATACTTAATTATATGCAAATTAGGGTAAAAGAAAGAGGGTTTGAAAAAGAAAAATAGAAAGAACAAAGAGAGGGAAAGAGAAACAAATTGAGAGAGGAGAAACGAGAAGAAGAACAAGGCTTTGGGGAAATTCTTGCTTGATCACTAGTCTTCAGTGGAGGTAGGTTATGGTTATTTTACGATATTCGTAGTGAACTCTTAATAGTGAATGATATGTATTGATAGTATTGTAAACCCTGCTATGTGCTTAATTGTATGCTTGCATGAATATGATTATATAATTGTGATTATATGAGCATGATGAAGTTATTGAATCCCAAATCTTGAAAAACCCTAATCTTTTTGTTAATGATAATGCCTTTGTATGAGAGAAGGCTTGATGAACTAAAAGTAATGAGATTGATGATGCCTTAGTATAAGAAAAGGCTTGATGAACTGATAGAATGAGATTAGTGGATCGGAGTGTCACGTTCCGACACATAGAATTAAGGGATCGGGTGTCACGAACCGACACGTAGTATTAGGGGGACCGGGTGTCACGAACCGACACGTAGATTTAGGGGATCGGGTGTCATGAATCGACACGTAGATTTAGGGGATCGGGTGTCACGAACCGACACGTAGATTTAGGGGATCGGGTGTCAAGAACCGACACGTAGATTTAGGGGATCGGAGTGTCACGTTCCGACACATAGTAGTAGGGGATCGGAGTGTCACGTTCCGACACATAGTAGTAGGGGATCGGAGTGCCACGTACCGACACAAGAGGAATAAAGAATATGAGGGAGCGGAGTGTCACGTATCGACACGAGAGAAATAAAGATAATGAATCTTGAAAGATGCTAATATACTTAATCTAATGAACATAATTCCAAAATGAGTATGGTATTGAGGCTTGAGTCCTCATGTGTGAACTTGGCGGTATTTATTAATGATGAAAGTACTTGTTGTGCTACATGTTGAGTATCATAGTTGATTTTATGATATTACTTGGTATATATTTTTTCTATTTTGAGTTGGCCGATGATATCTACTCAGTACCCGTGTTTTGTACTGACCCCTACTTTTATGTTTTCTTCTTTGTATTTGTGGAATGCAGCAAACATGCCGTCGTCTTCGACTCAACAGTAATTCTAGCCAGTCTTCACTACATCGGAAATTCAGGGTGAGCTAATGCTTCTAGCTTGGACAGGATCTTCTTCTTCAAGTCTTGATGCCTTGAACTTTCGGCATGGACTAGCTTTTATTTGTTTTAGCTTCTTAGACATTTTTAGTTTAGAAATTTGATCATAGATGTTCTTGTGGTGATGACTTCCAGATTTTGGGGAATAATAGATGTTGAATAATAATAGTTATGCAATTGTTTTTCCTTAATGAGTTTAAGTGTTCCGCATTACTTTTGTTGATATTGTATTAAAATGTTGGGGTTTACATTGGTTGGTTCGCTCATATAGTAGGTTAAGTGTGGGTGCCAATCGCGGCTGGGTTTTGGGTCGTGACAAACTTGGTATCAGAGCATTAGGTTCGTTGGTCTCATCACATAAAACAAGTCTAGTAGAGTCTTAAGGAACGGAAGGGGGACGCCTTTACTTTTCTTTGAGAGGCTATATGACTTTAGGAAAATTCCATTCTTTCTTTCTTTCTTTCGTGCTACTACTTGAATCCAATTGGTATCTAGGTGATACAAATTGGTATCTGACCATCTTCATTCTATTTCGCAGATGGTTAGAACTAGAGCAACGACTGCGCCAACACCAACACCGGCAAGGCAAGATACATCTGAGCCAGCCACTGGTGCTGTGGCTCGAGGAAGAGCAACGGCAAGAGGCCGTGGTAGAGGTCGTCGGAGGACGTCCACTAGAGAAAGAGGACAAGTACCCAGCCCATGTGATGCTAGGGCGGTGACTCCTCCACCGACTGAGGAAGTAGTAAGAGAGGGTGAGGAAGGGGAGAATGAACAAGTGCAAAATGAGGAATTGCCACCCCAACCCACCCCAGAGATGATCAATCAGGTTCTTGCTTATCTTAGCGGGTTATCTGATCAGGGTCAGGCACCTCCAGTGTTTTCTGCACCAACACCTCTGGTTTCAGAGGTACAACATGAAGCCACTATGGCTCCCCGTATGGATGCCTCATTGGAAATAGGCACGTTTCCTCGTCTGACTACAGGGCCTATAATGACAAATGAGCAGCATGAACTTTTCAGTAAGTTCTTGAAATTGAAACCTCCAGTCTTCAAGGGTGCTGAATCTGAGGATGCTTACGATTTTCTGGTTGATTGTCATGAGCTACTACACAAGATGGGTATAGTAGAACGGTTTGGTGTGGAGTTCGTGAGTTATCAGTTTCAAGGGAACGCCAAATGTGGTGGCGGTCACATGTTGAGTGTCAACCAACAGAGGCACCACCTATGACTTGGGCCTCATTCTCTAGCTTGTTTATGGAGAAGTACATCCCACGGACTTTGAGGGATAGGAAAAGAGATGAATTCTTAAGTCTAGAGCAAGGTAGGATGTCGGTTACCGCATATGAGGCCAAGTTTCGTGCACTATCAAGATACGCCACCCAACTTTGTTTCAGTCCACAAGAGAGGATTCGTCATTTCGTGAAGGGGTTGAGGCTAGAGTTGCGGATTTCAGCCTTACAGGTAGCGGCTACGGCAAAATCCTTCCAAGAAGTGGTAGATTTCGTGGTAGAGGTGGAAGGAGTGAAGCTGGATGAATTCACCATGGCATCGACATCAAAAAGGTTTCGAAAGGGAGGTGAGTTTAATGGTTCTTACTCCAGAGGACAGGGTTCCGGAGGTAACTCAGTTCGACCAATTCAGTCTTCACTACAGACTGTAGTTGGGGGTCCACCTCAAACCGGTCAACACTTCTCTGAGAGACCTATGCTTGACTCTAGAGAGTGTTATGGGTGTGGGAGAATGGACATATTAGGAGAAATTGTCCAAAACAGAGTTATAGACCCCCAATAGCTAGAGGTAGAGGTGATCATGGCAGAGGCCGTTATTCTGGAGGACGTGGTGGTCGAGGTAATGGTGGTCACCAAAACGGTCGGGGTGATGGGAAAACTAGAGCCACTACATCAAAACATGGTAGAGGCGACGGACAGACAAACGATAGGGCCCATTGTTACGCTTTCCCTGGGCGGTCTGAAGCGGAGGCATCGGATGCTGTCATCACAGGTAATCTTTTGGTTTGTGATTGCATGGCTTTTGTATTGTTTGATCCTGGATCCACATTTTCTTATGTATCTTCCTCATTTGCTAATGGTCTAAATTTACATTGTGAATTACTTGACATGCCTATTCGTGTTTCTACTCCGGTGGGTGAGTCTGTGATAGTTGAAAAGGTATATAGGTCTTGTTGGTTGAATTTTGTGGGGAGCAACACTTATGTAGATTTGTTTATCTTAGAAATGGTTGACTTTGATGTAATTCTGGGTATGACTTGGCTTTCTCCGAATTTTGCGATCTTGGATTGTAATGCTAAGACTGTGACGTTAGCCAAGCCTGGGACAGATCCGTTAGTGTGGGAGGGCGACTACACTTCCAATCCGGTTCGTATCGTGTCCTTTCTTCGTGCTCAGAAGATGGTTAGTAAGGGTTGTTTAGCTTTCTTGGCACACCTCAGGGATGACACTACCCAAGTACCTTATATTGAGTCGGTTTCGGTAGTCCGTGAGTTATTGGATGTGTTCCCTGCAGATCTTCCTGGTATGCCACCGGATAGGGATATTGACTTCTGTATTGATCTCGAACCGGGTACTCGCCCCAATTCTACACCCCCTTATAGAATGGCTCCCGCGGAGTTAAGAGAGTTAAAGGCACAACTTCAAGAGTTGTTGAGCAAGGGCTTCATTAGACCAAGTGCATCTCCTTGGGGTGCTCCGGTTTTGTTTGTGAAGAAAAAGGATGGGAGTTTTCGGATGTGCATAGACTATAGACAACTGAACAAGGTAACTATTAAGAACAAGTATCCTCTTCCCCGCATTGAAGACTTGTTCGATCAGTTACAAGGTGCTTGTGTCTTCTCTAAAATTGACTTGAGATCCGGTTATCATCAATTGAAAATACGGGCAACGGATGTGCCAAAGACTGCTTTTCGAACCAGGTATGGGCACTACGAATTTGTGGTAATGTCTTTTGGTCTTACGAATGCCCCTGTTGCGTTCATGACCTTGATGAACGGGATTTTTAAGCCATATCTGGATCTCTTTGTGATCGTATTTATTGATGATATACTGATATACTCTAAAAGTAAGAAGGAACATGAGGAGCATTTGAGAATTGTATTGGAAATGTTGAGGGAGAAAAAGCTTTATGCCAAGTTCTCTAAGTGTGAGTTTTGGCTAGATGCAGTGTCCTTCTTGGGGCACGTTGTTTCTAAGGATGGAGTGATGGTGGATCCATCTAATATTGAGACAGTGAAGAATTGGGTAAGACCTACTAACGTGTCAGAAATAAGAATTGGGTATCTATTGTAACGACCTGTTTAGTCGTTTTGAGCAGCAGATTTTTTTTCTTGAAAATTGGCTAAGACGACGGACCCCACGACGGACCGTCATGGGCACGACGGACCGTCGCAGGGTCTCGTTTCAAAACACTTAGAAATTCTGAAAGTGGGTACTGAAAATTGACTCTCTGAACTTCGTGACGGAATGGCAGGACGGACCGTCACAGGCGTGACGGATCGTCACAGACTCTTTGGTGAAAATTGAGTCTCTGAACCTTGCGACGACCTGCAGGACGGACCGTCGCAGGCACGACGGGCCGTCACAGGTTGCGTAATCCCAGTCTGGGTCGGATTTCTTTAAACGTTTTAAGGGACATTTTGGACTATTCCTACTTTAATTATAAAGTTGGAGGGTTAAGGTTAACAAGTCTAATTACGTGGGGGTTAAAAGAGGTAACCTTAAGTTAATTAGTGGGTTATTATTGCCATCTTTCATACTTAATTATATGCTAATTAGGGTAAAAGAAAGAGGGTTTGAAAAAGAAAAATAGAAAGAACAAAGAGAGGGAAAGAGAAACGAATTGAGAGAGGAGAAACGAGAAGAAGAACAAGGCTTTGGGGAAATTCTTGCTTGATCACTAGTCTTCGGTGGAGGTAGGTTATGGTTATTTTACGATATTCGTAGTGAACTCTTAATAGTGAATGATATATATTGATAGTATTGTAAACCCTGCTATGTGCTTAATTGTATGCTTGCATGAATGTGATTATATAATTGTGATTATATGAGCATGATGAAGTTATTGAATCCCAAATCTTGAAAAACCCTAATCTCTTTGTTAATGATAATGCCTTTGTATGAGAGAAGGCTTGATGAACTAAAAGTAATGAGATTGATGATGCCTTAGTATAAGAAAAGGCTTGATGAACTGATAGAATGAGATTAGTGGATCGTAGTGTCACGTTCCGACACATAGAATTAAGGGATCGGGTGTCACGAACCGACACGTAGTATTAGGGGGACCGGGTGTCACGAACCGACACGTAGATTTAGGGGATCGGGTGCCACGAACCGACACATAGATTTAGGGGATCAAGTGTCACGAACCGACACGTAGATTTAGGGGATCGGGTGTCACGAACCGATACGTAGATTTAGGGGATCGGAGTGTCACGTTCCGACACATAGTAGTAGGGGATCGGAGTGTCACGTACCGACACAAGAGGAATAAAGAATATGAGGGAGCGGAGTGTCACGTACCGACACGAGAGAAATAAAGATAATGAATCTTGAAAGAGCTAATATACTCAATCTAATGAACATAATTCCCAAATGAGTATGGTATTGAGGCTTGAGTCCTCATGTGTGAACTTGGCGGTATTTATTAATTATGAAAGTACTTGTTGTGCTACATGTTGAGTATCATAGTTGATTTTATGATATTACTTGGTATATATTGTTTTCTGTTTTGAGTTGGCCGATGATATCTACTCAGTACCCGTGTTTTGTACTGACCCCTACTTTTATGTTTTCTTCTTTGTATTTGTGGAATGCAGCAAACGTGCCGTCATCTTCGACTCAACAGTAATTCTAGCCAGTCTTCACTACATCGGAAATTCAGGGTGAGCTAATGCTTCTAGCTTGGACTGGATCTTCTTCTTCAAGTCTTGATGCCTTGAACTTTCGGCATGGACTAGCTTTTATTTGTTTTAGATTCTTAGACATTTTTAGTTTAGAAATCTGATCATAGATGTTCTTGTGGTGATGACTTCCAGATTTTGGGGAATAATAGATGTTGAATATTAATAGTTATGGAATTGTTTTTCATTAATGAGTTTAAGTCTTCCGCATTACTTTTGTTGATATTGTATTAAAATGTTGGGGTTTACATTGGTTGGTTCGCTCACATAGTAGGTTAAGTGTGGGTGCCAGTCGCGGCTGGGTTTTGGGTCGTGACAGGAATGGTGAAAAACGATTCTTGGAAATTCTTTCACCAACAAAATTTTACGAACTACTTAAGAGTGTAACTCATTTTTACCCTCGAATATCGCAACACCTACCCCATTCACTAATTGTTCTCTATCTTTAATATTCAAAATATATGTAAAACACCATACTCGTACCCCAACCATGTCACGACCCAAAACGAGTAGTGAGTGGCACCAACACTTGTCACGACCCAAATCGGGGACGCAACTGGCACCCACATTTACCCTCTATGTGAGCGAACCAACCCATATAACCTTAACATTTCATTTTAATTCAACATAAAATAATGCGGAAGACTTAAACTCATTAATAAAAACAATCCAAAACTATTATTATTATCCCCAAAATCTGGAAGTCATCATCACAAGAACATCTATCCTCAAATTACTAAACTAAGAATATCTAAGAAAACAAAATAATAGAAAGCTAGTCCATGCCGGAAGTCAAGGCATCAAGACTTGAAGAAGAAGATCCAGTCCAAGCTAGACGCATTAGCTCACCCTGAATTTCCGAAAGTAGTGAAGACTGGCTAGATCTACTGTTGAGTTGAAGTTGACGGAACGTTTGCTGCATTCCACAAATAACAAAGAAAAAAACATAAAAGTAGGGGGTCAGTGAACCACAAGTACTGAGTAGATATCATCGGCCAACTCAAAATAGAAGATAATATATATCAAGTAATATTATAAATCAACTATAAACTCAACATGTAGCAACAACAAGTACTATAATCATCAATAAGTACCATCAAGTTCATCCATGAGGGCTCAAGCCTCAATACCATACTCATTTGGGAATTAAGTTTATTAGATTGAGTATATCTATCATCTTTCAAGATTCATTATCTTTCTTCCTCTTGTGTCGGTACGTGACACTCCAATCCCCTACCACTATGTGTCGGAACGTGACACTCCGATCCCCTATATGTGTCGGAACGTGACACTCCGATCCCCTATATGTGTCGGAACGTGACACTCCGATCCCCTATATGTGTCAGAACGTGACACTCCGATCCCCTATATGTGTCGGTACGTGACACTCCGATCCCCTAATTCTACGTGTCGGTTCGTGACACCCGTCCCACTAATACTATATGTCGGAACGTGACACTCCGATCCACTAATACTATGTGTCGGAACGTGACACTCCGATCCACTAATCTCATTCTATCCGTTCATCAAGCCTTCTCTATACTAAGGCATCATCAATCCCATTAATTTAATTCATCAAGCCTTCTTTTATACCAAGGCATCATCATTAATAAGTAGATTAAAGTTTCTTTCAAGATTTGGGATTCAATAGTTTTCATCATGCTTGTTTTATCAAAATCACATAATCATATTCATGCAAGCATACAATTAAGCATATAGACAGGTTTACAATACTACCAATACATATCATTCACTATTAAGAGTTCACTACGAATATCGTAAAATAACCATAACCTACCTCCACCGAAGATTTGGAATCAACAAGCAATTTCCCAAGCTTTGTTTTCTCTCTTCCTCGTTCGATCGACCCTTTCTCTCTCTCTCTGTTCTTTCTCTTTTTCTTATTCAAACCCTCTTTCTTTTACCCTAATTAACATATAATTAAGTGTAAAAGATGGCAATAATACCCCACTAATTAACCCAAAGTTACCTCTTTTATCCCTCAAGAATTTGAGTTATTAATATAAACCCACGAAATCTATAATTAAGGAACGAATAGTCCAAAGCGTCCCTTAAAACTTAACCAGAAATCCGACTCCAACTGGGATTACGCAACCTGTGACGGGCCGTCGTACCTGCGACGGTCCGTCATGTAGGTCGTCGCAACATCTTAGAGTTCTATTTTTCACTAAGGATTCTGTGACGGTCCGTCACACCTGTGACGGTCCGTCCTGCAAGTCCGTTACGAAGTTCAGAGAGTCGATTTTCAGTACCCAATTTCAGAATTTCTAAATATATTGAAACGAGACACTGTGACGGTCCGTCACACCCGTGACGGTCCGTCGTGAGGTCCGTCGCCTCAGCCTGTTTTTCCTGAAATAAAATTCGTTGCTCAAAACGACTAAATAGGTCGTTACAATAGATACCAATTTACCCATCGTTCGTCCTCGAACGATCACCAGAAGTAAAACAGGGGTGAGAAGGAGTACCTGAATCTTTAAACAGATGTGGGTATCTTTCTTGCATATCTGCCTCCTTCTCCCAAGTGGCTTCTTCAACGGGTCGATTCTTCAATTGCACCTTGATGGATGCAATCTCCCTCGACCTCAACTTGCGGACTTCCCTATCTAGGATAGCAACAGGCTCCTCCTCATAAGACAGATTCTCATCAAGCAAAACTGAATCCCAACGGATAATGTAGTTTCCATCTCCATGGTATCTTTTCAACATGGACACATGAAATACCGGATGCACTCCGGACAGCCCGGGAGGTACGGCTAACTCATAAGCCACCTCCCCTACTCGCTTAAGTACTTCAAATGGTCCAATATACCTTGGACTAAGCTTACCTCTTTTACCAAACCGCATCACCCCTTTCATTGGTGAAACTTTCAACAAGACTTGTTCACCGTCCATGAACTCTAAGTCTCTAACCTTTCAATCTGCATATTCTTTTTGTCTACTTTGGGCCGCTAAAAGCTTGTCTTGAATAGCTTTCACCTTCTCCAAGGAATCCCTCAAAAGGTCAGTACCCCAAGGTCTAACCTCAAAGGAATCAAACCACCCAATGGGAGACCTACATCTCCTCCCATACAATGCTTCAAATGGGGCCATGTCAATGCTTGAGTAATAGCTATTATTGTATGAAAATTCGGCTAAGGGTAAGAAGTTATCCCAATGACCACCAAATTCTATCACACACGCACGAAGCATATCCTCCAACACTTGAATCGTTCTCTCAGACTGACCATCGGTCTGGGGATGGAACGCAGTACTACGGTCCAACCTAGTACCCAATTCCGCATGCAGTGTTTTCCAAAACTTAGAAGTAAACTGCGTACCTCTATCTGATATGATGTAGAGTGGAACCCCATGCAACCGAACAATTTCTGAGATATAGATTTTGGCTAACTTCTCTGCATTGTAAGTCACCTTGACCGGAATAAAATGAGCAGACTTAGTTAACCTATCAACAATCACCCAAATGGAGTCATACTTACCCATTGTCTTTGGAAGACCAACCACAAAGTCCATTGTGATTCTCTCCCACTTCCATTCAGGAATGGGCATTCTCTGAAGCGTTCCTCCGGGCCTTTGGTGTTCGTACTTTACTTGTTGACAGTTTGGGCATTTGGCAATAAAGTCAACAATATCGCGCTTCATTCTACTCCACCAAAAGTGTTGCTTTAGGTCGCGATACATCTTGGTTGCACCCGGATGTATAGAATACCTTGTACTATGAGCCTCTGTCAGAATAGTGTTGATCAAATCATCAATGCGGGGTACACATACCCTTCCCATAATCCTCAAAACACCTTCCTAATCGAGTGTTGCTTCTTTAGCCTCTCCTTGCAACACTTTATCTCGGATCCGGATCAATTTCTCATCATCAAACTGCTTCCCCTTAATCTTGTCAAGGAAGGAAGATCTTGCCTCCACACAAGCTAACAATCCTCCCTTCTCATTTACTTCTAACCTCATAAGGTCATTAGCCAAAATCTGCACTTCTCTAGCCAATGGGCGTCTAGAAGCTTGCAAGTGAGCTAGACTTCCCATGCTTCCCGCCTTTCTACTCAAAGCATCTGCCACAACATTCGCCTTCCCCGGATGATACAAGATAGTGATATCGTAGTCCTTCAGTAGTTCCATCCATCTCCTTTGTCTCAAGTTCAAATCTTTCTGAGTAAAGACATACTGTAGGCTATGATGATCCGTATAGACTTCACACTTAACCCCATATAAATAGTGCCTCCATTGCTTCAATGCAAATACTACCGCGGCCAATTCCAAGTCATGAGTTGGATAGTTACGTTCATGCACTTTTAATTGTCTTTAAGCATAAGCAATCACATTCTTTTCTTGCATTAGCACTGCACCCAAACCCGAATAGGATGCATCACAATAGACAACGAAATTCTTCCCTTCCACTGGCAAGGTAAGGATAGGCGCGGTAGTCAACAAAGTCTTGAGTTTCTGAAAGCTTTCCTCACACTCATCCGACCATACAAATGGAACATTTTGCTTAGTCAAGTTTGTCAGTTGGGAAGCAATAGAAGAGAATCCCTTGACGAATCGGCGGTAGTAGCTAGCTAACCCAACAAAACTCCGTATTTCTGACACATTAGTGGGTCTTACCCAATTCTTCACTGTCTCAATCTTAGAAGGATCCACCATCACTCCATCCTTAGAAACCACGTGCCCCAAGAAGGACACTGCATCTAGCAAAAACTCACACTTAGAGAACTTAGCATAAAGCTTTTTCCCCCTCAACATTTCCAACACAATCCTCAAATGCTCCTCATGTTCCTTCTTACTTTTAGAATATACCAGTATATCATCTATAAATACGATCACAAAGAGGTCCAAATATGGCTTAAAAATCCCATTCATCAAGCTCATGAAAGCAGCGGGGGCATTTGTAAGACCAAAGGACATCACTACAAATTCATAATGCCCATACCTAGTCCGAAAAGCAGTCTTTGGCACATCCGTTGCCCGTATTTTCAATTGATGATAACCGGATCTCAAGTCGATCTTCGAGAAGACACAAGCACCTTGTAGTTGATCGAATAAGTCATCAATGCGAGGAAGAGGATACTTGTTCTTAATAGTTACCTTGTTCAGTTGTCTATAGTCTATGCACATCCGAAAACTCCCATCCTTCTTCTTCACAAACAAAACCGGAGCACCCCAAGGAGATGCACTTGGTCTAATGAAGCCTTTGCTCAACAACTCTTGAAGTTGTGCCTTTAACTCTCTTAACTCCGCGGGAGCCATTCTATAAGGGGGTATAGAAATGGGGCGAGTACCCGGTTCAAGATCGATACAGAAGTCAATATCCCTATCTGGTGGCATACCAGGAAGATCTGCAGGGAACACATCCAAAAACTCATAGACTACCGAAACCGACTCAATCGAAGGTACTTGGGTAGTGTCATCCTTGAGATGTGCCAAGAAAGCTAAACACCCTTTACTAATCATTTTCTTAGCACGAAGAAAGGATATGATACGCACCGGATTGGAGGTGTAGTCGCCCTCCCACACTAACGGGTCTGTCCCAGGCTTGGCTAACGTCACCGTTTTAGCATTACAATCTAAGATCGCAAATTGCGGAGAAAGCCAAGTCATACCCAGAATTACATCAAAATCAACCATTTCTAAGATAACCGAATCTACATAAGTTTTTCTCCCCATAAAGTTCACCAAACAAGACCTATATACCTTTTCAACTACCACAGACTCACCCACCGGAGTAGAAACACGAATAGGTGTGTCGAGTAATTCACAATGTAAATTTAGACCATTAGCAAATGATGAAGATACATATGAAAACGTGGAGCCAGGGTGAAATAATACAGATGCCATGCAATCACAAACCAAAAGATTACCTGTGATAACAGCATCAGACGCCTCCGCTTCAGATCTCCCAGGGAAAGCGTAACAATGGGCCCTATCACCAGTCTGTCTGTTGCCCCTACCATGTTGTGTCGTAGTGGCTCCAATTTGCCACTCTCCTCTGCCGTTGTGGTGACCACCATTACCTCGACCACCACGTCCTCCAGAAAAGCGGCTCTACCATGACCACCTCTACCTCTAGCTATTGGGGGTCTGTAACTCTGTTTTGGACAATTCCTCCTAACATGTCCAATCTCCCCACATCCATAACACTCAATGGAGTCAGGCATAGGTCTCTCGGAGTAGTGTTGACCGTTCTGAGGTGGACCCCCAACTACAGTCTGTAGTGAAGATTGAATTGGTCGACTTGAGTAACCTCCGGAGCTCTGTCCTCTAGAGTAAGAACCATTAAACTCACCTCCCCTTCGAAACCTTTTTGACGTCGATGTCGTGGGGAAGTCATCTGGCTTCACTCCTTCCACTTCTATCACAAAGTCTACCACCTCTTGGAAGGATGTTGCCGTAGCCGCTACCTGTAAGGCTGAAATCCGCAATTCTGACCTCAACCCCTTCACAAAACGGCGAATCCGCTCTTGTGGACTGAAACAAAGTTGGGTGGCATACCTTGATAAAGCACGAAACTTAGCCTCATATGCGTTAACCGTCATCCTACCTTGCTCGAGACTCAAGAACTCATCCCTTTTTCTATCTCTCAAAGTCCTTGGGATATACTTCTCCATAAACAGGGTAGAGAAGGATGCCCAAGTCATAGGTGTGGCCTCTGTCGGTTGACACTCGACATGTGATCGCCACCACATTTTGGCGTTCCCTTGCAATTGATAGCTTACGAACTCAACGCCAAATCGTTCTACTATACCCATCTTGTGTAGTAGCTCATGACAATCAACCAGAAAATCATAAGCATCTTCAGATCCTGCACCCTTGAAGACTGGAGGTTTCAATTTCAAGAACTTACTGAAAAGTTCGTGCTGATCGTTTGTCATTATCGATCCAGTAGTCAGACGTGGAAATGTGCCTATCTCCAATGAGGCATCCATGCGGGGAGCCATAGTAGCCGCATGTCGTACCTCTGAAACCGGAGGTGTTGGTGCAGAAACCACTGGAGGTGCCTGACCGTGATCAGATATCCCGCTAAGATAAGCAAGAACCTGATTAATCATCTCTGGGGTAGGTTGGGGTGGCAATTCCTCATTCTGCTCTTGTTCAGTTTCCCCTTCCTCACCCTCTCTTACTACCTCCTCAGTCGGTGGAGGAGTCACCGCCCTAGTATCAGATGGTCTAGGTGCTCGTCCTCTTCCTCTAGAGGACGTCCTCCCACGACCTCTTCCACGGCCTCTTACCACTGATCCTCCTCGAGCTACAGCCCCAGTGGCTGGCTCAGTCGTTTCTTGTCTTGCCGTTGTTGCCGTTGGCGCGGTCGTTGCTCTAGTTCTAACCATCTGCGAAATAGAATGAAGATGGTCAGATACCAATTTGTATCACCTAGATACCAATTGGACTCAAGTAGTAGCACGAAAGAAGAATGGAATTTTCCTAAAGTCTTGTAGCCTCTCAAAGAAAAGTAAAGTCGTCCCCCTACCGTTCCTTAAGAGTCTACTAGACCTGTTCTTGTGTGATGAGACCAATGAACCTAATGCTCTGATACCAAGTTTTGTCACGACCCAAATCGGGGACGCAACTGGCACCCACATTTACCCTCTATGTGAGCGAACCAACCCATATAACCTTAACATTTCATTTTAATTCAACATAAAATAATGCGGAAGACTTAAACTCATTAATAAAAACAATCCAAAACTATTATTATTATCCCCAAAATCTGGAAGTCATCATCACAAGAACATCTATCCTCAAATTACTAAACTAAGAATATCTAAGAAACAAAATAATAGAAAGCTAGTCCATGCCGGAAGTCAAGGCATCAAGACTTGAAGAAGAAGATCCAGTCCAAGCTAGACGCATTAGCTCACCCTGAATTTCCGAAAGTAGTGAAGACTGGTTAGATCTACTGTTGAGTTGAAGTTGACGGAACGTTTGCTGCATTCCACAAATAACAAAGAAGAAAACATAAAAGTAGGGGGTCAGTACAACCACAAGTACTGAGTAGATATCATCGGCCAACTCAAAATAGAAGATAATATATATCAAGTAATATTATAAATCAACTATAAACTCAACATGTAGCAACAACAAGTACTATAATCATCAATAAGTACCATCAAGTTCATCCATAAGGGCTCAAGCCTCAATACCATACTCATTTGGGAATTAAGTTTATTAGATTGAGTATATCTATCATCTTTCAAGATTCATTATCTTTCTTCCTCTTGTGTCGGTACGTGACACTCCGATCCCCTACCACTATGTGTCGGTACGTGACACTCCGATCCCCTATATGTGTCGGAACGTGACACTCCGATCCCCTATATGTGTCGGAACGTGACACTCCGATCCCCTATATGTGTCGGAACGTGACACTCCGATCCCCTATATGTGTCGGTACGTGACACTCCGATCCCCTAATTCTACGTGTCGGTTCGTGACACCCGTCCCACTAATACTATGTGTCGGAACGTGACACTCCGATCCACTAATACTATGTGTCGGAACGTGACACTCCGATCCACTAATCTCATTCTATCCGTTCATCAAGCCTTCTCTATACTAAGGCATCATCAATCCCATTAATTTAATTCATCAAGCCTTCTTTTATACCAAGGCATCATCATTAATAAGTAGATTAAAGTTTCTTTCAAGATTTGGGATTCAATAGTTTTCATCATGCTTGTTTTATCAAAATCACATAATCATATTCATGCAAGCATACAATTAAGCATATAGACAGGTTTACTACCAATACATATCATTCACTATTAAGAGTTCACTACGAATATCGTAAAATAACCATAACCTACCTCCACCGAAGATTTGGAATCAAGAAGCAATCTCCCAAGCTTTGTTTTCTCTCTTCCTCGTTCGATCGACCCTTTCTCTCTCTCTGTTCTTTCTCTTTTTCTTATTCAAACTCTCTTTCTTTTACCCTAATTAACATATAATTAAGTGTAAAAGATTGCAATAATACCCCACTAATTAACCCAAAGTTACCTCTTTTATCCCTCAAGAATTTGAGTTATTAATATAAACCCACGAAATCTATAATTAAGGAAAGAATAGTCCAAAGCGTCCCTTAAAACTTAACCAGAAATCCGACTCCAACTGGGATTACGCAACCTGTGATGGGCCGTCGTACCTGCGACGGTCCGTCATGCAGGTCGTCGCAACATCTTAGAGTTCTATTTTTCACTAAGGATTCTGTGACGGTCCGTCACACCTGTGACTGTCCGTCCTGCAAGTCCGTTACGAAGTTTAGAGAGTCGATTTTCAGTACCCAATTTCAGAATTTCTAAGTATATTGAAACGAGACACTGTGACGGTCCGTCACACCCGTGACGGTCCGTCGTGAGGTCCGTCGCCTCAGCCTGTTTTTCCTGAAATAAAATCCGTTGCTCAAAACGACTAAATAGGTCGTTACAACACTTAACCTCCCAAGTGGGCGAACCAACCAATTTAACCTAACTTACAAAATACAAACATAACGCGGAAACTCAAATGTTACTAAATATCATTTCCCAAAACCTGAAAGTCACCATATCAAGGACATCTAATCTCCAATAAGTCTAAGAATATCAAATACACTAAAATTAAAGAATAGAATGGTATGTGACCGAAAGTATAGAACAACATGCCATGAGCGAGAGAATCTAACACGAGGTTGAATGAATAGCTCCCCAGGGACCTGATTTGCGGGAGGCTAGCTAGAGCTGAGGGATATCTGAAGTCATCGGTACACTCGCTGCATTTAATAAAAGCAAAACAAAGAAAAACACAAGTAGGACTCAGTACGGGGCAACATGTAGTGAGTAGGTATCATTGGCCAATCCAAAATAGTAACTAATATACAAAGAATAATAGTATAAAATCAACTATAGTGCTTGAGAAGCAACAAACAACATGAACAAGTGACAACTGAAGCAAGTAAGTAATCAACCACAATATCAAGCACACACGAGGACTCATGCCTCTACAACACGTTCGTTTAGAAATGAGCTCATTGAGATTGAGTACATTAAATTAATTCAATATAATTTTCCTTTAAAGTTACTGTGTCGGAACGTGACACTCCAATCCAACTATACCATGTTGGAACGTGACACTCCGGTCCAATTGTACTGTGTCGGAACGTGACACTCCTATCCAATTATACCGTATCGGAATGTGACACTCCGATCCAATTATACCATGTCAGAATGTGACACTCCGATCCAATAATATCATTAATTTATCATTTGTTTTCAATTCATTGATAATATTTCATCAAGCCTTCTTTATTCAAGGCATCACTTCGATAAGAAGGACTCAAGAATATAAATTCTACGATCTCAGGATTTCAGATCAATCACATAATACACAACATAGTCACACAACCACACAATCAAGTACATAGTGAACTTCACAATATCATTTAATACATATCAATCACTATTAAGAGTTTATTATCAAATAGCATAAACCATAACATACCTCCACCGAAGAGCTGAAGTCAAGGAAGCTAATTCCTCAGTGTTATTCCTGTCTTCAGTATTTCCAAATATTTTCAATCTATCAAATACAATATTTGTAAGTTAACGAGTTCATTGACACCCATATTACTATATCTTTACCCTAGACCCAAAAACTCACCCAAATCTATAGTCAAATTCCTAAACTTTGAAACCCATTAATTCATCAAGTCTCATGGCTTTAATTTCAGTCCTAATGTTAAGTCTATATTCCTCCAACTAACTTATTCTAATGGTATTCATATTAACTTGATTTGTTTTATGATACAAAAATTATAATACATGAACTCACGACTACATTCTAGAAAATTTTCCATCACCTAAGATCCTACGACCTACAGGAATATATATATATATATATATATATTATATATATATATATATATATATATATATATATATATATATATATATATATATTCCAATACCCACATTACAAAAAATTTTCTGCTTTAATCATTATGGTAATCATTCCCAATAATTGCTGCAACAACACAGTCGCACATACCAACAACATTAAAATTGGCAATTTACCCTTTCTTTTTTACCTCAACTTCACCCTACAATATAATAATAATAATAATAATAATAATAATAATAATAATAATAATAATAATAATAATAATAATAATAATAATAATAATATGACCATTATAATATTACAAGGACTTAATCTTTGTTACCCAATTCTACGTGCATTCTTCCAGTTGTTGCTAGTTCTCCATCATATCGGTGGGGAAGCCGCTTCTCTGTCTTTCTGTAATTATGCCCTAATTTATTTTCTTTTCTTCAGATTATTTTTACCCTAATTATTATATGACTAATTATAAGAAGTGATAAAAGTGATCCACTATTAATTTTAATTTTATCTTTAATAACCACAAACTAAATTAACTATTAAAACTACTCCCACTAATTTCATAATTATAGTTGTGAATAGTCCAAAACAGCCATTTAGAATCTATAGAAAAAAAATTTATCAAATAAAATCTCTAGTAATCAAAACAACCAAAGGGGTCGTTACATTAGATACCAATTTATCCATCGTTCGTCCTCGAACGATCAAAGTTTGCAAGGGTAAGAAAGCATAGAAGAATCAACAAAATGTGTGAATATGTTTTATGCATATCATGCTCAATCTCCTAAGATTTTACATCAAATGCACCAAACCAACCAATTGGAGATCTACACCTCCTCTCATACAATGCTTCAAATGGGTCCATCTCACTAATCTAGTGATAATTGTTGTTGTATGTAAACTCAACTAACAAAAGTAAAACTATTTTCAAGTTTACTTTTGAGCTGACCGATTATCCCACTAGACCTTGATACAACCATGTAGACAAATATTTCCTAACATGACCATGATAATATCATGAATCATATTGGCTACAATTAGGAGTGAACTTTAACCAATCAACACACACTCGTAATTCATCAACCGTCACAAAACTTATCAAGATTACACTCTCATAACATAATATTCCCTCGAGCTTAAGCTTTAAAAATGATCTTCAGACATCAAGTAATTATCAAGGAAAATCGAACTCATCTAATCCAAAGATGGAAGTGATCAAGTAACCACCATCGACTGGTACACCCCAACATACATAACCTCTAACAATACCGTCGAAATGCTAGAAAAGTAGCTAGTATAGACAAACCTTAAGAATGACAAAACTAGACTTAATGATCCTCACATTAAATTATACATAGGCAAAACATGATATTGATGATGAGATAAATCTTAATTCTACCGAACAAATATAAATTTTCATGGTAGCTCTCCTATACGTTCTCATAAGAAAAGTTATATGTAGAACCACATATATTTCAATAGCCTAAATACAACACCAAATATATCATTTGATATAACCAAGTATGCCTAAACATCCTTCCAAGAGGACAATCACAGAATTGGTACATCCAATCCAATACGAGGTCCACCGATAGAAACGAAAAACACAAGAGGATGTAGAAAGTGAATCATACTCTATACCACACCCAGAATGAAGTATTTAGTCACATAAGAATGTACATAACCAAGGTCGACTAACTCCAGATACTCCTTTCATAGTTTCAATATCAAACAATTTCAATATCTGACTCTATCTCTTTGATTTTCTAGGTACCCACAATCACTAATTTAGTCCCTATGATATGTTCACAAATACTTACTTTATCGAACCCCACATCCATTGAAATTAACACTTTTTATACTAATAAAACATCATAACCACACCAATCATCTACCTTACTCTCAAACCATCATTAGTATCAAAGTATTCTTATCACATACATGTTCAAACTATGGCTATCTTTATTTCTATTTAAATATTTGATGACAAATATGAGTTCCATACAAGGATAATAACACTGATTTAAAACTTAATGATACCTTTCCATCAAGATAAAACTATTAAATCATACTCAAAGTCAACTTCCGACCACTTCCACATACCATGCTTTAGCTACCATTCAACGCAATCACATACATCATGCCAATACTTAGGGAAGTTCTTGGTCACTCAAATTATTTTGTATAGTATAAGCTCATAACCTTTATTCACCATTATATGTCTAGGTAACACATCTTAACATTCTATGTAGTCCCATCAATATAGTAACATTAACCCAACTCTAAATTCTTAATAAAACTAAATTTTTAATAAGCATGTGAAATTATATCTCACCTCGTACATCATTCTTATAATTATCTATCATAATTTGAGCAATATAACCCCATGTAAAACACTAAATTTTATATACCACAATGTATGTCACCCAAATCAAAATTCAAACTTTAGAAAAGTTAATGATAATATAAACTTCTAATTAGTCCATAGCGGACTAGCTCACATCTTAAAGTCATATCTAAAATCATAACCAAAAATCCATACAACGTTCAACTACACCTCAAGGGTTGATATGAGAGGTCTTATTCCTTCACTTTTCTCAAATTATTCTCATGATGCAAAATTCTAAATATCTCAATCCTTCAATATATCACTCTCTTGTTTCTCTAGCTCGCCTACCGATCTCATCCTTTTATCAACAACTCATGATGTTTTACTTCACACTCTCAATCAAAACTCTGAGGGAAACAATTCCTTAAATCATTTAACAATCAAAAGTAACAAATTTTTTTATGGTCAAGTATTGTCCTCTAGTTTTTAACCAATCCGACGAATCCATGACACCATTATCACAACCAAAACAAAGCATATGAAACAACGCGTCTAGGAACCCAATTTTAAACCCTTTCAAAGATACATTTTTGTTCCTTCTAATTTGAGAAAATATTCCTACTCTCACCTATTTCTGAAGGCTACACACCCCACAAATTTGATCTTATTTTAATTATGGCTCTACCTACTTTAAATTCTATTTGAGTGGTGTCCCAACATCTCTTAAAACTTGTCATACAACCACAATACTCACTAAATAGTAGAAAATAATAACCTTAGATACTCGCAAGTTGTTATGACCATACTCAAGTCGCTTAACCAATTTTTTAATTAATCATATAGTTGCCTCCAAATCATAGTCTATCAAAATTCTTAGTCACCTTCACACAATTATACTCAATGAGACTTATTTTACCCATAAGATTGTCATTCTGATATCGATCTACTTATTTGGAGTTTTAGATAAAGTCGACAGTCCTCATTCAGAACCCTTAAGATACATTTTACAACCTAAATGTAAGATTCACACCAAAATTTTTCTTAAAAATAATACAATCCAAGTACTTGTAGTAATAAACTAGTTGCTATCTCAAATGCGAAAGCAACACTGAGATCTCATTATTTAAACAAGTCATACTACTAATAACTTCTTAAGTAGTTAGTGTTCACACTTCATAATAGATATATCCATTTTCATATACCCATAGTACCACAACCATTAGAACCACAACCATGAGAGTCCATTAAATTCACCAGTAGAATACATCATACCCTCGCAAGATTGTACTCAAATAATTTGTTTTTCCCATTAAGTGACTACAATACGCCACCAAACCCTTTTGGTCTCTCATCCAAAGCTATATTCATTCTTTCTTATCTTAGGTTGACAACAAAAGTAACACAATCTATAACTTTAACTAAGTAAGCACCGATAGCATTAGTATTATTGTAGTAGTCAATCATGACCCTTTTTTATATACACACAATCTATGAAATCATAAAAGAGATTATGCCTCAATTGCCTCAACATAATTTCATCATTCCCTATACAACCTATATATGTTAGGAAAACTCTACTAACTGAATTTTCTTATTTAACGATGTTCATTTTCTAGTTGTCCTTTACGAAACTTCTTGCATGTTGTCAGATATCTATATAACGTACAAAAAGTTTACCTTATAGGATGGAAGACATATCCTCTTTCATCTTTCTTCCCATAGCTTCAAGTTTGGAGTTTGAATAAAGATGCTAGAAAATGGATCACCACATTTTTCATCTCCGCAAAACTATTAAGTCAAAACTCAACACTAAGACTTTTAATGATATTCATTCTATGGCACAACTCAAAACAATCTAAAATGAAAGAAAAAACATCTTCATAATCAATACCAGTAAAGAATTCAACTGTATGAACTTAATATAATAAATCATGTTGATCACTAGTCATTATAGGCCCTATAGTCAATTGAGAAAATATACCTATTTCTAAGGACACATTTCTTTTTCTTTCTATTGTTGCTATTTCAACTTCTAATACTCTAGTATAACCATATGTGAAATAGAGTGAAGAAATTCAGATACCAATTTGTATCACCTAGATACCAATTGGATTCAAGTAGTTGCACGAAAGACAAAAGGAATGAAATTTCCTAAAGTCCTATAGCCTCTCGAAGAAAAGTAAAGGTGTCCCCGTACTGTTCTGCAAGACTCTACTAGACTTGTCCTTGTGTGATAAGATCACTGAGCCTGATGCTCTGATACCAAGTTTGTCACAACCCAAAACGAGTCGTGAGTGGCACCCACACTTAACCTTCCAAGTGGACGAACCAACCAATTTTACCTAGCTTACAAAATACAAACATAACGCGCAAACTCAAATGTTACTCAATATCATTTCCCAAAACCTGAAAGTCACCACATTCAAGGACATTTAATCTCTAATAAGTCTAAGAATATCAAATACACTAAAATAAAAGAATAGAATGGTATGTGTCCGAAAGTATAGAACTACATGCCATGACCGAGAAAATCTAACACGAGTTTGAATGAATAGCTCACCCTGGGAGGTGATATGCGGGAGGCTATCTAGAGATGAGGAAAATATGAAGTCATTGGTACACTCGTTGCATTTAATAAAAGGAAAAAAAAAGAAAAACACAAGTAGGACTCAGTACGAGGCAACATGTACTGAGTAGGTATCATAGGCCAACACAAAATAGTAACTAATATACAAAGAATAATAGTATAAAATCAACAATAGTGCTTGAGAAGCAACAAATAACATGAAAAAATGACAACTGAAGCAAGTAAGTAATCAACCACAATATCAAGCACACACGAGGACTCATGCCTCCACAACACGTTCGTTGAGACATGAGCTCTTTGAGATTGAGTACATTAAATTAATTCAATATCCTTTTCCTTTAAAGTTACTATGTCGGAACGTGACACTCCGATCCAATTATATCGTGTCGGAATGTGACACTCCAATCCAATTATACCGTGTCGGAATGTGACACTCCGATCCAATTATACCGTGTCGGAACGTGACACACCGATCCAATTATATCATGTCGGAATGTGACACTCCGACCCAATAATCTCATTATTTATCATTTATTATCAACACTTTAAATTCATTGATAATATTTCATCAAACCTTCTTTATTCAAGGAATCACTTCGATAAGAAGGATTCAAGAATATAAATTCTACAATCTCAGGATTTTAGATCAATCACATACTTCACAACCAAGTCACACAACCACACAGTCAAATACATAGTAAACTTCACAATATCATTCAATACATATCAATCACTATTGATAGTTTATTATCAAATAGCATAAACCATAACACACCTCCACCGAAGAGCCGAAGTCAAGCAAGCTAATTCCTCAATGTTATTCATGTCTTTAGTATTTCCGAATATTTTCAATCTATCAAATACAATATTCGTAGGTTAAATAGTTCATTGACAACCATATTACTATATGTTTAGCGTAGACCCAAAAACTCACCCAAATCTATAGTCAAATTCCTAAACTTTGATACCCATTAATTCATCAAGTCTCATGGCTTTAATTTCAGGCCTAATGTTAAGTCTATATTCCTCCAACTAACTTACTCTAATGGTATATATATTATAATACACCTAACATTTCATTATCTATCTCAATATATCAAAACTTGATTTGTTTTATGATACCAAAATTATAATACATGAAATCACGACTACATTCTAGAAAATTTTCTATCACCTAAGGTCCTACGACCTACAGGAATATATATATATATATATATATATATATATATATATATTACTAACAATTTTCTTCTTTAATCATTATGGTAATCATTACCAATGATTGCAGCAATAACACAGTCGCTCATACCAACAACATGAAAAATGGCAATTACCTTTCTTTTTCCCCTCAACTTCACCCTACAATATAATATAATAGTAATAATAATAATAATAATAATAATAATAATAATAATAATAATAATAATAATATTATGACCATTATAAAATTACCAGGACTTAATGTAACGACCTGTTTAGTCGTTTTGAGCAGCAGAACGAAATTCTGGAAAAACTGGCCAAACTACGGACACCCCGACGGACCGTCATAGGCCCGACGGTCCGTCACAGAGGTCCGTTCCATGACACTTAGAAGTTTGAAAATCGGATACTGAAAATCGACTCTCTGTAAATTGTGACGGACCTGCAGGACGTGCCGTCACATCCACGACGAACCGTCGTGAGTTTCCGTTGCAAAACACTTCAACGTTTGAGAATTTGGTTCGAGAAACGAGTTTCTGACCGCCATGACGGACGTGCAGGACGGACCGTCACAGGCGTGACGGACCGTCACAGCGTCCGTGGCGACGATGGAAAACTGGGGAGGCACGACGGCCTGTGCGACGGACCGTCGCACCCACGACGGCCCGTCACAGGTTGTGCAGTCCCAGGCAGTTTAGGATTTCCTTCCTCGTTTTAAGGGTCGTTTTTGATTATTCTTTCCTTAATTATAAGGATTGAGGGGTAACATTAACAAGTCTAACTTCTTAGGGGTTAAAAAGGGTAACCTTAAGTAAATTAGTGGGGTTTTATTGTCCTTTTTCACACTTAATTACATGATTAATTAGGGTAAAGGAAAGAGGGTTTGAATAAAACAAAAGAGAAAGAACAGAAAGGGAGAGAGAGCAGATCGATCGAGAGAGAGAAGAATAGCAAGCTTGGAAATTTCTTGTTGATTCCAATTCTTCGGTGGAGGTAGGTTATGGTTTTATGTTACGATAATCGTAGTGAACTCTTGATAGTGTATGATATGTATTGATGATGTTGTAAACCTGTCTATATGCTTAATTGTATGCTTGCATGATTATGATTATGAAATTGTTATGAATTAACAAAGCATGATGAAGCTATTGAATCCCAAATCTTGAAAGAACCCTAATTCACTTGATATATTATATAATAAGATTGATGATGCCTTAGTATGAAAGAAGGCTTGATAAATTATATAATGATAATGAGGATGCCTTAGTATAAAAGAAGGCTTGATGAATTAGGGGATCGGGTGCCACGTTCCGGTACCAGGATAGAATGAATATGAGGATCGGAGTGTCACGTTCCGACACCAGGATAGAATATGAGGATCGGGTGCCACGTTCCGGTACCAGGATAGAATGAATATGAGGATCGGAGTGTCACGTTCCGACACCAGGATAGAATATGAGGATCGGGTGCCATGTTCCGGTACCAGGATAGAATGAATATGAGGATCGGAGTGTCACGTTCCGACACCAGGATAGAATATGAGGATCGGGTGCCACGTTCCGGTACCAGGATAGAATGAATATGAGGATCGGAGTGTCACGTTCCGACACCAGGATAGAATTAGAGGAGCGGAGTGTCACGTACCGACACAAGAGGAAGAAAGATAATGAATCTTGAAAGATAATGAATATACTCAATCTAATGAACTTAATTTCCCAAATGAGTATGGTATTGAGGCTTGAGACCTCATGTGTGAACTTGACGGAAATTGTTAATGATAAAGTAATTGTTGTGCTACATGTTGAGTATTGTAGTTGATTTACATTATTGTTGATATATATTGTTCCCTATTTTGAGTTAGCCGATGATATCTACTCAGTACGTGTGGTTGTACTGACCCCCTACTTCTATGTTTCCCTTTGTTATTTGTGTTATGCAGCAAACGTTCCGTCAACTTCGACTCAGCAGTAGATCAAGCCAGTCTTCACTTCATCGGAAATTCAGGGTGAGCTAATGCGTCTAGCTTGGACTGGGTCTCCTTCTTCAAGTCTTGATGCCTTGAACTTCCGGCATGAACTAGCTTTTACTTGTTTTTAGCTTTTAGACATTCTTAGTTTAGTAATTTGAGATAGATGTTCTTGTGCTGATGACTTCCAGATTTTGGAATATTAATAATAGTTTTGAGTTGTTTTTATTAATGAGTTTAAGTCTTCCGCATTATTTTCTGTTGAAATATCTTGAAATGTTAAGGTTTAGATGGGTTGGTTCGCTCACATCGGAGGGTAAATGTGGGTGCCAGTCGCGTCCCCGATTTGGGTCGTGACAGACTTGGTATCAGAGCATTAGGTTCATTGGTCTCATCACACAAGAACAGGTCTAGTAGAGTCTTAAGGAACGGTAGGGGGACGCCTTTACTTTTCCTTGAGAGGCTATAAGACTTTAGGAAAATTCCATTCTTTCATTCTTTCTTTCGTGCTACTACTTGAGTCCAATTGGTATCTAGGTGATACAAATTGGTATCTGACCATCTTCATTCTATCTCGCAGATGGTTAGAACTAGAGCAACGACCGCACCAGCAGCAACAACGGAAAGACAGGAAACTACTGAGCCAGCCACTGGGGCTGTGGCTCGAGGAGGAACAGCGGCAAGAGGCCGTGGAAGAGGTCGTGGGAGGACGTCCTCTAGAGGAAGAGGACGAGCCCCTAGCCCATCTGATACTAGGGCGGTGACTCCTCCACCGACCGAAGAGGTGATAAGAGAGGGTGAGGAAGGGGAAACTGAACCAGGACAGAATGAGGAAATGCCACCCCAACCTACCCCAGAGATGATCAACCAAGTACTTGCTTATCTTAGCGGGTTGTCTGATCAGGGTCAAGCACCTCCAATGGTTTCTGCACCAACACCTCCGGTCTCAGAGATACGACATGCGGCTACTATGGCTCCCCGCATGGATGCACCATTGGGAATAGGCACATTTCCACGTCTGACTACTGGGCCTATTATGACAAACGATCAACATGAACTTTTTAGTAAGTTCTTGAAATTGAAACCTCCAGTCTTCAAGGGTGCAGAATCTGAGGATGCTTATGATTTTCTGGTTGATTGTCATGAGCTACTACACAAGATGGGGATAGTAGAGAGGTTTGGTGTCGAGTTCGTGAGCTATCAGTTCCAAGGGAACGCCAAAATGTGGTGGCGTTCACATGTTGAGTGTCAACCAACAGAGGCACCATCTATGACTTGGGAATCATTCTCTGCCCTATTTATGGAGAAGTATATCCCAAGGACTTTGAGAGATAGAAAGAGGGATGAGTTCTTGAGTCTTGAACAGGGAAGGATGACAGTAAACGCGTATGAGGCTAAATTTCGCGCGCTATCTAGATATGCCACGCAACTTTGTTTCAGTCCACAAGAACGGATCCGCCGTTTTGTGAAGGGGTTGAGGTCAGAATTGCGGATTTCCGCCTTACAGATAGCGGCAACAGCAACATCCTTCCAAGAGGTGGTAGACTTTGTGATAGAGGTGGAAGGAGTGAAACCGGATGACTTCACCCCAACGTCTACATCAAAGAGGTTTCGAAGGGGAGGTGAGTATAATGGTTCTTATTCTAGAGGACAGAACTCCGGAGGTCACTCAAATCGACCAATACAGTCTTCACTACAGACTGTAGTTGGGGGTCCACCTCAGAACGGTCAACACTTCTCTGAGAGGCCGACGCGTGAACCCAGAGAATGTTATGGGTGTGGAGAGATTGGGCACATTAAGAGGTACTGTCCAAACCAGAGTTACAGACCCCCAATGGCTAGAGGAAGAGGTGGTAATGGTAGAGGTCGTTATTCTGGAGGGCGTGGTGGCCGAGGTAATGGTGGTCACCAAAACGGCAGAGGTGAAGGGCAAAACGGAGCCACTACTACACAACATGGTAGGGGCAACGGACAGACAAATAATGGGGCCCATTGTTATGCTTTCCCTGGGAGATCTGAAGCGGAGGCGTCTGATGCTGTTATCACAGGTAATCTCTTGGTTTGTGATTGCATGGCATCTGTATTATTTGACCCTGGCTCCACGTTTTCATATGTATCTTCCTCATTTGCTAACGGTCTAAATTTACATTGTGAATTACTTGACATGCCTATTCGTGTTTCTACTCCGGTGGGTGAGTCTGTGATAGTCGAAAAAGTGTATAGGTCTTGTTTGGTGAATTTTATGGGGAGCAACACTTATGTAGATTTGGTTATTTTAGAAATGGGTGACTTTGATGTAATTCTGGGTATGACTTGGCTTTCTCCAAACTTTGCGATTTTGGATTGTAATGCTAAAACGGTAACGTTAGCCAAGCCTGGGGCAGATCCGTTAGTGTGGGAGGGTGACTACACTCCCAATCCGGTGCGTATCATCTCCTTTATTCGTGCTCAGAAGATGGTTAGTAAGGGTTGTCTAGCTTTCGTGGCACATCTTAAGGATGACACTACTCAAGTACCATCGATTGAGTCAGTTTCGGTAGTCTGTGAGTTTTTGGATGTGTTCCCTGCAGATCTTCCCGGTATGCCACCAGATAGGGATATAGACTTCTGCATTGATTTGGAACCCGGTACTCGCCCCATTTCTATACCCCCTATAGAATGGCTCCCGCGGAGTTAAGAGAATTAAAGGCTCAACTTCAAGAGTTGTTGAGCAAAGGCTTCATTAGACCAAGTGCATCTCCTTGGGGTGCTCCGGTTTTGTTTGTGAAGAAGAAAGATGGGAGTTTCCGAATGTGCATAGATTACCGACAGTTGAACAAGGTAACTATTAAGAACAAGTACCCCATTCCTCGCATTGATGACTTGTTCGATCAGTTACAAGGTGCTTGTGTCTTCTCAAAAATAGACTTGAGGTCCGGTTATCACCAATTGAAAATACGCGCAACGGATGTGCCAAAGACTGCTTTTCGAACTAGGTATGGGCATTATGAGTTTGTGGTAATGTCGTTTGGTCTTACTAATGCCCCTGCTGCCTTCATGAGCTTGATGAACGGGATTTTCAAGCCATATTTGGATCTCTTTGTGATTGTGTTTATTGATGATATACTGATATACTCCAAAAGTAAGAAAGAACATGAGGAGCATTTGAAATTGGTGTTAGAGTTGTTGAGAAAGAAAAAGCTTTATGCGAATTCTCCAAGTGTGAGTTTTGGCTAGATTCAGTGTCCTTCTTGGGGCACGTGGTTTCTAAGGATGGAGTGATGGTAGATCCATCTAAGATTGAGACGGTAAAGAATTGGGTAAGACCTACAAACGTGTCAGAAATAAGGAGTTTTGTGGGGTTAGCTAGCTACTACCGCCGATTCGTCAAGGGATTCTCTTCCATTGCTTCCCAATTGACGAACTTGACCAAGCAAAACGTCCCATTTGTATGGTCGGATGAGTGTGAGGAGAGCTTCCAGAAGCTTAAGACTTTGTTGACTACCGCACCTATCCTTACCTTGCCAGTAGAGGGCAAAAACTTCATTGTTTATTGTGATGCATCCTATTCGGGTTTGGGTGCAGTGTTAATGCAAGAGAAGAATGTGATTGCTTATGCTTCGAGGCAATTAAAGGTGCATGAACGCAACTATCCGACCCATGACTTGGAGTTGGCCGCAGTGGTATTTGCACTAAAGCAATGGAGACACTACTTGTATGGGGTTAAGTGTGAAGTCTACACGGACCATCGTAGCCTACAGTATGTATTCACTCAGAAAGACTTGAACTTGAGACAGAGGAGATGGATGGAACTACTGAAGGACTACGACATCACTATCTTGTATCATCCGGGAAAAGCGAATGTGGTGGCAGATGCCTTGAGTAGAAAGGCCGGAAGCATGGGAAGTCTAGCTCATTTGCAAACTTCTAGACGCCCATTGGCTAGGGAAGTGCAGATTTTGGCTAATGACCTTATGAGGTTAGAAATAAACGAGAAGGGAGGATTGTTAGCTTGTGTAGAGGCAAAATCCTCTTTTCTTGATCAGATTAAGGGAAACAGTTTGATGATGAGAAACTAAGGCGAATTCGAGATAAAGTGTTGCAAGGAGAGGCTAAGGAAGCAATAATCGATGGGGAAGGTGTTTTGAGGATCAAGGGAAGAGTATGTGTACCCCGCATCGATGATTTGATCACCACTATTCTGACAGGCCATAGTTCCGGATATTCTATACATCCTGGTGCAACCAAGATGTATCGCGACCTAAAGCAACACTTCTGGTGGAGTAGAATGAAGCGAGATATTGTTGAGTTTGTTGCCAAGTGTCCAAATTGTCAACAAGTAAAGTATGAACACCAAAGGCCCGGAGGAACACTTCAGAGAATGCCCATTCCTGAATGGAAGTGGGAGAGAATCGCGATGGACTTCGTGGTTGGTCTTCCAAAGACATTGGGTAAGTATGACTCCATTTGGGTGATTGTTGATAGGTTAACTAAGTCCGCTCACTTCATTCCTGTCAAGGTGACCTACAATGCAGAGAAGTTAGCCAAGATCTACATCTCAGAAATCGTTCGGTTGCATGGAGTTCCACTCTCAATCATATCAGATAGAGGTACGCAGTTTACTTCTAAGTTTTGGAGAACATTGCATGCTGAACTAGGTACTAGGTTGGACCTTAGTACTGCATTTCATCCTCAGACCGATGGTCAGTCTGAGCGAACGATTCAAGTTTTGGAGGATATGCTACGCGCATGTGTGATAGAGTTTGGTGGCCATTGGGATAGCTTCTTACCTTTGGCAGAGTTTTCGTACAATAATAGTTATCACTCTAGTATCGACATGGCTCCATTTGAAGCATTATATGGGAGGAGATGTAGATCTCCCATTGGTTGGTTTGATGCCTTCGAGGTTAGACCTTGGGGGACTGATCTGTTGAGAGATTCTATGGAGAAGGTGAAAGCTATTCAAGAGAAGCTTTTGGCGGCTCAAAGTAGACAAAAGGAGTATGCAGACCGAAAGGTTAGAGACTTGGAGTTCATGGAAGGTGAACAAGTCTTGTTGAAGGTTTCGCCCATGAAAGGGGTGATGCGGTTTGGAAAAAGAGGTAAGTTAAGTCCAAGGTATATTGGACCATTTGAAGTGCTTAAGAGAATAGGGGAGGTGGCTTATGAATTAGCCTTACCCCCAGGGCTGTCCGGAGTACATCCGGTGTTTCATGTATCTATGTTGAAGAGATACCACGGAGATGGAAACTACATTATCCGTTGGGATTCAGTTTTGTTGGATGAGAACTTGACTTATGAAGAGGAACCGGTTGCTATATTAGATAGAGAAGTTCGCAAACTGAGGTCGAGGGAGATTGCATCCATCAAAGTGCAATGGAAGAATCGACCGGTTGAAGAGGCTACGTGGGAGAAGGAGGCAGATATGCAAGAAAAATACCCACATCTGTTTACAGATTCAGGTACTCCTTTTCGCCTTGTTTTCTTCTTTTGATCGTTCGGGGACGAACGATGGGTAAATTGGTATCTATTGTAACGACCTGTTTAGTCGTTTTGAGCAGCAGAACGAATTCTGGAAAAACTGGCCAAACTACGGACACCCCGACGGACCGTCATAGGCCCGACGGTCCGTCACAGAGGTTCCGTTCCATGACACTTAGAAGTTTGAAAATCGGATACTGAAAATCGACTCTCTGTAAATTGTGACGGACCTGCAGGACGTGCCGTCACATCCACGACGAACCGTCGTGAGTTTCCGTTGCAAAACACTTCAACGTTTGAGAATTTGGTTCGAGAAACGAGTTTCTGACCGCCATGACGGACGTGCAGGACGGACCGTCACAGGCGTGACGGACCGTCACAGCGTCCGTGGCGACGATGGAAAACTGGGGAGGCACGACGGCCTGTGCGACGGACCGTCGCACCCACGACGGCCCGTCACAGGTTGTGCAGTCCCAGGCAGTTTAGGATTTCCTTCCTCGTTTTAAGGGTCGTTTTTGATTATTCTTTCCTTAATTATAAGATTGAGGGGTAACATTAACAAGTCTAATTCTTAGGGGTTAAAAAGGGTAACCTTAAGTAATTAGTGGGGTTTTATTGTCCTTTTTCACACTTAATTACATGATTAATTAGGGTAAAGGAAAGAGGGTTTGAATAAAACAAAAGAGAAAGAACAGAAAGGGAGAGAGAGCATATCGATCGAGAGAGAGAAGAATAGCAAGCTTGGGAAATTTCTTGTTGATTCCAATTCTTCGGTGGAGGTAGGTTATGGTTTTATGTTACGATAATCGTAGTGAACTTTGATAGTGTATGATATGTATTGATGATGTTTGTAAACCTGTCTATATGCTTAATTGTATGCTTGCATGATTATGATTATGAAATTGTTATGAATTAACAAAGCATGATGAAGCTATTGAATCCCAAATCTTGAAAGAACCCTAATTCACTTGATATATTATATAATAAGATTGATGATGCCTTAGTATGAAAGAAGGCTTGATAAATTATATAATGATAATGAGGATGCCTTAGTATAAAAGAAGGCTTGATGAATTAGGGATCGGGTGCCACGTTCCGGTACCAGGATAGAATGAAATGAGGATCGGAGTGTCACGTTCCGACACCAGGATAGAATATGAGGATCGGGTGCCACGTTCCGGTACCAGGATAGAATGAATATGAGGATCGGAGTGTCACGTTCCGACACCAGGATAGAATATGAGGATCGGGTGCCACGTTCCGGTACCAGGATAGAATGAATATGAGGATCGGAGTGTCACGTTCCGACACCAGGATAGAATATGAGGATCGGGTGCCACGTTCCGGTACCAGGATAGAATGAATATGAGGATCGGAGTGTCACGTTCCGACACCAGGATAGAATTAGAGGAGCGGAGTGTCACGTACCGACACAAGAGGAAGAAAGATAATGAATCTTGAAAGATAATGAATATACTCAATCTAATGAACTTAATTTCCCAAATGAGTATGGTATTGAGGCTTGAGACCTCATGTGTGAACTTGACGGAAATTGTTAATGATAAAGTAATTGTTGTGCTACATGTTGAGTATTGTAGTTGATTTACATTATTGTTGATATATATTGTTCCCTATTTTGAGTTAGCCGATGATATCTACTCAGTACTGTGGTTGTACTGACCCCCTACTTCTATGTTTCTCCTTTGTTATTTGTGTTATGCAGCAAACGTTCCGTCAACTTCGACTCAGCAGTAGATCAAGCCAGTCTTCACTTCATCGGAAATTCAGGGTGAGCTAATGCGTCTAGCTTGGACTGGGTCTCCTTCTTCAAGTCTTGATGCCTTGAACTTCCGGCATGGACTAGCTTTTACTTGTTTTTAGCTTTTTAAGACATTCTTAGTTTAGTAATTTGAGATAGATGTTCTTGTGGTGATGACTTCCAGATTTTGGGAATATTAATAATAGTTTTGAGTTGTTTTTATTAATGAGTTTAAGTCTTCCGCATTATTTTTCTGTTGAAATATCTTGAAATGTTAAGGTTTAGATGGGTTGGTTCGCTCACATCGGAGGGTAAATGTGGGTGCCAGTCGCGTCCCGATTTGGGTCGTGACAGACTTGGTATTAGAGCATTAGGTTCATTGGTCTCATCACACAAGAACAGGTCTAGTAGAGTCTTAAGGAACGGTAGGGGGACGCCTTTACTTTTCCTTGAGAGGCTATAAGACTTTAGGAAAATTCCATTCTTTCATTCTTTCTTTCGTGCTACTACTTGAGTCCAATTGGTATCTAGGTGATACAAATTGGTATCTGACCATCTTCATTCTATCTCGCAGATGGTTAGAACTAGAGCAACGACCGCACCACAGCAACAACGGAAAGACAAGAAACTACTGAGCCAGCCACTGGGGCTGTGGCTCGAGGAGGAACAGCGGCAAGAGGCCGTGGAAGAGGTCGTGGGAGGAACGTCCTCTAGAGGAAGAGGACGAGCCCCTAGCCCATCTGATACTAGGGCGTGACTCCTCCACCGACCGAAGAGTTGATAAGAGAGGGTGAGGAAGGGGAAACTGAACCAGGACAGAATGAGGAAATGCCACCCCAACCTACCCCAGAGATGATCAACCAAGTACTGCTTATCTTAGCGGGTTGTCTTGATCAGGGTCAACACCTCCAAGTGGTTTCTGCACCACACCACCTCCGGTCTCAGAGATACGACATGCGGCTACTAGGCTCCCCGCATGGATGCACCATTGGAATAGGCACATTTCCACGTCTGACTACTGGCCTATTATGACAAACATCAATCACACTTTTTTAGTAAGTTCTTGAAATTGAAACCTCCAGTCTTCAAGGGTGCAGAATCTAGGATGCTTATGATTTTTCTGGTTGATTGTCATGAGCTACTACACAAGATGGGATAGTAGAGAGGTTTGGTGTCGAGTTCGTGAGCTATCAGTTTCAAGGGAACGCCAAAATGTGGTGGCGTTCACATGTTGATTGTCAACCAACAGAGGCACCATCTATGATTGGGAATCATTCTCTACCCTATTTATGGAGAAGTATATCCCAGGACTTTGAAGATAGAAGAGGATGAGTCTTGAGTCTGAACAGGGAAGGATGACAGTAAACGCGTATGAGGCTAAATGTGGGCGCCAGTTCGCGGCTCGGTTTTGGGTTCGGGACAAACTTGGTATCAGAGCCTTAGGTTCGTTGGTCTCATCACACAAGAACGAGTCTAGTAAGTCTTAAGGAACGGTAGGGGGAACGGTAGGGGGACGCCTTTACTTTTCTTTGAGAGGCTATAAGACTTTAGGAAAATTCCATTCTTTCTTTCTTTCTTTCGTGCTACTACTTGAATCCAATTGGTATCTAGGTGATACAAATTGGTATCTGACCATCTTCACTCTATTTCGAAGATGGTTATAACTAGAGCAACGACTGCACCAACACCAACACCGGCAAGAAAAGAAATGTCTGAGCCAGCCACTGGGGTTGTGGCTCGAGGAAGAGCAGTGGCAAGAGGCCGTGATAGAGGTCGTGGGAGGATGTCCTCTAGAGGAAGAGGACGAGCACCTAGTCCATATGATGCTAGGGCGGTGACTCCTCCACCGACTGAAGAGGTAGTAAGAGAGGGTGAGGAAGGGGAAAATGACAAGAGCAAAATGAGGAATTGCCACCCCAACCTACCCCAGAGATGATCAATCAGGTTCTTGCTTATCTTAGTGGGTTATCTGATCAGGGTCAGGCACCTCCAGTGTTTTCTGCACCAACACCTCCGGTTTAAGAGGTGTGACATGCCGCTGCTGGGGCTCCCCGAATGGATGCCTCATTGGAAATAGGCACGTTTCCTCGTCTGACTACTGGGCCTATAATGACAAATGATCAGCATAAACTTTTCAGTAAGTTCTTGAAATTGAAACCTCCAGTCTTCAAGGGTGCTGAATCTGAGGATGCTTACGATTTTCTGGTTTATTGTCATGAGCTACTACACAAGATGGGTATAGTAGAACGGTTTGGTGTGGAGTTCGTGAGTTATCAGTTTCAAGGGAACGCCAAAATGTGGTGGCGGTCACATGTTGAGTGTCAACCAACAGAGGCACCACGTATGACTTGGGCCTCATTCTCTAGCTTTTTTATGGAGAAGTACATCCCACGGACTTTGAGGGATAGGAAAAGAGATGAATTCTTAAGTCTAGAGAAAGGTAGGATGTCGGTTACCGCATATGAGGCCAAGTTTCGTGCACTATCCAGATACGCCACCCAACTTTGTTTCAGTCCACAAGAGCGGATTCGCCGGTTCGTGAAGGGGTTGAGGTCAAAGTTGCGGATTTCAGCCTTACAGGTAGCGGCTACGGCAAAATCCTTCCAAGAAGTGATAGATTTTGTGGTAGAGGTGGAAGGAGTGAAGCAAGATGAATTCACCATGGCATCGACATCAAAAAGGTTTCGAAAGGGAGGTGAGTTTAATGGTTCTTACTCTAGAGGACAGGGTTCCGGAGGTTACTCAGTTCGACCAATTTAGTCTTCACTACAGACTGTAGTTGGGGGTCCACCTCAGACCGGTCAACACTTCTCTGAGAGACCTATGCTTGACTCTAGAGAGTGTTATGGGTGTGGGGAGAATGGACATATTAGGAGGAATTGTCCAAAACAGAGTTATAGACCCCCAATAGCTAGAGGTAGAGGTGGTCATGGTAGAGGCCGTTATTCTGGAGGACGTGGTGGTCGAGGTAATGGTGGTCACCAAAACGGCCGGGGTGATGGGCAAACTGGAGCCACTACATCACAACATGGTAGGGGCAACGGACAAACAAACGATAGGGCCCATTGTTATGCTTTCCCTGGGCGGTCTGAAGCGGAGGCATCTGATGTTGTCATCACAGGTAATCTTTTGGTTTGTGATTGCATGGCTTCTGTATTGTTTGATCCCGGATCCATATTTTCTTATGTATCTTCCTCATTTGCTAATGGTCTTAATTTACATTGTGAATTACTTGACATGCCTATTCGTTTTTCTTCTACTTCGGTGGGTGAGTCTGTGATAGTTGAAAAAGTGTATAGGTCTTGTTTGGTGACTTTTGTGGGGGGAGTAACACTTATGTAGATTTGATTATCTTAGAAATGGTTGATTTTGATGTAATTCTGGGTATGACTTGGCTTTCTCCGAATTTTGCGATCTTGGATTGTAATGCTAAAATTGTGACGTTAGCCAAACCTGGGACAGATCCGTTAGTGTGGGAGGGTGATTACACTTCCAATCCGGTGCGTATCATCTCCTTTCTTCGTGCTAAGAAAATGGTTAGTAAAGGGTGCTTAGCTTTTTTGGACCATCTCAAGGATGACACTACCCAAGTACCTTCGATGGAGTCGGTTTCGGTAGTCCGTGAGTTTTTTTAGGTGTTCCCTGCAGATCTTCCTGGTATGCCACAAGATAGGGATATTGACTTCTGTATTGATCTTGAACCGGGCACTCGCCCCATTTCTATACCCCCTTATAGAATGGCCCCCGCGGAGTTAAGAAAGTTAAAGGCCAAACTTCAAGAGTTGTTGAGCAAAGGCTTCATTAGACCAAGTGCATCTCTTGGGGTGCTCCGGTTTTGTTTGTGAAGAAGAAGGATGGGAGTTTTCGGATGTGCATAGACTACCGGCAGTTGAACAAGGTAACTATTAAGAACAAGTATCCTCTTCCTCGCATTAATGACTTGTTCGATCAGTTACAAGGTGCTTGTGTCTCTCTCTAAGATTGATTTGAGATCCGGTTATCATCAATTGAAAATACGGGCAACGGATGTGCCAAAGACTGCCTTTCGAACCAGGTATGGGCATTATGAATTTGTAGTGATGTCTTTTGGTCTTACGAATGCCCCTGCTACGTTCATGAGCTTAATGAACTGGATTTTTTAAGCCATATCTGGATCTCTTGGTGATCGTATTTATTGATGATATACTGATATACTCTAAAAGTAAGAAGGAACATGAGGAGCATTTGAGAATTGTATTGGAAATGTTGAGGGAGAAAATTTATATGGAGTTAAGTGTGAAGTCTATACGGATCATCGTAGCCTACAGTATTTCTTCACTCAGAAAGATTTGAACTTGAGACAAAGGAGATGGATGGAACTACTGAAAGATTACGATATCATTATTTTGATCATCCGGGAAAGGCGAATGTTGTGGCGGATGCTTTAAGTAGAAAGGCCGAATCATGGGAAGTCTAGCTGATTTGCAAGTTCTAGACGCCCATTGGCTAGAGAGGTTCAGATTCTGGATATGACCTTATGAGGTTAGAAGTAAATGAGAAGGGAGGATTGTTAGCTTGTGTGGAGGCAAGATCTTCCTTCCTTGACAAGATTAAGGGAAACAGTTTAACGATGAGAATTGATCCGGATCCGAGATAAAGTGTTGCGAGGAGAGGCAAAAGAAGCAATAATTGATGAGAAGGTGTTTTGAGGATTAAGGGAAGGGTATGTGTGCCTCGTGTTGATGACTTGATCCACACTATTCTTACGGAGGCTCATAGTTCCGGATACTCTATACCTCCTGGTGCAACCAAGATGTACCGTGACTAAAACAACACTTTTTGGTGGAGTAGAATGAAGCGCGACATTGTTGATTTTGTTGCCAAATGTCCAAACGGTCAACAAGTAAAGTATGAACACCAGAGGCCCGGAGGAACACTTCAGAGAATGCCATTCGGAATGGAAGTGGGAAGAATGCAATGGACTTGTGGTTGTCTTCCAAAGACAATGGGTAAGTATGACTCTATTTGGGTGATCATTGATAGGTTAACTAAATCTCTCATTTCATTCCGGTCAAGGTAACTTACAATGCGAGAAGTTAGCCAAACTTTACATCTCGTAAGTGGTTCGATTGCATGGGGTTCAACTCTCCATCATATCAGATAGAGGTACGCAGTTACTTCTATGTTTTGGAAAACATTGCATGCGGAATTGGGTACTAGGTTGGACCTTAGTACTGCGTTCCATCCTCAGACCGATGGTCAAGTCTGAGCTCGAACGATTCACGTGTTGGAGATTGCTTCGTGCATGTGTGATAGAATTGGTGGTCCTTGGGATAACTTCTACTTTAGCGGAGTTTTCATACAACAATAGCTATCACTCAAGCATTGATATGGCCCATTTGAAGCATTGTATGGTAGGAGATGTAGGTCTCCCATGGTTGGTTTGATGCATTTGAGGTTTGACCTTGGGGTACTCGACCTTTTGAGGGATTCATAGAGAAAGTGAAATCTATTCAAGAGAAGCTTCTAGCGGCGCAAAGTAGGCAAAAGGAATATGCAGATCGAAAGGTTAGAGACTTAGAGTTCATGGAGGGTGAACAAGTCTTGTTGAAGGTTTCGCCCATGAAAGGGGTGATGCGGTTTGGTAAAAGAGGTAAACTAAGACCAAGATATATTGGTCCCTTTGAAGTACTTAAGCGAGTAGGGGAGGTGTCTTATGAGCTAGCCTTGCCTCCGGGGCTGTCCGGAGTGCATCCGGTATTTCATGTGTCTATGTTGAAAAGATACCATGGGGATGGAAACTACATTATCCGTTGGGACTCAGTTTTGCTTGATGAGAATTTTTCTTATGAGGAGGAGCCTGTTGCTATTCTAGATAGAGAAATTCGCAAGTTGAGGTCGAGGGAGATTGCATCCATCAATGTTCAATGGAAGAATCGACCGGTTGAAGAAGCCACTTGGGAGAAGGAGGCCGATATGCAAGAAAGATACCCACATCTGTTTAAAGATTCAGGTACTTCTTCTCGCCCTTGTTTTCCTTCTTGTGATTGTTCGAGGACGAACGATGGGTAAATTGGTATCTATTGTAACGACCTGTTTAGTCGTTTTGAGCAGCAGATTTTATTTCTGGAAAATTGGCTGAGACGACGGACCCCACGACGGACCGTCATGGGCACGACGGACTGTCGCAGGGTCTCGTTTCAAAACACTTAGAAATTCTGAAATTGGGTACTGAAAATCGACTCTCTGAACTTCGTGACGGACTTGCAGGACGGACCGTCACATGAGTGACGGACCGTCACAGACCCTTGGTGGAAATTTGGGTCTCTGAACTTTGCGACGACCTGCAGGACGGACCGTCGCAGGCACGACGGCCCATCACAGGTTGCGTAATCCCAGTCTGGGTCGGATTTCTTTACACGTTTTAAGGGACGTTTTGGACTATTCCTACTTTAATTATAAGGTTAGAGGGTTAAGGTTAATAAGTCTAATTACTTGGGGGTTAAAAAGTAACCTTAAGTTAATTAGTGGGTTATTATTGCCATCTTTCATACTTAATTATATGCTAATTAGGGTAAAAGAAAGAGGGTTTGAATAAGAAAACTACAAAGAACAAAGAGAAAGAGAGAGAATTGATCGAGAAAAGGAAAACACAAAGCTTGGGAATTTGCTTGTTGATCACTAATCTTCGGTGGTGGTAGATTATGGTTTCCTTTACGATATTCGTAGTAAACTCTTAATAGCGAATGATATGTATCGATAGTATTGTAAACCCTGCTAAGTGCTTAATTGTATGCTTGCATGAATGTGAATAAATAATTGTGATTTTATAAGCATGATGAAGTTATTGAATCCCAAATCTTGCAAAACCCTAATCTCTTTATTAATGATAATGCCTTGGTATGAGAGCAGGCTTGATAAACTAAAAGTAATGAGATTGATGATGCCTTAGTATAAGAAAAGGCTTGATGAACTAAAGTAATGAGAATGATGATGCCTTGGTATAAGAGAAGGCTTGATGAATTGATAGAATGAGATTAGTGGATCGGAGTATCACGTTCCGACACATAGAATTAAGGGATCGGGTGTCACGAACTGACACGTAGTATTAGGGGGACTGGGTGTCACGAACCAACACGTAGATTTAGGGGATCGGGTATCACGAACTGACACGTAGATTTAGGGGATCGGGTGTCACGAACCGACACGTAGATTTAGGGGATCGGGTGTCACGAACCGACACGTAGATTTAGGGGATCGGAGTGTCACGTATCGACACAAGAGGAATAAAGAATTTGAGGGAGCGGAGTGTCACGTACCGACACAAGAGAAATAAAGATAATGAATCTTGAAAGATGCTAATATACTCAATCTAATGAACATAATTCCCAAATGAGTATGGTATTGAGGCTTGAGTCCGCATGTGTGAACTTGACGGTATTTATTAATGATGGAAGTACTTTTTGTGCTACATGTTGAGTATCATAGTTGCTTTTATGATATTACTTGGTATATATTGTTTTCTATTTTGAGTTGGCCGATGATATCTACTCAGTACCCGTGTTTTGTACTGACCCCTACTTTTATGTTTTCTTCTTTGTATTTGTGGAGTGCAGCAAACGTGCCGTCGTCTTCGACTCAACACTAACTCAAGCCAGTCTTTACTACATCAGAAATTCAGGGTGAGCTAATGCTTCTAGCTTGGACTGGATCTTCTTCTTCAAGTCTTGATGCCTTGAACTTTCGGCATGGACTAGCTCCTTATGTATTTTTAGCTTCTTAGACATTTTTAGTTAGTAATTTGATCATAGATGTTCTTGTGGTGATGACTTCCAGATTTTGGGGAATAATAGATGTTGAATATTAATAGATATTGAATTGGTTTTTATTAATGAGTTTAAGTCTTCCGCATTACTTTCTGTCGATATTATATTGATATATTAAGGGTTAGTTGGTTGGTTCGCTCACATAGGAGGGTAAGTGTGGGTGCCAGTCGCGGCTCGGTTTTGGGTCGTGACATTTCTTCATATTATTCTTACCCTAATTATTATATGACTTATTATAAGAAGTGATAAAAGTATTCCACTATTAATTTTAATGTTATCTTCTATAACCACCAACTAAATTAATTATTAAAACTACTCCCACTAATTTCATAATTATAGTTATGAATAGTCCAAAACAGCCATATAGAATCTATAGAAAAATATGTTATCAAATAAAATCTCTAGTAATCAAAACGACCAAAGGGGTCGTTAAAAACCCTCACCTTTCAACTGCTATCAAGTGTGAGTAAAAAATCACAACTAATATCTAGGCATGTTTTGCCAAAATAAGAATCCAATAAAAAGATTAGTCCTTTCAAAACCCTTGTTTTTTCTAAACCAATATACTATATTTTAAAAAATATTTATTATTTATAGCTATAACATTTTTTTTCATTTTGATCACTTTATTACATTTATAATACAATTTAAATACATATTACAAAGAACAATTTATTATTCACATGTAATACAATTTTTATTGATGATTAATACATTTATCACAAATTTTAATACACTTGTAATACAATGTGTAAATTTCTTACAAAAACCAGCATAATATATTTTTAAAATCAGTTATACATATTGCAGATTTAACATGGTATTTTTATAAATGATAATAAATAAAAAGTAAATCTAAAATCAATAATATCAATTAAAATGTATCAATCCAAATAATTTTTCCATATTTATATGGGCGAATTCTTGGGTTTTCCTAAATTGTCTAAAAACAAAATTCTCCAATCTTGTATATTGAATATTGGATAAAGTTCATGGAAGAGAAATAATTTCACTGCAGAATCTTGAATAAAGTTTCGATTAGAAAGAGAAGGGGTAAAAATTTATTTGAATAGATGTTGGGCTCCTCATCTTCCTTAATCCCTCTAATGTCATAAAGGCATAAATACATGGAATTCTATCAACGGTGACACATAAATATGCAAGCATGGTAAGATGGAAAAAATAGTATGTCGTTGCAGGATCTTAGTAGCTGGAAACTCTCACTTAAAAAAGGAAAACATTCATGATTTGTTTTAATACACTTGTAATACAATGTGTAAATTTCTTACAAAAACCAGAATAATAATTTTTAAAATCAGTTATACATATTGCAGATTTAACATGGTATTTTTATAAATGATAATAAATAAAAAGTAAATCTAAAATCAATAATATCAATTAAAATGTATCAATCCAATAATTTTTCCATATTATATGGGCGAATTTCTTGGGTTTTCCTAAATTGTCTAAAAACAAAATTCTCCAATCTTGTATATTGAATATTGGATAAAGTTCATGGAAGAGAAAATAATTTCACTGCAGAATCTTGAATAAAGTTCGATTAGAGAAAGAGAAGGGGTAAAAATTTATTTGAATAGATGTTGGGTCTCATCTTCCTAATCCCTCTAATGTCATAAAGGCATAAATACATGGAATTCTATCAACGGTGACACATAAATATGCAAGCATGGTAAGATGGAAAAAAATAGTATGTCGTTGCAGGATCTTAGTAGCTGGAAACTCTCACTTAAAAAAGGAAACATTCATGATTTGGTAACTCACTAAGGTGTGCTCAAACAGACTACTGGGAAATTTTTGGAAATTGATTTTCATTTCATTCTTTCTATAAAAGAAGGTTATGAAACAGTAAATTCATTTCGAGAAGAGAGCCAAATTGATAATATTTTGAATTTGGGGACTAATGTAGAAGTTGGTTCAATTTTTGTTTGAGAAAAAAAAAACTGAAACAAAAGTTTTTTTTTAGTTTATTTCTTTAAAAAATGTTTGTTCTTCTAAAAAATAATTTTATCCAGATAATCAAAAAACAAACGTGGTTTGTTCTTTATAAAATCCTTTTTTACTAGGGCAACATTGGCTTAAGATGCTTGATCTTTTGCAATCCGCACAGTACAGTGGTTTTCAGGTGCTCCAGAATATCAAAAATCAAGGAGCCAAAGTCTTAAAGAATATTTCCAAGGAAATATCCAGCTCTATGTTAATACCTGTATCTTCTTAATTTAATTTACAAGTTGAGGCATACTTACCAAATAAGAAATTTATACAATTATCAGTTAGAGAGCCACCTCTATGGACTTCAACTCACACGTGCAGAGTAGTAAAGAGAGCCTCATATATTTGGGCAAATTGGCCAATATGATTATTGTACTAGTGCAAGGGGAGATGGATGTAAAAATGCATTACTTTAAATAAATGTGAAAATACATCAAATCAAAACTTGGCATGAAACTCGCTTTAGTACTTAAACTACACAGGTGTTTCTATACCCCCTTTAACACGTTTGATGTGAATTATTTTCAACCTTCCAAGCTTCAGCCTCCTGCGTGTCGATACAGCCTTGAAGGACGCATAATTAATCTTTTAGCATTTTTAAAAAATAAAATTTGACCCTCCAACGGTAATATCCGACCAATTACATATTTGAATATAAATCTTCTCTTTTGTAGAATCGTAATTTCCTCTTCTCCTCACCAACCCAACCATCCATCCATGGTGACCTAATTCATGCTTTTTTTCTTTATTTTTCTCAGATCTTAGTTCTTCAAACCTCAATATTAGCTCTTCAAACTTAAAAGTTGAATCTTTGAAGGAATAATTATTCTTCAAAATGTAAGCTTCAAACATATACTTCTTTATCTATTATTTTGGTTTTTATTTTCTCCCTTTTTCTTATTATCTGATTTTTTTTTTTCAGATTCTCATTACTTTTTGCACAAAATTATAGCACACAATGTGATCAATTAATTTGACAAATCTTTGTATGGAAGAAGATGATTATACTACGAAGAAAAAAATTTATTGTAATCATGGACTTGTAGTGCGTTTAAAAACATCTTGGACTTCCAATAACCCCCGAAGAAAATATTGGTCATGTCCTTCTTATGGGGTAAACATCATTTTTGTTTATTTTCTTTTAGCCGATTAAGAATTCGATTACTAATTGAAGGGTCCTAGATCTTGCAACTTTTGGTGTTGGAAGGATAAAGAGAATATTGATTCGAGGTCAAAATTTGTGATTCCTAAACTAATACAGATTTTGAGTGAGCTTGAGAATATAGTAGAATCATCTCAAACCTCAGCCACTGCATTTGAATTGGTTGAGGATACAGAAGAAGTTGACAACAGGGAGATTTCAAACAAGATGATGATTGTCTAGGTATGAAATTACAAATGTTGCAAGAAGAGGTAGAGAAGATGAAAGTAATGCAAAATAGATGGAGAAGAACATGGTAGAATGTGTTCTTTTTTGTTGTAGCTTGTTGTTGTGTTATGGTAATAGCTATAAGCTATTGTTTCTGGGTGATGTATAAGAAGAAAGGTGCAATGAACTTACCTTAAGCTCTTGATGTAGTGAGATCAATGTTGGAGTAGTGTAGCACTGTTTATGTTGTAATCAATTAGGTGCAAGCCTCTTTTGTAATGAACTGTGTGTTCATCTTACTCTATTAATGCAATCTGTTGATTTATTTATTTCGTTTGTGTTTTATTTACAACTGCATTCACATTATTGCAGTCACACTGCATAATTGTACACGTAAAAGTAATGCAAAAATGGTTGCACAATTGTTTAAAAAAAACTAAAAGAACAAAATCATGCAGCAACCACAGCTGCATAATTGTTTCAAACATTGATCAAACTATTGCAATCACAGCTACATAATTGTTTCAAACATAGATCAAACTAACACAGTCACATCTGCAACATAATTGTTTTAAAAACAAACATAGATCAAACTAATGCATTCACAGGTGCATAATTGTTCTAAAAAAGATAAATATCAATCTAGAGCAGTCACAACAGCATAGTTATTTCAAAAACAGCTCAAACATCAAACTAAAGCAGTCTTCATATCAAACATCATCTGCAATAGACCTTGTTCTACTACTGTTGTTTTCTCCCATATCTTGAAGACCTTGTTGAGTTACAACATCCTTTCCTTTCCATTTTAATCCTGATCTTGGTTTATGATTTCCAAGATTTCCAGTCACTATTGAAGAGTTCATAGGCATTCCGGGCTACAATCACAACATAAACATTGTCTTAAGTGCATCATAAGTTACAAATGAAAAAGGTGTAAATATTTAAGACAACTTACATTGTGGATTGTAAATCCACTATGTGTATGTAGTATCCCCATTCCAACCATTATTGTCCTCTTCACTCCTCCAGTAGCACTAGGTACATCAGTAGAAGTACTAGTTATACCAGTTCCTATTCCTCTTCCCCTTCGAGCTACAGTATTTGCAGTTCCTTTTCCCCTTCCAGCTACATCAGTTCTAGTTCCTCTAACCCTTCTAGTAGGACCCAAACCATTGACAGCAACATCGATCTCTGTTTCATTAACAAATGCAGTTGTAGTTCATCTTTCCCTTCCAGTTCCAGCTAAACCAGTTTCAGTTCCTCTTCCCCTTCAAATAGCACTAGCCTATAACATAAGTTGATTAACAAAAATATTGGACGGATTAAGATGTAAAATAACAACTACATGAATTACTATAAACATTACCTATTTTGTAGAACATCTTGGTCAACCTCTTCGTCTCTTTGTGCTTGATTGGGATTCAGTTGGTGTTGTAGAAGAGCCAACACTTGACCTTATTGAACTAGTATTTGTTCCTCTCCCGTTTTCTCTTTCTCTACCTGCATTAGCTTGATTATTCAAATGACAACCCCTCTTATTATGAACCTTTGACAAAGACTGCAGGTCTTCTCAACACCTCTCTTGGACAATTTTCTTGTTTTACTTTCATTCTGCTCCTTTCTCCTACACTTTTTATGCCTTTCTGGTAGTGTTTTGACAACATGTGGTAATACAGAAAGGTTGGTCGATTGTGGCCACATTTACATGTTAGTAACTGGTCAAATGTAGTTACTATAGACCTTGATATAAGTCTCATTGTTATACCAATGTGCAACATAGTTAATGAGCTCTAATTTTCTAAAATGAAGTGCAATTATAGCATGACAACAAGGTATTCCTATTAGCATCTAAGATCTACAAGTACATGTTTGTTTGCCTACATTCACAATAAATGTGTTACTCAAGTTGTCTTTAACCTCAAAACCATATTCACCATTCCATTCAAGGTTACATGCATCGACTTTGTTGTGTTCTCTGTTAATACCTTTAAGGCCATTGGAGATATGTTTGTTATCCAAGTATCACTGAAATCCCTCAATTTTCCTAATCTTCTCATCACTTTGACCCTTATTTCTACAAGCATTGTGATGATAGTTTTGTGTCTTGCCCCCAAAATCCATGAATTAAAGCTTTCATCCATATTGTTGTCAACACTATCACAACAGCTAAAAAAACTTAAAGTATAATTTAGACCACCTTTCTATGTTGTAGTACAATAAGTTATCAATTATTCCAGTACCTAACTTCTCCATATGATCCAAGTTTCTTTTCAATTCTTGTCCATATATAGATTTGGCACATCTCCAAAAACGGTTTCTTCTTTTAATGCCTTTCCAATTGATAGACCATTTGGCTAGAAAATGTACTGCACACATTCTTTGTTTTGTATTTGGCAAAAGTTTTTGAATAGCTATCAGGACCCTTAAACAACTTTTGGAATATTATGAGATCTAACTAAATGAATAAATGGAAAAGAAAATAGATGAATAAATGGAAAAGAAAATAAATGAATAAATGTGAAGACAAATAAAAATACCTTCTGCATATCAGTAATGGTTGTCAATTATGCCCCATCTCCTAGCTCAAGATCATGTCTTACAATCTTGGTAAACCATTTCCAAGTGAATGTGTTGTCCACCTCAACAACTTCCCATGCTAGTGGTAGCATTTGGTTGTTCTCATCCTTACAAACAGCCACAAGTAATTGACCTCTAGAAACATCTTTCAAGAAGCAACCATCAAATCCTATAAATCTCCTAGCTCCGCCTTGAATGTTTTCTTTAAAGCATCAAAACATGTGTAAAATGATTGAAACATTTTTCTTCCACCTTCAAAGTTTCTTCACTAAGTCTCACCACACATGTGTTGCCTGGATTAGTCCTTAAGAGCTCATCTCTATAATCTAAAATTCTTTTAAAATCCACCACATGATCACTCATAATTTGTTGCAACACAATGTTTCCTGCTTTCCTTGCTACAATCCTTCCCACATACACATTCAACTCTTTCTTCACTAAAATTTGAAACTGAAAAACTCTAATGCCAGGCTCAGAAATAATTATGTCCTTGTACTTTTCTGCTAAGTACTTTGAATTCACCAATTTATTTCTGGTTGTGCCATTGCATTTATATAGTGGATTGTAATTCTTCACCATAAAATCTCATGTTCTTGAATCAATACTTCCAAACAACAACCATGACAACCAGCTGTACACTTTACCCTCACCTTAGTTACTTCATTAACATATTTATCTAATTCAACATGCTCTAATTGCATATCTAGTAATAGCTTCTCTAAACTGCTTAATACATTCAAAAGCAAGACTAGTCTACCAAAGTATTAACTGATAGGAAGGATCAAATACAATTTTCTTTTTATTTCTTTTTGCTTTTCTTTGTCTTTTTATAGGCAGTTTAACCTCATCTTCCTCATTAATATCATCATCAATATCTATTTCAAAACTAACAGCTTCATCTGAATCAAAGTAGGGCTCATCTCCAGCTATCTTACCCTGTAAAGTAGTTTGTTTTTTGGATAGATATTCATCATATCCCAAATCAACTCCGTTTTTTCCTAAATCAACTCGTTCAGATCTTCTATGACCCTTTTCTTTTCTCTTTTTAATTTTAGCAGCACTTTTATCTTTCCTAAGATTTGTAACTTACTCATGAACATCACTACCATACTCATCTTCCCCTTCATCAGACAAATCTGCAATGTCTCAATCATCACTTTCTTCTGTTTCACTTTCTCAATCAAACCCAACTTTTGGAATATCAAATGCAGCAGCAGCAAAATATATATCACCCAAGTCTTCTCCAACACTAGCTGAAGTTCTACCCAGTTCCTCTCCAAGACTAGTAGAAGTCCTACCAAACACTTCACTCAACTCTTAACCCACAATAGATTGTGCAGGTTGTGCAGGTTCTTCAAATCCTAAACCTTCAATATCCTCAAAATTCTGACTAGATTCCTTATCAAAAGTACCATTAGATTCCCCACCCACCCCACCCCACCCCACCCACACCATTTTGATATTAAATTGTTGGTAGGGCCACAACAACTTGTTCAACTAAATGAGTCACATAAAGTTCAACAATATCTCCATTTTTTAATTTAGATACAATACCCATAATATCCCTATCACTTTTAACTTCAACAACATAACGACATTTAGGTGTTTTAATATAAACAACACTAGCAACACAATTATACCTAATTTATTTAACTATATCAACAAATTCAAAGTAGGACAATTTATCAACATCTATGTCAAAACAATCAGTGACCGTACATCCTTCATACTTAAACGAGGTTTTTGTTGAAGTTTTCCGCCACGGTGAAATCTTAAGGTTATGTACATATCAATCGTCAAACTAAAGAGATAAAAAAAACTAAGCTTCCTGAAAACCCTAAAACCGGTTAAATGCTACAATCATCTAAACAAATATTACTAACCTTATAACTTTGTTTCTTCACACGATTGTTTGTTTCTTTCACGAAACCCTAAAATCAACAACTCATTCACGCTAATGGAAGAGAAATCTTTAGATTCAATCTTCTAGGTTTGAGAGAAGAGAAACGAAAGAGAATCGCGGGCTAAGGGATTTAGGGATATTTGTTTATAAGTGGGTGTCGGGTTGTATTTGGGAACGGATCTTAGAGATTTACGGATATTTGTTTATAAGTGTGTCGGGTTGTATTTTGGGAACGGGTAAGATACTTTTTAAAACCTTAGGCGGCGTGGACCACTAAAAATGCGTGTGTGTAACAATGCCCAGCCTTCAACTTGGTTGTTGCTCGGAATTTTAAAAATAATTCACATCAAACATGTTGAGGGGTATATATATATATATATATATATATATATATATTATATATAGAGATATATATATAGATATATATATATATATATATATATATATATATATATATATATATATATATATATATAATAGGAGAAGTAATAACGCTTACATATCAGCACCATAATTTATTTTAATTTTTCACATTCTTTTTTAATTTATCTAACAAATTAAAAAAATATATTAATAGCGTTTACGTGTCAGCACACATTTTTCACATTTTTTTTAATTTATCTAACAAATTTAAAAGAAAGCGTTTTAGAATTTCAAAAATATATAAACATACATGTGTCTCCTATATATAATTTAATTATTAATTTAACATTTAAAATTAAATCAACTTACATTAATTTTGTGCACGTGACAGTTAATAAATTTTTTTGTCAATGTTGTATAATTATCACTGACTTAACTTTTATAATAACTCTATTAATATTTTTTTAAAGAAAATTGTCAATTATGTATAATCATGACTAACTTAACTTTTATAAATATTATTTTTTTTAAAAAAAAGATATAAATATATTTGATAGAACGTTCTCCAGAAAAAAACTAATTTAACATTTAAATTTAAAAAATATAAAAAACATGCGACGAATCTGAATATTTATCATTATTTACATTTAAAATAAAAACCAATTAAAATATATTGAAACGTGTATTTATTTACATTAAACAGTTTAACGAGTCAAGTTATTTTATTTTTTAAAGCAAAAACTTAAATAAAATTATATATTTTACAATCCCAAGAATCATTATTTTAACATTTAAATATAAAAGTAAATCAAAAAAATAGATGTTTCACATTTCCAAGTATTCACTAATTTAACATTTATATATATAATGACGTATATATCTTTAGAAAATCCTCACAGCAACAATATATTACAGCAAATTAAATAACCACTAGTTATGTAATTAAAAATAATAATAATTATTATAAAATAAGAACAGTCCTTCAACTTCCCACTAACTTCTCTAAATTTTTATCTCAACTCCTGTAATAACACATATATAAAGAGTCAATTTGTTTCAAAATTTACATGTATATGTTAATTATCAAATTTCAAAATATATATTTACAATATAATACAATATTTGAAATTACCAATAATTCAATAAATTGGAATTTGAAAGTTCGCATATTCGTTTCTGAACAGGACATGATAAATACAAATCTGATATTCCATATGATGGAATTGATTTTGCAAGATGAAAAAGTAAGCTATAATTCAAGTTTATATTTATTGTTAATCTCTAATTTTTCTTATTATACTATACACATTACTATATATATTTTAATGCTTATCGATTAAACTAATTTTGTTTGCACACATGGTGATTGCATGCATGGATCTAATAATTAGTACACAATAAAATATTTCAGAAACAATATTCATGAACATGATTTATATCGAATGAAATATTTTGTCATAGCGTCTTATCACTTGAAATTTAAATCAAATTTTCATAAACATAAGCTTACATTCACTCAGAAAACTGTTGTCAATACAATTGAAGATAAATCTTTTCATATGAATATTTTTAAGCTATGCAAATTTGATAAAGTGGAAATTCAGCATAACATTGACGAAAATCACTTAATTGGTAAATAATATTATTATTATTATTATTATAAATTAGAATTCATTTCATTTAAAAATTTTAAACTTAAATATTATAATTAAAATTTGATTCTTTTTTAAGATGGTGTTGGACAAGTTGTCTCATATGAACCAATACAATTGTCAAGGCAAGGAGATAACAATTGTTCTTTCATTAATATTGTTATACAAGATGAAACGTGTCAATAATTTACAGTTATTATTATAACTAGTATACGTATTTGTGCGTTGTACGAATAATTTGAAATGTTATAATTTAATAATTAAAAATTAACAATAATATGTATTTTGCACTTAATGATATATTCAATTTATAATATAATGATACTAATCTTAACTTATTTATTTGAGCATATTAAATTAATATTATTGTAAACAATTTATTGATGAAATTAAAATATTCTATCTATAGTTGTATCACCTATACTTTTAGTTTCTAATTGATTACCGTGAAATACTTTTAAGAATACCACAAAAAAAATTATGATTATTTCGTCTTGATCAAATATGAAATGTTTTAAATATTTTTATGTGTTTTTTTATGATTAATAGAAATAAAAGTAGCCATACTTCTTGTTACTCTCTCTATACAATCCTAAATTATAGCATCATTATCTATACATGGAATTATACGTAAGATAGTTTGTGAAAATATAGTTAGAATAAATGTGTAGTTCCTAAATTTTAGAAGCATTATTGGGATAGTTATATATAACTTTTACAAAGTTGAATTTTTTTAACAGAAAAATAAAACTCTATCATTATTTTTTTCGTTCCATTTTTATTTTAAATTGAAGTATTACAAATTTAATTTTTTTGTAATTTCAGATTTTAAATTAATTTTGCTATTTAAATATAAATTATGATTTAAAAAACTTCATTTTGCATTAGTATTCTTCTCCTTTATAAAGAGGATTTAAAAAAAATATTTAAATCTATTTTTTAAAATGTCGACAGTTGTCATTATTTGTGTAAGTTGATGACATGTGTTTATTATTTTAAATTTTAATTTGTGATATTTAACTATTTATTATTTAAAATTCTAAAAATGTTATCTGAATAAATTTAATAAATTTAAAAAGTAACAAAATCCATCACTTATATTTTTATTGACAACCATGTTTAATTTTTTTTAGTAGAATTTTTTTAAAAATAGTTTTTGAAGGAAGTTTTTTTAAAACAGTTTTTAACTATCGTAGGGCAAAAAATTTGGAAAATTTAATAAAAATAAATAGCAAAATAACTGCCCCAATTTCCTTATGAAAATCAATAATTTTTAAATTATTTTTTAATTATTAATGTAAATACTAAGAGAGAGAGATTATTTATTTTTCTATTTCTTTTGGATAAGTGGGCATGATACCCGGATATAATTTAATAATTCAAAAAGATTAAAAAGAAAAGAAACTATACTCCAATCTCCTTACGAAAATCCACCGTTTTGGTTATTGTTTACAATCAATTTAAATTTATTAATTTATTTTGTGTCCCCAAATATTTGGCAATTTCAATAAAATGAATAATTTACAAGTTAAAAATAGGTAGAAATGATTTGCAGTTTGATGTTAGGTTCTTTTTTTTTCTCTAGAGAAAAATAATATATACACAATAATTTTTTAAAAAAGAAAACATATATAAATAGTCATTCATAACTACAAACTTATTATGAGATAATTCAAAAAAAGATGATAATTTAAATAGATTATATTAATTTACTTGAAATACATAAACTTAAAAGAAAAAGAACTTGATAATAATAATGATTATGAAAAAAGTAAATTGTACTCCTTTAATCTTGTTTAATATTATATTTTCTGTTTTGTAAATAACATGGTAAATATTCATTAGGAAGAACAAATTAAATATAATACAATTTAAGAAGATGATAATGCAAATAAATTATACAGTAAATGTCCAGACAAAGATGTAATAAAATATGTAAGGGATTTTTATCCAAAAAATATTTCTACAACCTTTGATTTAACACATTAACTTGTAAAAAAATTATTTTTTCATCTATGTTTACACATGTGGATGTAAATTTTGACTAATAATCTCCTAGAGAATTTTTACAGTATTATGTTCTATTGTTTCTTTATACATTAAAATATGGACTTAGAGTTCTGCAAATGAAAGAAATCAACTCATCTTCAAAATATTCTCAACATGTTGTGCAACTCTTTGATCTGTAAAAATAATCATAGTAATTTATGTTATTTTCTAGTTATGCATAAGTTTATTTATCAAAAAATATATAATAAATTAAAAGTTTAAACTGACTAAACATTTTCTGTGAAATTAAGTGAATCATTTTCTTCAATTACCAAGTCCTAGAGAATCATGTTTGTTTAGTTATTTATTCATTGCAATAATTTTTAATAGTTCCTCTATTACAAATATCCGTAGTAAATTTACTTATATTCAACACAATTTTTTACAAATAAAAAAGAAGTTAAATTTAAGTGTTATATGAAGTGAACACTAAATTTGCTTACTTTGCATGACGATAACTTCTTCCATCGAGTTTTACAATTGAAATATATAACACAATAAGTTTGGTTAGTATTTATATAGATATTTTTTTTTAAATACAAAAAAAAGAGATCCATAATTATAGATAAAATCCACATCATCCTAATTAATCTTAGTATATGTGTTCGTGTGTTGCACAATTAATTGATAAATATAATAATAAAAATTGATCTATAGACAATTTTAAAAATTTATCTATTTATTAAATAATATTACCAAACAAATTATAAACTTTAAATATGTGTAGATAATAACTTTAACAGTATCTCGATAATAAAAATAAAAATTCAAATCCACCAAAATCAAACACCAATCATCCAGCAAAAACAAAAAACTTAAAATTTTACATTTTCATATTTTTAAAATATAATGTGTGAAAAGTAAAACTTAGTAAAAATTGTTTAACACTATATACTATTATATTTTCATTTTTATAAAATAAAATAATCATAAACAAACAGAAATTTACAATATAAAGACGAAAAATAATGCTTTTTTGTAATTTAATATTATTCAATTAAACATAATTATTCATTTGTATTTTTAAATTTTAATTTAAGATGAATAATGATAATAATAAAATGAAAAGTTAACATAGGTTTTCATAAACTTTTAGGACTACATAGTAATATACATGGGTAATTGGGAGTTATGAACTGTTTTTTAATATACATGGGTAATTGGGAGTTATGAACTGTTTTTTCTTTTAATTATATATATATCATATTATTTTATATAAAATTTATAAAGGGACTTCTTTTAAAAATAATTAGCACAAACAAATATATTAATTTAATAAGAATAAATAAACAAATATAATATAAACGGTTAATAAATAGTTTGAAGTGTTTAAAATTTTTAGCAGTACATTTAATTGTTATTTATATGTTTTATTTAGTTTAAAAGTTCAACTAATAAAATTAACTATTTAATTAATTGTAATAATATATTTAAAGGTTTATCCATGCAGTGAAAAATAATGTTTAAACTATTTTAATTTAACGTAATTATTAATAATTATATATTTCATGATTTTTAAAAAATAATTAACAAAAATTAACGTGAACTTAAAATAAACCATTATATATAATATGATATAAGATGAATTTTTTGGTTTTCTTACATTTAATTTGTTCACATTTTTATTCTTTTAAAATAATTAAATATTTTAATAGTCAAACTGTCTATTACATATTTTCTATAAGTAGAAAAGCAATTTATATAAAAAGAGGACAAAAATAAATTTTAATAATTACATATATTAATTAATAATAGTGATTTCTTATTATTAATTAGTTATAATCCAATTGACAAAAATAATTTTTAAGAATTAAATTATATTGTTATATTTCTTTGTTGCTATTACCTTCAAAGCATCAATCATGATTATTCATGTAAAATTCAATCATTGTAAAGTGTGAATTCCATAAAGAAAATCAAAATTAGTATCCAAGAAAATTCAAAAACTTATCGGAAATATTCAAACCAAATAAAATTCGACTTCTATCAATCTATAAAATGTGGGTTAAAGAAAATTCTAACAAAATCAATTATTTTTTTCTTGAAAAAAGAGGACATATATTTATAGAACGAAGGAATGAATAGATAAATGGGTAGATGATTTCCGTCATTATAGGAATTAAAAATAAGAATTACTCGCATATTTGAACAAATCATCATTTTAATATTTATTTTATTAAATTTTCGTTTGCTTCTTCTTCTTTTTTTTTTTCTTGATTTTAAATAAATATTATTAAATAATTTTTATCATCATCTAAAGAGTTTTTCAATTTTTCAGGTTTAATTTGAGAAAGAATCTTAAAAAGAAGTTGCTCCATTTCCAAATTATGAGCATCCATTTGGAGTCATAATTTTACTTTGATATTGCTCTTTATTATCATAATTTCACACACAAATTTAAGTAGAATCACATATAAATGAAAGTTAATTAAAATCCGATTTTGATGAACTAAGAAAATATAAAAGCATTTGGCAACTTACTTGGCTAAAAGGATGTTTAGGAGTTCTTTTGCCTGATGAAAATTAAATTTCAAAAATTGTAAGCAGAAGAATTTAGACTTTACTGAAATTTTAAAATCATAATTTTTATTTAAGTTAAGATTTTATATAATATTTGGATAGCTAATACACCTGACAGTTTATTTTTAGTTGGAACTTTTAAAATTTAAAATTCAAAATGAAATGGTTAGTAATTAATAGGAATACTATTTTTTAGCAATGTGTGAAAGTGGATAAAAGAAAAATTGCATTTTTTTTATTGTTCGGTAATCAATTATAAAATTTATAAGTAATAAGATAATGTTATAAACAATTTGTATTATAGTGAATGTCTAATTATGTGGAGTCCTAGTAGGATATGGTTAGGAATCCTACTTGGGGACCAAGTAAGGTTTTCCGTATAAATAAAGGGTTTTCCTTCATTGTAAATAAGATTGGTGAAAGATCTCTGAATCCTGAATATACTTCAAGAGAAATAAGAAGTCTTTTCTCTTCTCCCTACTTTCTTCTTCTTCTAATTTCATATAGTTTCATAACACGTTATCAACACGATTGTTCTATTCTTAAAGAATTATGAAGAAGATGGAAAAAGTGCAAAAGAGATTTTGCATAAGTTATACAATAAGATTCTTAAATCTTCAAGGTATGATTTATCTTTATTTTATAATTATTTATGTGACAGATCTGGAGGTACTATCTAAAGTAAGTATTTAAAGAGACTTGTTGACTTTTTATACGTTTAATTTTAATCGATTGGGAAGAAAAATTTCTTAATTTATTTTAATAATTGAATAAGCACAATTTAGTGAAAGGTATGTTTTCAACCTTTATATGAGGTATGTGATCTATTAAGCTATATTTATTAACTACTAATGTTGATTATAAAAATTCAATAATAACAATTCTGTGTGTAATTATAATGTACGATCATATTAATGGTCATCAAAAGTGGTAAAATTACAATTATTTTGAAGGCTTGAGGTTGAGCCTCATTGTGGGTAAGACGATAGATTTAAGTTTCATCGCTCCAAAAGAATAAGATGATGGATTTATGTTTAATCGCAAAAAGAGGGTAAGACATTGGGTTAAAGTCCTGATGCACCATGATGATAAGATATTGGGTTCAAGATCCATCAATTTATGACCTAAGGCACTTTTATATGGATAAGACATTGAATGTGAGTCTCAATGCACCATATTGATGATATAATAATGACTAAAAAAACTAACGTGTTTTCGATGAGAAGTCATGAAATTTACTGAATTTGCTCCATTCCACAAAGTGAATATGGTTGTAGTGCATAATATGTCTGAAAGAAGACAAGTGATTGAATAATATGCATAGATATTGAATGAGGTACTAAAGCTATCATTATTTGATATGCTCACATATTTGTGTTTCATTCATGAAGAATGAGAAATTTTGATAAATGGTAAAAATATAAATTCATTCTTTAAAGGGAATGAGGTGTAAGTCACCATGTTAGGCATGAGAAAGATTGCAAAAATGTTGGCACAAATAATATGTTACATGCACAATTTTCTTCAGATTAGTTCATTCAATGATGGGATCACGACTCACCTAAAGGGTGAAGTAATTGAGAAGAAATAAATCTAAAAATTACTCTTGAATAAATAAAATTGGAATTTACTCATATAATAGTAAATCAGAAATTTACTAAAGTAAAAGACACATGATGTAGTAAACTTGGAGTTTACGAGTACTAATAATTTTATTAGTTGGCATGAATAATTTGGTCATCCCAAAGATGTGCATATTGATTAATGGACATACATTGAAAAACTAGAAGATTCTTCAAGAATTCTTTACGTTGCTTGTTCTCGTGATAAAGTTGATTGGATCAACTAAAGTTAGGACTAAATCCCTAAATTCTGAAAAGTATAAAATGTGAATATGGGCCCGTTCACCTATCATGTGATATGATAAAAAGATGCATCAATAAGATAATCACATGTGCGTTTGTTGTCAACTTGCAGTTTGACATTCACAAAATTGTTTGTGCAAGATAATTGAGCTAAAAGCACAACTTTCAGAATATGAAATCAAGATAATTCATCTTGATAATATTGATAAATATATAAGATGATGTGACATTAAATGTCTTACATAGTGAATCATTGCTTATGAAAATAAAGTTTCATGTGTTGATTGGAAATATGATATAACATAATTGTATAAATTAAGCCAATAAGTTATGATCAATTTTTCTGTTAATTGATTTATGGTCAGAGACCAAATAGTTTTCATCTGATAATTATGATGTGCAATATATGATTAATGAATATACTATGATGCACAAAGATAGATTGTCACGACCCAAATCGGGGACGCGACTGGCACCCACATTTACCCTCCGATGTGAGCGAACCAACCCATCTAAACCTTAACATTTCAAGATATTTCAACAGGAAATAATGCGGAAGACTTAAACTCATTAATAAAAACAACTCAAAACTATTATTAATATTCCCAAAATCTGGAAGTCATCACCACAAGAACATCTATCTCAAACTACTAATCTAAGAATGTCTAAAAAGCTAAAACAATTAAAAACTAGTCCATGCCGGAAGTTCAAGGCATCAAGACTTGAAGAAGGAGACCCAGTCCAAGCTAGACGCATTAGCTCACCCTGAATTTCCGATGGAGTGAAGACGGCTTGATCTACTGCTGAGTCGAGGTTGACGGAACGTTTGCTGCATAACACAAATAACAAAAGGAAAACATAAAGTAGGGGGTCAGTACAACCACACGTACTGAGTAGATATCATCGGTTAACTCAAAATAGGGAACAATACATATCAAATAATATTATAAATCAACTATAACTCAACATGTAGCAACAACAAGTATCATAATCATCAATAACACCATCAAGTTCATTCATGAGGGCTCAAGCCTCATTACCATACTCATTTGGGAATTAAGTTCATTATATTGAGTATATTCATTATCTTTCCAGATTCATTATCTTTCTTCCTCTTGTGTCGGTACGTGACACTCCGCTCCTCTAATTCTATCCTGGTGTCGGAACGTGACACTCCGATCCTCATATTCATTCTATCCTGGTACCGGAACGTGGCACCCGATCCTCATATTCTATCCTGGTGTCGGAACGTGACACTCCGATCCTCATATTCATTCTATCCTGGTACCGGAACGTGGCACCCGATCCTCATATTCTATCCTGGTGTCGGAACGTGACACTCCGATCCTCATATTCATTCTATCCTGGTACCGGAACGTGGCACCCGATCCTCATATTCTATCCTGGTGTCGGAACGTGACACTCCGATCCTCATATTCATTCTATCCTGGTACCGGAACGTGGCACCCGATCCCCTAATTCATCAAGCCTTCTTTTATACTAAGGCATCCTCATTATCATTATATAATTTATCAAGCCTTCTTTCATACTAAGGCATCATCAATCTTATTATATAATATATCAAGTGAATTAGGGTTCTTTCAAGATTTGGGATTCAATAGCTTCATCATGCTTTGTTAATTCAACATCACATAATCATATTCATACAAACATACAATAAGCATATAGACAGGTTTACAATATCATCAACACATATTATTCACTATCAAGAGTTCACTACGAATATCGTAATATAAAACCATAACCTACCTCCACCGAAGAATCGGAATCCACAAGAATTTTCCCAAGCTTGCTATTCTCCTCAACCAATTCGATCGATCTGCTCTCTCTCTTTCTGTTCTTTCCCTTTTGTTTTACTCAAACCCTCTTTCCTTTACCCTAATTAATCATATAATTAAGTGTGAAAAAGGACAATAAACCCCTCTAATTCACTTAAGGTTACCCCTTTTAACCCCTAAGTAATTAGACTTATTAATGTTACCCCTCAATCTTTGTAATTAAGGAAAGAATAATCAAAAACGACCCTTAAAACGTGTGGAGAAATCCCAAACTGCCTGGGATTGTGCAGCCTGTGACGGGCCGTCGTGGGTGCGACGGTCCGTCGCACAGGCCGTCGTGTCCTCCCCAGACTCCAGATGGCTGCGACGGCCCGTCACCCCTGTGACGGTCCGTCCTGGCCCCTCCGTCATGACGGTCAGAAACTCGTTTTCTTGCACCAATTCCTCAAAAGTTGAAGTGTTTTGCAACGGGACTCACGACGGTTCGTCGTGGATGTGACGGCACGTCCTGCAGGTCCGTCACAATTTACAGAGAGTCGATTTTCAGTACCCGATTTTCAAACTCTAAGTGTCATGGAACGGAACACCCACGACGGTCCGTCGAGCCTGTGACGGTCCGTCGTTGGGTCCGTGGTTTCAGCCAGTTTTTCCAGAATTTGTTCTGCTGCTCAAAACGACTAAACAGGTCGTTACAATAGATACCAATTTACCCATCGTTCGTCCCCGAACGATCAAAAGAAGAAAAACCATGGCGAAAAGGAGTACCTGAATCTGTGAACAGATGTGGGTATTTTTCTTGCATATCTGCCTCCTTCTCCCAAGTAGCTTCTTCAACCGGTCGATTCTTCCATTGAACTTTGATGGATGCAATCTCTCTCGACCTCAACTTGCGAACTTCTCTATCTAATATAGCAACCGGTTCCTCTTCATAAGTCAAGTTCTCATCCAACAAAACTGAATCCCAACGGATGATGTAGTTTCCATCTCCGTGGTATCTCTTCAACATGGATACATGAAACACCGGATGCACTCCGGACAGCCCTGGGGGCAAGGCTAATTCATAAGCCACCTCCCCTATTCTCTTAAGCACTTCAAATGGTCCAATATACCTTGGACTTAACTTACCTCTTTTTCCAAACCGCATCACCCCTTTCATGGGTGAAACCTTCAACAAGACTTGTTCACCTTCCATGAACTCCAAGTCTCTAACCCTTCGGTCTGCATACTCCTTTTGTCTACTTTGAGCCGCTAAAAGCTTTTCTTGAATAGCTTTCACCTTCTCCATAGAATCTCTCAACAGATCAGTCCCCCAAGGTCTAACCTCGAAGGCATCAAACCAACCAATGGGAGATCTACATCTCCTCCCATATAATGCTTCAAATGGGGCCATGTCGATACTAGAGTGATAACTATTATTGTATGAAAACTCTGCCAAAGGTAACAAACTATCCCAATGGCCACCAAACTCTATCACACATGCGCGAAGCATATCCTCCAAAACTTGAATCGTTCGCTCAGACTGACCATCGGTCTGAGGATGAAATGCAGTACTAAGGTCCAACCTAGTACCTAATTCAGCATGTAGTGTTCTCCAAAACTTAGAAGTAAACTGCGTACCTCTATCTGATATGATTGAGAGTGGAACTCCATGCAACCGAACGATTTCTGAGATGTAGATCTTTGCTAACTTCTCTGCATTGTAGGTCACCTTGACATGAATGAAGTGGGCAGACTTAGTTAACCTATCAACAATCACCCAAATGGAGTCATACTTACCCAATGTCTTTGGAAGACCAACCACAAAGTCCATTGCGATTCTCTCCCACTTCCATTCAGGAATGGGCATTCTCTGAAGTGTTCCTCCGGGCCTTTGGTGTTCATACTTTACTTGTTGACAATTTGGACACTTGGCAACAAACTCAACAATATCTCGCTTCATTCTACTCCACCAGAAGTGTTGCTTTAGGTCGCGATACATCTTGGTTGCACCAGGATGTATAGAATATCCGGAACTATGAGCTTCTGTAAGAATAGTGGTGATCAAATCATCGATGCGGGGTACACATACTCTTCCCTTGATCCTCAAAACACCTTCCCCATCGATTATTGCTTCCTTAGCCTCTCCTTGCAACACTTTATCTCGAATTCGCCTTAGTTTCTCATCGTCAAACTGTTTCCCCTTAATCTGATCAAGAAAAGAGGATTTTGCCTCTACACAAGCTAACAGTCCTCCCTTCTCGTTTATTTCTAACCTCATAAGGTCATTAGCCAAAATCTGCACTTCTCTAGCCAATGGGCGTCTAGAAGCTTGTAAATGAGCTAGACTTCCCATGCTTCCGGCCTTTCTACTCAAGGCATCTGCCACAACATTCGCCTTCCCCGGATGATACAAGATAGTGATGTCGTAGTCCTTTAGTAGTTCCATCCATCTCCTCTGTCTCAAGTTCAAGTCCTTCTGAGTGAAGACATACTGTAGGCTACGATGGTCCGTATAGACTTCACACTTAACCCCATACAAGTAGTGTCTCCATTGCTTTAGTGCAAACACTACCGCGGCCAATTCCAAGTCATGAGTTGGATAGTTACGTTCATGCACCTTTAATTGCCTCGAAGCATAAGCAATCACATTCTTCTCTTGCATTAGCACTGCACCCAAACCCGAATAGGATGCATCACAATAGACAATAAAGTTTTTGCCCTCTACCGGCAAGGTAAGGATAGGTGCGGTAGTCAACAAAGTCTTAAGCTTCTGAAAGCTCTCCTCACACTCATCCGTCCATACAAATGGAACATTCTGCTTAGTCAAGTTCGTCAATTGGGAAGCAATGGAAGAGAATCCCTTGACGAATCGGCGGTAGTAGCTAGCTAACCCCACAAAACTCCTTATTTTTGACACGTTTGTAGGTCTTACCCAATTCTTTACCGTCTCAATCTTAGATGGATCTACCATCACTCCATCCTTAGAAACCACGTGCCCCAAGAAGGACACTGAATCTAACCAAAACTCACACTTGGAGAATTTCGCATAAAGCTTTTTCTTTCTCAACAACTCTAACACCAATTTCAAATGCTCCTCATGTTCTTTCTTACTTTTGGAGTATATCAGTATATCATCAATAAACACAATCACAAAGAGATCCAAATATGGCTTGAAAATCCCGTTCATCAAGCTCATGAAGGCAGCAGGGGCATTAGTAAGACCAAACGACATTACCACAAACTCATAATGCCCATACCTAGTTCGAAAAGCAGTCTTTGGCACATCCGTTGCTCGTATTTTCAGTTGGTGATAACCGGATCTCAAGTCGATCTTCGAGAAGACACAAGCACCTTGTAACTGATCGAACAAGTCATCAATGCGAGGAATGGGGTACTTGTTCTTAATAGTTACCTTGTTCAACTGTCGGTAATCTATGCACATTCGGAAACTCCCATCTTTCTTCTTCACAAACAAAACCGGAGCACCCCAAGGAGATGCACTTGGTCTAATGAAGCCTTTGCTCAACAACTCTTGAAGTTGTGCCTTTAACTCTCTTAACTCTGCGGGAGCCATTCTATAAGGGGGTATAGAAATGGGGCGAGTACCGGGTTCCAAATCAATGCAGAAGTCTATATCCCTATCTGGTGGCATACCGGGAAGATCTGCAGGGAACACATCCAAAAACTCACAGACTACCGAAACTGACTTAATCGATGGTACTTGAGTAGTGTCATCCTTAAGATGTGCCAAGAAAGCTAGACAACCCTTACTAACCATCTTCTGAGCACGAATAAAGGAGATGATACGCACCGGATTGGGAGTGTAGTCACCCTCCCATACTAACTGATCTGCCCCAGGCTTGGCTAACGTCACTGTTTTAGCATTACAATCCAAAATCGCAAAGTTTGGAGAAAGCCAAGTCATACCCAGAATTACATCAAAATCACCCATTTCTAAAATAACCAAATCTACATAAGTGTTGCTCCCCACAAAATTTACCAAACAAGACCTATACACTTTTTCGACTATCACAGACTCACCCACCGGAGTAGAAACACGAATAGGTATGTCAAGTAATTCACAATGTAAATTTAGGCCATTAGCAAATGAGGAAGATACATATGAAAACGTGGAGCCAGGGTCAAATAATACAGATGCCATGCAATCACAAACCAAGAGATTACCTGTGATAACAGCATCAGACGCCTCCGCTTCAGATCTCCCAGGGAAAGCGTAGCAATGAGCCCCATTAATTGTCTGTCCGTTGCCCCTACCATGTTGTGTAGTAGTGGCTCCGGTTTGCCCTTCACCTCTGCCGTTTTGGTGACCACCATTACCTCGGCCACCACGCCCTCCAGAATATCGACCTCTACCATTACCACCTCTTCCTCTAGCCATTGGGGGTTTGTAACTCTGGTTTGGACAGTACCTCTTAATGTGTCCAATCTCTCCACACCCATAACATTCTCTGGGTTCACGCGTCGGCCTCTCAGAGAAGTGTTGACCGTTCTGAGGTGGACCCCCAACTACAGTCTGTAGTGAAGACTGTATTGGTCGATTTGAGTGACCTCCGGAGTTCTGTCCTCTAGAATAAGAACCATTATACTCACCTCCCCTACGAAACCTCTTTGATGTCGATGTCGTGGTGAAGTCATCTGGTTTCACTCCTTCCACCTCAATCACAAAGTCTACCACCTCTTGGAAGGATGTTGCCGTTGCCGCTATCTGTAAGGCTGAAATCCGCAACTCTGACCTCAACCCCTTCACAAAACGGCGGATCCGTTCTTGTGGACTGAAACAAAGTTGCGTGGCATATCTGGATAGCGCGCGAAATTTAGCCTCATACGCGTTTACTGTCATCCTTCCCTGTTCAAGACTCAAGAACTCATCCCTCTTTCTATCTCTCAAAGTCCTTGGGATATACTTCTCCATAAATAGGGTAGAGAATGATTCCCAAGTCATAGGTGGTGCCTCCGTTGGTTGACACTCAACATGTGAACGCCACCACATTTTGGCGTTCCCTTGGAACTGATAGCTCACAAACTCGACACCAAACCTCTCTACTATCCCCATTTTGTGTAGTAGCTCATGACAATCAACCAGAAAATCATAAGCATCCTCAGATTCTGCACCCTTGAAGACTGGGGGTTTCAATTTCAAGAACTTACTGAAAAGTTCGTGTTGATCGTTTCTCATAATAGGCCCAGTAGTCAGACGTGGAAATGTGCCTATTCCCAATGTTGCATTCATGCGGGGAGCCATAGTAGCCGCATGTTGTATCTCTGAAACCGGAGGTGTTGGTGCAGAAACCACTGGAGGTGCTTGACCCTGATCAGACAACCCGCTAAGATAAGCAAGTACTTGGTTGATCATCTCTGGGGTAGGTTGGGGTGGCATTTCCTCATTCTGCCCTTGTTCAGTTTCCCCTTCCTCACCCTCTCTAACTACCTCCTCAGTCGGTGGAGGAGTCACCGCCCTAGCATCAGATGGGCTAGGGGCTCGTCCTCTCCCTCTAGAGGACGTCCTCCCACGACCTCTTCCACGGCCTCTTGCCGCTGTTCCTCCTCGAGCCACAGCCCCAGTGGCTGGCTCAGTAGTTTCCTGTCTTTCCGTTGTCGCTGCTGGGGCGGTCGTTGCTCTAGTTCTAACCATCTGCGAAATAGAATGAAGATGGTCAGATACCAATTTGTATCACCTAGATACCAATTGGACTCAAGTAGTAGCACGAAAGAAAGAATGAAAGAATGGAATTTTCCTAAAGTCTTATAGCCTCTCAAAGAAAAGTAAAGGCGTCCCCCTACCGTTCTTTAAGACTCTACTAGACCTGTTCTTGTGTGATGAGACCAATGAACCTAATGCTCTGATACCAAGTCTGTCACGACCCAAATCGGGGACGCGACTGGCACCCACATTTACCCTCCGATGTGAGCGAACCAACCCATCTAAACCTTAACATTTCAAGATATTTCAACAGAAAATAATGCGGAAGACTTAAACTCATTTATAAAACAACTCAAAACTATTATTAATATTCCCAAAATCTGGAAGTCATCACCACAAGAACATCTATCTCAAACTACTAATCTAAGAATGTCTAAAAGCTAAAACAATTAAAAACTAGTCCATGCCGGAAGTTCAAGGCATCAAGACTTGAAGAAGGAGACCCAGTCCAAGCTAGACGCATTAGCTCACCCTGAATTTCCGATGGAGTGAAGACGGCTTGATCTACTGCTGAGTCGAGGTTGACGGAACGTTTGCTGCATAACACAAATAACAAAAGGAAAACATAAAGTAGGGGGTCAGTACAACCACACGTACTGAGTAGATATCATCGGTTAACTCAAAATAGGGAACAATACATATCAAATAATATTATAAATCAACTATAAACTCAACATGTAGCAACAACAAGTATCATAATCATCAATAACACCATCAAGTTCATTCATGAGGGCTCAAGCCTCATTACCATACTCATTTGGGAATTAAGTTCATTATATTGAGTATATTCATTATCTTTCCAGATTCATTATCTTTCTTCCTCTTGTGTCGGTACGTGACACTCCGCTCCTCTAATTCTATCCTGGTGTCGGAACGTGACACTCCGATCCTCATATTCATTCTATCCTGGTACCGGAACGTGGCACCCGATCCTCATATTCTATCCTGGTGTCGGAACGTGACACTCCGATCCTCATATTCATTCTATCCTGGTACCGGAACGTGGCACCCGATCCTCATATTCTATCCTGGTGTCGGAACGTGACACTCCGATCCTCATATTCATTCTATCCTGGTACCGGAACGTGGCACCCGATCCTCATATTCTATCCTGGTGTCGGAACGTGACACTCCGATCCTCATATTCATTCTATCCTGGTACCGGAACGTGGCACCCGATCCCCTAATTCATCAAGCCTTCTTTTATACTAAGGCATCCTCATTATCATTATATAATTTATCAAGCCTTCTTTCATACTAAGGCATCATCAATCTTATTATATAATATATCAAGTGAATTAGGGTTCTTTCAAGATTTGGGATTCAATAGCTTCATCATGCTTTGTTAATTCAACATCACATAATCATATTCATACAAACATACAATAAGCATATAGACAGGTTTACAATATCATCAACACATATTATTCACTATCAAGAGTTCACTACGAATATCGTAATACAAAACCATAACCTACCTCCACCGAAGAATTGGAATCCACAAGAATTTTCCCAAGCTTGCTATTCTCCTCAACCAATTCGATCGATCTGCTCTCTCTCTTTCTGTTCTTTCCCTTTTGTTTTACTCAAACCCTCTTTCCTTTACCCTAATTAATCATATAATTAAGTGTGAAAAAGGACAATAAACCCCTCTAATTCACTTAAGGTTACCCCTTTTAACCCCTAAGTAATTAGACTTATTAATGTTACCCCTCAATCTTTGTAATTAAGGAAAGAATAATCAAAAACGACCCTTAAAACGTGTGGAGAAATCCCAAACTGCCTGGGATTGTGCAGCCTGTGACGGGCCGTCGTGGGTGCGACGGTCCGTCGCACAGGCCGTCGTGTCCTCCCCAGACTCCAGATGGCTGCGACGGCCCGTCACCCCTGTGACGGTCCGTCCTGGCCCCTCCGTCATGACGGTCAGAAACTCGTTTTCTTGCACCAATTCCTCAAAAGTTGAAGTGTTTTGCAACGGGACTCACGACGGTTCGTCGTGGATGTGACGGCACGTCCTGCAGGTCCGTCACAATTTACAGAGAGTCGATTTTCAGTACCCGATTTTCAAACTCTAAGTGTCATGGAACGGAACACCCACGACGGTCCGTCGAGCCTGTGACGGTCCGTCGTTGGGTCCGTGGTTTCAGCCAGTTTTTCCAGAATTTGTTCTGCTGCTCAAAACGACTAAACAGGTCGTTACATAGATTCTCCAACAGATTGAAATATATGTTAGTTTGTCTAACACAAGGGGGAGATTAGAAACAATACAAAAGTTGTAAATACACTACAAAAAAACACTTAAAATCTAGGGGTTAAAATTACATATTCCGGAGGTCAATAACCCCCGCAACTTAGTTTTATGGCAGTTGCAGAAACTCCTACAATTAGGTGTGCCACAATTATGTTGCAGGGTTTTTTTTCCAGCCCCTGGTACTAGTAGAGGGGGTTTGCTAACGGGGGTTTTGAACCCACAAATTGATAACTGCACAAATTCTAGGATTTAGAACCCCAACAATTTATATACTCTGGGAGTCAAAAACCCCACGATTCATGAATTATACATTAAAACTAACAAGAGTTTTAAATCCTGCTATTTATGAAATGTATCTTTTTCTAAAATTTTGCTGGAAATTAAATATTCAAATTTAAATAATAATAACTAATTAATTAACATAGACAAATCTAAAAGGGCATATTAGTATATGAAATAACACAATAGTTCACCACAAAAGCATGTCATAAAGTTTACTATTAGTTCTACAAACTTAATTGGAACATGTTATTCACTTCAACCATATTATTACAAGAAACTTTCAATCACTACAAAAACTTTCTTGAACTTCAAATCACTACAAAAAATTGCTTAAACTTTAGATCACTACCATCCAAACTCAAGAAAGGATCTACAATTATTCATGAAACTTCAGCGGGGTTAACTACGATTACTATCACTAACATCACCTGGCTGCAAAGGAAAATACACATGTAAGTGACTTCATGCAAACTCAAGACTTTTACTCTGATAAAATATGAAATAAAGCAAGCTAACACTAAGCATGTGAACAACAATACTAAATTCACTACTATGAAAGTAAATACCAATGCCACTCATTAACAAATAGGAGATGTAATCATGCAATTTGCTTAGAGATATGAACTCTCTTTGCAAGTACAACAAGACCAAGCAATTCAGATCAGTTTATGCGGAAATACTCATAGCATGATTGCATTTAAGGATATGAAAATCACAAATCCTAAAACTGATTCGACCTCAACAAATAACAATAGTAGAACATATCTGCATATGTGCAAATATGCATACGTACAATTGCTATTTTTTTGTACCAACAAGAAGGAGCAGAAATTCCAAAGGGTTAAACACATCCTATGATTTACCTGATGTTACTCGGCAGGCTAAGGAAAAGAAGTCAACAACAAGAACAAACTTGTCGTTTAGACGCCAGAAGAAAACTCTTCATGGACTATAAATTAGGTTGTTGTGTATTTCCATAAGAGTACATAATGTTGCACAAGAAGCTCAAAAGGAAAATCATCTCCATTTACAAATATTGGACAGTAAAGGCCAATTTGCTGCATATTATGCACTAGCAGTGGCCATGCATATGTAGAATTGTTTTTCAATTAGCATTTGATGCACTAGCATTTGTTTTTCAATTAGCATTTGATGTAAACTAAACGAACATATCTGATATATAAATAAGGTCATTGAAGAAGAGAGAATGTAAACATTATATTTACCATTGTAGTAGTAGGAGCAAATAACCCCACAAATTGTTCTGGTAATGCCCCTTCTTTCATTATCATATATGACTTGAAAGCAGCCATCATTTGAATGTGAGAATTTAACAATTTATTGTAGTTCTCCTGGCAATTGGATGGACATGAAACACTCGAAGCATTCATACCGCTGAATCGAGGTCTTGCTTGTTTAAAAACTCTAGTGGGAACAACTCCTAATCCCAAACACCTTACCCTTCCAGAGTGCTCTTTTCCTAGAATTTTTCCAACTGCATCATCTGGCGATATTATAGACTCATCCACAGTGCTTTGACTCAGAGTTTGCTGAATTTTTTCCTGAGTATAGTACACACACAGAACACTTTATCAAAATTTTAAAAAGTAATTGAGAACAAAGATTTATTACTAAATATAATCAAAGTGCATTCACATATTCCTGAGTTAGGAATTCCTTTATTCCTGAGTTTAGCATTCATAAAATAAGCAAAGTACATGCATATATTCAATCCAAGTGAGAGATAATTAGTGAGACATAATTTTAAATCATTTACTCAAGCAAGGATTTTAAATCACTTCAAAATGACAGCACACTATACTAAACAAGGCACCATCAAACTGATTTGAACAATAACAATGACGAAAATATTAACAGAGAATCTCAGGTTTAAAATAAATAAGAGACTAAACATAAACTGCTTGACTTAACAATAGAATAGGGACAGACTTGACACAACCAAGGAACTGGAGTGCTATTCTTTCCCCCATCAACTAACTTACACAGATAACTTTTGTCGCTTCATTTACATATGCTCCATCTTCATTCTTATGAGTAGCAAGATAAAGTTCTGCTCGTCCAGGCATTTGACCGGTCTCAGCCATCTATAAGCAAAACAATCAACTTAGAATAACTTAATTAATTAAAAATAATTACAAAATAAGTCATCTTAATAACTAAATAAAATGAAAAGAACTATAATCTTTAACCATTTCAGCCTTCTTCTAGAGTTAGCTTTGGATCCACCTGTGTGTGGAATGATTTGTTTCTTTCGACTTTCAGCATTTCTGTTGCACATTTCCTAACAAAAAAGATATACGAAATTCAATCATTAGAAAGTAATTATATGACTACACATACTACTTAAAACAATTAAATATATATACCTATGTTTCTTTTTTATAACGATAATTAACATAAGAAGTCCACTGATCTCTTGGAATTCCAGGTGGAACATTATCCATAATCTGAGTTTTGTTTTTAAGTGGATCACTGAACACTTTCCATATGTCCAACCTATTTACACTCCATTTCTTTGAAATACAGTTATAAACATATCGTCGAGCAGCTAAGTTGGTTGTCTCAAAAAAATCGAGGCTTCAATAATAAACACTAGTTAGCTTACCTATTAAATTTAAATATAAAGATTCGAGAAAAGAATATAAGTATAGTATTCAGAATATAGAGTTTATACCACTATGATTTGATGAAAGACGCTATCGAAGTATGACATAGGCATATTTGGCCATTTGTCAAAGTGCATTGGAAATAAGGACGAATCAGCAGCTAAAATTCCACAAAAACCAGAAATAAGGGGTTGTGCTTCTCCAAATGGACAATCCAGGTAGTCAAAATTGACCACAATACGATCTTCTCAAGATAAATTTAGCACTTCTTTGACTTTCACTTTGAGTTTTTTTTTGTTTCCTTCTGAATCTGGAATAGTGAAAATGATATAAAATGAAAACATGTTCAATTTTCCTACCAATCATGTTCTAGAGTGGGTTGTAGTACTTGTTTATGTTTTTAATTGTTTCCCTCTATTGTTCCACAATGGGTTGTTGCCTTTTATTATTCTTTATTATGTGATGTATTATGTTTTTAATTGTTTCCCTTCAATTGCAGCAATAATGACTTTTGATCATCAAGACATTGAGGGAAAACCAAGAAACTTGTATTTTTTTCACTTTGTGATTAAAATGAAGGTAGTAGGTAGAAAAGAAGATGAAAAGTGAGGGGAAAAATAGGACAATCCCCTCTAACAAGAAGAAGAAAAAAAGATGAAAAAGAAAGCAGAAGTGTAAAGTTTACCTATTGCTTCTACGGTCCAATACTCCGTAGACTCACGTCCAACATCATGCTTCTTAAATGATTTCGGTTGTGATTCGGCCTGACTTGATGAAGTCGAATGTGATACAGCCTGATTTGAGGAAATAGACTGTGATGCAGCCTGAGTTGACTGAACCGGCTGTGATGTAGCCTGAACTGAGGAAGTCATCTGTTTTTTCGCCTGAACTGATGAAATCGATTGTGATGTGGTTGGTTGTGCGTTGGGCTGAACTGACAATGCAAGTTGTGTTTGAACTGAGTTTTGCAAGTTCTGCCAGCGCTTGGTCTTTGCCATTTCTACAAAAAACCAAAGATAAGATAAATCAGAAATTCTTAAAAAAAATACTGTTATTGCAATACTTGTAAAGATTACTGGTTCATCCAGTTATAAGACTGCAGATTTTCATAAGAAATTTGTATCCAGATCCACACACACATGAAAAGTTCAAATCTTAGTAAAAGAGTAATGTGATTAGCATATACAAATAGTTTTTCCTTTACACCAAAACTAAAAAGCATGCTATGTGTGTTCAGACATATGCTCCTCTGTTGATATTTGGAAATTTCCATAATCAACATCGAAAAAATTTTCAAATTCTTGTTGTTGGTAGGGCTCATTCTCAAATATCTCTTCTTCATCAACTTGTCCCATGTCAAACACATCTCTTGGTTGTAAATGTATAGCTACACTCCATTCTTTATCTGTTTCATCATCAACATAGAAAACGATATTTGCTTGTGATGCTTCAATATAAGGATCATCATCCTCACGATCGCCGGTGTGAATCAATTTAGAAAAATTGACACAATTAAAGTTCCAAACATCTCTTTTAAACCCTCTATGTCGAGTAGTGTCAGCCCACTTGCATTTGAAAAGCACAACCCTGAACTTTCCATAATAGTTAAGCTCAATAATATCTTCCAACTTCCCATAATATGGCAAATCTGCTTGTCTTGCATTTCTATCAGCACTAGATGCAATGCAAGAAGTGTTAGACATAAGAAAAACTCCACTATTTTGAGTTTTCAATCCTTGTTCTCTTGACAAAGTTCGAAATTTGAACTCATTAATGTTATAAGCAGTGAATCTTCTTGCATATGGCGCTGGACCTTGTGCTAAAAACTTTATATCATTAGAGATTGTGTCTTCTATATCTGGATTCATTATCTAAACAAGAAAAATATTTTCGTCAGATATTCTAAAATGAATTAGAAATCCTATGGAAAACTATCATCTAATTTCAATCACTCACCCGCTTAGGAAACTAATTAGTAAACTCTCTATTAATTCTCTTTTGTACCTCTGTTATCGAAGGTTTTCTGCCTCTTGAACTCCTTTTAATGTGTTTCCTAAATTCACTACAAATAAAATCAATGAACAACCATTTTACTAATGTTTTTTAATAGATCAAGCTTATTTAAATTACTTACTCAATAAATGGCTTTGCTGAAGCGCAATTAAGTAATACATATCGATGAGCTTGAGTTTTCTCCAAATGAGTCAAAGCAAATGTTATGAAGCCTCCGACAACTTTACCTTGTCGAGGGAACATAGATGACCTTTCAGGAACCTCATCATGATTTGTTTCATCATTTACTCGTTTAGGCCTATTTACCCTCGATTCGATATCCTCAAAATAACGAGAATAAAGAGTTAGAGCTTCCTCAATTTTTTGACCTTCAGCTATACATCCTTCTGCCTGTGATTTGTTCCCTATAAGTGACTTGAAATGACCTAACAATCTACCATTAAAATTACATAGTATTAGAACAAGCATTTACTTTGAGACAAAAGTTTTTAAAAATAAGATATTTTACCTTTCAACAAAATACATCCATCGATAATGTACTGGACCACCTTGTATTACTTCGTCCACTAAATGGACAATTAAACGAACCATTACAGTAAAAAAGGATGGAAGGAACAACATCTCTAGGTGGCAAAGAGTGATAACAATCCGTTTTTGTAGTTTTTCAAGGTCCATGAGGCTCAAGTTTTTCAGACAAATGTGTCTAAAAAAAGAACAGAACTCTACCAAAATTGCTACAACATGATTTGGAAGCACATTGTGAATTGCTATCGGCAGTAATTGTTCCATAATGATGTGACAATCATGACTTTTTAATCCAAAGATCCTCTTTGATTGTAGATGTATACAACGAGATATATTACTCGAATAACCATCGGGCATTAAGATATTCTTTAAAGTTGTAAGGAAGGTCACTTTATTATCCTTTGGAATTGTAAATGCACCAAGCCGAAAATCACCATTCTCATCTGCCCAAAGGTCTTCCCTTATACCCATATCTTGTAGATCTTTTCGAGCTTCAATGTGATCCTTTGACTTTTCTCTATCATTTAACAGAGTGTGAATAATATTGTCAAAAACATTTTTTTCAATATGCATAACATCTAAATGATGGCGCAACAAGTTGGATTCCCAATAAGGAAGATTGAAGAATATACTTTTTTTCTTCCACTGTTTAGTTGAACCTTCACCCACACTGCTTTGTCTATTTTTTTCTTTTTCTTTTTGTTTTATCATTCAACTTTTCTTGTCTTCCAAATGTAACATTTATATTTGTTACTTGTTGCAAAATATCAGATCCAGATAACTTTTTGGGGGGGTTTCTTTCTTCTACAGTTCCATCAAAATGATTCCTCATTAATCTGAATTTATGATTTCTTGCCAAAAATCGACGATGACCAACAAAACACCACTTTCTACTATGAGTGAGTCGACAAGGTTTCATGTCAAAATTACAAGATGGACATGCAAAACCGGTATATATGTTCCAACCAGATAAGATACCGAGTCCCGAAAAATCACTAATTGTCCACATAAGAGCTGCCCGCATTCTAAACATTTCATTCTTTGATGAATCAAAAATATGTACACCTTCACTCCACTACTCATTCAACTCCTTAATAAGTGGTTGTAAGTATATATCTATGTTATTTCCCACCATTCGTGGACCTGGAATGATCATTGATAGAATAGAATTTGGTAGTTTCATGCACAACCAAGGTAGTAGGTTATATGGAACCAAAATTACAGGCCAAATGCTATTATTAGTACTCATCGCTCCAAAGGGATTGAAACCATCACTAGCTAACCCTAATCGAACATTTTGAGATTCAAAAGCAAATTCAGGATAAGTTGTATCAAATCTCTTCCATGCCTCACCATCTCTAGGATGCCTTAAAATTCCATCTTTGTTACCACCTTCCGTATGCCACTTCATATGTTCTGCCATCTTAGAGCACATGAACAGTCTTTGTAATCTTGGCTTTAATGGGAAGTAACGCAAAATTTTTGCAGGTCTCTTTTTTTTCTTCTTACCCTTAGCAACAACTTTAATGTTTGTATTCTTCTCATCAAGCTTCCATCTCGAAGTATGACAATGCTTGCATGTTTCTTCATTAACATCATCTCCCCAATACAACATGCAATCATTTGGACAAGCATCAATCTTAACATAATCAATACATAACTTGTTGATAGTTTTCTTAGCCTCATAAAAAGAATCAGGGATCTTTGCAAATTCAAAGGCATCCCTGAGTAGATCCAATATCATAGTCATTCCTTTGTCACTTAGACTAGACAAACACTTTATGTGATATAACTTTAACAAAAACTCTAATTTTGAGTACTTAGACCCTTCATACAATTCTTCCCTTCCATCTTTGAGCAACTCAAAAAAGTCTTTGTCATATGATGTGGGTATATCCTTAAATATCTCTTCTTCTGCCACTATTTGCGATGGACCTACATCAAATCTCTCTTGCCTAAAGCCATGAAATGCTTCGTTAATCAATAATTCTACAGGATTTTTTGGAGGGAGTGTATCCTGAGTAAACTCTCTGCTTTTAGAATTTTGTAACACACTTGTTTCCCCATGCATAACCCAAATGACATAATTTTGAGGAAATGGCTTGCAAATCAAATGATCAAATACTACCTCTCTAGTCTGCCATTTTCCAAAACAACATTGAGGACACGAGCATTTTATTCTATCTTCTATAGCTCCATTTTTAAAAGCAAATTCCAAAAACTGATTCAAACCAACCAGATATTCCTTTGTGGTCCTTGACATTCTAATCCAAAATTTATCCATCGAAAAAATAAAATTAGCAGACAATATCACCTATAAGATTTTCATGAGAAAATAATAAGGTTAGAGTGATATTTAACAATTTTATGTACCAGCTAATGCAGAAATGGAGTATATGCAGAAATGGTCATAATGTTTTCTTTTTGCATGGCAAAATTGTAACATAATGAACACAGGAAGTGGATGTGGATTTACAGAACAACAATCTGAGAGAAAATGTGTATTTTTTCTCTATTTAGTACTACTGTAGTAAGCGCACTTGAATTATTTACAGGCTTGTACTCCATATTCAATCACTTTGTGTATGTACTAAATTATTCGGCAGAAACTCATTGATTTATTTTGTAAGTAAAATAAAACAGATAGCTGAGATTGAGAAAGATCAGCATCAACAAATGAACTTGATACCATAAAGTTCATCAAGCTATCATCAAAGAGTACCAACCTATATCAAAAGGGGGTCAGAGTACCTCAATTTCTTTATCCTTAAATAAACAAGATCTAGCAGCTCTCCAATTCCAGCTCCAGTTCAAGATAAAGCAAATATTGAAAGGGAGGTCAGACCTGATAAATTAAACAAAACAAATATAGTATGTGATATATCCATTCCAGTACAACCAAATAACAATTAGGAGTAATCTATTTGACTGCTAAACTCAATAGTTGTATGCTTTGTTATAAGAAACTTCCTTGCATTGAGAAGAATATTGGCATACTGTCTGACCAGAAATACTAGATAAACCAGTTTGATCATTGCAATCTCCACACAAATAACGTTTCAAAACAATACCTAACTAGAAAACAGGAACAATATCCTCACACAGTAGTAGGTGTAGTCAGTAATGATATAATCCATGTAATATGAGAAAAGCAAACAAAGAAATTAAGAGATCCCAACAATATAAACTACATTTTGAAAAGCAAAATGCAGTCTTTATAGGCATATGATCTTCTGGATCAGCTGTTAGAAAAAAGTTAATGCCAATTGTTCATCAAAAAGTTGGCAAACACCTGTGAACATGTATTGAATACCAATAAAGTAACAGAGATGTAAAACCAGCTTAATATTTTCTTCTGGCTATACTGCAGATTAGACATAAAATTGTTCCGAGTGATCTCAAAACTATGCAAGGTTTCTATTTCTGACTCCACATCTATGAAACTGATTAATGGATTCTTAACTGATGGGCTTCAAATCAGAATAGAGGAGATCAAAAAATAATGCTGCTTCCATCCATTTATATACAATGTGATTCAAAATCATAAAAGGCAGCACAAGTTGAGAACTTCAAAGACATAACACTGAAGTGCAAATCAAGTACTGCACTTACAAATTCGTTGTGATAGTTCTTTATGCTGTATGGGTTGATACCAGCAGGATCTTCCTCCAAAATCTCTCCACATAGTGTAGTAAAAAAGCCCACAGTCCGATAGATTTTGCTGTTGCGGTAGATACCATGGATGAAGGGAAAATGTAAGTACTTATACTCACTCAAACATATGCAAACTAAGAAAGCTAACCATCAAAAATCAAACACTCTCTTAATGAAGAAAAAATAGAAAATCTTAACTAGAAACTGTTTCAGGTTCAGGATTAATTAGAAAAATTAGAAAATCAAAAATCAAACACTCTCTCAGGTTCGGATTAATTGAAATAGAAACTGCTTAAGGTGCAAAAGGTACTGTAAGAGACGGAATGGTACAAGGATTTGGACGCGGTGTTCTTAACTAGCAGTATCAGTCATCTTTCCCTCATATAAGTTGCAGAGATTGGCTTGAAACATCACAGGCAAACATAGAAGACTACACAAGGTCACTGTTATGAGATAGACTTTATCAACTCATACAAGAATACAACAATCAGACTGTTCCAACATCGTCATTAATAGATATTACCCCACCCCCATCTCTAATAAGAGTATTTACACCAATTTGAAACTTTTCTAACTCTGTTAAACCAACCATTAGATTTATGTAGCATAAATAGTACATATCATCAGAATCCACTAAAACGCAAAAACTGGCTGAAGGAGAGTAACAAGTTGTAACATTTTAATTTTTATACCATGCTAATTTTTCTTTCTTTTCTCCCACAAGACTGATACTGCATCAGTATTAACAGAAGCCATTGGATATATTCAGTTCCTTCAGGACCAAATACTGGTAATAACATACTCATTCTGCTTTATTAATTTCCTCTTGAATTCAACTTGATGTTCATATAAAAAAATCCCTTATAATTATGCAGACATTGATTATGCCTTATACGAAATCAACTAAAAGGAAGCTTCATCACATAAATCTAAAGGTAAGTGAGAAATTAATATTGTTAAATATACTGGGATAATTTTAGAGACCGGAACTCTGCTAAAACAGGACTTGGTTGTGTAGCTAAACTAACCTACTAAAGTTAATAAAAAAATATTTGCTGATAAGTGAAATCGAGGGCATATGTAGCAGCTAAACAAAGAGAAACTATATACACCTTATGCATAAACAAGGATTGACAGAGAAGACAAATTTTACAAAGAAACAAGCCACCTGTTGAGCAACACGATTGAGACAAGAATCTGTAGACACAAAATGCCTCGAAAAATTTGTAATTATCGCCAAAATTATAACAAAATAAACCTAATTCTACCACAAAATACATGTTCAAATTTAATATTTTGAATTTTTCCTCCAAGACTAATACAACAATATTAACCTAATTTTACCTCCATGCATCTATACAAACAGCAAAAAAACCAAGCTTACATAGTAAATACAAGCAATAATTTGTACAATTTGTGAAGATTCAGATGAGAAAATCCAAAAATATGAGGCTGGTTCATTATTCGAAGAGGTAATAAGTGGAAAACATTACCTTACAACACCTATCCCATTTTGAATCTCGTGAGTAGCTGAAGTTTATAGAGCTGTGAGGAGACGCCGGAGGAGTGCGATGGTGAGGACGGAGAAGTACCGCTAGACGTCGGAGGTGCTTGTGACAGTGAGAGAAGTGTGACAGTGAGAGAGATAATTTGGAAGTTTCCTAAAGTTGGGTTTATTTTGTGTTTTGCAATTTAAAGTAAAAATAACTTTTTATTGAATTATCTATTTCCAAAAGTTGTGAGTATTTGTATTTCATAAATAAAAAATATATATCTTATATTATGAAATAAAAAATATATTCTGAAATAGCAGATGTTTGAACTCCCGGTATTTAGTTAAATTTTTCTTTAGGGTTTTAAATCCCGCTAAATATTTTTATTTTCCGTCAGCTATTAAACCCCCGTTATTTAATGTAATATGTGGGAGTTGTAGCTAACCTGCGCTTTGAAACCCCCACGATTTAGGTGTTTTTTTGGAGTGATACTCCTATTGAATGTCCCTTAAGGATAAAGTCTATGACATACATGAAGCATGATAGACTAATCAATTCTAAATGAAATAATCCTTGAAAAATAAGGAGGATCAAAGAATCAAAATGAGCATAATAAGGAGACAATGTGCTCTTGGAGAGCCTACGACATAACATTTTATGAAACCTCGTAAGAGGGGTAGCTACCTAAAAATAATGAAGTGATGATATCTCAATAATTTTTGTCGTGTTGTGAATCGATACAAAATGGTATATCGTTGACGATATCTTTGATACAATAGCGCGCAATATTATAAAAGATTATGAGGATATGAATTCTACATCTATTAAAGAATGCTTGTGTAGAAATAATTATCAAGTGAAAAGTGGAATGATGCATCTTGGTAAGCGTAAAGCTTATTTGACTTGCAATCTAGGCACTAGAAAAGATGGCATACATCTAATATTGAATGTTGTTACTTGACAAAATTAAATATCTAATGGGTTCGAAATCTAAAGCATATACAAGTTTTTGAAAAACTTGTTTATCATCCTCATAAGGATTAAATAGATTCAAAATGCATAGAGCATATTATGCAAGTTGATGACTAGAATTAAAACTCTTGGCAATAGATTATTTGCTTAAAGAAGTTGAAGTAAGGAACTTGCAGAAATTTTTGACCTTGAAGGGAAGATTTATAAAAGTAGATAGAAGAAAACATATTTAGGCAAGGTTTTTCTACACTTATAAGCTCCCAAGAATGGTGATATCAACATGCAAGAGGTCTGTTCAAGTAATATTATTGTTGATTTATTCACCAAGTCTCTACCAACTACAACTTTCAAAAGGATGGTGCACAAGCTTGGAAGACGAAGATTCTAGCCTCTGAATTGATGTTGTCATTAGGGGGAGTTAATACGCGATATACTCTTTTTTCCGCACAAGGTTTTGTCCCACTGGATATTTCTTGTAAGGTTTTTAATGAGGCATCCATAATGCGTATTATTAGATATGTGTACTCTTTTTCCTCCACTAGATTTGTTCCCACTGGGTTTTATCTAGTAAGGTTTTAACGAGGCACATAATTTACCGACATACAAGGGGGAGTGTTATAAACAATTTGTATTATAGTGAATGTCTAATTATGTGGAGTCCTAGTAGGATATGGTTAGGAATCTTACTTGGGGACCAAGTAAGGTTTTCCCTATAAATAAAGGATTTTCCTTCATTATAAATAAGATTGGTGAAAGATCTCTGAATCCTGAATATACTTCAAGAGAAATAAGAAGTCTTTTCTCTTCTCCCTACTTTCTTGTTCTTCTAATTTCATATAGTTTCATAACAGATACTAAAATTTCCTTTCACTTTATTTTCAACATGGAATTTGAGATTATTTCAAATAATTTTGTAATATTATCCGTATGAAAATGTAGTTAATCTTTTAATTTTTATTATATTGCTACAAATTATTTCATTATAAATTACTTTTTTTCTTAAATTTATCCATGAAGAATTAAGTTACATAATACTAACTGTTATATGATTTCTTTATTCATCGATATCATTCTTCTTTTGATTTAATGATATTTCTATTAGCTTATTCATTTTGTATTCATTTATAGTTAAATTAATGTCCTTACTAAATTGTGATTCACTCTAAAATTCTGAAGTTTGAGTTTTACTTTTGAAATAGAAATTACATAGAATAGACTTGCAGTTAAAATTGATTCTTTTTTTCTTCTCTATATAGAACAATAATAAAATCCAATTATTTTTTAATAAATGATGCATGCCCACTAATAACAACAAACTATTATGAAATAATTTTAAAATATGATAACTTAAATAGATTTTACAAATAGCTTTAATTTTCTTGATATGCAAAAGAAAAATTAAAAAAAAAAGAACTTTAAATTTAAAAGGTTATAGTTGAAATTACCAGAGAATAGCAAATCTGTAACAAAGAGGAACAAAACATTGTTAAGAAAAACTATTAAATAGAAAAGAAAATTAAAGTTTCAAAACAAATAAAACACAAAATAAGATAACATATTTCAAGTTTCTAACTTATGATCCATAAATTTCAAATTATGAATAAAAAATATCATAAGAAGTTAATATATGATTTTTTTTTACCTCTTTTATCAAAAGAACACTGTAATTTCTTCAATCTTATATGTAAATGAAGTTTATAGTTTACGGAAGGAAACGATTGTATGAAGAAATTACATATGTGGGTGATGAAGTTGATAATAGTGTAATATTTATCTTCAGCTTATTTTCCTTTTAGCGTGTGTTTGGTATGGAGGAAAATGTTTTCCTAGAAAATGTTTTCCATGGAAAATGTTTTCCTGGAAAATGTTTTCCTAGAATTTGGACTTATTTTCTCATGTTTGGTTGGTGACTAGAAAATATTTTCTGGAAATGATTTTTAGTGTTTGATTTATAAATGAAAAATGATTTTGAGAGACATTTTTTATTTTTACTAGAGTAAAAAATAATTTATGACATTGAAAATATTTTTCAAAATCAAAATTATGATTTTTTGGGGTGGTGGTGGAGGGTGGGGTGGGGGCGGGGGAGGGGGAGGAGAGGGGATAGGAGTGAAAAAAAATAAAAATTTGAAGTTGATAGTATTTTTAAAAAACAAAATTTATTTATTTGGGGGATTGGGGTGGGTGGGGGATGCTAGGGGGCTGGCCAGGAGGGGGGGGGGAGGGGTAGGAGTTTAAAAATAAAATTTGAAGTTGAAAATATTTTTAAAAAGCAAAATTAATTTTTTGGGGAGGGTTGGGGTTGGGGGGCTGGCCGGTGGGGGGGGGGGTAGTGTCACGACCCAAAACCGAGCCGCGACTGGCACCCACACTTATCCTCCTATGTGAGCGAACCAACCAACTAACCCTTAACATTTCAATATAATATCGACAGAAAGTAATGCGGAAGACTTAAACTCATTAATAAAAACCAATTCAATATCTATTAATATTCAACATCTATTATTCCCCAAAATCTGGAAGTCATCACCACAAGAACATCTATGATCAAATTACTAACTAAAAATGTCTAAGAAGCTAAAAATACATAAGAAGCTAGTCCATGCCGGAAGTTCAAGGCATCAAGACTTGAAGAAGAAGATCCAGTCCAAGCTAGAAGCATTAGCTCACCCTGAATTTCCGATGTAGTAAAGACTGGCTTGAGTTACTGTTGAGTCGAAGACGACGGCACGTTTGCTGCACTCCACAAATACAAAGAAGAAAACATAAAAGTAGGGGTCAGTACAAAACACGGGTACTGAGTAGATATCATCGGCCAACTCAAAATAGAAAACAATATATACCAAGTAATATCATAAAAGCAACTATGATACTCAACATGTATCACAACAAGTACTTCCATCATTAATAAATACCGTCAAGTTCACACATGAGGACTCAAGCCTCAATACCGTACTCATTTGGGAATTATGTTCATTAGATTGAGTATATTAGCATCTTTCAAGATTCATTATCTTTATTTCTCTTGTGTCGGTACGTGACACTCCGCTCCCTCAAATTCTTTATTCCTCTTGTGTCGGTACGTGACACTCCGATCCCCTAAATCTACGTGTCAGTTCGTGACACCCGATCCCCTAAATCTACGTGTCGGTTCGTGACACCCGATCCCCTAAATCTACGTGTCGGTTCGTGACACCCGATCCCCTAAATCTACGTGACGGTTCGTGACACCCGGTCCCCCTAATACTATGTGTCGGTTCGTGACACCCGATCCCTTAATTCTATGTGTCGGAACGTGACACTCCGATCCACTAATCTCATTCTATCAATTCATCAAGCCTTCTCTTATACCAAGGCATCATCATTCTCATTACTTTAGTTCATCAAGCCTTTTCTTATACTAAGGCATCATCAATCTCATTACTTTTAGTTTATCAAGCCTTCTCTCATACCAAGGCATTATCATTAACAAAGAGATTAGGGTTTTGCAAGATTTGGGATTCAATAACTTCATCATGCTTATAAAATCACAATTATATATTCACATTCATGCAAGCATACAATTAAGCACTTAGCACGGTTTACAATACTATCGATACATATCATTCGCTATTAAGAGTTTACTACGAATATCGTAAAGGAAATCATAACCTACCTCCACCGAAGATTAGTGATCAACAAGCAAATTCCCAAGCTTTGTGTTTTCCTCTTCTCGATCAATTCTCTCTCTTTCTCTTTGTTCTTTCTAGTTTTCTTATTCAAACCCTCTTTCTTTTACCCTAATTAGCATATAATTAAGTATGAAAGATGGCAATAATAACCCACTAATTAACTTAAGGTTACCTCTTTTAACCCCCAAGTAATTAGACTTATTAACCTTAACCCTCTAACCTTATAATTAAAGTAGGAATAGTCCAAAACATCCCTTAAAACGTGTAAAGAAATCCGACCCAGACTGGGATTACGCAACCTGTGACGGGCCGTCGTGCCTGCGACAGTCCGTCCTGCAGGTCGTCGCAAAGTTCAGAGACCCAAATTTCCACCAAGGGTCTGTGACGGTCCGTCACACATGTGACGGTCCGTCCTGCAAGTCCGTCACGAAGTTCAGAGAGTTGATTTTCTGTACCCAATTTCAGAATTTCTAAGTGTTTTGAAACGAGACCCTGCGACGGTCCGTCGTGCCCATGACGGTCCGTCGTTGGGTCCGTCGTCTCAGCCAATTTTCCAGAAATAAAATATGCTGCTCAAAACGACTAAACAGGTCGTTACAATAGATACCAATTTACCCATCGTTCGTCCTCGAACGATCACAAGAAGGAAAACAAGGGCGAGAAGGAGTACCTGAATCTTTAAACAGATGTGGGTATCTTTCTTGCATATCGGCCTCCTTCTCCCAAGTGGCTTCTTCAACCAGTCGATTCTTCCATTGAACTTTGATGGATGCAATCTCCCTCGACCTCAACTTGCGAATTTCTTTATCTAGAATAGCAACAGGCTCCTCCTCATAAGACAAATTCTCATAAAGCAAAACTGAGTCCCAACGGATAATGTAGTTTCCATCCCCATGGTATCTTTTCAACATAGACACCTGAAATACCGGATGCACTCCGGACAGCCCCGGAGGCAAGGCTAACTCATAAGCCACCTCCCCTACTCGCTTAAGTACTTCAAAGGGACCAATATATCTTGGGCTTAGTTTACCTCTTTTACCAAACCGCATCACCCCTTTCATGGGCGAAACCTTCAACAAGACTTGTTCACCCTCCATGAACTCTAAGTCTCTAACCTTTCGATCTGCATATTCCTTTTGCCTACTTTGCGCCGCTAGAAGCTTCTCTTGAATAGATTTCACTTTCTCTAATGAATCCCTCAAAAGGTCAGTACCCCAAGGTCTAACCTCAAATGCATCAAACCAACCAATGGGAGACCTACATCTCCTACCATACAATGCTTCAAATGGGGCCATATCAATGCTTGAGTGATAGCTATTGTTGTATGAAAACTCCGCTAAAGGTAAGAAGTTATCCCAATGACCACCAAATTCTATCACACATGCACGAAGTATATCTTCCAACACTTGAATCGTTCGCTCGGACAGACCATCGGTCTGAGGATGGAACGCAGTACTAAGGTCCAACCTAGTACCCAATTCCGCATGCAATGTTTTCCAAAACATAGAAGTAAACTGCGTACCTCTATCTGATATGATGGAGAGTGGAACCCCATGCAATCGAACCACTTCCGAGATGTAAAGTTTGGCTAACTTCTCTGCATTGTAAGTTACCTTGACCGGAATGAAATGAGCAGATAACCTATCAACGATCACCCAAATAGAGTCATACTTACCCATTGTCTTTGGAAGACCAACCACAAAGTCCATTGCAATTCTTTCCCACTTCCATTCCGGAATGGGCATTCTCTGAAGTGTTCCTCCGGGCCTCTGGTGTTCATACTTTACTTGTTGACAGTTTTGACATTTGGCAACAAAATCAACAATGTCGCGCTTCATTCTACTCCACCAAAAGTGTTGTTTTAGGTCACGGTACATCTTGGTTGCACCAGGATGTATAGAGTATCCGGAACTATGAGCCTCTGTAAGAATAGTGTGGATCAAGTCATCAACACGAGGCACACATACCCTTCCCTTAATCCTCAAAACACCTTCCTCATCAATTATTGCTTCTTTAGCCTCTCCTCGCAACACTTTATCTCGGATCCGGATCAATTTCTCATCGTTAAACTGCTTTCCCTTAAACTTGTCAAGGAAGGAAGATCTTGCCTCCACACAAGCTAACAATCCTCCCTTCTCATTTACTTCTAACCTCATAAGGTCATTAGCCAGAATCTGAACCTCTCTAGCCAATGGGCGTCTAGAAACTTGCAAATGAGCTAGACTTCCCATGCTTCCGGCCTTTCTACTTAAAGCATCCGCCACAACATTCGCCTTTCCCGGATGATACAAAATAGTGATATCGTAATCTTTCAGTAGTTCCATCCCTCTCCTTTGTCTCAAGTTCAAATCTTTCTGAGTGAAGACATACTGTAGGCTACGATGATCCGTATAGACTTCACACTTAACTCCATATAAATAGTGTCTCCATTGCTTTAGTGCGAATACTACCGCGGCCAATTCCAAATCATGGGTCGGATAGTTACGTTCATGCACCTTTAATTGTCTTGAAGCATAAGCAATCACATTCTTCTCTTGCATTAGCACTTCACCCAACCCAGAATAGGATGCATCACAATAAACAATGAAGTTCTTACCCTCTACTGGCAAGGTAAGGATAGGTGCGGTAGTCAACAAAGTCTTGAGTTACTGAAAGCTTTCTTTGCACTCATCCGACCATACGAATGGAACATTTTGCTTAGTCAAGTTCGTCAATTGGGAAGCAATAGAAGAGATTACCTTGACGAATCGGCGGTAGTAGCTAGCTAACCCAACAAAGCTCCTTATTTCTGACACATTAGTAGGTCTTACCCAATTCTTCACGGTCTATCTTAGAAGGATCCACCATCACTCCATCCTTAGAAACTACATGTCCCAAGAAGGACACTGCATCTAGCCAAAACTCACACTTAGAGAACTTGGCATAAAGCTTTTTCTCCCTCAACATTTCCAATACAATTCTCAAATGCTCCTCATGTTCCTTCTTACTTTTAGAGTATATCAGTATATCATCAATAAATACGATCACGAAGAGATCCAGATATGGCTTAAAAATCCAGTTCATTAAGCTCATGAACGTAGCAGGGGCATTCGTAAGACCAAAAGACATCACTACAAATTCATAATGCCCATACCTGGTTCGAAAGGCAGTCTTTGGCACATCCGTTGCCCGTATTTTCAATTGATGATAACCGGATCTCAAATCAATCTTAGAGAAGACACAAGCACCTTGTAACTGATCGAACAAGTCATTAATGCGAGGAAGAGGATACTTGTTCTTAATAGTTACCTTGTTCAACTGCCGGTAGTCTATGCACATCCGAAAACTCCCATCCTTCTTCTTCACAAACAAAACCGGAGCACCCCAAGGAGATGCACTTGGTCTAATGAAGCCTTTGCTCAACAACTCTTGAAGTTTGGCCTTTAACTTTCTTAACTCCGCGGGGGCCATTCTATAAGGGGGTATAGAAATGGGGCGAGTGCCCGGTTCAAGATCAATACAGAAGTCAATATCCCTATCTTGTGGCATACCAGGAAGATCTGCAGGGAACACCTAAAAAAACTCACGGACTACCGAAACCGACTCCATCGAAGGTACTTGGGTAGTGTCATCCTTGAGATGGTCCAAAAAAGCTAAGCACCCTTTACTAACCATTTTCTTAGAACAAAGAAAGGAGATGATACGCACCGGATTGGAAGTGTAATCACCCTCCCACACTAACGGATCTGTCCCAGGTTTGGCTAACGTCACAGTTTTAGCATTACAATCCAAGATCGCAAAATTCGGAGAAAGCCAAGTCATACCCAGAATTACATCAAAATCAACCATTTCTAAGATAATCAAATCTACATAAGTGTTACTCCCCACAAAAGTCACCAAACAAGACCTATACACTTTTTCAACTATCACAGACTCACCCACCGAAGTAGAAACACGAATAGGCATGTCAAGTAATTCACAATGTAAATTAAGACCATTAGCAAATGAGGAAGATACATAAGAAAATATGGATCCGGGATCAAACAATCCAGAAGCCATGCAATCACAAACCAAAAGATTACCTGTGATGACAGCATCAGATGTCTCCGCTTCAGACCGCCCAGGGAAAGCGTAACAATGGGCCCTATTGTTTGTCGGTCCGTTGCCCCTACCATATTGTGATGTAGTGGCTCCACTTTGCCCATCACCCCGGCCGTTTTGGTGACCACCATTACCTCGACCACCACGTCCTCCAGAATAACGGCCTCTACCATGACCACCTCTACCTCTAGCTATTGGGGGTCTATAACTCTGTTTTGGACAATTCCTCCTAATATGTTAATTCTCCCCACACCCATAACACTCTCTAGAGTCAAGAATAGGTCTCTCAGAGAAGTGTTGACCGGTCTGAGGTGGACCCCCAACTACAGTCTGTAGTGAAGACTGAATTGGTCGAACTGAGTAACCTCCGGAACCCTGTCCTCTAGAGTAAGAACCATTAAACTCACCTCCCTTTCGAAACCTTTTTGATGTCGATGCCATGGTGAATTCATCTGGCTTCACTCCTTCCACCTCTACCACAAAATCTACCACTTCTTGGAAGGATTTTGCCGTAGCCGCTACCTGTAAGGCTGAAATCCGCAACTCTGACCTCAACTCCTTCACGAACCGGCGAATCCGCTCTTGTGGATTGAAACAAAGTTGGGTGGCGTATCTGGATAGTGCACGAAACTTGGCCTCATATGCGGTAACCGACATCCTACCTTGCTCTATACTTAAGAATTCATCTCTTTTCCTATCCCTCAAAGTCCGTGGGATGTACTTCTCCATAAACAAGCTAGAGAATGAGGCCCAAGTCATAGGTGGTGCCTCTGTTGGTTGACACTCAACATGTGACCGCCACCACATTTTGGCGTTCCCTTGAAACTGATAACTCACGAACTCCACACCAAACCGTTCTACTATACCCATCTTGTGTAGTAGCTCATGACAATCAACCAGAAAATCGTAAGCATCCTCAGATTCAGCACCCTTGAAGACTGGAGGTTTCAATTTCAAGAACTTACTGAAAAGTTCATGCTGATCATTTGTCATTATAGGCCCAGTAGTCAGACGAGGAAACGTGCCTATTTCCAATGAGGCATCCATGCGGGGAGCCCCAGCAGCGGCATGTCGCACCTCTGAAATCGGAGGTGTTGGTGCAAAAAACACTAGAGGTGCCTGACCCTGATCAGATAACCAACTAAGATAAGCAAGAACCTGATTGATCATCTCTGGGGTAGGTTGGGCTGGCAATTCCTCATTTTGCTCTTGTTCATTTTCCCCTTCCTCACCCTCTCTTACTACCTCTTCAGTTGGTGGAGGAGTCACCGCCCTAGCATCAGATGGACTAGGTGCTCGTCCTCTTTCTCTAGAGGACGTCCTCCCACGACCTCTACCACGGCCTCTTGCCACTGCTTTTCCTCGAGCCACAGCCCCAGTGGCTGGCTCAGACGTTTCTTGTCTTGCCGGTGTTGGTGTTGGTGCAGTCGTTGCTCTAGTTCTAACCATCTGCGAAATAGAGTGAAGATGGTCAGATACCAATTTGTATCACCTAGATACCAATTGGATTCAAGTAGTAGCACGAAAGAAAGAAAGAAAGAATGGAATTTTCCTATAGTCTTATAGCCTCTCAAAGAAAAGTAAAGGCGTCCCCCTACCGTTCCTTAAGACTCTACTAGACTCGTTCTTGTGTGATGAGACCAACGAACCTAAGGCTCTGATACCAAGTTTGTCACGACCCAAAACCGAGCCGCGACTAGCACCCACACTTACCCTCCTATGTGAGCGAACCAACCAACTAACCCTTAACATTTCAATATAATATCGACAGAAAGTAATGCGGAAGACTTAAACTCATTAATAAAAACCAATTCAATATCTATTAATATTCAACATCTATTATTCCCCAAAATCTGGAAGTCATCACCACAAGAATATCTATGATCAAATTACTAACTAAAAATGTCTAAGAAGCTAAAAATACATAAGAAGCTAGTCCATGCCGGAAGTTCAAGGCATCAAGACTTGAAGAAGAAGATCCAGTCCAAGCTAGAAGCATTAGCTCACCCTGAATTTCCGATGTAGTAAAGACTGGCTTGAGTTACTGTTGAGTCAAAGACGACGGCACGTTTGCTGCACTCCACAAATACAAAGAAGAAAACATAAAAGTAGGGGTCAGTACAAAACACGGGTACTGAGTAGATATCATCGGCCAACTCAAAATAGAAAACAATATATACCAAGAAATATCATAAAAGCAACTATGATACTCAACATGTATCACAACAAGTACTTCCATCATTAATAAATACCGTCAAGTTCACACATGAGGACTCAAGCCTCAATACCATACTCATTTGGGAATTATGTTCATTAGATTGATTATATTAGCATCTTTCAAGATTCATTATCTTTATTTCTCTTGTGTCGGTACGTGACACTCCGCTCCCTCAAATTCTTTATTCCTCTTGTGTCAGTACGTGACACTCCGATCCCCTAAATCTATGTGTCAGTTCGTGACACTCGATCCCCTAAATCTACGTGTCGGTTCGTGACACCCGATCCCCTAAATCTACGTGTCGGTTCGTGACACCCGATCCCCTAAATCTACGTGACGGTTCGTGACACCCGGTCCCCCTAATACTATGTGTCGGTTCGTGACACCCGATCCCTTAATTCTATGTGTCGGAACGTGACACTCCGATCCACTAATCTCATTCTATCAATTCATCAAGCCTTCTCTTATACCAAGGCATCATCATTCTCATTACTTTAGTTCATCAAGCCTTTTCTTATACTAAGGCATCATCAATCTCATTACTTTTAGTTTATCAAGCCTTCTCTCATACCAAGGCATTATCATTAACAAAGAGATTAGGGTTTTGCAAGATTTGGGATTCAATAACTTCATCATGCTTATAAAATCACAATTATATATTCACATTCATGCAAGCATACAATTAAGCACTTAGCACGGTTTACAATACTATCGATACATATCATTCGCTATTAAGAGTTTACTACGAATATCGTAAAGGAAACCATAACCTACCTCCACCGAAGATTAGTGATCAACAAGAAAATTCCCAAGCTTTGTGTTTTCCTCTTCTCGATCAATTCTCTCTCTTTCTCTTTGTTCTTTCTAGTTTTCTTATTCAAACCCTCTTTCTTTTACCCTAATTAGCATATAATTAAGTATGAAAGATGACAATAATAACCCACTAATTAACTTAAGGTTACCTCTTTTAACCCCCAAGTAATTAGACTTATTAACCTTAACCCTCTAACCTTATAATTAAAGTAGGAATAGTCCAAAACGTCCCTTAAAACGTGTAAAGAAATCCGACCCAGACTGGAATTACGCAACCTGTGACGGGCCGTCGTGCCTGCGACGGTCCGTTCTGCAGGTCATCGCAAAGTTCAGAGACCCAAATTTCCACCAAGGGTCTGTGACGGTCCGTCACTCATGTGACGGTCCGTCCTGCAAGTCCGTCACAAAGTTCAGAGAGTCGTTTTTCAGTATCCAATTTCAGAATTTCTAAGTGTTTTGAAACGAGACCCTGCGACGGTCCGTCGTGCCCATGACGGTCTGTCGTGGGGTCCGTCGTCTCAGCCAATTTTCCAGAAATAAAATCTGCTGCTCAAAACGACTAAACAGGTCGTTACAGGTAGGGTCAAGGATAAGGTGAAAAAATAAAATTTTGAAATTGATAATATTTATTTAAATTGATGTTTTTCCCAAAAAAAAAGTAATTTGAAATTGGAGGAGAGTTATGGAAAATGTTTTCCTTAATTTTTGAAGGGAAGTCATTTTCCTTAATTTTGAAGAAAATGAGTTGATTTGAAAAACATTTTCCAAAACTTTTATCCCAACCAAACATGAGAAAATTGGAAAACATTTTCCAGAAAATGTTTTCCTTCATACCAAACACACTCTTATTGTGCATGAATTGGTTACTATTTATATAATTTAATATAATTTAAAATATTTCAAACTTATCTTAGTTGGTTGTACCTAATTTTTTTTTTAAAAAAAAATATTTAAACACACGTATTTCATTGACAATTTGTTTGAGTTTTCATGTTTATCCTAAAAGGTTTAGAACAATACGTTTGTTTTATTTTTAACATTTGAAATTTTAAATTGAAAAAAACTAACAAACACAAATTTAATTTATTAAAAATTAAATTATCAGTTATTCCTTAATTCTTAAAATTATTTTAAAATATATTTTTTGATTATTTAAGAAAAAATTGATTATTTAAAAATTAAATTTTCAGTTATTCCTTATTTTTAAAAACTATTTAAAATCATTTTTTGAAAATGAATTTATTATTTTAAAAATCTAATTCTTGTGGTGCTGACAGATCACTTTGTAGAAATTGAAATTTTGTGAGACTCTATAAGATGTATTCAATTCGAGTTGGGACTCTACAAATTATGTTCAACTCAAATAAGAATTCTTTGAGGCTACTCAACCCTAAACCCTAGTTTATGCCTATATAAAGGGTACTAAATTCCCGCATCATAAAGAGATCAAGATCTCGAATACTCCACAAAGTGATGGTTATTCATAAAGAACAGTCAAAATCTAAATCATCCTAGTTTGAGAAATACGTCATTAACGGCCCTCGAATCATGGATAAATCTTAGGAGAATAGAATCAAGGGATCAATAGAATTGTACCCGCTATCTTAATCAATAAAATTATGTCTCTTCATATTTTATTTGTATGGTTTGTATTTTTCATATTTTATCCCCTTAGCTTATGTTAAAAGTTTACTTGGTGGGTACCGTGTGGTTTGGTACTCACCCTTTGCTACTACAATTTTTTTTTGTAGGTTACTAGCCCGGACTTTGTGTATTTCTCTTCTCCTTGTCTGAGGCTTCTTGGAGAGTTGTGAGGTATTTGTTTGTTGTCTCAGCGAGGTATTTGTTTGTCGTCTCAGCGGACTTTCTTTCTCCTTAGTTATTACCTTGTTCTATTCTAGAACAAGTTCATTTGAGACTAGCGTTTTTTTTTAAATAAATTGATTAAGAGGCTTGTATACGTGACAATCAGATTTTGGGGATGTTTTTGATTGATTCTGAAATTTCCGTATTTTATTGTTATTGTTGAGTTTTAGGCTGACTTGTATTGATGGATAAGACGAGTGTCATCACATTCATTTTTGGGTCGTGATAGTTTTACTATAAAAATATGACAATTAAAAATGGACATATGAACTATTTTTTTTTTATGAAAATATAATTATTGCATATTAACATATAAATATCTAAATATAATTAATTATATTAGTTGATCATTTTATTAAATCAATAAAACTTTAATAATTTTTGTTTTACTATTCTTGCACTTAATTTTATTTCTGAAAGTATTCATATTGATTTATAAAATAAAAATCCACATGAAGTAGGCATTTAGAAAAATAATCTTATTTGTTTTTTAATCATTCTATAAAATTAATATTGATCAACTAATATGTGACAAATATAATAACTCACTTATACAATATTTTATTACATTTAATTTTTAAATGTAAATAACTTATGTTTATTATGAAATTGTAAAAACTTAGATGTTTGAACCACAAAATAACTAGATGGTGTAATAAATATAAATTCAAAATATTATCTATTATTTTTCATAAAATTTTTGTTTTCTAAATTTATGTGGATATATTTATTTCAAATGAAATATACCTTTTGCTTGATTAAATATAAATAAAAGAAAGATTATATTATTGAGATGTGTGCATACATTGAAATCTTACAATTAAGGCACAATAATCAATGTACTTAAAAAGTTGTAGTCATTTATTTTACTTCTTCCATTTTATACATCCTTCTTCAACATTTAATTGTTAAATTTAGTTTTTAAATTGATCAAGTTTCAAACTAAAATAAAATTTCTTTAATTCTATAATTCAATATGGTTTAAAATTATACTAATATAACTATAAATAGTCATTATTTGCATATTATTTTGATGAAAACAAATATGACAAATAATTAGTCTAAATTAATATTAATCCATTAATATGAGACGAATGGATTATTTCACACACATAATATTTTATTATATTAATACATATGTTAGATTTCAATATAATTGGATGATTTTTTTTGCTATAAAAATTATAAAATCAGTGCTGTTAGGATCACATAACAACTTTTTAGTTTGATTCAAAGTATAGCATATTATTTTACATTTAATTGATTGTTTAATTTATTTATGTTATTATTAATTTTTCATATAAAATATACCTTATTATTTTTTATTACTGTATTTTATCCGCGCAACGCGTGAGTACGTATACTAGTACATTGTTATAAGTGGGATGCTCCAAAGTAAAAAGTTGAATTACCATTTTGTCCCTCTACAAAATTAGAACTTATATAATTTTCGCATATTTATATTTAATATTCTTATTCTAATTTCAAAATCTTGACCTTTCAAATTTCTCACACAAATTTTAAAAAAATTCAAATGAGTAATTATTCCTTAAAGACAAGACCAATTAAAACTTTTATTTACTATTCCTACAATTCTTGTGTGTAGAAACTCTAAAATTTATTTCACTCATTAAATTTTCATTCTTTCATTTTCCAATAGTAACTTCTTTTTACCATCTTTATTCATATCTATAATTTTTTTTGTTATTATTGATTGTACATAGTTTAATCTTCTCAATGATTATTCTGATCAATCTTTTCACATTCATTAATTACTCTATAAAGTGTATCATAGGGTGGGTTTGTCCAATATTTTATTTGCCTTCTTTGATTAGATTTCTCTTACAAAAAGAGTCTACTTCATGTAAATCTATTCCAATATAATTGATTTAACTACAAATATTGACCAACACTTTTTGTATTATTGCTAAGCTAGCAATATATTCACATTTTTTAGTATAATATCTATTTATGAAAAGATTTTGTTATAATAAAACTCAAACTCAGATATAATTTGATATGTGAATGTCTTTGCATATTGAACTTTGAAATGTGGACATGGACTACGTTTAAAACACGCAAGTTCATAGTTGACCGTATGTTCGTATAGTTTAAAATGGTATGAAATACATATGCGTTGCACGTGTTCAAGAACTAGTTTCTATAAAAGGACAAGCTATAGTCTACTAGATTCATATCTCTTAATATATACTGTGACCCATCACATCACTCAGACATTTTTTATTCTGAGAGAAAATCGAACTCTTAAAGGTTAGCAACAGCAAATTCAACCTGATTTGAACCGAATCATTCATAATTAGATCTTATGGGTAGACAAGGTTCATGTCTCCATTCTGCGATCAAGTGTAAGTTCTATTCACCGCTATATCCCATCTTTTACGTTTATCAATAATCTCATGCTTTATAGGGTACTTGATTCAGTTATGCTTAAACTTTATTTACCTGATGTTCAGCAAATAAGTTTTTAAGACTCAAGTGCATAAACACTAAATACCCAAATTTCCATAAGATGGTACATCTGTTAAAAAATGAAACATAGAGTACATTACTTTTCTCATCTTTCGAGCCAAATGCTAATAAATTATCTCTTAAAAAATGAAACATAGAGTACATTACTTTTCTCATCTTTCAAGCCAAATGCTAATAAATTTTCAGTACATCTGCCATTAGTCTAACAGGAAATGAGGTCATTTAGAATGAATTGTGGATTTGGTCCCCAATCCCTACAATCGATGCATATATAGTTCCCAATTATTTAATATTTTGACAACAATCGTCCTTACTTTCTAGATGATGTACCCCCGAATACACCACTATTCACGACTCCCTATCCATAAACATGAACAACCCCTTACCCATACAACCATGTAGGTCTAACCAGTGTTATCAAAAGCGAAAAACGCAAAAAAGCTCTAAGGTCCGCGGGGACCTTAAGCGCAAAACACAAATAAAGTGTGATCTTCAATGAAAAAAGACGTGAAGAAAGAAAAGAATACAAATATATATGTTTAACCAAGACTAATAATTATAAATATGAATGAAAAATATATGACAAAACAAATTGAAAAAATATTATGATAAAGTGAAATATCAATTATTTAGTGTAACTTCTTCATAAGAGGCTCATTGGCAAGAAAATGTTTGCCTTAGAACCTTCATGACAACGCTGAAGCGCACATAAAGCGAGATGAAGCGCTCAACACATGTCAAGCCTCGCTTCAGGGCTTAAGCGTGCCTTTAAAATACTAGGTCTAACCACCACTTTATGGAATACATTTAATCCATGGAAACACATATTTATCGCACCGGGATGCATGCCTCAATTTACCCACCCTACTCCAATATGATGTGCGACATCATAAGCCTCTAATTATAGACCCAAAATACTTGAAGTTTCCTCTCTTTGTCTTGACTATGATTTGTGACTCATTCCTCACTTCCACCTCATCCTCAGCTGTTACGTCATTGAAGTTACACGTGAAACACTTTGTTTTAGTTTTGCTTAACCTAAAAAGTTCATTCTCTAAGATCTATCTCAAAACATCCAATTATTCATTAGCTCCACCCTGTATCTTGTTATTCTATACTATCTGATCTGCGAATGGAAAAAACCACAACATTTTTCATTGAATATATTGTGTCAATTAATCCATCAATAAGGAATAAAGGAACATGCGAAGGCTCGATCTCTAGTGCAACCAAATGATAACCGAAAAGTGTTCCAAGCCTTCTCTCAATAATATTATATGTTTGCAACCATGCTACAAAAAGCCTAAATGGTGCACTTAATTAAATATTTGGTTATTTACTTAGAGGACCTAGAATCATCTTCTACTCAATATATTTTTCCTTTTTTTAGTGGTGCACCCATGTTCTAGAAATCCTAGATTCGTTTGTCTAAATTTGATATTTCTGTCAACGACTGCGCAGCCCCTTATTGTTGCTTTCTTGTTTACTGATTCCCTTAATCTGATATCACGTTCGAGAATTTTTTGTTGCGCCCTTATTAATACTACTGCATTTTTTGGTTCTTACTTTGAACAATATCTTTTCTACGGTTTATTCTTCTATTCATTTTCGTCATTGTATAGCGTGAGTGTCAATATTATGATTCAGGGTATTTGTCGTTATGGGTTGCCCATTTTTTGTTGTTTATTGAACACTTGATTACTCTATAACGGGCGTTAGTGGCTTCAGGATTTGATGTATTTTATGTTCATGTACTTAATTGGCAGGAGGGGCGGGGGCAAGCATGGTGAGGGTACCAAGGGAGATCCTAGGTTGAGAGTTGTTTCTTGAAACATAGGGACGTTATTAAGGAAATCAATACTGTTAGTGAAGATTCTTTTGAAGAGGGAGATCAATAAAGGTTCTGTACAAGAAACCAAATGGGTAGGAACCAAAGAAGGATTTAAGTTATGGTACTAAAGAAGATCTAGAAATAGAAATACAAGGAACTCAAGGAGCAAGCGGTAGAAATTAGGAGGGTGAACGATAAGTTAATGTTCATTAAGCTATTTTTGGGAGGGATATGTGCAGCAAACGGGTTTGGACGAGGAGTTCAAAAAAACTTCTTTTTCTGGGAGGAGTAAGAGTACCCATGATTTAGAAATCCTAGATTGTTTGTCTAAATCTGATATTTCCGCAACAGATTGTCATATGAAATCTGGAACAATGTGGTTGAAAAATGTGCAATGAAGTTAGCAAGATGGAAATCACAATCTCCCCGGGGGTGGAAGGTTGGCCTTGATTAATTTTGTTCTTGATTCACTACCAACATATATGATGTCACTATTCCCAACTTCCAAAAGTTTAATCACTAGGTTGGATAAAATCAGAAGAAAATTCTTTTGGTAAGGAAATAGTGAGAGGAAAGGCTACAACTTTGTTGAATGGGATGTTGTGATAGTGGGAAAGAAGCACGGAGGTCTCGGAATAAGAAATTTGATTAATCAATTCAAAGACCTTATGATGAAATAGTTGTGGAAGTTCAATAATGAAGAGCAGACCTACTGGAAGGAAGTCACTAAAGAAAAATATGAAGATGAATATAATTGGATGACCAAAGAAGTGACTACACCATATTGGGTAAGTGTATGGAGATCCGTTAGATCTATGTGGCCTGAATTTAAGGCTAACACAAAGATCAAATTGAGGAATGGAGAGAAAATATAATTTTGGAAAGATGTTTGGCATAAGGAAGGTAGGCTAGAGGTCTTGTATCCTTCGATATATTCTCTAGTATCTTACCAACATAAGACCATAGTAGATCACTGGACTCTTGAAGGATGGAAGCTCAACTTTAGAAGACACTTAAATGATTTGGAGATTCAAAGGGTAGAAGATTTTATCAACACCATTGTGCATTTTAATGGAATGGAAGGAGGTCAAGACATTTTGAGGTGGAAAGGCAATCAAAAGGGTAGCTTTAGTGTGGGTTGTACATACAACTGGTTGATCTACACCAATTAGAGTTAAAGTCAATGGCCATGGAGAGGAACTTAGAGGTCAAAATTCCACTCAAAGTGGCATGTTTTGTCTGGTTGTTAACCAAGGAGGCTCAACTGACTCAAGACAACTTAAAGTAAAGGTGGATACCATTGTGGGCAAACTGTTGAGACACTTAACCATCTATTTCCACACTGCAAGATCACAAGCAAAACTATGGATGTTTTTCCTAAGCCTTAAGGGTGTGTCATGGACTATGCCTGCCAAGATCACAGAAGAAATCTGAAGTTGGGAGGAAACAAGAAAGCAATCCAAGAACAGACACAGATGGAGAATTGTCCCAGCTAGTAAATGGTGGGCAATATGGAAGGAAAGGAACTCTAGAGCTTTTGATAGTATTGAGAATAGTATGCAACAAGTCAAACTAAATTGTCTTATGCTTCTATGTTTTTGGTGTAATTGTCACGACCCAAAACCGAGCCGCGACTGACACCCACACTTACCCTCCTATGTGAGTGAACCAACCAATCTAAACCTTAACATTTCAATGTATATCAACAGAAAGTAATGCGGAAGACTTAAACTCATTAATAAAAACCAATTCAATAACTATTAATATTCAACATCTATTATTCCCCAAAATCTGGAAGTCATCACCACAAGAACATCTATGATCAAATTACTACACTAAGAGTATTCTAAAAAGCTAACACAAGTAAAAGCTAGTCCGTGCCAGAACTTCAAGGCATCAAGATCCGGTGTGACGAAGACTGGCTAGAATTGCGATTGAGTTGAAGACGACGGCACGTTTGCTGCACTCCACAAATAACAAAGAAAAAAACATAAAAGTAGGGGGTCAGTACGAACACAAGTACTGAGTAGATATCATCGGCCAACTCAAAATAGAAGACAATATATATCAAATAATATCATAAAACCAACTACAATACTCAACATGCGACATTTACCATTATCATAACTCTTGGTCATAACACCAAGCACATCAATGAGGACTCACGCCTCTCCATCATACTCATTTGGGAATTAGGTTCATTAGATTGAATTTATTAACATATTTCAAGATTCATTATATTTATTCCCCTCGTGTCGGTATGTGACACTCCGCTCCATATACTATCCTGGTGCCGGAACGTGTCACTCCGATCCTCATATACTATCCTGGTACCGGAACGTGGCACCCGATCCATTTACTATCCTGGTGTCGGAACGTGACACTCTGATCCTCATTCTATCCTGGTACCGAAACGTGGCACCCGATCCATATACTATCCTGGTGTCGGAACGTGACACTCCGATCCTAATTCTATCCTGGTACCGGAACGTGGCACCCGATCCTCTATTTCTATCCTGGTACCGGAACGTGGCACCCGATCCCCTAATCTCACCACTTTCGTTCATCAAGCCTTCTTTTATACCAAGGCATCATCATTAACAAAGTAGATTAGGGTTTCTTTTCAAGATTTGGGATTCAATAGCTTCATCATGCTTATTTATTCACAATTACATAATCATATTCATGCAAGCATACAATTAAGCATATAGAAGGGTTTACAATACTACTAACACATATCATTCACTATTAAGAGTTTACTACGAATAGTGTGAAAACCATAACCTACCTCCACCGAAGAATTGTGATCAAGCAAGCTAATCCTCAAAGCAGCGTTTCTTCTTGTCTCTCGTTCGATCAATCCTCTCTCTCTTTGATCTTTCTATTTTTCTTATTCAAACCCTCTTTCTTTTACCCTAATTAGTATATAATTAAGTTTAAAAGATGACCATAGTAATCCACTAATTCACTCAAGGTTACCTCTTTTAACCCCCAAGAAATTGAGTTATTAATATTAACCCACGAAATTTATAATTATAGTAGGAATAGTCCAAAATGCCCTTTAAAACTTAACCAGAAATCCGACCCAGACTGGGATTACGCAACCTGTGACGGCCCGTCGTGCCTGCGACGGTCCGTCCTGCAGGTCGTCGCAAAGTTCAGAGACTCAATTTCTACTAAAGAATCTGTGACGGTCCGTCACGCCTGTGACGGTCCGTCCTGCCATTCCCTCACGAAGTTCAGAGAGTCGATTTCAGCACCCAAATTTCTAATTTCTAAGTGTTTTGAAACGAGACACCCTCGACGGTCCGTCGTGCCCATGACGGTCCGTCGTGGGGTCCGTCGTCTCAGCCAGTTTTCTAGAAATAAATCTTCTTCTCAAAACGACTAAACAGGTCGTTACAATAGATACCAATTTACCCATCGTTCATCCTCGAACGATCACAAGAAGGAAAACAAGGGCGAAAAAGGAATACCTGAATCCGTAAACAGGTGTGGGTATCTTTCTTGCATATCTGCCTCGTTCTCCCAAGTGGCTTCTTCAACTGGTCGATTCTTCCATTGAACTTTGATAGATGCAATCTCCCTCGACCTCAACTTGCGAATTTCTCTATCTAGAATGGCAACAGGCTCCTCCTCATAAGTCAAATTCTCATCAAGCAGAACCGAATCCCAACGGATGATGTAGTTTCCATCCCCATGGTATCTCTTCAGCATGGACACATGAAATACCGGATGCACTCCGGACAGCCCTGGAGGCAAGGCTAATTCATAAGCCACCACCCCTACTCGCTTAAGTACTTCAAATGGACCAATATACCTTGGTCTTAGCTTACCTCTTTTACCAAACCGCATCACCCCTTTCATGGGCGAAACCGTTAACAAGACTTGTTCACCCTCCATGAACTCCAAGTCTCTAACCTTTCGATCTGCATACTCCTTTTGCCTACTTTGCGCCGCTAGAAGCTTCTCTTGAATAGATTTCACTTTCTCTAATGAATCCCTCAAAAGGTCAGTACCCCAAGGTCTAACCTCAAATGCATCAAACCAACCAATGGGAGATACCCCAAGGTCAGTACCCCAAGGTCTAACCTCCCGTACAATGCTTCAAATGGAGCCATGTCAATACTGGAGTGATAGCTATTATTGCATGAAAACTCTGCCTAAGGTAAGAAGTTATCCCAATGACCACCAAATTCTATCACACATGCACGTAGCATATCCTCCAACACTTGAATCGTTCGCTCTGACTGACCATCAGTCTGAGGGTGAAATGCAGTACTAAGGTCTAACCTAGTGCCTAATTCCTCATGCAATGTTCTCCAAAACTTAGAAGTATACTGCGTACCTCTATCTAATATAATGGAGAGTGGAACTCCATGCAATCGAACGATTTCTGAGATATAGATTTTGGCTAACTTCTCTGCATTGTAGGTCACCTTGACCGGAATGAAGTGAGCAGACTTAGTTAATCTGTCCACAATTACCCAAATAGAATCAAACTTACCCAATGTCTTTGGAAGACCAACCACGACATCCATTGCAATTCTCTCCCACTTCCATTCAGGAATGGGCATTCTCCGAAGTGTTCCTCCGGGCCTCTGGTGTTCATACTTTACTTGTTGACAATTTTGACATTTGGCAACAAAATCAACAATGTCGCGCTTCATTCTACTCCACCAAAAGTGTTGTTTTAGGTCACGGTACATCTTGGTTGCACCAGGATGTATAGAATATCCGGAATTATGAGTCTCTGTAAGAATAGTGTGGATCAAATCATCTACACGGGGCACACATACCCTTCCCTTAATACTCAAAACACCTTCCTCATCAATTATTGCTTCTTTAGCCTCTCCTCGCAACACCATATCCTGAATTCGACTTAGTTTCTCATCATCAAATTGTTTTCCCTTGATCTTGTCAAGAAAAGAAGATCTCGCCTCCACACAAGCCAAAAATCCTCCCTTCTCATTTACTTCTAGCCTCATAAAGTCATTAGCCAAGTTTTGGATTTCTCTCGCCAACGGGCGTCTAGGGACTTGTAAGTGGGCTAAACTACCCATGCTTCCTGCCTTTCTACTTAAAGCATCTGCCACGACATTAGCTTTTCTCGGATGATACAAGATTGTGATATCGTAGTCCTTTAGTAGTTCCATCCATCTCCTCTGTCTCAAGTTCAAATCCTTCTGAGTGAAGACATACTGTAGGCTACGATGGTCCGTATAGACTTCACACTTAACCCCACACAAATAGTGTCTCCATTGCTTTAGTGCAAATACTACCGCGACCGACTCCAAATCATGGGTCGGATAGTTACATTCATGCAACTTTAATTGCCTCGAAGCATAAGCAATCACATTATTCTCTTGCATTAGCACTGCACCCAAACCAGAATAGGATGCATCACAATAAACGATGAAGTTCTTACCCTCTACTGGCAAGGTAAGAATTGGTGCAGTAGTCAACAAGGTCTTGAGTTTCTGAAAGATTTCCTCACATTCATCCGACCATACAAATGAAACATTTTGCTTAGTCAAGTTCGTCAATTGGGAAGCAATAGAAGAGAATCCCTTGACAAATCGACGGTAATAGCTAGCTAAACCAACAAAACTCCTTATTTCTGACACGTTTGTAGGTCTCACCCAATTCTTCACTGTCTCAATCTTAGTTGGATCCACCATCACTCCATCATTAGAAACCACGTGCCCCAAGAAGGACACTGAATCTATCCAAAACTCACACTTGGAGAATTTGGCATAAAGCTTTTTCTTCCTCAACAACTCCAATACCATTCTCAAATGCTCCTCATGTTCCTTCTTACTCTTGGAGTATATCAGTATATCATCAATAAATACGATCACAAAGAGATCCAGAGATGGCTTAAAAACCCCGTTCATCAAGCTCATGAAAGCAGCAGCGGCATTCCTAAGACCAAAAGACATCACTACAAATTCGTAATGCCCATACCTAGTTCGAAAAGCAGTCTTTGGCACATCCGTTGCCCGTATTTTCAATTGATGATAACCGGATCTCAAGTCAATCTTAGAGAAGACACAAGCACCTTGTAACTGATCGAACAAGTCATCAATGCGAGGAATGGGATACTTGTTCTTAATAGTTACCTTGTTCAACTGCCGGTAGTCTATGCACATCCGAAAACTCCCATCCTTCTTCTTCACAAATAACACCGGAGCACCCCAAGGAGATGCACTTGGTCTAATGAAGCGTTTGCTCAACAACTCTTGAAGTTGGGCCTTTAACTCTCTTAACTCCGCGGGAGCCATTCTATAAGGGGGTATAGAAATGGGGCGAGTGCCCGGTTCCAAATCAATGCAAAAGTCAATATCTCTTTCCGGTGGCATACCAGGAAGGTCTGCAGGGAACACATCTAGAAACTCACGGACTATCGAATATGACTCAATTGGAGGTACTTGGGTAGTGTCATCCCTGAGATGTGCCAAGAAAGCTAAACACCCCTTACTAACCATTCTCTTAGCACAAAGAAAGGAGATGATATGAACCGGAGTGGAAGTGTAGTCGCCCTCCCACACTAACGGATCTGTCCCAGGCTTGGCTAACGTCACAGTTTTGGCATTACAATCCAAGATTGCAAAATTTGGAGAAAGCCAAGTCATACCCAGAATTACATCAAAATCAACCATTTCTAGGATAACCAAATCTACATAAGTGTTGCTCCCCACAAAAGTCACCAAAAAAGACCTATATACTTTTTCAACTATCACAGACTCACCCACCGGAGTAGAAACACGAATAGGCATGTCAAGTAATTCACAAGTTAAATTAAGACCAGTAGCAAATGAAGAAGATACATAAGAAAATGTGGATCCAGGATCAAATAATACAGAAGCCATGCAATCACAAACCGAAAGATTACCTGTGATAACAACATCAGATGTCTCCGCTTAAGATCTCCCAAGGAAAGCGTAACAATGGGCCCCATTACTTGCCTGTCCGTTGCCCCTACCATGTTGTGTTTTAGTGGCTCCAGTTTGCCCATCACCCCGGCCGTTTTGGTGACCACCATTACCTCGACCACCACGTCCTCCAGAATAACGGCCTCTACCATGACCACCTCTACCTCTGACTATGGGAGGTCTGTAACTCTGTTTTGGGCAATACCTCTTAATGTGCCCTGTCTCCCCACATCCATAACATTCTCTGGATTCAAGCATAGGTCTCTCAGAGAAGTGTTGACCGGTCTGAGGTGGACCCCCAACTACAGTCTGTAGTAAAGACTGAATTGGTCGGACTGAGTAACCTCCTGAACCCTGACCTCTAGAGTAAGAACCATTAAACTCACCTCCCTTTCGAAACCTTTTTGATGTCGATGTCGTGGTGAAGTCATCTGGCTTCACTCCTTCCACCTCTATCACAAAGTCTACCACTTCTTGGAAGGATTTTGCGGTAGCCGCTACCTGTAAGGCTGAAATCCGCAATTCTGACCTCAACCCCTTCACAAAACGGCGAATCCGCTCTTGTGGACTGAAACAAAGTTGGGTGGCATACCTAAATAATGCACGAAACTTAGCCTCATATGCAGTAACCGACATCCTACCTTGCTCTAGGCTCAAGAACTCATCCCTTTTCCTATCCCTCAAAGTCCCGGGGATATACTTCTCCATAAACAAGCTAGAAAATGATTCCCAAGTCATAGGTGGTGCCTCTGTTGGTTGACACTCAACATGTGACCGCCACAACATTTTGGCGTTTCCTTGAAATTGATAACTCACGAACTCAACACCGAACCGTTCTACTATACCCATCTTGTGTAGTAGCTCATGACAGTCAACCAGAAAATCGTAAGCATCCTCATGCTGATCGTTTGTCATTATAGGCCCTGTAGTCAGACGAGGAAACGTGCCTATTTCCAATGAGGCATCCATGCGGGGAGCCACAATAGCCGCATGTTGTACCTCCGGAACCTGAGGTGCTAGTGCAGAAAACACTGGAGGTGCCTGGCCCTGATCAGATAACCCGCTAAGATAAGCAAGAACCTGATTGATCATCTCTGGGGTAGGTTGGGGTGGCAATCCCTCACTCTGTACCTGTTTATTCTCCCCTTCCTCACCCTCTCTTATCACTTCCTAAGTCGGTGGAGGAGTCACCGCCCTAGTACCAGATGGGCTAGGTGCTTGTCCTCTTCCTCTAGAGGACGTCCTCCCACGACCTCTTCCACGGCCTCTCGCCGCTACTCCTCTTCGAGCTACAGCCCCAGTTGCTGGCTCAGACGCTTCCTGTCTTGACGGTGTTGGTGTTGGTGCAGTCGTTGCTCTAGTTCTAACCATCTGCGAAATAGAATGAAGATGGTCAGATACCAATTTGTATCACCTAGATACCAATTGGATCTAAGTAATAGCACGAAAGAAAGAAAGAAAGAATGGAATTTTCCTAAAGTCTTATAGCCTCTCAAAGAAAAGTAAAGGCGTCCCCCTACCGTTCCTTAAGACTCTACTAGACCCGTTCTTGTGTGATGAGACTAACGAACCTAATGCTCTGATACCAATTTTGTCACGACCCAAAACCGAGCCGCGACTTGCACCCACACTTACCCTCCTATGTGAGCGAACCAACCAATCTAAACCTTAACATTTCAATGTATATCAACAGAAAGTAATGCGGAAGACTTAAACTCATTAATAAAAACCAATTCAATAACTATTAATATTCAACATCTATTATTCCCCAAAATCTGGAAGTCATCACCACAAGAACATCTATGATCAAATTACTACACTAAGAGTATTCTAAAAAGCTAACACAAGTAAAAGCTAGTCCGTGCTGGAACTTCAAGGCATCAAGACATGAGGAAGAAGATCCAGTCCATGCTAGAAGCATTAGATCACCCTGAAGATCCGGTGTGACGAAGACTGGCTAGAATTGCGGTTGAGTTGAAGACGACGGCACGTTTGCTGCACTCCACAAATAACAAAGAAGAAAACATAAAAGTAGGGGGTCAGTAAGAACACAAGTACTGAGTAGATATCATCGGCCAACTCAAAATAGAAGACAATATATATCAAATAATATCATAAAACCAACTACAATACTCAACATGCGACATTTACCATTATCATAACTCTTGGTCATAACACCAAGCACATCAATGAGGACTCACGCCTCCCCATCATACTCATTTGGGAATTAGGTTCATTAGATTGAATTTATTAACATATTTCAAGATTCATTATCTTTATTCCCCTCGTGTCGGTACGTGAAACTCCGCTCCATATACTATCCTGGTGCCGGAACGTGGCACTCCGATCCTCATATACTATCCTGGTACCGGAACGTGGCACCCGATCCATATACTATCCTGGTATCGGAACGTGACACTCCGATCCTCATTCTATCCTGGTACCGGAACGTGGCACCCGATCCATATACTATCCTGGTGTCGGAACGTGACACTCCGATCCTCATTCTATCCTGGTACCGGAACGTGGCACCCGATCCTCTATTTCTATCCTGGTACCGGAACGTGGCACCCGATCCCCTAATCTCACCACTTTCGTTCATCAAGCCTTCTTTTATACCAAGGCATCATCATTAACAAAGTAGATTATGGTTTCTTTTCAAGATTTGGGATTCAATAGCTTCATCATGCTTATTTATTCACAATTACATAATCATATTCATGCAAGCATACAATTAAGCATATAGAAGGGTTTACAATACTACTAACACATATCATTCACTATTAAGAGTTTACTACGAATAGTGTGAAAACCATAACCTACCTCCACCGAAGAATAGTGATCAAGCAAGCTAATCCTCAAAGCAGCGTTTCTTCTTCTCTCTCGTTCGATCGATCCTCTCTCTCTCTTTGTTCTTTCTATTTTTCTTATTCAAACCCTCTTTCTTTTACCCTAATTAGTATATAATTAAGTTTAAAAGATGACCATAGTAATCCACTAATTCACTCAAGGTTGCCTCTTTTAACCCCCAAGAAATTGAGTTATTAATATTAACCCACGAAATTTATAATTATAGTAGGAATAGTCCAAAACGCCCCTTTAAAACTTAGCCAGAAATCCGACCCAGACTGGGATTACGCAACCTGTGACGGCCCGTCGTGCCTGCGACGGTCCGTCCTGCTGGTCGTCGCAAAGTTCAGAGACTCAATTTCTACTAAAGAATCTGTGACGGTCCGTCACGCCTGTGACGGTCCGTCCTACCATTCCCTCACGAAGTTCAGAGAGTCGATTTCAGCACCCAAATTTCTAATTTCTAAGTGTTTTGAAACGAGACACCCTCGACGGTCCGTCGTGCCCATGACGGTCCGTCGTGGGGTCCGTCGTCTCAGCCAGTTTTCCAGAAATAAATCTGCTGCTCAAAACGACTAAACAGGTCGTTACAGTAATCAATTATACTCGAATGATACCATCTCCATAATTGATGAACTAGACACAATTTAGTAAAAGATAGTCGGATTTGAAGTACATGCTGTAAATAATTATCAGTACAGTTTTAGTACTAACTTTTGAGAAATAGACAGAGTTACCAATTTAAGAAAAAAAGTGAAGGTTGTGAGAGTTATCTCGTGTGCTGAGAAACTAATTTTGTGAGGGGATTTTAGAATTCACATAGGGACTAGTTGAGAGGATATGTACATAACTTGTGTCACCAAATATGAGGCATGCTATGAATCAAATCCTTTGTTAAACTTACAAGTATTAAGAAAGTGGAAACTAATATCTTTCTACTCAACTTCTGGAAAATCTCTTTATTCTGTTTTGCATGATAGTACTCGCCAAACTCATAGGGTACGTTTGGCTAGGAACGAGTTATCACGATATTGTTATACTACCCTCAATGTGGAATAAAAATAACACTACAATCCCTTGATAACTAATTTCGTAATAAGTTATCATGTGATCTTATCCAAACTAAACATGGGATAAGCTCATCCTAAAATTAATCCCAAGATTAGCTATACCTTATATTTCGTACCAAACAATCCCTTAGTCATAAAGTGTAATGAACCGCTAGGTCGTTTTGAGAACTAGGACTATTTTGACTCCTTTTGAAAATTTAAAGAGGGTATTTCTAAACTATTTGGTAACTACGAGTATTTAGTTGGTGAATTGTTTAATTAAATAATTAATATAGTTAATAGTTGGGGGTCAAGTCCATAACCCATTAAATTTTTTTTTATTTGGACCATTCATTAAAATAAATATAAGGGGGTTAAAATTATTACATCAGAATTTGAGAAAAAAATAGACATAGAACTAACTGCTCAAATACATCGATGAGAAGAAACCCTTGTTCAGGTAAGACGATAACACTAATTCTCAAAATTTCAAACCTTGCATTGAATGTCATTATAATATTAGTTAATGTTATTTGATTTATTAACATTATTATTATTATTATATGAACGCGGGAAATTTGGATGATATATTTTTAGGCTTTTGGTTAGTGAGGCATCAAAATGGTGGGGGGACAAAATTTTCAATCCAATCATTGGGCAATCATGCCAATTATTGGACATTTTTTTTTGTTGAAGTTAGGGATATTGCAAATGGGTGATGTTTGCAGGAATTCCACTAGTTTGTAGTTTAGGTTATTACATTGACCTGCTTAAGTTAAATATAAAATTAAGATACTAGTTTTGATATATTTAGATAGGTAATTAATTATTAGGTGTATATTATATGATTTAACATTGAATTATAGGGTATTTGGAGAGATTAAAGTTAAGTTATTGGCTTGAAATTTAGCAAGTATGAAATTTTGGCATACAAATTATATCAAGATTTGGAGCTTGGTTAGAAATATGAGTGAGTTTTAGGGGATGAGTTCTATCTATGATTTTCAAATGTGATTCAAAGACCAAAATTTCCAGTTTTCAATCTATGCATGGGTTCCTTGTCAAACAATTTTCTAAGTCATTCTTATGATGAATAAATGTGAGTTAGTGTTTTTATGATGATTTCCTATGTAATTTATGAAAGAACCCATAATCCTCCTAATTCTTAAAATTGGCCTATAATATGGGTCTTTGTGAATATGATTTTATGCTAATGAATTGTACTTGAATTGGAATGTATTGTTAGATTTGATTCTATATACATCCATTGCTTATGAATTATGGAGGAATATTATGTGAATGATCATGTAGGGATAAGGTGCGGTCTACTTGGTCTATTATGTTAAATGCAATATTGGAATGGCCCCTACCTATGTCTCTATATTAATGTGTGATCTTAGATATGTTAAGAGTTGTCTATTCAAATGTGGAATGTGCTCTTGTCTTATATGATAAAATGTGGTGTGTGGTCTAGAATTCCTAAAATGCTCTATACGTGTGTTGTTCATTGATACATTCAAAATTACTTCTCAAATAAGAATTAAAGAGGTCGTATCAAGTAAAGAACCCAACTAATGAGGTTGGGATCGTTCCCACGAGGAAAATAGTTCAGACTTAACTTTAATCTATTATTACTATTATTTAGTCAATTATTTCCTTAGAAACAAAAGACAATAAAAGGGGTTTTTTATTTCTAAATTAATGAAAATAACTACCTAAATTAAAGTAAACAACTAACAGATTCAAATCTTGGAGTTTAATCAATTAATAAAAGTAACTAGGGTTTAAGTGTTCCCCACAGGTTCCTAACTTGATAATTCTAACTATAACAATTCTTTCCTGGTATCTTGCATGCAAAGTGATAAGTTATGTATTTCTAAATCATTGGTCCGACATCTAGAAAATTTCACTCCGCACCTTGGTCCGGCTACGTGTGTTGCTATACTAACCCTTACCTTTACCTCATATTAAGCATTGTATTCGATATTTGACTAAGTTATTACCTCGTACCAATCAATACTAGCCTATTAGATAGTATACACTAAATCTATGTTAATACTTCTATTCCTATTATCTACCTCCTTGGTCCGGAAAGTAGCATTAAGGCGAGTTCTAACGTTGGCCATCCGTTAAAAAGACTTCTAAACGAAAGAATTATCAATACATGCAAGAAACTATTCTAGAATTGTTATTTTAGTTAGATTTTACCTCATTATTCACCCATGGTTCCCACAACCCTAGTTATGGAGTTTAGCTACCCACAATCATAATCACAATATTCATATATGTAATATAATAATTCATGCACTTACTTCAATGAGAAAGAATAAAATCCAGAAGTTCACTTGATTAATCAACAAACGCACCAACAGTCAATTCCAGAAAAAGTGTCTCGATTACTAAAATTAATCGAGGACGAAAGATTCTCCAAAAGTCTAACAATCAAAAAGTCTAATAACAAATATTCTAAAATAACCAAGAGTCTAACATAGGAGAATCTAACTCCAAAAATGAGATTTTTCGAACTATTTATACAAAAAAAAATCTAATTAAAGGACTCTAATTGCTGAAAATCTGTCAAAACACGGCTAGGTCGACGGACCTCGTGACGGGCTATCGTGGTCACGACGGGCTGTCATGGCCTTCGTCATCTTATAATTTACAAATCCTTCTGCTTCTTTCTTCATTACCCTCTACAAACATGTATGACGGATCATACCAAGCATGACGGTCCGTCGAGGGTCTCCGTTCCAAAACACTTAAACTTCTTAGAATTTGGGTACTCTCTAATCATCACGACGAACCAGCAGGACGGACCGTCGTGGCTATGACGGTCCGTCATGAACTTCGTAATCCCACACTTAGGTCAGACTTCCCCATCTTCCTTCAGCATCTTCACTACAATGCCACCTACAGACCGTCACAAGCTCAACGGACCGTCACAAGCTCTGCAGGTGGTAACTTTTCTGCATTTCTTCCTCAAAATTTTCCGCGTCCATCTTTAGACATATTTCCTACAAATAAAGAGAAACTTACATAAAAATCAATACAAAAAGGCTTTTGGACAACACTAAACTTAAGGAAAAATCATTAAAAATACCGTGAAACCACGATATATCATTCATCACGTGTGGAATATTGTAAATATGTTGTGATCCTTTGAAGGTAAGTTTCCCTCAATACTAATTTTGTTGTTATTATGTCATTACGAGGACCAATATGTACACACACCATGCATAACTATGAGTATGATATATTTAGGGTTTGATTGAAAGTATAATTCTCATATGCACCTATATACATTCTTATGCATGAAAAATATATGATTTGGGAAGTATGAACATATGTTGTCCAAGTGTGTTTAGGTGAACGACTTTCTCACATATATATACACACACATGAATGTATGAATGAAGAGGGTTGTAATAATCTAGTGAAATCGAGTCTCTCGAAAGGTTTTCTCAATTGTAATCTAAACTAGACTATGTTATGAATATGATATGATTATGTGAAATGAAATTATCACATAATGTAGGTTCTATGATGAAAGAACATTCTCATCCTTGAAACTTTTGAGTTGTACGATATATGAGGGAATTAAGGCCCTAAAGCCTACTTTATGAACTAATTCTAAATAAAGGCTTAAAGATGTTTTAAAATGGAGTTTGAGCTTATGTCACGACCCAAAATGAGTCATGAGTGGCACCCACACTTAACCTCCTAGCTGGGTGAACCAACAAATCTAAACCCCAACACATAGTAATAGTTCAACTATCAATAACAAAAATACCGCGGAAGCTCCAATACTAATTCAGTAACAAATTAAATAAGCTTCAAAAGTTTAACATTCATTATCCCCAAAGTTTGAAAATCATCACATAAAAGACATCTATTTTTCGAATTACCAGTCTAAGAGTGTTTAAGAAACCAAAATAAGCAAAAAAATGGTTCATTTCCGAAATTCAAAGACATCAAGACGTGAATGAGAGAATCCAGCACGAGCTAGAAATGATAGCTCACCCTGAACTCAATGTGCTGGAGATTGGCTAGAGCTAAGGGAGAGTCGAAGTCGATGGTACACTTGCTACAAACCACAAAAAAACAAAGAAGAAAATACAAGTAGGGGTTAGTACAAGGAACACGTACTGAGTAGGTATCATCGGCCAACTCAAAATAGAAACAAATATATATTGAATAATAATATAAACTAAACTACAATACTTAACAGGTGGCAAGAAACAAACACATGAACCAGTGACAACAACACCATAGTAGGTATACCATCACTCACAACATCAAGCACACCTACGAGGACTCATGCCTCCACACCATACTCATTTGGAAAATGAGTTCTTTGAGATTGAGTATATTAAGTTAATTGAAGATTCCTTTCCTTTAGTATATTATGTCGGAACGTGACACTCCGATCCCATATACCGTGTCGGAACGTGACACTCAGATCCCATAATACCGTATTGGAACGTGACACTCCGATCCCATAATACCGTGTCGGAACGTGACACTCCGATCCAATTATCTCATTATTTTATTTCATCAAGCCTTCTTTATTCAAGACATCATTTTAATAGAGAGGGTTTAAGATTAGAAATTCAACAGTCTCATAATTTTAGGCAAACCACAAACCACACAATCACGACATACAACCACACAATCAAGTACGTAGGAGACTTTACAATATTACTCAATACATATCAATCGCTATCGAGAGTTTATCTATCAAATAGAAATAAACCATAACCTACCTCCACCGAGTAATTGAAGTCAAGCAACTACTTCTCCAATGCTTTTTCTTTCCTCAATGCTTCCGAACCTTTTTAATCTATCAATTATATATGCATAATTTGTAAGTTAACAAGCCTATAAACACCCATGCTACTATAGGTCTAGCCTAGACCCAAAAACTCACCTAATTTTATAATCACTTTCCTAAAGTTCAAACCTAAGGGTATGTATTAATTCCTCCAATATCACAACTTTAATAAATTTAAATTATTTAATACACCTAATTAAGTGGCATAGTTACACGAATTGTAACACCTGCATATGAGGAATATGCAGAACGTGATAAAATCAAAATTTCCCACTACATTAACAATAAGCTTCTATAGTAACATGTAAAAAAAAATTAAGAAATCATTATTTCACAATTTGTCCCGTATTTTATTCTATTTTATTTATATAAGTATCTATATATATGTTATGTCACAACTTTACTATACATATACCCTTTAATAGTCCCACTTTAAACTATAATAATAATAAGTACTTCAAGTCAATATCACCTAAAACTGAACCAATCATCACGCTTCCACTTGAAATTTTTCCAATCAATTTTATGATATACATATATATATATATATATAATCATAATAAATGCCATGGAAAATTTCAAAAGGTACTTTCTGTATACAAGGTGCAGATCAATTCAATAATTTACCGGGCGTATTATCTTTGATATGGGGCTTCTCTTGATTCCCCTCCTTTCTTTTATAATTCCGCACAAGAAAATGGAAAACCCTTTTGACTATACAACTAATTATAAATATAATAATAAATGTGACCCACTATTAATTTAAAAGTTTTCCTCTTTAACCACTAACTAATTAAATTATTTAAAACTACCCCACTAATTTATAATTATAATAATGAATAGTTCAAAACACCCATTTAAAATCTATCGGAAAGTATTTTATCAAAAAAAAGTTCTAGTGCTCAAACCGACTAAATGGGTTGTTACAATATATACCAATTTACCCATCATATGTTCTTGAACGATAGCTATTGTTGTACAAAAACTCTGCTAAGGGTAAGAATTTATCCCAATGACCACCAAAATCTATAACACACGCACGAAGCATATCCTCCAGCACTTGAATTGTTCGCTCTGACTGCCCATCAGTATGAGGGTGAAATGCAGTACTAAGATCCAGTCTAGTACCTAATTCAGCATGTAATGTCCTTTAAAACTTAGAAGTAAATTACCTACCTCTATCTGATATGATGGAAAGTGGAACTCCATGCAATCGAACAATCTCAGAGACATAGAGTTTGGCGAACTTCTCTGCGTTGTAGGTCATCTTGACCGGAATGAAGTTAGCAGACTTAGTTAACCTGTCAACAATTACCCAAATAGAATCAAACTTACCCAATGTCTTTGGAAGACCAACTATGAAATCTATTGCAATTCTTTCCCGCTTCCATTCAGGAATGTACATTCTCTAAAGTGTAACTCCAGACCTCTAATGTTCATACTTTACCTACTGTTAATTCGGGCATTGGGCAACAAAATCAACAATGTCACGCTTCATTCTACTTTACCAATAATGTTGCCTTAGATCACCATACATCTTGGTTGCACCAGGATGTATAGAATACCTACACATACCTTTCCCTTAATTCTCAAGACGCCTTCCTCATCAATTACTGCCTCTTTAGCCTCTCCCCGCAATACCATATCTCGAATTCAGCTCAGCTTCTCATCAACCAACTGCTTTCCCTTAATCTTGTCAAGACAAGGAGATGTTGCCTCCACACAGGCCAAAAATCCTCCTTTCTCTAGTACTTCCAGCATCATAAAGTCATTAGCCAGAGTCTGAACCTCTCTAGCCAATGGGCGTCTAGAAACCTGTTAGTGGGCTAAACTACCTATGCTACCTGCTTTTCTACTTAAAGCATCTAACACAACATTAACTTTTCCTGGGTGATATAAAATAGTAATATCATAGTCTTTCAATATTTCCATCCACCTCCTCTGCCTCAAATTCAAATCTTTCTGAGTAAAGACATATTGTAAACTACGATGATTCGTATAAACTTCACACTTGACCCCATATAAATAATGTCTCCCTTGCTTTAATGCAAATACAAGTGCAGCCAACTCCAGATCATGGGTCAGATAGTGACATTCATGCCCTTTCAATTGCCTCGAATCATAAGCAATTAAATTCCTCTCCTGCATTAGCACTGCACCCAGACCAGAATAAGATGCATCACAATAAACAATGAAATTCTTACCTTCCACTGGCAAGGTAAGAATTGGTGCAGTATTCAACAAGGTCTTGAGTTTCTAGAAGCTTTATTCACATTCGCCCGACTATACAAATGGAACATTCTGCTTAGTAAAATTGGTCAGCTGGGAAGCAATAGAAGAAAATTTCTTGATGAATCGACGGTAGTGGTTAGCTAAATCAATAGAGCTCCTTACCTCTAAAACATTAGTAGGTCTTACCCAACTCTTCACAGCTTCAATCTTAGAAGGATCCACCATCACTCCATCCTTAGAAACCATGTGCCTCAAGAAGGACACTGAATCGAGCCAAAACTCACACTTGGAGAATTTGGCATAAAATCTTTTCTGCCTTAACAACTCTAATACAATTCTCAAATGCTCCTCATATTCTTTCCTGCTCTTTGAGTATATCAGTATATCATCAATAAATACAATAACAATGAGGTCTAGATATGACTTAAAAATCCCGTTCATCAGGCTCATTAAAGCAGAAGGGGCATTCGTAAGCCCAAAAGACATTACTAAGAATTCATAATGCCCATACCAGGTTCTAAAAGAAGTCTTTGGCACATATGTTGCCCGTATTTCAATTGATGATAATTGGATCTCAAATTATTGTTAGAGATGACACAAGCACCTGTAACTGATCGAACAGATCATCAATGCGAGGAATGAGATACTTGTTCTTAATAGTTACATTATTCAGCTACCTGTAGTCTATGCATATCCAAAAACTTTCATCTTTGTTCTTCACAAATAAAACAGGAGCACTCCAAGGATGTGCACTCGGTCTAATAAAACCTTTACCTAGTAACTCCTTAAATTTGGCCTTTAACTCCTTAACTCAGCTGGAGCCATTCTATAAGGGGGAATGGAAATGGGGTGAGTACCCAGCTCCAGGTCAATACAAAAATCAATATCTCTATCAGGCGGCATACCAGGAAGGTCTGCAGGAAACACATCAAGAAACTCACAGACTATCAAAACAGACTCAATCGAAGGCACTTTGGAAGTATCATCCCTGAGATGTGCCAAAAAATCTAAACAACCCTTACTCACCAACCTGTTAGCACGAATAAAGAGATAATACGAACTGGAGTGGAAATATAGTCACCCTCCTACACTAGCGAATCTGTCCCAGGCTTGGCCAATGTCAATAATTTAGCATTACTATCTTAGATTGAAAAATTTGGAGAAAGCCACGTCATACCCAGAATAACATCAAAATCAACCATCTCTAGAATAATAAAATCTACATAAGTATTGCTCCCCACAAAAGTCATAAGGCAAGATCTATACACCTTCTCAACTATCACAGACTCACCCACAGGAGTAAAGACACGAATAGGCATGTCAAGCCAATCACAATATAAATCAAGACCATTAGCAAATGAGGAAGATACATATAAAAATTTGGATCTAGGATCAAATAATACAGAAGCCATGCAATCACAGACCAAAAGAGTACATGTGATAACAACATCAGATGTCTCTGCCTCAGACGTCCCAGGGAAAGCATAACAATGGGCCCTATCACCTGTCTGTCCATTGCCCCTACCAAGTTGAGCTACAGTAAATCCAACCTGCCCTCCATCCCGACTGAACTGGTGACCACCATTACCTTGGACACCACGTCCTCCCGAATGGCGGCCTCTATCATGACCACCTCTAGCTCTAACTACTGGGGATGTGTAACTCTATTTTGGATAATATTCCCTAATATGTCCAGCCTCTCCACATCCATAACAATTACTGAAGTCAAGTATAGGTCTCTCTGAAAATGACGAAGTCTGGATATAACCTCAAAACTAATAAAAAGGTTGACTGGTCTGCGACGGACCCCCAACTGAAGCCTACAATGAAGATTGAATAGGATGGGCAGGATAATCTCCTGAACTCTGCCCTCTGGAGTAAGAACCAATAAACTCACCTCCCTTACTGAATTTCTTAAATATGGACGCCGTGGTGAAGTCATCCGGCTTCATCCCCTCTACCTCTATCACAAAATAAACTACTTCATGAAAGGATTTTGCTGTAGCAGCTACCTGTAAGGATGGAATCTGCAAATCTGACCTCAATCCTTTCATAAAGCGGTGAATCCTCTCTTGTGGACTGAAGCAAAGCTGAGTGGCATACCTGGATAGTGCATGAAATTTGGCCTTATAAGCAGCAACAATCATCTTTCCTTGCTCTAGGCTCAGGAACTCATCTCTCCTCCTGTCCGTCAAAGTCTGGGTATATACTTCTCCATGAATAAGCTAGAAAATGATGTCCAAGTCATAGGTGGTGCCTTTGATGGTCGACACTCAACATAAGACCGCCACCACATTTTGGCATCCCCCTGAGACTGTTAGGTCACAAACTCAACACCGAATCGCTCTACTATGTCCATCTTATATAGCAGCTCATGACAATTAACCAGGAAATCATAAGCATTATTAAATTCGGCACCCTTGAATACCGGAGGTTTTATCTTTAAGAACTTAATGAAGAGATCATGGTGGTCACTGTCATTATAGACCTTGTAGTCAATCGAGGAAACGTGCCTATTTCCAATTATGCATCCGTGCGGGAAGCCACAATAGCTGCATGTTGTACTCCCTAAAACTGAGGTGTTGGTGCAGAAAACACTAGGGGTGTGTGGCCTTGATCAGATAACCCGCTAAGATAAGTGAGAACCTGATTAATAATCTCTGGGGTAGGATGGGGTGGTACTTGCTTATCCTGAATCTGCTAATCTTCCACTTCTTCACTGTCCCTCACTACCTCATCACTGGGTGCATGAGTCACTTTTCTATCCCTAGATGGATTAAGTGTTTTTTCTCTGCCTCTAGTGGGCATCTTCCCACGACATCTACCACGACCTCTTGACACTGCTCCTCCTTAAGTTACAACCCCAATGGTTGGCTCAGACGCACCCTGTCTTGTCGGTGTTGATGTTGGCACAATGGTTGCTCTAGTTCTAACCATATGCGAAATGGAGTGAGAAGGTCAGATGCCAATTTTTATCACCTAGATACCAATTGGATCCAAGTAATAGCATAACAGAAGGAAAAATATGAGTTTTCCTAAAGTCATATAGCCTCTCAAAGAAAAGTAAAGGCGTTCCCGTATCGTAATGAATACTCTACTAGACCTGTCCTTGTTTGATGAGATCATCTAACCTAATGCCCTGATACCAAGTTTGTCACTCTTCATTCTACTCCACCAATAATGTTGCATTATATCATGATACATCTTGGTTGCACCAAGATGTATAGAATACCTCAAACTATGAGCCTCTGCAAGAATAGTGTGAGTTAAATCATCAACACGGAGCACACATAACCTTCCCTTAAATTCTCAAGGCGTCTTTCTAATCAATTACTGCCTCTTTGGCCTCTTCTCACAATATCATATCTCGAATTCGGCTCAGCTTCTCATAAGCCAACTGCTCTCCTTTAATCTTGTCAAGAAAGGAAGATCTTGCCTCCACACGGGCCAAAAATCCCCCTTTCTCTAGTAATTCCACCCTCATAAAGTCATTAGCCAGAGTCTGAACCTCTCTAACAAATGGGCGTCTAGAAACCTGTAAGTGGGATAAACTACCCATGCTCCATGCTTTTCTACATAAAGCATTTGTCACAACATTAGCTTTTCCTAGGTCATATAAAATAGTAATATCATAGTCTTTCAATAGATCCATCCACCTTCTCTGCCTCAAATTCAAATATTTCTGAGTAAAGACATATTGGAAACCACGATGATCTTTATAAACTTCACAGTTGACCCCACATAGAAAATGTCTCCATTGCTTTAATGCAAATACAACTGCAGCCAACTCCAAATCATGGGTCGGATAGTTACGTTCATGCACTTTCAATTGCCTTGAGGCATAAGGACCATATTATTAAGTGGAGAGACGTCCTCCTTCATCTCTTTATTATAATGACCGGAGTCTAGACTCCAGACGAGGCAGGCGTCATTGACCTCTCAGAGGTCACAGACAAGTTTAATTACGTCATTCTTACTTCATCTAGGTTAATTTTAGCGGAAAATTTGAAACTCTTTTTTTTCTTAACATACATACTAATCGTTCTATTAGATTCATAATTTTTCACCATCAACCATCTAACATTAAGATCAACAAATGAAAGAAATAGTTTAATATAACATTAAATATATACTTTCCAAAATGGCACCAGTACAATGTCTGAACAAAAGCGGAAAGAAACGCTAGTGGAACATAGTCCACTAGATCAGTACTATAACTAAGCTAGAATATAATGGGCAAGCATCCTTGAAAGCATGAGGGCCTACCAAGTCCAAATGAATGCTCCAAGTCCAGATAGTTTTAGCGTCAACATGTAGGTCTAGCGTTCACCTGTGCCTGCACCTAAAATTGTAGAGTTGTATAGGGCTACTACACACTTGTGCTAAGTATGGGTATATGTAAGCACACGTCAAGGACATACATGATTAATAGATCTTTCCTAACAACATGATTGTAGAAAGTCAAGTCAGTGGACTTGCCAAATTGAGATAGGAATGTGAGTGAGCTTTCTAAATTTGGACTAGGGAAGCTTATAAGCTTTCAAAATTTGGATTAGGAAAGTTATGCAATGAGAGTAACATCCATCATCATACTTAACATTTTGCACATAGCACACAACAACGTACACATAGAACATATCATAATTCATATAAAACATAACAATGTTCATATCATTCATTCGTATGCCATGAGACCTTGGAATCATGGACTTGACATTAAGACTTCCCAAAATGAGAGCTCAACATATGAGACCTCAACTAGGGAGTCTGATTTAGCAAACACAGAATCTGCTTCATTCATTCATACGTACTTCATTTCATTTCATTCATGGGTCAGTGCAAGTACCATCTATACCTAGGATGTAGTTTAAGACTTTCATCAGGTTCATTGTGAAATGATCAAGAATGACTTAATGTGATTACTTGAATCTAACTAACCTCTTGATTATCCTATCCTAACACCTTTGGTATCATTCGTTTCATTATGTGCTTCATTTGAGGCTGTCCTCATTCATTCATTGGGAACTTTAACTTTAACCGACATAGATCATGTGAGCATCATGAAATCCAGTGTCATGAAACGCCACACAGAAAAGAGGTGGAATCACCGGCCAAAGTGACCCAAAATATGCTAGCTTACATGGGAATTGAACCCCGCAAAATCCCTATATTGGCAGTATAGGTTCGAAGACTAGGAGACATAAGGAGACCCATACCCGGCATGCCGGAGAGTCTTATCTCATAGGAGTTACGTGAACCTCTGCCCTTGCTGAAAGAAGGCGTCACCGCTCATAGTTAGTCTATTGGTTCTTAGTATAAAGTTCATTTACATTCAACTCATACGTCATGGAAGCTGGCTTCTAGTATGAGGACATCATAGCTCAATAGATAATTTCTCATCTCATCATTTGTATTAAGTGTGTTAATCTCAATACTTTCATTAGAGTGTTCATAGAGACTGGTCTCTTTATTAACTTTACACTCTCATAGGTGAGTATGTTTTGGTAACATTTGCTTAGGCTCATTTGAGATTGCTCTCATCTTTTACATTAGTCTCATATCATGTTGTCACCACATTAATCAACATTAGCACATTTTCTCTTCATATTTACTCAACCCTTTTTACGTGAATGTTCATTTCGTCATATGCCAATGCACTTGGCCATTTGTGTGTTTCACACTCATACTTAACCCTTCTAGGGTTTCATAATTTCATTACATAATAATTTCATCGTATGCCAATGCAATTGTCCATTTAGTGTGTTTTACACTCATACTTAACCCTTCTAGGGTTAATTCATTTCATTATATACATCTTAGGTTCACTTATTTTTAAACGTATGCTAGACATATGGGTCTATACATACAAGCCATGAGGCTTCATTCATACTTCGTTTAAGTTATTCATATCTTCCTAAGATTATGTAGTACAAGAATTATGCATCTTATATGTATGCCAAAATCTCGATTTCGATCTAATTAGGCAACATTATTCTTGAAGATTTAATTCACATATGACTTATGCATCTCTACGGAATTTTGGCAAGGGAATCCAATTTCGAATCCCTTAGACAACACTTACATTTTTTTTCCATTTATTGTATTTTGGTCGACATGACATTGGGACCTAGATCGAGCCGTATTATCAACGTTTCCTCTTTATTTTTCTCCTTTGAATTAGCTCTTACTTGCGGAGGGGTTGCCGGATCAAACCCCCACAACCCCTTTTATTTTTTTAAAAAAATCTATTTCTCCTTGTTTATTTTGAGTTGACTATGAGGTAGTGGGATCAAACTCCCACATCCTCTCTTTATTTTTCTTTTATTGTCCTCCTTAAATCATTCTAAGAGGTCGTGGATTTGATTCCCACATGCGTCCCCCATTATTTTTCTTTTATTCACCTCCTTAATCTACCTAAAAGGTTGTGGCTTCGATTTCCACACGCCTCCCCCTTTAGTTTTATTCTCCTCCTTAAACTGCCTAAGAGGTCGTGGGTTCGATTCCCACACGTCTCCCCCTTTATTTTTCTTTTATTCTCCTCCTTAAATCTGATTGAGAGGTGGTGGGTTAGAATCCCACTCCTCTTATTTCTTATTTTTCTGTTAAGTTACATTTTCCAGCCGATACCATGGTTCAAATCCTCTTCACTACATTTCTTTTTTACTTCTTTATTTTCATGTTTTTGAACATGGTGAGGTCACAGGTTCAATCCTCTATGACCTCACTTGTTTTAATTCTTTTTTTTTTCAACATTTTGAACCCTCTTTGCTGACCGAAATTCATCAATAGCAGCTGCAAAATTTTATTTTAATTTTTTAGCATCCTTTCATAAAGTTACACCTAAGTTCTTAGGGGAATTTCGTAGTGCATTTAGAACGTTTTAGGTGCGTTTTCATGGATTCATTTAGACAAGACATTATCCCTCAAATAATCCAAATTTCAACTCATATAACATCACATTTACATCAATATGTGTACATGAAATATAAAGAACTATCATGCCATTTCTAGTCCTAAACCATGAACAATAGCCACATCAACACACACATACACACGTAATTACATTTTTAAAAACATCAACAGAAGTCACATAATTAGAAACATACATATAAACACATAATCATCAACAAAACATGTTTCATCCCTAGTTTTCTACCAGCAAACATAACCAACCTATGATTCAATGGGAGCTAGCGATAGGGACATGCAATGGGGAACAATCCTAGTTTTCGGAACGAATATTCTGAACCATAAAGGTACCAAGAGATAAGAGAACACGTACCTTTTTGATGTTCAAAGCTTGACTTGCTGCCCAAAAAACCCCTCCAAACACACGTAAATCCAAGAGCTTCAACACCAACTTTACAGAAAAACCCTCTATTTGCCTAACTTTTTTTATTTGTTAGTTGTTTATAATTTTCGTTGTGAGTTCTTCAAGTGTGAAGAACTTTGGTTTACCTACTGCTTTGTGCGTTATTTGGCAGAGAAAAACATGAGTGAGAGTGCTAGAGACGTGAGAGAGAGAGAGAGATGAGCGTGGGAGAGAAGAGTTTTCTTAGGCATAGGAGTCTAGTTTAGGACTTAGTCAAATAAGTCTTTATTTAATTATTAAAAATCAGATTTTCTTTCATTTTAAATAAGATAATAAATAATAAATGTAAATTAATTACATTTAATTACATTAATTTACCAACTTAAATAAAAAACTATTTAATTCATTGCTTCCACCTAGATTCGAACCCGGGTGGAGCAAGACTTCACTTCAAGAGCTCAATTTCGGCCCTCTCTCCTCAAAATGCCCCTCCACCTAATTAATTAAATATTTATTTGTATATTTAGGGTAATTACGATACTATCCTTAGCCTGTAAAAAGACCATTTTACCCCTAGACCCTCCAAACCTAAGATTTCCCCTTTTTAAGTCCGATAAAAACTCCTTCAAGTAAATCTTCGTATTCGAGTTCCCTACATGGTTGGACCCAACATTTCCTAGCTCAACTAACTTCCCAAGTTAGTCGGCTTGGATGTTGAAAGGGTTCCGAGGTCTGGTTCTACGCGCATTAATCCGTGTGAACCCGGTCTAATCGTTGGCATTCTAGACACATTAAACATTACTTAGCATATCCATTTTTAGGGTTGTTACATTTATACGCCTTCCGACCCTTCACCTTTCTTGAGACTGTGTGAGAGCATATCTTCCATACAATCATATTTCAGATTACTTAGTCTTTTGAAGCTCATGGAGTGGGATGTACTTGTCCTTATCACCTTTTTTTCCTTCCATGTGGCATTACATCACACCATTTCTATCACGGCCTCTCCATCCCTCATCTCTATTCCAGCCCGGGTTTCCCCCCTGGCCATAGATAGTTTTGATGATATCCACCTCCTTTGTTAGCTAGAAAGTTTTTTTCCTCATTATAAATTGCTTCAAAGTGATCTTCGTGAAGATTTACTACACCAACACCAACAACATTTACACTCTTTGCACCACTACCCATCAATTCTTTTTCCATGACATTCATTTAGGTAATTATTTTTGCCATGTTTGATTCCACTCATGATCATTTTCGATTGTTCTTTTGTCATCTAAGAGTGACAGGAGACACTTTGTCCTCACGAGTATATCATGCTCTGTTTATCTTAATAATTCCATCAAGAAGTTGTGATACTACTCCATAGGGTTGCTGCATTATATTTCCGGAACATGTCGATCAACAACACCTTAGTTCAACGAGTCAAGGCTCCTATAGAAGTACTGCTTCTATATGTGATGTGGTAACCCATGGGTTGGACATTGAAGAACTAATTTCTTAAACCTTAGCCACGTCTAATCGATAGGTTAACCATCAAAGCCCTTGATACCTTGGATACTATCCCTAAGGTTCATGATCCTTGACGGGGGAAAGAATCTCACATGGAATATTGTAGTAAGCTCATCCCAAGAGGTGATGGAATTCCTTGGCAACAGAGCAAACCATTTTCTAGCCTCACCTATTATAGATAATGCGAACAACCTATGACGGACTTATTTTTGTGAGTTCTTTAATGTGAACGATCCAGAAACATTCACAAAGTTCCAAATATGTTCACGTGGGTCTTCATGAGCCAATCCTCCATGCAATCCCTTTATTTGGAGAACTGTAACATTATGCTTGTGAAATGGAAGATAATATTTCCACAAATTGGAGGTAGACGTATTGTACCCACTCCGCCCAATGGCATTAGGTCATTCACATTTGGGTCATTTATATCATGAGGTTCCCAATATCGTCTTCGTTGCCTTGCCTACTTGTCTACCATTTCTCCCGCTAAAGCTCACCCCTTCTTCTGTTCAAAACAAGGAACACAAAACCAAAAAACTAAAGTAAATATGTTGAACTACAACCAAAAAGAACACAATTAAACAAAAAAAACTAGTTGTAAATTTGTGAAACTACAAGTGTTCATATCTTTTGCCTTGGATGTCCTATTGAGGCGATTTTTTTCAAATCGGTTATTTTTTTGAGATCTACGCGAACGAACACCGCATACGAGATAGAGTTTATAGCTTTACTTTTATCTTTGTGTGCCTATATATAATTAAAATTATAATAAGAGAGAAAGAAGCAAATCAAATAAAGAAATAGAGTTTACCATGTTATCTTGAAAAACAACAAGATTGGAAAAAAGATCACCTCAAACGGATATTTGAGGCCAAAGTTACAATCATTTGTAGTTTTATCAAATTAAAGAGTGTAAATCAAAATAAATAGTTGTAAATTTGTACACCTTCAAACGGTCATATCTTTTGCCTGTAGTATCTGATTGAGGCAATTTTTTTTTCAATCTGGTTTATTTTTTCGAGATCTATGTCAACAAGTAGTACACATAGAGATGGGGTTTGCAGTGTTACTTTTATCTTTATGTGACTATATATAATTAAAATTATCATTAGATCCAAAAAAGAAAATCAAATAATGAAATTAAGTTTACCGCGTAGATCTCAAAAATATAACAGAATTGAAAAAAGATATCGCCTCAAACGGATATTTGAGGTCAAAGTTATGATCATTTGAAGTTTCATTAAATTAAAGAGTAAAATTCAAAAAAAGTAGTTGTAAATTTTTGAAACTTCAAACACTATTAATTTTTGCCTCAGATGTCTAATTGAGGCGATTTTTTTTTTCAAGCTGGTTATTTTTTTGGAATCTGTGCGAACAAACACCACACACTGAGATAAGGTCTGTTGTTTTACTATTATCTTTGTGTGACTATATATAAGTAAATTATAAGCAGAGGAAAAAAGTAAATCAAATAAAGCAATTGATTTTACCACGTAGATCTCCAAAAAATAACCTTATTGAAAAAATAAATCGTCTCAAACGGATATATGAGGCCAAAGTTTTGATTCTTTGAATTTTTACCAAATTAAAGAGTGCAACTTAAGAAAGGTAGTTGTAAATTTGTGAAACTTCAAACGGTCATAACTTTTGTTTCAAATGTCCGATTGAGGCGATTTTTTTATCTTAAATTAATTATTTTTTGAGATGTACGCGAATACGAACCACCCACAGAGGTATGATAGATAATTTTACTTTTAACTTTGTATGACTATATAAGTAAAATATAATAAGAGAAAAAAGAAGTAAATCAAATAAAGGAATTGAATTTACCACGTAGATCTGGAAAAACAATAACTGAATTGATTTTTTGCCTCAATCGTATATCCAAGGACAACATTATGATGATTTGAAGTTTCACCAAATTAAAGAGTGTAACTGAAAAAAGTAGCTGTAAATTTGTGAAAGTACAAACGGTCATAACTTTTGCCTCGATATCTGATTGAGGCAATTTTTTTCAACTCGGTTATTTTTTCGAGATTTACACAAACAAAACCACAAACTAAGATAGAGTTTATAGTTTTCATTTTGACTTTATGTGACTATATATAAGTAAAATTATAATAAGATAAAATATAAAGCAAATCAAATAAAGAAATTGAGTTTACCACGTATACCTCGATAAAATAACCAAATTGAAAAAATTATTGCCTCAAGGAAATATTTGAGGCCAAAGTTATGATCATTTGAAATATCACCAAAATTAAGAGTGTAACTCAGAAAAAATTAGTTGTAAATTTGTAAAACTCCAAACAGTCATAACTTTTGACTCGTATGTCCGATTGAGATGATTTTTTATTTCCAATTTGTTATTTTTTCAAGATATACGCATACAAACACGACAAACTGAGATATGATTTATAGTTTTACTTTTTTATTTGTACGACAATATATAAGTAAAATTATAACAAAAGAAAAAATCAAATCAAATAAAGGAATTGAGTTTACCATGTAGATATCGAAAAAATAACAAAATTGAAAAAAAATAAATCGCCTCAAACAGATCTTCGAGGACAAAGTAATGATAATTTGAAGTTTCACCCAATAAAAGAGTCTAAAACAAAAGAATTATTTGTAAATTTTTGAAACTTCCGACGTTCATAACTTTTACCTCGGATTTCAATTGAGGCGATTTTTATTTTCAAATCGGTTATTTTTTGAGATGTATGTGAACATACACCACAAACGGAGATAGGATTTATAGTGTTGCTTTTATCTTTGTGTAACTATATATATTTATGTAAATTATAATAAGAGAAAAAAGAAAATAAAATAAAGGAATTGCGTTTATGTCACGACCCAAAACGAGCCGCGAGTGGCACCCACATTTATCCTCCTATGTGAGCGAACCAACCAATCTAAACCCTAGTCATTTATCAATATTTCAACCATAATGAACAAAGTATAATGCGGAAGACATAAAACTCATTAGTATAACCAATAAACAACATTCTAAAATTTAATACTTATTATTCCCAAAATCTGGAAGTCATCACCACAAGAACATCTATCCTCAAATTACTAAATCTAAGAGTATCTAAGAAGCTAAAATAAGTAAACAGATGGTCCATGTCCGAACTTCAAGGACATCAAGACATGAATGAGAGAGAATCCAGTCTGAGCTAGGAACATTAGCTCACCCTGAATTTCCGATGTAGTGAAGACTAGCTAGAGTTGCGGTTGAGTTGAAGACGACGGTACGTTTGCTGCACTCCACAAATAACAAAGAAAAAAACATATAAGTAGGGGTCAGTACAAAACACAAGTACTGAGTAGGTATCATCGGCCAACTCAAAATACAAAACAGTATATATCAGTTAATATCATAAATCAACTACAATACTCAACATGTAGCAACAACAAGTACTATAATCATCAATAAGTACCACCAAGTTCACCCATGAGGACTCAAGCCTCAATACCATACTCATTTGGGGAATTAGGTTCATTAAATTGAGTATATTAACATCTTTCCGGATTCATTATCTTTGTTCCTCTTGTGTCGGTACGTGACACTCCGCTCCCCTACTACTATGTGTCGGTACGTGACACTCCGATCCCCTAATTCTACGTGTCAGTTCGTGACACCCGATCCCCTAATACTATGTGTCGGAACGTGAAACTCCGATCCCCTAATTCTACATGTCGGTTCGTGACACTGATCCCCTAAATCTACGTGTCGGTTCGTGACACCCGATCCCCTAAATCTACGTGTCGGTTCGTGACACCCGATCCCCTAATTCTATGTGTCGGAACGTAACACTCCGATCCCCGAATTCATCAATCCTTCTTTTATACCAAGGCATCATCAATCTCATTATGTAGTTCATCAAGCCTTCTTTTATACCAAGGCATCATCAATCTCATTATGTAGTTCATCAAGACTTCTTTTATACCAAGGCATCATCGTTAACAAAGTGAATTAGGGTTTCTTCAAGATTTAGGATTCAATAGCTTCATCATGATTATTTTATCACAATCACATAATCACATTCATGCAAGCATACAATTAAGCATATAGAAGGGTTTACAATACTACCAATACATATCATTCGCTATTAAGAGTGTACTGCGAATAGTATAAAAACCATAACCTACCTCCACCGAAGATTAGTGATCAAGCAAGCGAATTCCCCAAAGCTTTGTTTCCTCTTCGTTTCTTCTCTTTCTCGTTCGATCCTCTCTCTCTCTTTTTTCTTTTATTTTTCTTATTCAAACCCTCTTTCTTTTATCCTAATTAGCATATAATTAAGTATAAAAGATGAGGAATTAACCCACTAATTAATTCAAGGTTATCTCTTTTAACCCCCAAGAAATTGAGTTATTAATATTAAACCACTAACTTTATAATTATAAGCAGGAATAGTCCAAAACGCCCCTTAAAATATTTACAGAAATCCGACCTAGCCTGGGATTACGCAACCTGTGACGGCCCGTCGTGCCTGCGACGGTCCGTCCTGCAGGTCCGTCACAAAGTTTAGAGACTAATTTTCTGTGGAAAATGTGTGACGGTCCGTCGTGCCCACGACGGTCCGTCCTGCCCACGACGGTCCGTCCTGCCATTCCGTCACGAAGTTCAGACAGTCAATTTTAGTACCCAAATTTCAGAATTCTAAGTGTTTTGGAACGAGACCCCCTCGACGGTCCGTCGTGGGTTCTGTCGACTCAGACAGTTTTTCCAAAAATAAAATCTGCTGCTCAAAACGACAAAATAGGTCGTTACAATAGATACCAATTTACCCATCGTTCGTCCTCGAACAATCACAAGAAGAAAAACAAGGGCGAAAAGGAGTACCTGAATCTGTAAACAGATGTGGGTATCTTTCTTGCATATCAGCCTCCTTCTCCCAAGTGGCCTCTTCAACTGGTCGATTCTTCCATTTAACTTTGATAGATGCAATCTCCCTTGACCTCAGCTTGCGGACTTCTCTATCTAAAATAGCAACAGGCTCCTCCTCATAAGACAAATTCTCATCAAGCAGAACTGAATCCCAACGGATAATGTAGTTTCCATCCCCATGGTATCTTTTCAACATAAACACATGAAATACCGGATGCACTCCAGAAAGCCCTGGAGGCAAGGCTAATTCATAAGCCACCTCCCCTACTCGCTTAAGTACTTCAAATGGTCCAATATACCTTGGGCTTAGCTTACCTCTTATACCAAACCGCATCACCCCTTTCATGGGTGAAACCTTCAACAAGACTTGTTCACCCTCCATGAACTCCAAGTCTCTAACCTTTCGATCCGCATATTCCTTTTGCCTACTTTGAGCCGCTAAAAGCTTTTCTTGAATAGATTTCACTTTCTCCAATGAATCTCTCAAAAGATAAATACCCCAAGGTCTAACCTAAAATGCATCAAACCAACCAATGGGAGACCTACATCTCCTCCCATACAATGCTTCAAATGGGGCCATGTCAATACTTGAGTGATTGATGCATTTGAGGGTAAAAAGTTGTCCCAATAACCACCAAATTATATCACACATGCACGAAGCATATCCTCCAATACTTGAATCGTTCGCTCAGACTGACCATCGGTGTGAGGGTGAAATGCAGTACTAAGGTCCAACCTAGTACCTAATTCCGCATGCAATGTTCTCCAAAACTTAGAAGTAAACTGTGTACCTCTATCTGATATGATGGAGAGTGGAACTCCATGCAATCGAACGATTTCTGAGATATAGATTTTGGCTAACTTCTCTGCATTGTAAGTCACCTTGACCGGAATGAAGTGAGCATACTTAGTTAATCTTTCCACAATTACCCAAATAGAATCAAACTTACCCAATGTCTTTGGAAGACCAACCACAAAGTCCATTGTAATTCTCTCCCACTTCCATTAAGGAATGGGCATTCTCTGAAGTGTTCCTCCGGGCCTCTGGTGTTCATACTTTACTTGTTGACAATTTGGACATTTTGCAACAAAATCAACAATGTCGCGCTTCATTCTACTCCACCAAAAGTGTTGCTTTAGGTCACGGTACATCTTTGTTGCACCAGGATGTATAGAATATCCGAAACTATGAGCCTCTGTAAGAATAGTGTGGATCAAATCATCAACACGGGGCACACATACCCTTCCCTTAATCCTCAAAACACCTTCCTCATCAATTATTGCCTCTTTAGCCTCTCCTCGCAACACCATATCCCGAATTCGGCTTAGTTTCTCATCATCAAACTGTTTTCCCTTGATCTTGTCAAGAAAAGAAGATCTCGCCTCCACGCAAGCCAAAAATCCTCCCTTCTCATTTACTTCTAGCCTCATAAAGTCGTTAGCCAAGTTTTGGATTTCTCTAGCCAACGGGCGTCTAGAGACTTGTAAGTGGGCTAAACTTCCCATGCTCTCTGCTTTTCTACTTAAGGCGTCTTCCACAACATTAGCCTTTCCTAGGTGATACAAGATGGTAACATCATAGTCCTTTAGTAGTTCCATCCATCTCCTCTGTCTCAAATTCAAATCCCTCGAGTAAAGACATACTGTAGGCTACGGTAATCTGTGTAGACTTCACACTTGACCCCATATAGATAGTGTCTCCATTGCTTTAATGCAAACACTACCGCAGCCAACTCCAAATCATGGGTCAGATAGTTACGTTCATGCACCTTTAATTGCCTCGAAGCATAAGATATTACATTCTTCTCTTGCATTAGCACCGCACCCAAACCAGAATAGGATGCATCACAATAAACGATGAAGTTCTTACCTTCTACTGGCAAGGTAAGAATTGGTGCAGTAGTCAACAAGGTCTTGAGTTTCTGAAAGCTTTCCTCACATTCATCCGACCATACAAATGGAACATTCTGCTTACTCAAGTTCATCAATTGGGAAGCAATGGAAGAGAATCCCTTGACAAATCGACGGTAATAGCTAGCTAAACCAACAAAGCTCCTTATTTCTGACACATTAGTAGGTCTTACCCAATTCCTCACTGTTTCAATCTTAGAAGGATCCACCATCACTCCATACTTAGAAATCACGTGCCCCAATAAGGACACTGATTCTAACTAAAACTCACACTTGGAGAACTTGGCATACAACCTTTTCTTTCTTAATACTTCCAACACAATCCTCAAATGCTCCTCATGTTCCTTATTACTCTTGGAGTATATCAGTATATCATCAATAAATACGATCACAAAGAGATCCAAATATGGCTTAAAAATCCCGTTCATCAAGCTCATGAAAGCAGCAGGGGCATTCTTAAGACCAAAAGACATTACTACAAATTCATAATGCCCATACCTGGTTCGAAAAGCAGTCTTTGGCACATCCGTTGCCCGTATTTTCAATTGATGATAACCGGATCTCAAGTCAATTTTAGAGAAGACACAAGAACCTTGTAACTGATCGAACAAGTCATCAATGCGAGGAATGGGATACTTGTTCTTGATAGTTACCTTGTTCAACTGCCGGTAGTCTATGCACATCCAAAAACTCCCATCCTTCTTCTTCACAAATAACACTGGAGCACCCCAAGGAGATACACTTGGTCTAATGAAGCCTTTGCTCAACAACTCTTGAAGTTGGGCCTTTAACTCTCTTAACTCCGCGGGAGCCATTCTATATGGGGGTATAGAAATGGGGCGAGTACCCGGTTCCAGATCAATGCAGAAATCAATATCCCTATCCGGTGGCATACCAGGAAGATCTGCAGGGAACACATCCAGAAACTCGCGGACTACCGAAACCGACTCAATTGAAGGTACTTGGGTAGTGTCATCCCTGAGATGTGCCAAGAAAGCTAAACACCCCTTACTAACCATTCTCTTAGCACGAAGAAAGGAGATGATACGAACCGGAGTGGAAGTGTAGTCACCCTCCCACACTAACTGATCTGTCCCAGGCTTGGCTAACGTCACAGTTTTAGCATTACAATCCAAGATTGCAAAATTTGGAGAAAGCCAAGTCATACCCAGAATTACATCGAAATCAACCATTTCTAAGATAACCAAATCTACATAAGTGTTGGTCCCCAAAAAAGTCACCAAACAAGACCTATATACTTTTTCAACTATCACAGACTCACCCACCGGAGTAGAAACACGAATAGGCATGTCAAGTAATTCACAAGGTAAATTAAGACCAGTAGCAAATGAAGAAGATACATAAGAAAATGTGGATCCAGGATCAAACTATATAGAAGCCATGCAATCACAAACCCAAAGATTATCTGTGATGACAACATCAGATGTCTCCGCTTCAGATCTCCCAGGGAAAGCGTAGCAATGGGCCCCATTACTTATCTGTCCGTTGCCCCTACCATGTTGTGTTTAGTGGCTCCAGTTTGCCCATCACCCCGGCCGTTTTGGTGACCACCATTACCTCGACCACCACGTCCTCCAGAATAACGGCCTCTACCATAACCACCTCTACCTCTAGCTATTGGGGGTCTATAACTCTGTTTTGGACAATTCCTCCTAATATGTCCAGTCTCCCCACATCCATTAAACTCCCTGGAGTCAAGCATAGGTCTCTCAGATAAGTGTTGACCGGTCTGAGGTGGACCCCCAACTACAGTCTGTAGTGAAGACTGAATTAACTACTAGAAATTTGACTTACTGGAACGCTTATGTAGCAACGATTCTATAATCGTAGCAATATCTCACCTATTACAACGGTTATAATTGTGGCCAAATAACCTTGAATCTAATAGAACAATTTTTTAAGTGAACTGTTGCATCATCCCTATAACCGTCCCTATAGAGAATCTATGGCTACAAATTTTATAACTGTCGCAATAGATAACTCTATGACAACGGTTATTTTAGGAAAAATATTGTGGTTCTGATTTTTATCACTAAATATATTTCCCTCCTAAAAAATATATTTCCCTCCATTAATTTTGCAAAGCTCCTGAATATATTTTTATCCCTAAATATATTCTCTCATTAAAAAATCTAAAAGAAAAAAGACTTGTTCTCTAAAACCTTCACCTATGTGAGCATACTCCACAAACAATGTTAACAAAGCCCTATTCCATAGATTTTCAATGAAAGCAGCTCCTGGACAGCAAAGCTCTACGACAATGAACCATTTGGTGAGGAAAACAACAACGAACAATTTCAATGCTTTTGGTAAAGCTCGTTGGTCCTCTTGGATACCGAGGTTTGACTACAAACTCTTCCATATAAACGTGAGTAATGTTTATGTTTTCTCTGCTAGTTCATGATTTCTAGGTCTCCATTGAATTATTTTCAAAAATCATAAAGAATAAACAATGGGTTAGTCTTAAATCTATGTTATTTGTTCTAATCTAGGCAGTCTATACACATCCCCTGCATTAATCTGTGATGTATAGTTAAACAAGAAAAGAAAACACTTCTAAATTAAAGTTACAGTTCAGTATTTTGGATTAAACTTGAAGAAGATTTAGGGTTAAACTTGAAGCAGATTTGGAGTTAAACTTGAAGAGGATTTAGGGTTGAGTCAGCCCTTTGTAAATTAGAACCGTTGAAGAATCTGTTAGAAACCTTTTTGTGCTCTCGTCTCAGCGTCGCTGTCCCGAAAAGATAATTCTTTTGACCTCATCTCATTTTAGCCGGCAGTTTGTTTTGATAATCTAAAGCTTACTGCCATATTTTGTTCTCCTTCGCTCGAATGGTTGTTTTCTTCATTGATTTATTGTTGATGCATAGTGATGGACTGTTTGGTTTCAAATTGAGTGTGTCTTAGTTGTTTGAGGTATAAGCTATGCTCTTGTGTTTGGTGTTGTTTTGTTCGTGAGTGATATTGTTTCAATCACTTGTTGGTTTAGCCAAGTATGTTAAAGAAGTTATCTATCAACTTTATTTAACTTTGGTTAGCATGGTTCTAGTTGTCTGGTTGCTTTTTTTTTTCCTATAGTTCAGCTCGTGTGCTTGCTTCCTTTTACTTACTGCATTAATTTGAGAAATTGTTTTTCTCATGTTTGTTTGTGATATGTGGAGTTTCGTCTTTCATGTTTAACAAATTCTGAAGAGTTTAAAGAGCATATAACTAGGAGGTTGCGACTATCCACATAGTTCTTGTGATTTCTTTGCTTATCTCATTAATCTTTGACTATTTTTCTGATTTTATATGGTTGATTTAATTGCCTTTGAATTTGTAGTTTATGTGGTCTAGGAAGTATTACTTTCAAGTGGGATGGAACTGATTCTATTGTTAAATTTTGACTTTTGGTTCCCCCATAAATATTTTGTCCTTTATTCAATATTGAAAATTATTTGGCTTTAGCTTCCAATAGTTTGATTTGGGCTTAGTTCCCTGAAAATTTTACTGTAACTCAACCAGCCTTCTCTTTCAATCCATTTCCTGAATCTGCCTACAGGGTCTCTTTGTCTTCTCCATCATTCGATTTATATACAGGGCGTTTGTACAAGACTTCGAATTAAGATACTACTAGTAAAACTGTATGACTACTGTCTATTATTTTTTTATTGAGATCAATTATATATTTCATACGATTGTGTTTGTTGTATATGCTTTGGTAGGCTGAAATGGAGGAAATTGAAAAACAAATGCAACAACTGATTGAATACAAGAAATGTAAGAAAATGATGCTATTAAATGGAGGAACAAATGGAGGAACAAAAGAAAACTGTGCGACATGACGTTATAGCAGATGTAATTTCACAACTTAAGCATGCGAGATTAGTTGATCCTAATATACTGGCAGCACTGTCCATTTCTTCACCAAGAGAATCGACTTTTGTTCAAGGGGTTGAGCAATGTTGGTGTCACTAATTCTATCTTTGGATTATTTCTTCTTCTTCTTCTTCTTCTTCTTCTTCTTCTTCTTCTTCTTCTTCTTCTTCTTCTTCTTCATATGTCTCTTGCAACTCTATTTCCTTTTTCTATTATGACTTTGTTTATTTTTTATTGTGACTCTTTTTTCTTGTTGTTCTTCTTCATTTTTTTTTAATTGATGGGAATGTGGTGTGTGTTATGAAGTATGTTGTTTGGCTGTGGATGAAATTGCGATAACTGAAAAAGGAACTATGTTTGGTGATAGTGTTATAAGATATAGTGTGAAGTACTGATTTTAAAGAAAAAAGATGTTGCAGTTTTTGTTCAGAGACTTGATCATCGGAATGCACTGACTGTCTGTTACCTTAAATGAGTACACACATGATCTTTTAAGTAAATTTAGAGTGTTTAAATGTGAAGTTTTAGCGTATTTAATGTGAATTTTCTGAAATTTGTGGAGCTTATTTTTGAATGTGCTAAAGTTTGTTGAGTTTATTAAAGCTGAAATACTATGAAAATGTGAAAATGTTGAAGTCTACATTTTTATTTTGATTGTTTGTTCTTCTTCTTTATGTTTCTGTTGCAACTTCATTTCCTTTCTCTATTACGATTTTGTTTTTTTTCTATTGCGACTTTTTTTTTGTTGTTCTTCTTCATTTTTCTATTGATGGTAATATGGAGGAGTGGTGAAGTATGTTGTTTGGCTGTGAAATAAAATTGCTATAAATGGAATTGAACTTTGTTTTCACTTCTTAAAACAGTTTGTGGAAATAATGGATGTTTTATGTGTGGTTGTACTCAAATCTTGTTCGAGAGAAGATGACAAAAGAATTTCTAGGACAAATGGGGCAGGGGGCTGTATGTGTACTCAAAGTCTCACTGTTCAATAGATATTAAGCATATATGGCAGCAATGAAGAAAATTTTTTACATTTGATGTGTCGTTTTTTACTTTATAGCGGTTGGTGAATTCAGAATGAAATTCTTAAAATATTGAACCTTTGTGTTGTTTTGTTTTGTTATTTGATGAGTTTTTATGAGCTGAATTTGTGGAAAGCTTCTTTTTTTTCATGAAATATTATGTGTTAACATAGGAAGAAGCAATTCATTGCATTTTGAATTAAACTGGTTGGTGAATTCTGAATGAGTTTCTTGAAAGATTGAATCTTTTCGTTGTTATGTTATTCAACGAGTTTACGAATTGAATCTTGTATATTTTTTAGCTTTGAGAAGAACTAAAGTACTTTATCTTACTTTGGAGTGAATTGGCCTATGGATGTAATTTACTGGTATACTGATTTTAACATATATAGGAAGAAGCAATACAGTGCATTACTATTTAGTTCAAGTTATTCATGACACCTTAGATGCTAAAGAATGAGTAGTTTCATATAGTTATGAAAGTATTACCATACATACTCTTTTTATGAAAGCATTACGAGCAAGGTTTTAATTTTTAACTCATCAGGTCTTCATTTTTTCTCAAGTCTCTTAGTAATACAGTCCATTCTTTAGGTTTCTATCTTTAGACTGTAGTTTGCTTTGATGCTTCACTATAGCATGCATCTATTGGATACCTTTTTCTCTTTTATTTTACAGTGAATGGTGAATTTTGAATGAGTTTCTTGAAACGTAACATTGAACTTTTTTATTGTTTCATTGTTCGACGAGTTTGCTGAGGTGAATTTGCGGAAAGCTTGAATCTTTTGTTGTTTTTTTCTGATATTGCTAGGTGTTTAACTTGAAATTCCTAAGTATTAACTTTGTAATATATATGACTATTGTGGTTTAATTAAGCTTTTGCAAAAAATTTGCTAAATTATTTATATTATCCCTAATTGTATGTAGGTGATGAAATTGATGAAGGTGATGAAAGTAGCAGTGAAGACTTGACATAGGAGCTGAATTATGGATGTTAAATTTATTGGTGTTATAGAAATCTTTTATTTTGAAGATCGAAAACTGTGTGTTACATGTGTTTCACCTTTTTTTGAATGGTAAAAAAATATTTTGTATGTTTTGCTAATTTGATATTAGAATCGTGGATCTTGAATTCTAATTTTTAGTGTTGAACATTTCTTCTCGTGAATAATTCATGTGAATTTGTGGAACTCTACCAATAATATATATACGTTGCAATAGCTTCATAATAGCTGTTGCAGAATGTAGTAAGAATCGTTGCAGTACCATGTAATACCCTTTACAATAGCCATTATGCAACATTTTTATAATTGTTTAAAACTGTTGCATTACCTTATAAAACCGTTGCAACAGAATAAAATGATTTATTGAAACGAAAGATTAACTGTAGTCATAGCCTCAAAAGAACTGATGCATAAACCTCTTTTCCAACGGTTCATAACCGTATCAATACTATACGAACTGTTGGCAAGTAAAGAAAGGAAAAACCGTAGCAATAGGTCTATCTACGGCTACAGTTATAGGAACCGTCGTACATAACCGTAGCGACAGATATATTGCTACGCGATCTGTTGTAGCGATTGCCTTAACCGTTGCATTAGACCTATGGCTACGGTATATTAGTCAATTGCAACGATAAATGAACTGTGGCAGTAGATCAAATTCCTAGTAGTGATTGGTCGGACTGAGTAACCTCCTGAACCCTGTCCTCTAGAGTAAGAACCATTAAACTCACCTCCCTTTCGAAACCTTTTTGATGTCGATGCCATGGTGAAGTCATCTGGCTTCACTCCTTCCACCTCTATCACGAAATCTACCACTTCTTGAAAGGATTTTGCCGTAGCCGCAACCTGTAAGGCTGAAATCCGCAATTCTGACCTCAACCCCTTCAAAAAGCGGCGAATCCGCTCTTGTGGACTGAAACAAAGTTGGGTGGCATACCTGGATAATGCACGAAACTTAGCCTCATATGCAGTAACCGACATCCTACCTTGCTCTAGGCTCAAAAACTCATCTCTTTTCCTATCCCTCAAAGTCCGGGGGATGTACTTCTCCATAAACAAGCTAGAGAATGAGGCCCAAGTCATAGGTGGTGCCTCTGTTGGTTGACACTCAACATGTGACCGCCACCACATTTTGGCGTTCCCTTGAAACTGATAAGTCACAAACTCAACACCAAACCGTTCTACTATACCTATCTTGTGTAGTAGCTCATGACAGTCAACCAGAAAATCGTAGGCATCCTCAGATTCAACACCCTTGAAGACTGGAGGTTTCAATTTCAAGAACTTACTGAAAAGTTCATGCTGATCATTTGTCATTATAGGACCTGTAGTCAGACGAGGAAACATGCCTAATTCCAATGAGGCATCCATGCGGGTAGCCACAGTAGCTGCATGTTGTACCTCCGAAACCTGAGGTGCTGGTGCAGAGAACACTGGAGGTGTCTGGCCCTGATCAGATAGCCCGCTAAGATAAGCAAGAACCTGATTGATCATCTCTGGGGTAGGTTGGCGTGGTAATTCCTCATTCTGCACTTGTTCATTCTCCCCTTCCTCACCCTCTCTTACCACTTCCTCAGTGGGTGGAGGAGTCACCGCCCTAGTACCAGATGGGCTAGGTGCTTGTCCTCTTCCTCTAGAGGACGTCCTCCCACGACCTCTTCCACAGCCTCTCGCCACTGTTCCTCTCCGAGCTACAGCCCCAGTGGCTGGGTCAGACGCATCCTGTCTTGCCGGTGTTGGTGTTGGTGCAGTCGTTGCTCTAGTTCTAACCATCTGCAAAATAGAGTGAAGATGGTCAAATACCAATTTGTATCACGTAGATACCAATTGGATCCAAGTAATAGCATGAAAGAAAGAAAGAAAGAATGGAATTTTCCTAAAGTCTTATAGCCTCTCAAAGAAAAGTAAAGGCGTCCCCCTACCGTTCCTTTAGACTCTACTAGACTCGTTCTTGTGTGATGAGACCAACGAACCTAATGCTCTGATACCAAGTTTGTCACGACCCAAAACGAGCCGCGAGTGGCGCCCACATTTATCCTCCTATGTGAGCGGACCAACCAATCTAAACCCCAGTCATTTATCAATATTTCAATCATAATGAACAAAATACAATGCGGAAGACTTAAAACTCATTAGTATAACCAATAAACAACATTCTAAAATTTAATACTTATTATTCCCAAAATCTGGAAGTCATCACCACAAGAACATCTATCCTCAAATTACTAAATCTAAGAGTATCTAAGAAGCTAAAATAAGTAAACAGATGGTCCATGTCCGAACTTCTAGGACATCAAGACATGAATGAGAGAGAATCCAGTCTGAGCTAGGAACATTAGCTCACCCTGAATTTCCGATGTAGTGAATACTGGCTAGAGTTGCGGTTGAGTTAAAGACGACGGTACGTTTGCTGCACTCCACAAATAACAAAGAAAAAAACATACAAGTAGGGGTCAGTACAAAACACAAGTAATGAGTAGGTATCATCGGCCAACTCAAAATACAAAACAGTATATATCAGTTAATATCATAAATCAACTACAATACTCAACATGTAGAAACAACAAGTACTATAATCATCAATAAGTACCACCAAGTTCACCCATGAGGACTCAAGCCTCAATACCATACTCATTTGGGAATTAGGTTCATTAAATTGAGTATATTAACATCTTTCCGGATTCATTATCTTTATTCCTCTTGTGTCGGTACGTGACACTCCGCTTCCCTACTACTATGTGTCGGTACGTGACACTCTGATCCCCTAATTCTACGTGTCAGTTCGTGACACCCGATCACCTAATACAATGTGTCGGAACGTGACACTTCGATCCCCTAATTCTACGTGTCGGTTCGTGACACCCGATCCCCTAAATCTACGTGTCGGTTCGTGACACCCGATCCCCTCAATCTACGTGTCGGTTCGTGACACCCGATCCCCTAATTCTATGTGTCGGAACGTGACACTCCGATCCCCTAATTCATCAATCATTCTTTTATACCAAGGCATCATCAATCTCATTATGTAGTTCATCAAGCCTTCTTTTATACCAAGACATCATCAATCTCATTATGTAGTTCATCAAGCCTTCTTTTATACCAAGGCATCATCGTTAACAAAGTGAATGAGGGTTTCTTCATGATTTAGGATTCAATAGCTTCATCATGCTTATTTTATCACAATCACATAATCACATTCATGCAAGCATACAAGTAAGCATATAGAAGGGTTTACAATACTACCAATACATATCATTCGCTATTAAGAGTGTATTACAAATAGTATAAAAACCATAACCTACCTCCACCGAAGATTAGTGATCAAGAAAGCAAATTCCCCAAAGCTTTGTTTCCTCTTTGTTTCTCCTCTTTCTCGTTTGATCCTCTCTCTCTCTCTTTGTTCTTTTATTTTTCTTATTCAAACCCTCTTTCTTTTACCCTAATTAGTATATAATTAAGTATAAAAGATGAGGAATTAACCCACTAATTAACTCAAGGTTATCTCTTTTAACCCCCAAAAAATTGAGTTATTAATATTAAACCACTAACTTTATAATTATAAGCAGGAATAGTCCAAAACGCCCCTTAAAATATTTATAGAAATCCGACCCAGCCTGGGATTACCCATCCTGTAACGGTCCGTCATGCCTGCGACGGTCCGTCCTGCAGGTCCGTCACAAAGTTTAGAGACTAATTTTCTGTGGAAAATGTGTGACGGTCTGTCGTGCCCACGACGGTCCGTCCTTCATTCCGTCACGAATTTCAGAGGGTCGATTTCAGTACCCGAATTTCAGAATTCTAAGTGTTTTGGAACGAGACCCCCTTGACGGTCCGTCGTTCCCATGACGGTCCGTCGTGGGTTCCGTCGACTCAGACAGTTTTTCCAGAAATAAAATTTGCTGCTCAAAACGACTAAACAGGTCGTTACAGTTTACCACGCAGATCTCGACAAAATAACAGAATTGTAAAAAGAAATTTCCTCAAACGGATATTTGAGGCCAAAGTTATGATAATTTGAAGAAGAGTGTAACTCGAAAAAAGTAGTTGTAAATTTGTAAAAAACTTCAAATGGTCATAACTTTTTCCTAGGATGTCGATTGAGGTGATTTTATTTTTTAAAATCGTTATTTTTTTGAGATATACGCGAACAAACACCACAAACTGAAATAAAGTTTGTAGTTTTACCTTTATCTTTGCGTGACTATGTATAGGTAAAATTATAATAAGAATAATAATATAAAACAAAAGCAAATTGAATAAAGCAATTGATTTTACCATGTAGATCTAAAGAAAAAAAAATAAATTGAAAAACAAATCGCCTCAAATAGATATTCGAGGCCAAAATTACGATCATTTGAAGTTTCACCAAATTAAAGAGTATAACTCAAAAAAAGTAGTTGCAAATTTGTGAAACTTCAGACAGTCATACTTTTTGCCTTAGATATTCAATTGAGAGAATTATTCTTTAAATTTAGTTATTTTTTTCTAAATCTACGCCAACAAACACTATATATTGAGATAAGGTTTGTAGTTTTTTTTTTTAAATTTTTATGTGACTATATATAAGTAAAATTATAATAAGAGAAAAAAATTTAATCAAATAACGGAATTGAGTGTACGCCGTAGATCTAAAAAGAATAACCAAATTGAAAAAAAAAATCACCTCAAACAGATTTCGAGGTCCAAGTTACAATATTTGAAGTTTCACCAAATAAAAGAGTGTAACTCAAAAAAGGTAGTCGTAAATTTATGAAACTTCAAACGGTCATAACTTTATCCTCGGATGTCCGATTGTAGCGGTTTTTTTATTTCAAGTTAGTTATTTTTTTGAGATCTACGCGAACAAACACCACATACTGAGATATAGTTTATACTTTTACTTTTATCTTTGTGTGACTATATAAGAAAAATTATAATCAGAGAAAAAAAATCAAATAAAAAAATTGAGTTGACCACATAGATTTCGAAAAAATAACCAAATTGAATTTTTTCCCCTTAAATGGATATTCAAGGTCAAAGTTACGATCATTTGAAGTTTCACCAAATAAAAGAGAGTAACTCAAAAAAAGTATTTATTAATTTGTGAAACTTCAAACGGTCATAACTTTGGCCTCGGATGTCCGATTGAGACGATTTTTTTCAATTCAATTATATTTTTGAGATCTACGCGAACAAACACCACACGCTAAGATAAGGTTTACAGTTTTAATTGTATTTTTGTGTGATTTTATATAAGTAAAATTATAATAAGAGAAAAAAAATCAAATCAAATAAAGAAATTGAGTCTACCACGTAGATCTAAAAAAAATAACCTTAATGAAAAAAAAAACCCGTTTCAAATGGATATTCGAGGGAAAAGTTACTATTACTTGAAGTTTCACAAAATTAATGAGTGTAACTCAAAAGAAGTAGTTGTAAATTTGTGAAATTTGAAACGATCACATTTTTTTGACTCGGATGTCCAATTGAGGCTATTGTTTTTTCAATCCGTTTATTTTTTCAAGGTATACAAGAACAAACACCACAAACTGAGATAGGATTTATAGTTTCACTTTTATATTTTTGTGTCTATATATAATTATACTTATAATAAGAGAAAACGAGCAAATCAAATGAAAGTTTGAGTTTACCATGTAGATCTCGAAAAAATAAACAATATGAAAAGAATTGTTTCAAACCGATATTCGAGGGTAAAGTTATGAAAATTTATAGTTTCACAAAATTAAAGAGTGTAGCTCAAAAAAACTAGTTGTAAATTTGTGAAACTACAAATGGTAATAACTTTTTACCTCGATGTCCAATTGAGATGATTTTTTATGTGGTTATTTTTTTGAGATCTAC